>OY986042.1:25263231-26489481 GCA_963920215.1 Nineta flava | reverse complement strand
CAAAAATATTGAAGATTAACCCCTCTTACGATTCTGCAAGGCCCGATCGACGGGCCTTGCAGATATATAATTTTTTATAAACATGACTGTAATTTTATTCCAAGTAGCTTGAACTAAGAAGCACATTTAATTTTTTTCAATTATTTAAGAGTAAATCAGAGATTTACAGAGATTATTTTCTATTGAAAAACAACATCCCATTATATCCCATTGTATATTATATAAGCCATATTTTTACAAAATGGAAACCCGACTTCAAAAATCAAATATTCTATTCCAAAAATGCACTAAAAAGTAAAAAAATAATTATAACAGATTTTCAGTTTTTTTTACATGCATTTTGTTTTTTTTTTGTAAAAATTTTTTTTTTGGGGTCGGTATTTTTTGTAAAAAATTTTTTTGAAGTCGATTTTTAAAAAAATTTTCTTATTTTCCCATTATGAATGAGTATACCCTTTCAAAAAAAAAAAAAAAAAAAAATTCGCAGAAATCGGTTCTCACATATAAAATGAGGATTTTCCTCGATTTCCCGGGGATCCCCTCATCAGAATGCGAATTGGTGCCAATGGGACCAATGGGAAACCAAACCCTTTAAAACAAAAAAAAATTCAAAATCGGTTCATAAATGACGGAGTTCTGAGGTGACACACATAAAATAAAAAAAAATACAGAATTGAGAACCATCCTCCTTTTTGAAGTCGGGTTAAAAACGTAATTTACGTAAGTTTGTTAAAATGACACGTTAGGTTCGATATACCAGGTCGATTAATTGATTTACAGAAAAGTAATTGAAATTGTCAGACTACAAATATCTCATGTGTGATAAACTGATATTTATCAATGATGAATGGAGTATATACATATATATATATATATATATATATATATATATATATATATATATATATATTATAATGTCAGTTAGGTTTTTTCTTCATTATATGGAACAATCCAATTAGTATATCTAATTAAAGCGTAGATCAATATGAACTGTGCTAAAGTCAGGATTTGTAGTAATTTATTTTGTAATATCTGAAAAATTCATCAATTGAACAAATTTAGAAATATTACAGTATTATTAGTATTGTCACGAGAAATATGAATTCCGAGATGAGACGATACGATATTGAAAAAAATCAGAGCATGTTTTTTGAACATTCTTAAATTAAATTGTTTATAACAATTTTTTGCACCAGAATTTTTTAATTCTGATAATTTTCCTTCAATCCATACCTTAAGTTTTTTTAAAATGACACATTAGGTTCGATATACCTGGTTGATTAATTGTTAGCGAATTTGGAAACTGGTGAGAAAATTGACGCAGGATAGATATGAGTGTTGTGCTTCACGAACAGCTATAGTACCTTCTCTTCTCACATACATAACTCTTTAATAGAATATCTTTGTCCGGATTTTATAACATAATTAATAATGCAAGTTTTTGGGAAAATGCAAAATTTTATTATTTTCATATTTAGTACACGACCAATATATCAATTTATGATCAATCTTAACAACAATTTTTTCAGATTAATTTAATAAATACTTATATTTATATTAGTTTATTTATAATATCATTTCTAAATATCTTTTGAATATATTAGCGTTATTTTTTTTATGACGCTTAATTTTTATTTCGACTGATGTAACCTACTTTCATATAAAATATTGTTATAATTTATCATATTTTTCCATATTTATGACTATATATATATATATATATATATATATATATATATATATATAGTGTGTCTACTTAAGTTGGCTCCATATGGAAAACTTTTTTATTATAAGGTTTACGAAAAAAAGTTATCTTTTATAAAAATCTCTGCTTTCGAAAATATTAACATTCAGCTATTTACTTTTGACATCGAATGTACAAGGTGTGCCGAAATTGAAAAAGTTCGATAGGAATTTTTTTTTCACTTCAATTTTAAATTAATTTTTGCAAATCCTACTTATAAAACACGTTATCTGTTATTCTAATTAACCAGTCATCGTACTTCAAATGTTTATTTGCTGATTTGAAACATTTAATGAATGATATGTAACAAAATAATGAATACAGAACATTTATTTTTCATACATACAGTTATCTTCAGTTCGTTTTTGCCTTCACTTATCCACCTTCGCGTTCCACACATGTAATTGTTCTTTTACAAAATTCTTTAAATCCACTCCTACATATCTCGGGAGTGATTTCTTGAACCGTTTCCCGTAAAATCTTTTCTATATGGTCTACATTTAGAACAAAAATATACAAAATTTAATTTAAAATTGAAGTAGTCAAAACATTCCTATCGAACTTTTTCAATTTTTAGACACCCTATACATTTGATGTCAAAAGTGAATAGCTGAATATTAATATTTTCGAATGCAGAGATTTTTATACAGAATAACTTTTTTTCGTAAACCTTATAATAAAAAAGTTTTCCATATGGAGCCAACTTAAGTAGACACACTGTATATATATATATATATATATATATATATATATATATATATATATAAAGGATCAATGTTATTTTATATGAACACATATATATAAATTCTAAAAAATAAATAACAGTTTATGTATTTTTTTCTGTATGAATACATTGATTGGACCAAAAAATGATAGACCATTAAAATCGTAAAACCTTTATGTAAAATTTATTTATGTACATCGTAAAAAATCTGAGTACATCGACCGCATAGACTAGACTTTATATCGTTCGGCCGAAGCACTTGTCAATTTGTTTTGCACACCTACAAGTGTTAGCCACAATCTACTTTGTAGCCAAAAATTTACCAGATCAAAATGTATTGCATGCATAGTTTTACATACACAAAAATATATTAATTTTCGAAGTCCCGATCTTCCCGATATTGATTTATTTATACAGCATGTTTAATAAATAAAATTGAGGTCTGGAATAAATTAAAATTGTATTATTGTCTGGTGCTCTGGATAACAGCTCGAAGCCGACTTTGATAGTAACTATACCGATAATCATCTGAAAACCTTTACAAGCATAGCCGGCTACTTTCGTTCTTGCCCGATAGTTTAGGATCAGGATCAGGAGCATAGGTTGTCCACCAATTGCTTCCATCGTACTCTGTTCTTGGATTAGAACCTAATTTCTCTCCAAGAAAGGCCTGTTTCGTTGGTTTCTCGCCCAACCTTATGGATTCCATTCTAAAGTCTGCTACAATGCCCATTCCACCACCCAATCCACTTCCATTTCCGTCTTCTTATGTCTTGGTTTATTGGGCTTTGTCACACTTCGTTATTTGAAATCATTTTGAGCCATCGAATTCCTAGTATTTTTCTTAGGTATCGATATATAAGAACTAGTATCTTTTCGAAGATATTTGTAAATAGCCTTGTCTCCCATATAGCTGTTCCGATTTTACTTTAGTGTTAAAAATTCGAACTTTCTTTCGAATTGATAAATGTGTAGCTCGCCAAAATGGATTTTGTGACCCATAGTACTGTAATTACCATAAAATCTATAAATTTTTACTGATGGCCCACTTTGTATACCAATCAGTGTATTTAATGTATCGACATTTAAACGATATATTTCTTTTACTGTGTCCTCACACTCACAAATATATCGACTAGTTAAAATTCGAATACCATTTTGTTATAATTTATTATTAATATTTTTTTATTTCATATCACACGTTTCGTAATGTAAATAAATATGTTAAAATTTTCATAAAAAAAAACTAACTTTGGTAAAATTCAATTTCCTGCGCGTTTGCCATCATATATTTTTATAAATTAATTATTTTTCCTTTTTTAGTTAACGACACATCCAGATCCAGCATCGATTACCATAATGAGGCGGGGATCCACGGTTCATCATGTTACATCCAAAAAATCACCCAAATATTTGTCACAGGTAATTTTAATGTTATATACAAATATTTCATATGAAAATTGTATCCGTGTGTAAAACAACTTTTATTCGGGAAATTTTTTTTTTCAAAACGCTTCCTTGGAGAGATATTTAAGTGCATTGTTTAAAATTAAATATCCTGCACACGTGAAAAACGATAATAAAAGATTAATAAATAGACTCTCCTTTATACTTCAATCAGACGTGATTCGATTCTCCCATCTTTTATCTTGACAATTGCAGGGTTTCCTGAAGGTTCATATATTTTGAATTAAGATGCACCGAATATATTATACCTGCTACAATAATTAAAATATTTGCAGTTGAAAATAATGAGGCTGAATGTTTCCTCGTTGCCCATAATGGACCCATTGTGGAGTCTATTGTGTGTAGGTGATTTCTTAGAGGATAATATGCAGAGGTGAATCTCGTGATCTTCCAACATTATATCCTGTCCAGTTTGAATGCATCAAAGACAGCCTCTCGGATGTATTCCGAAATAGTTTTATCCCAAGCTTTTGCTGCCGTCTATTTTCCCAGTAATTGCTGTGTTTGAAATATACCCAACCGTTTATCACTTATTTGCAGCCTTTTTTTGGAATTCCTAAGGTAGGCTCAAGGCCTACAACATAAGTCCTTTAAAGTTGACATTTGGCATACGGTTAGTTCTAGTACCCAAACCGAAAGGAAAATTATGAAACCCCGAAACTTCTATCCCGAAATCGAAATTTTTTTCATATTTTGTTTTGATAAATTTAACATTGTAAATGCTATAGTAATATATACTGCTATGTGATTGGTTCATGTTAAATGCCTATTGGTGCATAAATACAAAACTCAAATTTAATGAAATGTCATTTGATTAAATGTAAGAAAATATTTGGTTGAAATTTATTTCGTAAGTTTTCCCTTAGTATGTTTTTAAAATTTTATAACGGGGCAATTTTTAAAATATTTGAAACAAAAGAAAAAATAACTTGCCAAGTTATAAAGTTTTAAAAACATATTAAGGAAAAACATACGAGATAAATTTCAACCGGATTTTTTCTTACATTTAATCATTAATTTTCTGAGGAAAAATTTACATAATAAATTTATATTCATTTTCTCACACTTGGTAAATAACTCGGTCCTCTATCCCATATCATCACTTTTTAAGGACAAACTATTATATTAAGAATATCCCCGAAAACTCGACCCTTTTTTACATTTATGTTTTTGATCGGATAATAATTATATCAATATCATCATTATTTTGCGAAAATACCCACTTTATATAAATAGTTGGATTTTAATTTTTCAATGATAATAAATCCTATATTATGATTAAAAAAAAAACTACAATCTGTATATTAAATATTACGATTATAATTCATGTAAAAAATTCATGAATAATTATCAAAAACTCAAGTGAAAGCAAATTTTAATTTTAATATTAATGAATCACTTTGACATTTTATTGTTATTTGACAGTATTTATTTTATAAACATGGTGATTTTGTTAATATTTGTAATAATATATTAAGGGATTAATATTTGGGAGTGAAGCCTAAAACAATATTACATTGTACAGGTTCCGTAGGCAATATACAAATATTTTTACACTTTTTATTTATTTACGATTATGTATGTCGCGCTCTCTTTGGCGCGACAAACATTTCAAAAAGGCCTATGTGACCGTTCTTAAAATCAAGCCAGTTTTTCGTACATCGTAAATAAAGGGATTTGAAAATAAGGGTCCTTGAATTTTATCTAAATGAATGTTGATGAAGACCTCAGCTTGTATAATACTAATATTTTTATCTATCAATCATCTCATATCCTTATATGTCAGCTGAATAATTAATTAAACAATTAGAACCGTATTCAACGTAGGATCAAACTAAATATGAGAAAATGCTTTATCATGCTCTCATATACCGGATGGTCCACGAACAATCAAAAGGTTACAATCATGGTTAAGGATGTTCCAGCATGAAACCATTTTTCGACAGATTTTGCTTCTTTTTTTTCACAGGCCTAAAATAAAGTTCTCTAATAAATCCCTTTGACCGTTTAGAACGCGAGATAATTAATAGCAAAGTAATCATTCTCTCTCATTAGAAGCATGTAACTATTATCTGTTGTATTAAAAAAATACTCGACAGAATTAAAAAAAAAAAACTAGAATAGTAAACATTATATTATCGAATGATAATTAGTGAGAACTCTAGGTTTTTGAAATAAAATTTCAAATTCGCCCCTTTACCTAGATCAGTTTTTTGTATTATAAATACGTATTTCAAATACAATGTAGTCATCATCAGTATAAATTAGCTAGTCGTACTTTACTCTTTGACAATTAGAAATAGATAGAAAGTCGAGATCAATAGACAAAAATAAAAATAAATAGAAAATTAACTAAATTAAAATATACTGGATTTAAAATATAGTAAATTTTAAATTATATTGAAATTCTCTTGTTAAAATTTCTTTCATTCACATTTATTCCTGTCACCTTACTCGTAGAAAAGAGATTATAACCTATCATACATTACGTGTCTCCCCACCCTGAGTTTATTCCTATAAACACTACAGATATACACTCAAACATTTTACGAAACCTATAAAACAAGAAGAGGCTGTATCTAGATATAAGGTATATTGTAATAATAAAATTGAATAGATATTTATGTTTAAAACTAATATTATTTTAAGCTTAAGTAAACTTACCAACAAATTTAATAAACCTGATAGAAATCAATGGATTTAGTATTCCGTAGCAGTTAATACAAATATACAAAACATTACACCCGAATAAAAACTTGTAAGATTGTAAGATTTTGTTGTTTTAATTATCGACTTGTGGATTCATTCTCTGCCATAAAATGCAGAAAAACATATTTAGAATATCGAAATGTCGCAAAACTCAATAATGAAACGGTGACAATTTTATGTATAAAAAATTATAAAAAATATATTAATGGTGCAGGGTATTTCATATTTTACTTGGCAAGTTGTCAGATTTTATTACACTTAAGGATGTACGAGCACTAATGTATAGTCCATTTATAAAATTCTTCAAAATCTTATATAGTACATTCATAAAAAAAAGTCCACAATAATTTTTTTTTATTTTTTGTCGTAAGTTAAAATTAAAATTTAATTTGGGTCCGTCATACCGGGCCTAACAAAAAAGATATTTCAGAAACCTGAGATTTCGGGTAATTAAGCTACCGCCGTCAGAAATACAATTTACTCGAAATCTCAGTTGTTTTCTTAAATATCTTTTTTTTAAGCCCGTCATACCGGAATTTTATTGGTACAATCTCTTTATTAATATTTCTATTTTCTATTGCGTAGTTTTTTTTATTCGTCTTATTTTATTCCAAGTGAAAATTATCAAAATATGTCAAAATATGTGTAAATATATGAGTTTCTCCATAAGAGCAATGCATTAAAACTCGAACTTTAAATACCCCCCCCCCCCCCGAAATGATTTTTTTTCTTTTATAATTGATTTATATGCATTTCAACTACATGTAAACAAAAAATCAAGCCTTAATTTGTTTGAAGCTTCAGTGCTCGTACATCCTTAATATACTAAGTAAAAAAACTTGTCTAGTAAAATATGAAATACTCGCACCTGAGAAACTTAAAATCCTACATATCTTTGTATATATTTTAGTTTGAAAAAAAATGATCAGATAATGAATTGAAGTAAATGTAAAGTGGATTTTCTACAACTAACATCTCATACATTTTTCGACTTTCTAATATTGAAAGAGATATTCTATATTTTGCATTTTCTTCTTCTCTAAAATATGTAAACTATATGAATATTACATTTCATGCATCATACATGCAGTGAGCATTAAAAAACTTTCCAAAAAGTAATGATATCTGACAACAAATATAAACGTGAGAGGGGCCAAGTTTTTGCACACAAAAAGTATTGATATCCCAGCAAAAACAAAAATGTTCGCCTACCAAAGTAGTGAAATCTACGTAAGGACCAAGTTTTTTAACACAAATGAGAAAATGATTGGTATATACTTGTTGGAAAAGTTTCTCTAATGCAGTGTTTTCATATTTTACTTACGGCAAGCAGTCAGATTATTTTTTTTATATTATGTATTATAATATCTGACCACTTGCCAAGTAAAATATAAAAATCCTGCATCAGAGAAACTTACACAATATTAGATAGCAATCATTTTCTCATCTTTGTTAAAAAACTTGACCCTTACTTTTGAAGACGAACATTTTTGTTTTTGCTGGGATATCAATACGTTTTGTGCAAGCGCGGATCCACCGTTGTGGACACGATGGGCATGCCCACAACCCTAATAGACTTGTGACGTCACACTTTCACGGTTTATTGAGGTCGATAGGCTGATGATATTATATCCAATACCTTAATAAAATATAATAAAAACAATGATTCGTGCGTGATTCTGAACACAGCGAAGCACTTAGTCATCATAGACGATATGCTGACACGTTATGTCACGTTTTTACAACATATTGTCTGTTTCTTTTTGGTACATAAATACCTGTATTGGAAAAAAGAGATGACTAGTCGCTGGGTGCGCATAGTCATCTAATAATTTAAAAGTACATAGTCATTTACCAATTTAAAAGTAAGCGTGTGTTGTATGCACATACACAATGGCACTGAAAAGATTATCCGGGCTAGCTCTCCTAAATATACACAAAGATGTGAACCTGGATATCGATGAAATTATCAACGTTTTCGCGAAAAAGAAACGTAAGCTTGAATTTGTAATTTAAGTAAGTACTTAAACAAAATTATTTAATGTAAAATGTATACTAGCATTTAATTTTTGATATCCTTTGAAAAATTTCATCAAAATCGGTTCAGTAGTTTAGACTCTAAATGTGACTCTGTGATGTGCAAACAAACATACATTTACTTTTGTAATTTTCGTGAGCGAACAAACTAACATTTTACAGGTTTATTAATTTACTAGTGGTCGCCCCACGGCTTTGCCCACGTGAAATTATACACTGTACAAAATCTTGGTCAGGGCGTCATATATTTTGTAAACATCTCCTTTTTAGGAATGCACTATATCGATCATGAGCGAGTTCATACTCCGACTCACACTTGGCCGATTTTCGGGTGGCTGTGACCACAACCTTTTTTGGGGGCTGAATCCGCGCCTAGTTTTGTGTGCGAAATCTTGGTCCCTCGCAAGTTTATGTTTTATTTTCATGTGGATATTACCTAGTTTTTTAGGTATATCGGTGAAGTTTTTTATTAAAATAAAAATGGATTATAATTTAGAAACTATAAAATTATTTTACATTATTTTATAAAGGTAGAAGATAATTTCTAGTAGAGTTTCTAAAGTACAATGTATACGACGGTTTGTATGGAAAAATTAATAAAATTAAGAATAAAGGCTAGTATATACTGTAAGTAATACTGTAGTTAAATTTATAAACTTTTTCATCATTGCCGTTTTCATTAAAACATCATATTAATCAAAAACGTCATGTTAAAAAAGTTTGGAGAGAGAGTGTTCAAGAGAATAACCAGAGTGCCGTTATGTTTTAACACCAGACGTTTAACATAACCTAAACGTAAGAAACGTAACCTAAAAAAGGACCCCGCACAAATCTAAAGGGAAAACAATTAAACCTGGTAAATCAGTAGTCTATAAGATGGTGATCAATTGTCTCAATCATCACGTGGTTTTTCGGTCACAAATCAGATGTCTAAGTTCAAAAATATACCAACAAAAGATAATTTTGAATATTAACGTCATCCTGTCAACCTGTCACCCGAAGGCAAGACGAAGAGAAGATAATTTCATACCAAGAGAAGATAATTTCGAATATTAACGTCATCCTGTCAACCTGTCCCCCGAAGGCGAGACGTCTTCTAGTAAGAGGTGCTATTTTAAGCAGATGAAGCTATAGGATTCTGTTGAGGCCGCACAGAACAGCTTCTCCGCCGGGATTACGCCCAGAATTGAGGGATCCAGGTACAAATGACATGTATGGAGGTTTAATCGTCCTCCATACAGGTCCTACAAGTGGAATCATCAGAGATCCCCAAGTTACGAAGATGGTAGTTCAATCGACAGTGTCCTGTCAAGAGCTCCACTACCCTTTTCAGCTGTGTTCTAGTTCTAGTGTTCTGTTCTAGTGAGTTTCAATAGAGCACAGTCGAATGGCCTAGCTGTAGTAATTCACAGCTTGGCCTGTCGCATACCCTGCGCAAAGTCCCAGTAATCGAGTTTGGCTTGTCGTAGCCACTCTATGATTTGGTAAATTACGGAGCATCTTGCTATGGGAATAACAGGCTCGGGTAAAAGAGCGTTTGAAATGACTCCTCTCGTGCCAACGAGTCCGCTGTTTCGTTCCCTTTAACCAGAGTGACCCAGTACCCAGAGTGACCCAGTACCCAGATCAATCAGACTGTTTTATTCATTGCCAGGCGGTTCAGTTCCTCGAAGCATTCATATACTATCCTCGATTGGAATGCTGACGCCTCAAGGGCCCGAGGTGCGGCCTAACTATCTGAGTTCCGAGTTCTAAATTGCGTACAAGTGTATAATTTTTCAATTTTTCGAATATTTTTCTCTACTACCACTGTGATGTTCCTTTCACCATGAAACTATCGAAGTTTAATCAGATTTCAATGATCTCACATCTTATTATTTATTTCAAACATTGAGAATGAAGCAATTTAATGTCGTATTTTCAACTCGACCTGAACTTATTATTAAATAATAATAACATACAATTTAACACTACCAACGCTACCAAAGTTTTCCCAATTATTTTATATGTACATTTAAAGCCATAATTTTCCATGTTAATAAATGCACATATAAAATACCTCACTCTTGTACTATGAGACACAAAAGTAGCGCCCATTTTTCAAAATTATTTACTTGGTTTGCTCCTTATTCATTCGGTTTTTAGGAAAATCTTGCGAATAAAAGTTGTTAGTATATTTACAACAAAACCAAATTTTATTCGAAAATTTTTCGAAAACTGAATGAATACCCACAAATCAGTTATAAAATTCTGAAAAATGAGCGCTACTCTTGTGACCATGTGTACTTCTGTACATGGAGATATAGTTTATTGTTTATATTCATAGCATTTCAATCTAATATCATGGTAATAAGTTTTGACCAAAATACTCTTCATGTTCTTCACTTGACAAGATATACGACCTGTATATACAGACTAAAATGGCATACTCTTTATGAAAAACGAATGAGCATTTTCAGCTTGACAAATAATGTAAAAAGACCTCATTTTTATACTAGGTAGGTATACATCGGGGATGTTGCGGATATTAGCAGCCGCACCCGCAATAATCAATGCTTTTTACGGAGCTTTTTCGGATGCGGCTGTTACTTGTTTGGTTTAGCATTTCTGATTGTAAATAAATCACAAGGTGTTTAGACATGTTATTATAAATGGATATTTTTTTATTCATTTCTTCAATTTACATTACTGTTTGAGTGTTTCGCCTTGAATAATCTGTTTGACAAGTGAATAAACAATGCCACCCACCACCGACGCAAGGTATGATTTAGTCTTATTTTAAACCAGATGAGCATGTATGAGATAAATCTCAGTGTAAAATATGTAATAAAACATACTCTCGCAAGGGCCGTACAACCACGCCTTTCAGGAATCATCTAAAATCAATGCTCCCGGAGCAGTTTAGCCTGTTTAACCCGGTATTTATCTATGAACCTCGGCGAAACAGAATGGAAACTGAAAAGGCAGCAACATTGCTCTTTATTAAATATAATGCACCAAATTTTAAATTTTCATGTCCAAAATTCGATTTTAATATTAAAATTTTTAAATAATATTATACCATCTTTTTCCTTTATTCATGTGACCTAAAAAGATTTACCTATACTTACCAGATACCGGGCTATGCACCACTACTACTAAGTATATCATATTGTATTTTATGCTTTTTGCGCGATCTACCTTAAAAATAATATTTGACAAAAATATGTTTTGGAGTGTTATAAATATAAAAAATAAACTATTTATTAAAATCATATTTTCCATATATGATGGTAGGTACTCGGTTATTATTTCATACTCGTAGGTACAACATACTGCATACTTTATTACCCAAGTGAATTTAGCCAAATTATATGAAATTCTTCGCTCGATTTGAATACAACCTTTTGCATTATTTTCCTTCTATGTTTACGAAGTCAAATTTTTTACTGTTTTTATAAAGAACAACTTTTTGATTTAAAATTTTGTTCCATCCATTACCATTTTGTAATAAGCGAAGTAGCCGCGCTTGTAAAGGCGTTGTGTGTACTTGGAACTGGCAGGTTATGGATTCGAATCCCGACCAGTTTGTCAATTATTTAAAAAAATGGTCAGGCGGTTAATTGACTAAACTACCTTTTCTTCAAGAACTCCAGATGAATATCGGCATAGTTCCTATCAAAGTCGGCTGCAGCCGCACATCCTACCAACTCCTAGTCTACACACAAAATTCCTTATCCTCCACTCACATCCTCAAGCATCAGAATGGACCTTATGGTCAAAGTGTGTCCCGTCCAGGACAGCCTCTGCAATCTATCTACCATTTTTTACATAATTTTAGGGTTACTTTGGACATAAATTCATATACCAATAGGAATTTGCATTTTAGCCCAACACCAAAAAACTTTAAGCGCAATATGACGCGTCGGAGCTTAGTGCGGTATTAATAAACATGTTTAAGTGACAAAGGCACTTACGATCTAGGAAAGCTGATACACTAAGTCTAAATATAATATTTCTATCAGGCCCGCAGGGAGCAGGCTTGCACCGCACAGGGGCAGCACTTTCAAGGGGGCGGCAAACTCAGAAATCTCATCATCGAGCTCATTCACCAATGTTTTTTATTATGCCATAACGACATCTATTGATCAAAAATGAATGCAAACGTCTGCAGGTTTGAACCACCACTAAATGTAATCTTGAAGGGAATTCCCCTAAATGAAATGTTAAACAAATGACAATTGAAAACTTCGTCGCGGGAGGAATATTTCTCTGTTCCATACCAGGCGATAGTTTTTTATACAGAAGAATATTCTCGTGCCGTGGCATCTCGAAATATTCATCTCTCAGTCAATTGTCTTCACTTAACGGACAGCGAACTCGTCGCATAATCGATAGAATCTGAAATATTAGATAGTTTGGATACTAGACAAATAATAGCTGATTTCGCAAGTATAAAAGCAAGAAATGTTTAATTTTTGTAGTTGTTGGTTTGGTTGTTCTTTTATACACTTCCATAGCTTTCTAACCAAATTCAAATTCATTTCTAGAAGCCCAGTCACAGAAAACAGGATAAGAGAGGGGGCGGCATTGTCAGTTTTGCATGCGGGTGCTGAAGCAACCAGCGGATCTGATTTCTGGCATAAGTTAATACACACAAAACACTTAGGAATGCTTAGAGATAGAGATCGATTGCAGCGGCTGCCTTGGACGGGCTACACTTCGACCATAAAGTCCATTATGATGCCTAAGGATGTGTGGATGTGAGTCGAGTGGAAGGAATTTTTGTGTATAAACTAGGAATTGGTAGGATATGCGGCTGCAGCCGACTATGATAGGAACTATGCCGATATTCATTTGGAGTTCGTGAAGGAAACTGCAGAAAACCTTCTCAAGCATAGCCGGTTACTTCGTTCTTGTCCATACGCCGACAGTTTAGTCAATTAACCGCCCCTTTTTTTCTTAATAATTGACAAACAGTCGATGTCGGGATTCGCAGTTTCTATGTAGGCATACTGCGCAGACATAACGCCTTAGACCGCTCGGTCACTTGGACTGGTAGGGTTGCTTAAGGATGGTAAATAGAAAATTCAAACGAGGCTAGCGACAGCGTTTCGTTTTTTCCATCGATGAAACTTAGAGTAACGTGTCCATCATATACAAACGTACATTAAACGTATATTAAACGAACTCATTATCAATTTTCGAAGCTATATACACTCGAGTATATCATATATTTTTACCTAAATATCTACCTAGTCGAATACAACAGCCTTACAACATAACGATGAACAATGATGATGTTCATTAAAATTAATTGTCAGTAAATTACAGTCAACTTTTGAATTAAATTTATTTTATTGTTACCTATCATTATTATGATTATTATTTATGAATAATAATTATTTTCATTTAAAATTATTAAATTTTATCATCAAAAACGAATTCAAATTAAATTAATGTGAGTATTTTTAAAATAAACAATGTTATCTTTTAGAGGAAGATGGCCTCTTCCAAAATGCTGTATTAAAAGATATCGATTCGGTGCTGGAGCGATAATCGATAATCGAGCACCCCCATCGATTGGATTTGCGATTGGATCAAATCATTAGCTAAACTTTCACAGTAGACAGCCACTGCTAGATTCTTCTAGGATTCTGTTATAATTCTGTTATAATTAATACGTTCAGATGAGAAAAGTTATATGTAATCGACTTTGCAACATAGTATATAGATCAAGGGTGGCCAACAAGTCGATCGCGAAGCCAATTTTGGTCGATCGCTCGCGATGTCTTGACAAAAAGTAATTGAAAAATTTGAGGTAAGATTTAAAGATTTTGAAATAATAGAGAAATTGTGCAATTTATATCTTTTCCTTTTAAAAAAGATTTAAGTGTGAAACAGATTAGCCAAAAAATTGGAAAAAATGTTTCATATGGAACAAAAGGTATTCAAAAATAAAATTATAATTTTACAAACTGATTGAATCTTACAAGCCAGAAAATTTGAAGATTTTTGGAAATACATCAACCGAGAAAAATATCCCAATATCACCAAATGTAGTGAATATATTTATTCTTGTTTCGGATCTACATACCTGTGTGAATCGGTATTTTCATACTTCAAATTAACGAAGACTAAACAACGTTCTGTCCTGACTAATTCCCATACTGAAGACTTGGTTAGAGACATCAAATTATCAGCCATACTGTGCATTTTTATCCCGACTTCAAAAAAGGAGGACGGTTCTCAATTCGTCTGTATTTTTCTTTTTTTTTTTATGTTTGTTACCTCAGAACTCCGTCATTTATGAACCGATTTTGAATTTTTTTTTTTGTTTTAAAGGGCTTGATTCCCGATTGGTCCCATTGTCACCAAATCGCATTCTGATGAGGGGATCTCCGGGAAATTGAGGAAAATCCTCATTTTATATGTGATAACCGATTTCTGCGAAATTTTTTTTTTTTTTGAAAGGGTATACTCATTCATAATGGAAAAATAAAAAATTTTTTTAAAAACCGACTTCAAAAAAATTTTTTACAAAAAAAAACCGACCCCAAAAAAAAAAATTTTTACAAAAAAAAAAACAAAATGCTTGTAAAAAAAACTGAAAATCTGTTATAAAAAAATGCACTAAAAATTACAAAAAAAAAAAAAAACGGGTAAAAAAAAAGTGTTATAAAAAAATTCACTAAAAATTAGTTGGTCGTTTAGAAGGTCTACCCATATTTAGACAAATAAAATCAGTTATAGAACTTCAAAGTCACTAAAAAGCGAGAAATAAAACCTATTTTGACAAAATGGAAACCCGACTTCTAAAATCAAATATTCTATAACAAAAGATGCACTAAAAAGTAAAAAAATAATTGCATATTCTTGTGCCAATTTTAGTTCACCAAAGCAAAAATTTTTAAATATATATGTACAATTATTGTTATTTTTGGAGGCGGTGTCCAAAAGTTATGTGAATTTCTCTATGTTGACACCGCCTCCAAAAATAACAATAATTGTACATATATATTTAAAAATTTTTGCTTTGGTGAACTATAATTGGCACAAGAATATGCAATTATTTTTTTACTTTTTAGTGCATCTTTTGTTATAGAATATTTGATTTTAGAAGTCGGGTTTCCATTTTGTCAAAATAGGTTTTATTATAACAACTTTTTCATATGTACCATCGAACAAATAGCACAAGTCGATTGCGTCACATTTTTTTGATAAAAAGTAGATCTGAGTCACGGAATCAAAATTTTTTGTTTATAGACATCGTTTACAACATTTACAACATCGTTTACATTTTGTTTACAACATCGTATTCGTAGGCTCACATTCCATTCAAAGCATATAAAATTTCCCGTCTGCTCAACTATTTTCTACTGTACAAAGAAAATGTGTCGATAGAACCTTGAATAAAATGAAGAGCGTAAAGAAAATTCGTCAACAAAATATTCATACTTTTTAATTATAAATCCAAAATCTATTTTTCAAAATATTCAATTTCGACACTTTTTTACCATCTCGTAGTTCAGTAAGTAGTACATAAAAGAAATTTTACTTTCATATAATGTTGACCTATATGGGAATAATATAGGTTGTTTATCATCATTGTTTACAGTTTAGTTTTATGTGTGTATCTACGTGTCATCGTCTAGGCCATGGTGTATACACCGGTGTGTTGAGTAAGACAATGTGTAGACTGTAGCGTAATGTTTTTATACATGACAAGCTTTAAGAAATAAGTAAAGGTAATATACAAATATTCAACAAAAACATAAATGTAAAAAAGTCCAAGTTCTCGTTTTATGATATCGACGAGAATTAAACATTTACCAGTCCAAGTGGCCGAGCGGTCTAAGGCGTTAAGTCTGCGCAGTATGCCTACTTGGAAACTGGGAGGTTATGGGGTCGAATCTCGACATGCATGAAAATTTTTTTTCATATTTGATTTCAGAATATGAAAGTACTGTTAATACTGTAATAATATTTAAAAACGAAATTGAAATCTGACAAATATCAAGGAAGCCATAAGCTTTTAAAGATTATTATCTGTCTCTTTCTTGCAAAAATGCTAAAAACGGAGTTTTACGTGTATTTTAAAAATGGTGAAAGTGTAATATGACCCTCTATCACCCTCTTTGTCTAATCGGGAATTTCAATCAATCATATCTCGCTTATTTTTAAAGTTATTTAAAAAGTAATTTTACCTTGATATTTTTCAAGTAAACATGCTTCAATTCAAGTGAAAAAAAAATTTCATGCATATTCCCTATTGACTAAACTGTTGGCGTATGGACAAGAACGGCTATGCTTGAGAAGGTTTTCTTTGCTTGAGAAGATGAATATCGACATAGTTCCTATCACAAGCGGCTGCAGCCGCATATCTTACCAATTCCTAGTCTATACACAAAAATTCCTTCACCTCCACTCTCAACTTCACATCCTTAGGCATCAATCACAACAATCTATCTATCAAACATTTACGTCAACCTCAAGTTTTATTTGACAAGTTTATCCATATATCTATAATCGTTGATGCGTCTGTTAGTGAGCGTGTAGCTTCTAAACGACTGGACCGATTGAGATCATATTCACGTATATATCTGTTTTGTCTAGACAAGTGATTCTCAACCATTTCTTTTGTCGCGGCACACTTTTAACGATTACAAAATTTGACGGCACACAAAGAAATAGATAATTTAAAAGTTGTTTCCTTACCTATAATACACTGTGTAAAATAGTTTGTGATAATTATTTTGAATGTAAAATAAAATAATATGTACTACAAAAACAACAGTACGTTTATTAAGGGATTAATTACAAGTTAATAATAAGAATACTTTTAATGAGGAATTTGAGCTTGATGTTTTTGGATAATTTCATTTATATTTTGTCGTAAAAATGACAATGCTACTCTCATATCTTCTACATTTAACAGTCTCGATCTTTTTTTCGTTTTTATGTTGGTTAATACTTTATTTACTATATACATTTCTAAAATTTGGCAGCACACAAAAGTGCAGCGGCACAGTGGTTGAGAATCACTGGTCTAGACGATGGTGCATCCGATGGATCCGATAGATGACGCTATCGGATCACTAAGTTATTAACAATTCTATAATTTGGTGAAGGTTTTGGGAACCATAACATTTTTATTCTGATAGTGGAAACGCCGGGAAAAATTAAAAAAGTTGAATATTATTCAATAGACACTGTCGACTCAAAAAGTAGCTTTCCTTTATCAAATTTTTACGATCGAAGGAATCTATTTGGTTCGAGAAAGATGTGTTTAGAACAATAGTTATTAGTGTTTCTATATCCTATTCGAAAATGGTGTAAATAGCTCGTGGAGATATTTTAATTTCGATTTTCGGACCAATTACAATAACTACGCGGGAAAGAAAGAAATACACTGGGAAATTAGAAGATATTTTCAGAAAAACTTTGGTTATAGCATCAGTTCCTTAAATTCAGCCGAAATCTTATTGTATCATGGATACACTCAAAGTAATAATGTTATTTTTGGCATCCCAAACCATACAGACCTCAGGAAAATTTAACTTCCGGTATCGTAAACCATACGTATATATATTACATACTACTTTTATATTATTTTTTCCTGTATTATATACTTTTAGACACACTTCGTATTTTCATAATAATACTAACCTATTATCCACATAGGTATAAATGTTGCACGTATTTCCCTTAAGGGGCCACATGTGTAATATCATATAGGTTATGGTACGTTGAGGAAGGGAAATAATCGATAATATCCGTCCGGGTAAAGAATATACATCCCTATATACATATCTCTATGCATTCATTGTTATACACATTATATTATAATAGGTTATATCCATCAAGAAAAATTCACCGGAAAATACTCAGTATAGCACTTATTAAATAAAATCAACCACAAAGATTTCAGATCATTTTGTATGCTTGTATGATGTTTTAGTACATTAGCATAAAGACGATGAAAGGAAATATGGTTAGTGTTGAGATATTGTTATTTATTAGTATTAGCGTATTTCCTCCAAAGGAAATGCAGCTATTGTTTTTGCACCAATGTTGGAATTTTGTAAAAATTTCTTCAAATGTCCATCGATCCTACCTATTGATGTTAAAAATCACTATCGTTAAAATTTGTATATATGTATATAATATATATATATATACATATGTACTTTTTTTAAATGTCTGTGGACTCTCTAGCGGTCACAGTTTTGGTCCGATTGGAATGAAATTAGGTATTTGAGTCGCTTTTGGTATTCTAAAGGTCAAGTTCGTTAATGCAAAAATCGGGCGATTGGAAAGGACGTTTAGAGGGAGGGGAAAACACAAAATTTGACTATCTCCCTTAATATTTAAAAAATCGAAAAATTTATCAGGAGTTAAGTTGTAGGTACTAAGTTTTACTGTGATTTTGATTCTTATCATTTTTCTGTTACACTAATATTTACAGAAATATTTACAATTAAAGATTGAAAGTTAAAATTCTAAATATCTCTGTTCACATTAGAGTTTGAGAAAAATGGTCAAGTAATGAATTGTAGCAAACTTGATTTTCTACAACTTTACTCCTTATACATTTTCCGATTATTCTAATATTAAGAGAGATATTTAATATTTTGAGTTTGTTTGACACTTTGTTTGACAATTTTGATTGTCATTTCGGCAAGAACGTAACCATAAGGCATAACCGAATCAACCAATCCCAGACTAGTATTCCATCTTCCATATTTCAATCGCAGAACGTGGATAGATGGATAGATAGATATATCTTGGGGTATATAAATGTGCGGATTCATCTACTCCAGTCCATTTCCATTACGATGTCTCAGAACAATCTTCAATATACACTGGCCTGAAAGAATTACGAACAAGGAATTGATGAGGAGAGCAAGCCAAAGCCTATCAACGAAACAATATAGAAAAGAAAGTTTGGGTGGATAGGCCACACTTTTGGAAAGCCATGTAATACCATCAGCAGACAAGCCCTAGGCTGTAACCTCCAAGGAAGCAGAAAACATAGAAGACCCAAGATAATTTGTAAGAGGTCTGTTGAGAAAGAGATAGAAGAAGAAAGAAAAACCTGGAGAGAAATAAAGCAGCTTTGAGACGGAGCTTAAAATTTCAACTTACTATCAATAGTTATTAAGTTCACCAGAATTCGACCATGAAACTTGTAGGCTTAAGAGTAGATCACGAGGGTTGGGACAGGACCAACTAGCTCCAGTTTATAATTTACCCATCAGAGAGGACGGTGCTAGAGTTAGCAGCATATCCAAGTGCTAGAGTTTCCAATATGAAATTGGATTGCATACATGAAAATAATTTGACGTTTAATTAGGTTATATTCACTCATAAACATTTTCTTCAAGCACTCTCTGTCCCACTTTTTGTTAGATTATTCGATTATTCAGAGAAAATCCGACTTTCTGTTACCTTACGGATATTATATGTGAGGGTCTTAATATTTTACATGTGAGGGCCTTCAGCCAATTTTATTACAGGAAGTAATCATAATGAATATAAAATCAAGTAACCATGGTGATATAGTTGTAATATCCGTTATTATGGGTGTTATAAATGGGAAAGTATTTCTGTAAATATTATAGTTTATTTACTACAACTTTATTTATAAAAAGATTTTGTTTGCCCCTCCCTCTAGACCCATCCTTCCTTCACTGATAATGCCGGCGGTTAACTTGCTTGACCTTTCAAAGCTCGCCACATACCAAATTTGATTTCGCCATAAATAGATAAATTTCACATATTTTAGTAATGGTCATTTTCGATATCTTCTAGGTACAAAACCAATACTCCTCTCTGATATTATGACGTGTACCATCTACACTTAAACTGTCTACACATTTTTGTTCCACCCTGTATAATTAAATTTAGAAAAAATTATATATGCGATTTTTAGAAAATATAATAGGGAATATGCATGAAAATTTTTTTTCACTTAAATTGAAGCATGTTTACTTGACAAATATCAAGGTAAAATTACTTTTTAAATAACTTTAAAAATAAGCGAGATATGAATGATTGAAATTCCCGATTAGACAAAGAAGGTGATAGCCCTCTTGATATGTTATGTGACGTCATATTACACTTTCACCATTTAAAATACACGTAAAACTCCGTTTTTAGTATTTTTGCAAGAAAGAGACAGATAATATCTTAAAAAGCTTATAGCTTCCTTGATATTTGTCGGATTTTAATTTCGTTTTTAAATATTATTACAGTATTAACAGTATTTTCATATACTGAAAATAAATGTGAAAAAAAATTTTCATGCATATTCCCTATTATTCATGAACTAAATTGTATGCGCCCGGGTTCCACCTCTATACAAATGGTTTTAGCTTAGAGTTAATCTTTTTCATAATTCTATTACCGATCCCACGCAAAAAATATGTGTTGGTTTATTCGAGATGTGCGTAGCAAACAGAAGTTCTAAATTCATTTATTCTATGTCTACATAATATTTTGTTTTTTAATGATTTATTTGAAAATAAAACAAAGCATTCGCCGAGTGGATGGTGTGTTGGTTTTTTATGTTCATTCAATGAAAGTATTTACTTTTTTCAAGTATAAGCTTTCGACAAAACAATAGCATTGAAAATAGCAGACATTGTGGCCTACCAAAACTGAAATAATGTTTTTATACCTAATACATTTGTAAATATACAAGGTATATTAAGTTTAGTCCCTACTTTGTAACGCTTGAAAATATTAATCCTTGACAAAAATGCTTCACAACGGTATTCATAAAATGGCCTAATTTGGCCATTTCCGCATGTCCGACCGTCTGTCTGTCTGTGAACCCGATAACTCAAAAACGAAAAGAGATAACGAGCTGAAAATTTTTGTGTGTGTTCTAAAGCAAAAAAGGAAGGTCAAGTTCATTAATGGGCAAAATCGGAACGTGTTTCCCCCCGTCAAGGGGGAAAATTTATATCTTTGAAACCGTAAGAGATAGTAAAAAAATTTTTGAACAAAAAATCTTCTTTTTAAAATAAACAACTTTAGTTTGATAATTTTTTTCATAAGCTCAATTGTTTTCTCATAATTTATGATTAAATGTTTCTCGGAAAGCGAATTGTTAACAATTCGAATACGCAGAATTGTTAAATATTGAATCATTGATATACAACTCAGTATATACTGGGTATTTAAACAATTAACTCAGTTAGTTATTACATTACTTGTTTTTTTTTTATCAATTTTCATATTTATATAATATACTTATACCTTAAACTCGGCCTTTCGCGCTCTAGATATTATAGTACCTAAAATACCCGACATTGTCTGGGTTTCAAAAAATTCTTATAGAAGCAACAAAATAGTGCATAGGAAATTTCAAATTATTATTTTTTAAATTTTAATTTTAAATAGATTATTTCCAAAAAAGGTTTTTTTTAATGCAAGTATTTGTATATAGAAACTATATAAACCATATTAGAGGTCTGGCCCATGGGCTTCTAACCAGGGATGTTGGGGATTTAGGCAACCGCATCCGCAATCTGAATCTGGAACTTCCGTATTAACTTTAGCATCTGCAATAACCAATGCTTTTTACGAAGCTTTTTCGGATGCGGCTGTTAGCATTTCTGATTGTAAATAAATCACAAAGTGTTTAGACGTGTTATTACAAATGGATGTTTTTTTATTTATTTCATCAATTTACATTATTGTTGTATTTCGCCTTGAATAATCTATTTGACAAGTGAATCAACAATGCCAGCACCGACGCAAAGTGTGATTTAGTCTTATTTTAAACTAGATGAGCATGTCCGAGATAATTCTCAGTGTAAAATATGCTATAAAACATACTCTCGCAAGGGCCGTACAACCATTCCTCTTTGAGGAATCATCTAAAATCAATGCTCCTGGAGCAGTTTAGCTTGTTTAGTGCGCGATTAATCTATGATCCTCGGCGTAACAGGATGGAATCTGAAAAGATAGCGTCAAAGAGCAACATTGCTCTTTATTAAATATAATGCACCAAATTTTAAATTTTCATACCAACAATTATAATATAAAGATTATTAAAAATTATTACCATCTTTTTCCTGTATTCATGTACCTAAATTAAGTATATATTTCAAAAAAAATTTGACATATAAACCCGCATCCGAGGATATCAAAATTTCGAATGAATGTCACTTTGTCGTAGCCATAACTAAATAATGCAAGCCACACTTGGCCACAAAAGGTGACGTCATTTTTTTAAATTTTATAGTTAATTTGTGCCTTTTTTCGAAAACCAAATGATTAAATCAAGTAAAAAATTTAAAAAATGACATTAACTTTTGGCCATACAATAGTACAACGTCGTTAAAATAATTAAAGTTATTTTTGCCATTATTTGATCAGTTTTATTGAAAGCGGGACGACCTGTACATGTATGAATTTTGTACCCTAGAAAATACATATATTCGAATTATACATAATCATGTGTGTAAAAAATTGTGTATGTCGGGACTACATTACCTGCCTGCAACAAAAAATTGTCAAGCATAAAACGGATAAATACCCCATAGATTCTGAATATTGTTATATGAATTGAAATATTTGTTTATTTGTAATCATCACCTAATTACTAATCATTTATCATTACCTAATTACTAATGCAGAATTGCTAGTGATGTTTAGCAATGCCAAGTATTTAGTAAAGATTTAAGGTTTATTATATATATAAGATTTATACTAAAACACTTAATATATTTTGCAAATCCACTTCTTTTTATGCCCAGTATATGTAAATAGAGTTTAGTCACGATTTTGTAACGCTTAAAAATATTGATCGTGAGCATGAATGTTTGGCATATGTGTTCATCATATGACCTAATTCGGCTACTTCATCATGTTCGTCCGTCTTTCTGTGGTCACGATCACTCAAGAACGAAAAGAGATGAAATTCTTTTGTGTGTTCTAGATTTCTAGAACAAAACAGTAAGGTTAAGTTCGTTTATGGGCAAAATCGGACCATGTTTGGGCACAATGGGCAAAACTGCCTATCTTTGAAACCGTAAAAGATATAACAAAAATTTAATAACAAAAATCTTCTTTTTTATAAAATAAACAACTTTTGTTTGAAAATTTTTTCCATAAACTCAGTATATACTGGGTATTTAAACAATTAACTCAGTTAGTTGTTATATTACTTGTTTTATAATGTTTTAAGTTTTATCTCTTCTCGCAGTCTGATGATGGGATACATACTTTTGGGATAAATTAATATCAAAATTAGATTATTATTTTATACAAATAAGACCCAGGTCAAGATTGCCAGATTTGAACCTGGTATGATATATAACGCACATGAACCTATTATATCCTGATCATGCCTACCTCACAAGGGGTCAAAAGATGATATAAATCAGAGAACTTTTTTATAAGGTTATCCTGGAAAGACCTCCTTTGATCCTGGCCAGGATGATCAAATCAAAAATAAATTATTTTGTTATAAAGGTATTCTGAGAAGTACCCCAGTTGACCCTGAAAAGGATACCCCAAAATAATCAAATGAGTTGATCCTATTTTTATATGGTTATCTTGATATGACCCCCAACTTGTTCTGGCTAGGATGGCCAGAAAATTTTTTATTAATTTATCATAAGGCCATTTTTAAAAGAACCTCAATAGTTTCTGGCCAGGATAACTAGTCAAGAAATATGTTACTTTTTCATTATATTATCCTGAGAAGACTCTCAGCTATAAAATTATCCTGAGAAGAACCTTAGTCAGACCTGGCCGGGATAACTTTATCAAAAACAACTTTTTAAATGCATAAAGTTATTCCGGTATGGGATTCATTCCGAATAAAGTGCCTTAACCAACTGGTATTATATAATGTTTGTAATGCTTATGATCGCTTAAAGCATGTTTGCGCCCAAATGGAACGCAACTTATGTGTCTTCCAGAATCAATACACACATAACAATAACTAATTTGTCAAAATCAATCCAAAATTCTGCATCTGTTTAATGACAGATGCCGCTGATAGTTATATACAAACACACATTCTCACATATCTAATCCCCTTTAGTCTGGTAAAAACATTCTGCCCTATTGTTAACCCGACTTCAAAAAAGGAGGATGGTTCTCAATTCGTCTGTATTTTTTTTTTTTATGTTTGTTACCTCAGAACTGCGTCATTTATGAACCGATTTTGAATTTTTTTTTTTGTTTTAAAGGGTTTGATTCCCGATTGGTCCCATTGTCACCAAATCGCATTCTGATGAGGGGATCTCCGGGAAATTGAGGAAAATCCTCATTTTATATGTGTTAACCGATTTCTGCGAATTTTTTTTTTTTTTTTAAGGGTATACTCATTCATAATGGGAAAATAAGAAAATTTTTTTAAAAACCGACTTCAAAAAAATTTTTTAAAAAAACCGACCCCAAAAAAAAAATTTACAAAAAAAAAACAAAATGCTTGTAAAAAAAACTGAAAATCTATTATAAAAAATGCACTAAAAATTATAAGAAAAAAAAAAACGGGTAAAAAAAAAGTGTTATAAAAAAATTCACTAAAAATTAGTTGGTCGTTTAGTAGCTCTACCCATATTTAGACAAATAAAATCAGTTATAGAACTTCAAAGTCACTAAAAAGCGAGAAATAAAACCTATTTTGACAAAATGGAAACCCGATTGTTTATGATATGTCCATATTATTCTCTTAATATACATGATAAGCGATAAGGCATCATATATATCTCTGTCTCTCTTCATATTCTAAACATTACATGTGTTATAAGTAGACAGAGAAATTTCATGGAATAATTAATCTGGAAGTCTTTGATTTTATTAATTGATTTAATATAAAACCTATTTTGACAAAATGGAAACCCGATTTCAAAAGTCAAATATTCTATAACAAAAGATGCACTAAAAAGTAAAAAAATAATTGCATATTCTTGTGCCAATTTTAGTTCACCAAAGCAAAAATTTTTAAATATATATGTACAATTATTGTTATTTTTGGAGGCGGTGTCAACATAGAGAAATTCACATACCTTTTGGACACCGCCTCCAAAAATAACAATAATTGTACATATATATTTAAAAATTTTTGCTTTGGTGAACTAAAATTGGCACAAGAATATGCAATTATTTTTTTACTTTTTAGTGCATCTTTTGTTATAGAATACTTGATTTTAGAAGTCGGGTTTCCATTTTGTCAAAATAGGTTTTATATATAATGAAAGTTTCAAGAATACTTCTTGATTTCTGTATACGGTTTCAAAATGTAATTTTAATTTTAACATAAAAACCAGACAATATATTTTATCACACACAAAAAAAAACACCAGCCACCAATTATTATTCTGAATATGGTGAAATATTACTATTGTTTGAATTGTATAAATATTTATCGTAGCCTACCATCACTTAATTCAACATTCAATGTTTTTATTATTCCCGTAATAAATCCGAATTATTGCGCCCAAAAAATTTACAAAAAACACCTGCATTATTTCTCGTCGTTTTTATACCCTGTATGTGTCCTTTTTATACCCTATAACAGGAGTGGCCATCAAGTAGATCGCGATCGACCGGCAAAAGCTGATTTAATTTTACAATCCAGAAAATTTAAAGAAGATTTTTGGAAATACGTCAACCGAGAAAAATATCCCAATATCACCAGATGTAGCAAATATATTTATTCTTGTTTCGAATCTGCATACCTGTGTGAATCGGCATTTTCATACTTAAAGTTAACAAAGACTAAACAACGTTCTGCCCTGACTAATGCCCATACTGAAGACTCATTATTATTATCTTTGTCAAGATATACACCTAACTATGATTCCTTGGTTAGAGACATGCAAACTCAGTCTTCCCATTAATGTTAAGGCAATATAATAAATTCTAAATGTGTCTTTATCTGTAGCTAATTTGAATTAATTTTGACCCGTTATATAATTATGTTGTTTTTTACGTAGATGGATATACAGGGTGTTTCAGTACAAGGTGCAATGCCGCGAGCTATTGATAGTTTAGCAAAAACTAGGTCTAAAAATCTTATATCGTTCTTCTATGATAAATTTTCCAGACCCAAAAAAAAAATCGCGAAAGTAAAATCTAAAAATTAAATTATCAGCCATACTGTGCATTTTTAAAACAAGTTTTTTAGTAAAAGTCGACCGCGACACATTTTTTAAATAAAAAGTAGATCTTATACACACAAAAGTTAGCCATCCCTTTCCTGTAATATGTATAAGGATTGTAAGTTTATTCCCAAGTTTGTAACAGTCGTTTATAAATTGTTTTAATTCCACTTCCAGGTTCCCGTTTGTCTGTCATCATAAATAATGAACTGAAAAGTTACTTCGAGTACGTAAATGTTCCAATTTCAGTTTAAACATATAATTTTACTTGTAGATTGCAGAATCATGCAAATAGATATTCATACATATACAGTACCCTAGTAAAAATACACAATTCATGTTTTTATATATCTATGTGTTTATTGAAGTAAACGAAACAGTACATTAGTGATAAAGAGCTCAGTGTATACAGGATATTTAAACAATTAACTCTGTTAGATGTTGCACTTTTTATTATACCCCGTTTCCTATAAAATATATTCAAAGGTATATTTAACTTTAGTCCCAATATTGTAACGCTTAAAAATATTAATCAAAAAAAAGGGTGTTTATAAAATGGCCTAATTAGTCCATTTCGGTATGATCCGCCTGTTCACCCGTTCATTAACACGATAACTCAAAAAAGAGATAACGACCTGAAATTTTGTGTGTGTGCTCTAAAGATAATTAGTTCGTACATCCCCCACCAGGGGTGAAAATATGTATCGTCGAAACTATAAGATACAAAAAAAATTTATAGACAAAAAATATTCGTTTTTTTTTTAAATAAATTAACAACTTTTGTTTGAAACTTTTTTTCATAATCTGATTAATTTTGCCGCAATTTCAGCTCAAACATCTGCAATTACTTTTATCGGATATTTAAGCAATTGATTTAGTAAGTTGTTATTATCACTTGTTTATTTTTTTTTTCAGTTTCTAGCTGCTTTTGCAGTATCATTGGGTCCATTTGCTGCTGGTTTGGGTAAAGGGTACAGTTCACCAGCAATTGCATCATTACAAGATCATCAAGGAACTTGGAGAAATTCAACAGTTCTAACAGTAACCACGCAACAAGCATCTTGGGTAGCAAGTTTAAGTCTGCTTGGTGCACTTTTTGGTGCTTTACTAGGGGGATTTGCAATGCGATTTGGACGTCGGCGTATTCTAATTGTAACATCAGTACCATTTTCTATGTCATGGATTGCTACGGTGTTTGCTAATTGTGTTGAAATGATGTTTATCACAGCATTTTTGGGTGGGTTCTGCTGTTCGATAATATTAACAGTAACGCAAGTAAGTAAAAAAAAGTGTGAGTGTGTCAGCTCCGACACACGAGTGGAGTTTACTCCTTAAGAACGATTGTCTTTGCCCCATATATATTGTCCATACTAAATTAAATATTTAATTATAGGTATAGCTCATACAAATTTATATAAACTACACTAATAGTTAAATGTCCAATAAATAGAAAGCGCACATGTTCATATGTACAATATATATCATATTAATACATGAATTATAACCTACCTAGCACCCACGTGTTTATCGGATGATCCGGCACTATTATCTACACCAGTTTCTTCCATAGTTTATATAATTTTCACTTAACTTTATGTGAATATAATTATCAATATTAATAATCCATAATAATAATATTAATTATCGAAACTTTAAAATATTTATATAAATAAACTACACTAATTATTAAATGTCTAATAAATAGAAAGCACATGTTATATTATGTACAATATATACAATATTAATACTGACTGACTGAGTGCAGTGAAAGACGTACACAGCATAACCTGTGTACGACTCTTATACAGCGAGGCATGAACCTGACTGACTGACTTACTTACTGAAATATCGTAACGAGGTCATTCTATCACTATATTTTAGTCTCCATATTTTTTCAAAACCGGGCGCTTATATGTAAAATCGATTCTTAAGGAGTAAACTCCAATAAACTCCAATAATTTTTGATACCTAAAATGTTTATTTTTGGATACAAGATGATGATAATTCCTCTTTTTTAGGTTTATATAAGCGAAATAGCTGTACGGGATATACGTGGTATTCTGAGTGCATTACAAAAAATCGTAGGGCATATGGGAATGTTACTATCGTTTAGTGTTGGAGCATGGCTCGATTGGAGGCAATTAGCTGCAATTGTGTGTTTAGCACCATTATTACTTTGTTTTGGTGCATTATATGTACCAGAAAGTCCGAGTTATTTAGCGCTATGTGGTAGGGATGCTGAAGCTGCACGTAGTCTACAATGGTTACGTGGACCAACAGCTGATATTCGTCTTGAACTAGCAGCAATACGAACAAATGTATTTGATAGCCGTCAGGTAAATAATATTCAATAAACGTAAAATACAGTAATACAAAATTTTTTTAACATTTGTACAACACCACCGAAGTTTTAATGTATTTTTTTAGCGAATTTTCTTTGTACCGATGAAGAGATTTCGGAAAAATTTCTTCAGATATTCATCGAACATACCTAAGATATGACAAAAAAGACTATGGTTAACATTTTATCACAATTTTAGTCTCATCGGAATAAAATACCCCCCCCCCCTGAAACTTTTATAATTGATTTATATGCACTTCAACTAGCGTTAATCTGTTTGAAGCTTCAGTGCTCGTACATCCTTAATATAACAACCGTCACCTAGGTAACTTGGTAATTTTATATTATTATATTTCTTTTCTCTAAGAAAATTCGCTTAGTCTACATAACTCCTACGTCACGAATACAATTTTATTTCTTACCAAAATATATCTTTGTTTATCTTTTGTACAAAATTTAAAAAGTTTTTTATTATTTGCTTAATATGAAGTTCCACAAATTAACGCTAGAAACAATCAAAAGCTTAACAGTATTAATAAGATACGGATTTCTGTACAGATACTTCAAGATGACTAACATTATATAAATGTGAAATATAGTATTATTTAGTATGTCCCGGATTAAATGATAGGAATCTATGATAGGAACTATGCCGATATTCATCTGGAGTTCGTGTAGGAAACTGCAGAAAACCTTCTCAAGCATAGCCGGTTACTTTGTTCTTGTCCATACGCCGATAGTTTAGTCAATTAACCGCCCCTTTTTTTTTTCTTAATAATTGACAAACTGCCGATGTGGGGATTCGAACTCATATCCTCCCAGTTTCCAAGTAGGCATACTGCGCAGACATAACGGCATACTGCGGAGAATCATTATTTTTGAGATATATTTAGTGTATCAAATAAATATATTAAACTTTCTACATACACTAGGAAATTTGAATTTGCTGAGAGTCATTTTCAGATAGGTTCAATTTTTTTGCAAGAGAATGTACTTACATGAATAAATGTATATCGAAATCTCTCTCTCTCTCTCTATCAATTTTACAATTTTTGGCATAATTCGGGTTCTTCCATTAAGCGGGAGGTAAGTGGGACGAAACATAAAATCTTAAGCGATACATTTTACCAATCGTTATTTCACTATCTACGTATTTGGTACAGAAATCTGGTACAAGCGATGACAAACAATGTTATTTTATGTATTTTTTAGAACCATATTCTACGACCTCCAACTCCACGTGACATAATGAATCGATTGTGGAAACCAGCTCTAACAACATGTGGTCTAATGTTTTTTCAACGATTTTCTGGTGCAAATGCATTCAATTTTTATGCGGTATCTATTTTTCGACAAACATTTGGTGGAATGAATCCTCATGGTGCTGCCGTAGCTGTCTGCTTTGTACAACTGTTAGCGTCATTATTATCAGGGTTATTGATTGACACAGTCGGAAGAATACCTTTACTAATTGCTAGCAGTGTTTTTATGTCTCTAGCATTAGCCGGATTTGGATCCTGCGCCTATTATGTATCACATCAACGATTAAAATTTACCTCAGGCAATTTGGGTACTCTAGCGCTAACACCAGCCATTGGTGGTGAACACGATTGGATACCATTATTATGTGTTTTAATATTCACTATAGCTTTCTCGTTAGGTATTAGCCCAATATCATCGTTGCTTTCTAGTGAACTATTCCCACTTGAATATCGAGCGCTAGGCAGCTCAATGGCAATGTCATTTAGTTATGCATGTGCTTTTATTGGTGTGAAAACATTTGTAGATTTTCAAGAATGGTTGGGATTACATGGTGCATTTTGGTTATATGCTGCTATATCAATGGCTGGATTAAGTTTTGTTATTTGTTTTGTACCAGAAACAAAAGGTAAAGATATGGATGAAATGAATCCAAAATATGTACAATCATTGGCTATTGTGTCACCACCAAATCGATGATTACAAAAATTATTTTTATTTTTTAAATATATTTTACAAAATATCACAATTTTTTTTTTTTGTAAATTAATTTTTGTATATTTTTTCTATTAAAAAAATGTTTGCCTAAAAGTTCTATTTTTAAAACTAATAAAAAAAAAAAGTGTTAAATTTTTGTTTCTTAAAATTTCGACACGTTTGTATTATAAGAAACACTACGAAAAATGTGAAAAAATAAATAATATCATATATATATTTTCAATGAATTTTGAATCAAATAGTACAAGAAATAGAGCTTAAAACGATGACAATAATATGTGCTGAATGCGTTTAAGATGCGTCTAACTAAACGTCACAATCATTCAGGAAATTAATTGGATAAAAATAGAGATATTACGACATTTAAATTCAAAATAATATGGTACTTGACTTTTTTTGTGGAAAAAATGATTTATTCAACAATAAGGTAAAGTGTCCAAAGATCACATACCCAAACAAAATTCGTGATTTAAAAAATTAGATAAAAGTAAAATCCCAAAATAATCTATTTGACTGACTAAGCACACCACATGCATAAGCTAGTATTGAGATAATCGAATACGAGAGATTCGAATTTTGAAAAAGTTATTATAATTCCGTTCCAAGTCGAAATTTACAATCGTTAATTATTTGAAGTTAAGTAATCAAAGGCCCTCCATACTTGCAACAGGTATTAAACAAACAATTTGATGGTGCATGCCCTTGAGTTATTGCAGAACGGTTTGAAACAAATCGGTCGGAGTCGATATGTATTACACATCTGCGCTGGTTTGAATCTATATTGCAGTATTGCAAATATTTTCTCTCGAGAACACCACGAAATGAAATAGAGTTAGCAAAAGCTGTTGGAAGGTATATGGACCAATATTTGAGCCAGCATAATGCTGCACAAACACAGTTCTTGGGCAAGTTGTTTGATTATGGGAACCTTTAAGGAACTACCATAAACACTACCATACGTTAACAAAGGCTTGTGAAGCGATCCCCACCGATTTGTTTCAAACCGCTGTGCAACAACTCAATTCATGTCAACTTGTTTGCGCAAACATGTTTGTCACGCAAATTGCCTGATTGTGAACGGTCTTTAAGCATTTCAGCAGATTTGTTTCAAACCATTATGCGACAACACAAACCATATTGTTTGTGCAAAAACGTTTGATACGCAAATTGATTGATCGTGTATGGGGGCCTTTAAGGTACACTTTCAAATAATTTGAAATGTAATAAGGGACGTTAAAATATAATTATCCAAGGTAGATGAATTTAGGTCTCAAGCTATGAAAATAATAGAGACTCTTTCTGACCTAACCATAAAACTCAAAAAGAATGAAGAGTTCGAATAGGAAAATATTTCTCTAATAGCAAACTTTGAAATGAAAAAAAAACTAATCTTGAAATAACACAATCGCGTTTTGAAGTTGAATGCTATATATAATCAGGTTCCTTAAATTTTACTTTTTTTAAACACAGTGACATAACACAAATCCCTTTTCACTGTCAACTCTCACAGAGCATATTATCACTGTCAACACTGAACTGTAAAGACTTTGAAGGTTATAATGAGTTGACCGACAGGAGCACTGTCAGCGTGAGTGACAAATTTAGGCCATGGAATGGATTTTAGGCACTTTACCAACAATAAATATGAAACCATATAATTAGAACTGGATAAAAATCATTGAAATTCGTTAGCAAATGAAGAAATATATAATAAGGTTAGGATAAATTAAGTTATTATTTATACTTTTTCATAATCAACAGAAATTCGTATGTAATCTCCACGGAGAAATATGTAGGTATTATTGATAATTTGATATACCTGATTTTTAATTTTGAAGCTTTATGTATCGATTAATTTTATACTTAAATAATTAATTCTTTCATTTTACGAATTTAAATAAAAACAGAAATGGTCAAGTACCATATTCTTTAAACTTCAAACAACAATTGTTATACAAAATTTACAGCGTGTTTCTTTCTAATAACATTCATTTAAATTTATATTAAATATGAACAAAATGAACGAAGAAATTTCAGCTTATTATTAAAATAAACAATAAAATTGCTCATGGTAATATGAAAATTGAATATCGTTTTTTAAAGTAATCAGAAATTTTAAAAGAATTAGTTTCGATTGAATTAATAATAGCATTAGAAGTTTTATTATCTTGTCTCAAATAAATTGCCAATTATGTATGACTCCCAAATCATTAAATGTATTTTAATAGTTATTTTTCTAAAATCTCTATACAATACTCAAAAGGCTCATATCACTTGCCAACTATACTGAGGTCTTGACTAATGCGTACAGTATACTCAGTACTAGATTCATACGCACACAGACGAAAAATCGATAAGAGGCTCAAAGATCTAAACGGTTCTAATGGTTATATGTTAAAGTCACCCATTCGGTTGCAAATATCCACAATTATATTCCTAAGTATACTCTGTTACCAAAAAATTGCACTTTTATCATACGAAATTGATAAAAAATCGTCACGTAGAAGTTACGTGGAAAGAAAAAGAAATCACCATGAATATCAATTCGACTTACTATGGCGACATTTTTATAAAATATATTTTTATTTATGACTATAGTTTCGGAAACGCAGTTCCTTCTTCAGACAATGACTTTCTAAATTTGGTAAATATATTAAAAACTTACTAGGCAAAATATTAAAGTATCATTAAGTTTAACAAATGCTTGAATACGAATTAACGAAATGCTTGAATTCGATAGATATTGTAGCATACGTTCATATAATAGCCCCTTTTTACACGTTTTGATGAAAGTCTTCAATTGATTGATTTACTGAACAAGCGCAGTATTATTTTTTATGTAAGTTTTTACTTATATGAAATTAGAGAGGACTTCTATCTTGATCCAATTTTTCATATGACCTAGCGCACTGCTTGCGTGTGAATTCTTCTTTCTGGTGATTAGTATACTTTGATCATGTGACTGTCTCGTAAACAATCAAAATTCACAACACATGTTTTTAATTATTATTTGTCTATCGTTTGTGCAAAATTTGATAATGAAAACTTCGTCATTTGAACAACTATTTAATTTTTGATAAATCAACTGTTTTTGAAAACTTATACGTAAAAAAGGAGAATATACATAATACCATATCATCTAATGTCACATAATTAATTATCGACTATACTCGGGTGATCGGCAAGTAGTCGGAAATTTTTGAATTTAATAAATTTTAATAATTACTAGTTAATTAGTGATCTTAATTTTTTGTAACACGTTTTAATAATTACTAACAATTAAAAAACAATTTACAAGTAAATTTCACAATGCGTATACCTAAATATATAGTCTTACGTCACCCAGAAAGTTGCCCTCTGCTACCATATACAACAAATTCGTATTATGAAAATCAGGCAAATACTATTTACCATAAAATATATATTCGTTAACAAATTAAACGATAATTAATTTTCCTATTTACTAAATAGTAAAATTAATTATCGTTTGATTTGTTAACTAATATATTTTTTGGTTTTGTCCGACTTTTATCGAAATTTCGTCCGTCTAAAGCAGTATATTAAAAAGTATTGTATGAAAGAGATAATATATTCGGTTATCATTGTAATTTCAAGAGTTAAGAGACAATAATCTTTTTAAAAATGGCAAATGTATTTAAACTATGAAATTATTTATTTAATTTCAAAAAATTTACTAAATCATATTTCTAAATAAATCTCAAAAATTAATTTCAAATATTATAAAGCTCAAAAATTCTAGAATTTCAACTATACTATAAAAGTAATTTACCAGTTAACAAAAAAAAAAATATGGAACAATAATTTTCCTGTTGCTAAATAAATATAATAAGACTACATAAACAAACATAAAATGCTTGTAAATAAAATTTAATTAGAACTATATGACAATAAATCACAGATTTCAACACAAATACTGTATGGAAAACTGTGCAATAAATATATTAATTAATTTCAATCCACATTATAATGAGTAGCATTGTGATCCATTGGTGTTATAATCTTCCAAAATATGTGCCTTTATAAACAAAATATATATATATATATATATAAAAAGAGTATTTAAAAAAAAAATTAAAGAAAATGAAAATGAAAACTTTATGTTTAAATTGTTAACAAAGAAATTTTATAAATTATTCAATCTATAAATAATTATATTTATTTATTTAATTAAAGAAAAATCATAATATTTTATTGTTACAATTTACAGATTTACTATATTTTCAAAAAGTGTAAGATGAATAAAATACTATATTTTAAAAATGTATAAAAAAAAATTTAATTTTATCTAAAAGTATTTTTTCTATTTATATTTATAAATATAGAACGAAATTTTCTTATTTTGTTAAAAGAGGGTAATGACAGAAGACGGAAAAAAAATACACTGCAAAAAATTTGAACCAGTTGAACCATTCTAAGTGTTACTGTATGTAATATTTATATACTGATTGTATTTTAAAATACACCCAATCTAGAAACAGTGTATAGTGTATCTATCGCTGTTTATATGATATGGTATGGTGATATGGTGTCTTTGTTACGTATACATGTAGATGATATATGTAATACTCCTATATGGTCAGTTTCTATAAGTGAAATCTGTTCCAACATTGTGAGACAGATAGTGTCTCGTGTTCTCTATCCTGTGTACCTATACAATGAAATATTGTCATTGTAAACATTATTCTCCTCCAGTTTATATTCCCACTACCGTTATTTTAGAGAATTCTCAAGTATATACAGTATGGACGAGGTGTCTCGGAGGAGAGAGAGAAAAATATAGTCGGCACCTTAATGTTGGGACATTCTTTCGTATACCAACTGACCATATCCATATAGGAGTACTACATATATGATATAGACACACTCACACGACGGACGACGGACAATAATGCAGTTTAAGTGTGACAAAGTAAACCATAGCATAGTACACTACATAGAGACAGCGATAGATACACTATACATTATTCCAGATTGGGTGTATTTCAAAATACAAGCTGTATATATATTCAGTAATATTTACACTTAGAATGAGACCTAATGTTTCAAATATATTGCATTTGATTGTGCTTACGATGTACGTTTTGACATAAAAAAATTGTATTATAATTTTGGATATGTTTAGCGGATGCAAGCTATTAAAAGCAATATGGCGGTCACTGAGAGCTGACGTCTGTTTAAACAAACTACATAAATATTAATTATTATTTTATTTTTGTATTGAATATAAATGTCCAACAATTCCAATAAATTCACATTTTTGTGAGCAAAATAGTAGAAAAAGAAAGCGCTGACTGAAACCCTCAGTCGTGTGTCGGCGGATAATTCCCGCAGTGCTCGCAGTCGCTTTCGAACACAGGCAGGCGCGTTACTTGTTTATTTTGAGACCAAAAATAAAAAACCAAGTTTTTCAATGCGAAAGACCTCGCGCACCGCGCTTGGTATTGTAGTTAGACAAAAATTATAATAATAAAATTAGTTCAAAATTTTGTCCGCTTTAAATTTGATAATAATTACTGATATTAAAAAACAAATTTGATAGGTTTTAGGCTACAGAAAATTTTGAAGTTCTTTCGAATTCGCAATCTTGGTCTTTTATTACCGCTCTCAACGAAAAATCGCATTCCAGACCTTTAGCAGGATTGTAGCATATACTGTACTGGGCTATCATGCAGCAATCAAAAATCTGAAAAAAAACTTGCATGAATTACGTTATCAAGTAGCGAATTTTAAAACGATGGTTAGAGATTTTACATTAAGTCGTAAAAGAGTCGTTGATCCATTTAGCTTGTATTTGAGCTATTAAATATGTAGGAGTTTATTATGTCAAAATGGACAAAAACCTTTTACGTAAAATTAAACAATACCCTCTTAAAATTTTAATCTTATAATTGCAAAACATAATTCTACAAAAGTTATATTTACAGTTTATACGATATTTCTCAATAATTTGTATAGTTCTACTAAAATTATTTCTCAATAATTTGTATTGTTCCTTTAGTTAGTTACTAGATCAGCAATCATTAGTCGATTAATAATCAGAATAACCTTAAAAAAATTATTCAATGAATGTTTTTATTAAAAGCTAAGAAATAATAGTAATCGATTTTAACGTTTTATAATATTAATTTATGTAATATGTTTTGGTTGCGGTAAAGGTGCTATCATTCAAAAGCATAAACCCTAGGGTCGGTCGATTACAAACCAAAAGTTACCGAATTGAAAAGTAAAGCTTATTATTTCATTTACATATTGTAACGGTTGTTTGGTTAAAATTTGTTTTTTATGTTATTCATAAGCATGAATCAACAAAAACAAATGAAGGAAAACTTTCTGTATAAAGAAACCGTGCTTCCATGCTTGATATTAAAAATTAAAATAAAACGTTAAATTTCTATTACATTTTGGAAAACTCAACTAGTAATTTCCTTACACAAAATTTTAACAGGAGTTTTATTAGATGTTAATGAAATTATTATAATAATTTCATTTATCAAACCAAAAAGTAACAAGCTCTCAATAATAAATTTTAAGCGTCTCGAATAATGTCTTATGAAAGTATAGATTACATAAATAATATTTTCTCTTGTAAATACATAAGTTGTCAGAACAATTCCTAGCTATATTACACACTACATTGTGGTCTGTATATAGAGGTAATAAAAAAATGTATATTAGATGTTAGCACATGCGCAGGAACATGTTCAATAGATTTTGACACTAATGAGCATGTACTTGTTCTGTCAAAATAGTTCAATAGATTATGAAATGGTGACATCACAACACAGGCATATATACGTATAGTCTTGTATTAAAAAAGTATATCAATCAGGCACAAATCCTAGAAGGAAATGGTGAGTCACGACCCGACCCCAAAAATGTTGGCGTAATATTGGTAAAGTTACTCATGACGTCATATTCCAAAATGGCGGGTTTAGTCAGGCTGCATACATTTAAACAATTAGTTATATTTTTCATAAAAAAAGATAAATTTCTTTTACAAAATAATAATTTTTTGTTTATTTTATTAACGTAATCCCAGTAACACATATGTTACTATCACAATTAAGCCCGACTACTATGTTTCTAATCATTGCCACCAGATGTCATAGTCCTAAGGAACAAAGATAATGGACTTGTATCAGCCAAAAGTTTTTAATTACACCCATTTAGTTGGTTGAACATATATATTTATTAATGTATTCTAAATACAACAAAATTTACGATATATTTGTATTCTCTAATTTGTTAACCTTATTAATATATATTTTATTATAATCAACCTTGCATTATTCATATTTTGTTTAAATTCTGGGAAAGTAGGCTTACATAATATTACCTGTCAAGCTACAGCCTCTCTCCTCTACTACTACTAAAATAGAACCCGATTTAGAGCCCATAATACAATAATTAAAGCTGACGGACCGCAAATGTAATCCTAGATCCATGATATTGATAAATTGTATAGAAAATGTATGAAACTATTATATAATGTGATCATGAATGAATTAATTTGGAGGAGTCAATGTAATATGATCTACTTAACCACGTGTAAATGCATTTGCTCAAGCTGCAGGTGAGTCAAGTCACGTTGCACCGAACCAAACAAGTACACATGGCAAGTAACTTGGATTCGTCTAAACCACGTGACTTCATTTCCCTTGACTACTACGGCAATAATTCATTTAATCGATCGTGTTGTGACGTTAACAATTTTGTATTCTATAGAAACAAAACAAAATAATTCAACGACGTTTATTTATTAAAAAAATCGATCACATAAGTCAATTACGTCAATTAGTAAAGCAATCATTTTAATATGAAGCTTTTAGTCTAATGGCTTTTAATGCAAATCCTTTACATAGAGATATTTAAAATAGATTATATTATTATAAATGTGGTATTGGACCATTTATAACATAGCGTATTTCACATAATTTTGGAATTTTAAAAACTAAATAAATAAATAATGCTTTTAAAAAATTTCTTAGCAAAACATTGTTATCAAAAACTGCGCACTTTTGTGAATTGATAATAATAAACAAACATACAAGAAATAATATTTGAAATATGTAAATAAATACATATTATAAAAATTTATTCTGAAACAAAATTACCATTTTAGTAAAATGAAAATTTTTTAAGTGATTTAAAAAAGTATTTTGACTCATATAAATTATATGCAAATTGAATCGCTCCAATTCGAAATGATAAATAAGTTCGCAGCGCTATAATAAAACTTTTTAGAAGTAGTTTCGGTAGTAAATTAACACGAAATTAAACTAAAGGAACTAATTGTGAACAAGGAAAATGGAACGCATTAACAAATTATAGTTTTATAATTTATACTGTTTTTCTACTATCTGATGCTGCTTATACTTTTGCGATGCGAGCTTATATTGTTTCATTTTTATTATACTGATGTGCTCAAAGATTATATTGGAGATATTAGAGGATTGAGGAACGATAAAAGGATTCTAATTTTTTTTATAATATTTATCATAAATTTTAACTTCATTTGAAGTTGTGTATGTACTTATGTAATAAAAAAACTTACCATGCTCAAAAATGCAATCCTGAATTAGTAGATACTGATATACTGATTTTATTACTTAGAAAATTATGGCTGTTACAAATTATATGACAAAAATATCCATTTCCTCCTTTTTAAGTAAGTTTTTTATCGTAAAAATATCTGTATTAACAATTAAATCAGCCTAGAGATATTGGGATCTGAAACGTTGATGTACATATTCATGCTTAAATTTTATGAAATTGAAACAGTTTACAGAGAGATATATTTTTCGTATAAGCTAGCGGTTCTATATGATTAGCTGTTTCATATGTGGAAAAAGTTAGATACCGTAAAAAGGCCTTTTCATGATGATCATGCTTGACGCTCTTTTTGTTCGTCCAATTTGATCTTTTGGTATAATAAGTCTAGCTTCGCAAGTCGCAGCAATAGTACGCCTTAATAATGGGCGTTACAAAAGATGTCAATATTGAAATATCGATATTTAACGCTTGTCCTTAACCTAACTGACGTTTTTGCTGTTATTGAAGTATAAGCAACCCTGATACGAAACAGCAATGCACGGTTCCATCAAATACTAATGTTATTTTATATACAGGCTGTATCGAGAAGAATAGATATTGAGATACAAAATTTGCAATATTTTAAAATAAGTTAAACAGACGCATACATTTATTTCTGCTCAACTCATTTATACACTACTGCAAATTCCGTGTGTATAGTCTTGACGATTATAGTCCAGAACAGAATAATATTTCTAAAAATGAAGATCATCCTACTCATATTCATTTCAGATCTCAACGCCAGATGTCAGGCATGAAACGCGCCACATCTGTGTAGCGCCACCAATACGAACTGTCAGTTCATGACCAAACTCTGATTTTAATAATTCTAGTTTAGTTGATAATAGATATATTTTTAGACCTTGATTTATTTAAATATCCAATGAATATGACAATATAAAAATATTATTAATATGACAATAAATTAAATTTTTTATTATTGATAACATAAGAAAACAATAAATTGAGGACAATAAATTACAATATAGATTATAATAAATTTTTTTGAAATTCTAATGTTTTGAATTAAATTCAATAATAATTAATAACCGCAGGTTCATTGTTTTTCATACAATTATATCAATAAAAAGAATTCAGATCAAACTTATTTTCAAGTTCACTTATTTAATTTAGCAAAATTTCGAACTATATTTTAATATTACTTTAATATTAATTTCAACTTTCTCAAGTGTTTACAGAACATTATACACTTGACATCATTATACTATGCAATATATTTTAATTAATATTGGGAACTCTAGCACTTGGATGTGCTCTCTGGTGGGTAAATTATAAACTAGAGCTAGTGGGTAGATGTTTCCTTCCCCAGTGCTCGTGACATACTTTTCGCCTAACAAGTTTCATGGTAGCACTCTGGTGAACAACTTAGTAACTACTGCTGTAGGTGGAAATATTAAGCTCCGCCGCCTGTCAGAGATTCCAACACCATATTATTATTACCTTTAATATAATTATTTCAACACTTTATTTTTATGAATTTTAATTTAGTTGCCAGCAAGTAATACGTAACTTATAAAAAACAAAATACCTATTGAAATAATGACTATACACATGGTACTAATATTTTGTGATTAAATAAACGCGATCAATTTTAACGTACAATTATGTCAATCAAGAATTTTAACATTTATATTATGTAAATAAATTGCATTACGCAACTAAAAGTAAATATAGATTTCAGTACTTGGAATGTCTATGTGAGGTCCAACCGGCCGCATCACAAGTTAATGGACGGGGAGAAGCTAAGTTAAATGATAGTTGCTAATACAGTTTTAATTTACTAGTTAACGAGGTTAAATTTCATAATTTAAGGTTAATAATAATTTTAAAAATAATTAATTTTATAAACATACGATAGCTTCCGATTCGACACCAGATAATAATAATTATAATTATTAGATATAATTATTCAATGCAAAGAAGAAATATAGCAGCCAATAAATATTTCTCTCTCGCTCGTGTTATATCTGTATATGCCTTAGAAACAGGGATGGATTCACGTTTTTAGAGGCCTTAAACACTATAATTTTAACTATATGCTGAGCCAATTTTACTATGTGAAAATTTAATAATTTATGAGGTTAATTAATTAGCATCCACGTTAAAAGTTGTAAAATTTGGGACCCACGTCAAACTAGAATAAAACCAACGAAACGTTGCTAAATTGAATAAATACAACACCGAAAATATTGAATAGCTAATTTCATCTATCTGAAGATTTTGAGGAATTTTGTGAAATTATGAATGTGTTAAAAAAAACTGCATTTGAAATTGAATTAATTGAAGAAAAATTAATTTGCCAAATATATTGATTGCTTTTATTTTCACACCTACATCGTAACTACACAGATACATATCCGAAATAAGCTCAACCTTCCATCGAAAATCCATGTATAAGATACAATCGCATATAAAAATGCGATATTAACTCTGGCACGTGGTATTATAATTAAGTACAAGGAATATCAACAATGGTGGACTAAAAATATTGTAAACTATAACTCCATAGCGCTTCATTTAAATAAATTTATAAATTATTTTTATAAATGTAATACTAAATAATGTTGATATTAACTCTTTCTCTCCAAAAGTTAAAGGGTGTTGAGATATTTACGAAAGAACTAAGTTACGATTCCATTTTGTAAATATAGTGGCTTAATCGCGTTCTTTCCGGATGGCAGTATTTTTAATAAGGTGTAAAAATAAAGCTTTCAAGACTATTTCTAAAGCAGGCAAAAATTGTTTTTTCTTATATTTGCTTAAGATAATTACAAAAACAAGTTCTGAAACTAGTATTTCGGAAATTATGTACTTAGACTGAATGCCAAACTCAAGGATACGTCACGCATAAATGCACAAATACTTGTATTAGCGCATTTTCAGAAAACCAATTAAAATGCTCAAAATTCAAAATGTACGTCAGATAGATATGAAACTAAATCTTATCCTTTCTTAACAGTACCTCCTTTTATATGTAAAAGGAGGTACTCTTAAAACTAACCTTTTAATCTTACCAAGATTAATTTGTATTGGTTAAAAATAAAATCATTAAAAAAAACGTGCAAGCCTCATTCACATAAGTGAAACTTTTTAGCTTCATCATTTACAAATGTTATCACCGGCGTATGTATGATAGTTAAAACTGATATTATGAATACACTATATACCTAAATTTTTCTTTTCTTTCTCTCACACAAGGTTTTTCTTATATTTCTCCGCTGTTGAACCATTTCCCCTTTAACGTCACATAAAATTTCAAACAGATATCTCGCTAAAGAAGAGTCACTTCAAAATTTGTAAAAGTATAAAAACTATTACAAAAAGAAGTACAAAGGTTCATTTTTTAAATTAATTAGGCATTGTACATCACTAGAACGTTGAACAAGTTGAAAATTATTGTTCATACGTAATTATGTTCTCCTAATACAAATGTAAAATATAATTCCTTCACACTCAAGGCTTGTCTCTTATATCCGCTCTATTGAGCCATTTCCCCTTTATTGTAACAAACAAACAGATACGTCGCTAAAGAAGTTTCACTTAAAAAGTCAACAAGCAATTATGCAACGAAGTCACTTCCTTTTAGAGTTTAATAAAGACAACCAAAAATATATTGATTCAATTCATTACGAAATAAACAAAAATTGAGTTCCCTGCAAAACATTTAATATTTAGAAAAATGTTAATGAATAGACTGATCCACTTCGAAACTGACGAATTGGGAGGTATTTTTAAGTTAGGCATTTACTATATACATAAAATTTTGGTTTATAATACAATACAGTGACATTCATAACGAATTCTAAAAACGTAGCAACTATTTTATACCAATAGTGCTACAACAAATAACTGCTATAACTTATGATGTAATTTGACTGTATTTTATTTTATACTCTTCAAATTCTTAATTGTACAAATATTTATTTTTTTTTAAATGTTTTTAAACTTAAACCCAATACTTTGAAATATTGACCACTTACATTATAGTAGCTTAGGCTATAATTCAAGTATTTTATTTGAATACAATGCAGATACTTAATAATGAAACCGAAATATTTTAAAAATTTAACAAATAATGAACATTCTATTTATTATATGAAAGATAAATTGATTCATTAGCTACAATTTTTGTAGAATAAATTAGTTATATTATTGACGCCTAGCACAAGATAGTCCTGCCAAAATTATTAAAATGAAATTATAAAAGTATGTTGTTTTAAGTGACTATAGTAATAAAAAGTATTAATATACACTCGGTATTACTTTTAAGATACTAAAAGTTTTTTACATATTATATTCAAATAGTTTTGAATTTTACGATTTAAAACACACAGTTTTAAAATGACAAGTTTTTAATATTATTTGAAATAAAATCAAAATATTTAAAAAATATCCATTTTATTTGTTTTAATTTTACATGTCCTCTACATATATCTATTTTTACCTGCACATAGGACCGAATTAACCATAAGACTAATTAACGCAATTCTACTGAGGCAACATGTAGCATGCGGCATTGACGCATGCTACACACAGTTTTTCCATAGAAGGAACACAAAGCGACAAAAAATATGTCTCCTTGCCGCATGCTACAAGAGGACCGTTGTTGCCTATTGTTTGCGTCATCTCTCGACATGATTCAACGTGTCGAACAGTGTCGTCGTCTATCCACAGTCAACGGATCGGTGCGGCTTGGAGCGGGCAACATGGAGTGGACCAACGAAAAAACTGCGTCTTTTATTGACGATTACCATAATTCCCCCGAATTATGGAATAATAAAATCACCGAGTACAAAGATATAAGAATTAAAAACGATAAGTTGAAACAATTATCGGGTAAATATAATTATTGTACGGTGATGGAGGTAAAAATAATTGGTTTATTTCGAAATAAAGCATCATCGTCAGCAACCAACTTGTTGTACAAATTATACTGAATGGTAAAGACAATCGATTTATTCCTGTAGGATTTATCGTATTGAAAAATATCACGTAGAAAATTTATATAGAAAATTTCAGCTTCCTACGGATTACATTTTGTGAGATAGGAAAAGACATTGAACGGAGAAAGTTAAAGAAAATTATATTACACATTCTCAAATTTTGTATATCCTCTAAATTTTTGCTACAACTTTCCGAGGTGACCTGAGACAAATGAACTAACACTTGGCTGTATAAATAATACTCGCTCTGCTCGCAAGGAACCCTGGGGCGGCCTTCGACCTTGGCTCCGTGTCCTTTTTCGTGTTTATATAATTTCATATAATATGGTAAAAGTATAATATACATAATATATATGTATATATATATATACTATATATACTATACTATATATACTAAATATATATATATATATATATATATATATATATATATATATATATATATATATATATATATATATATATATATATATATATATATATATATAATACAAATATTCAATTTATGCTTTATTAAATTTTTATCAAACAATTTTTTAATTTCTATCTTCGATAAAAATTTGATTATTCTATTTTTTTAACAAAATTTATTAATTGAAATATATATTACTTCTAATATTTTAATTATAATTTTGTTATTAAACCTTTAACCTTTCAAATTTATTGTGACTTGAAAATTCATCACTAATTCATTGTTTATTATATTCATGGAATTTCGTAAATAAATAGTCTTTCTACTTCTTTAACATCCGAGGTTTCATATGATTTATGTAATAATTTAAAAGTTCCGCTTTTACAAAGCGGATGTTAGCTTGTCCTTGTCTACTTTTAATATCTACTTTTAGTTTCTTTAAAATTGGTATTCCAGTACACTAATTAATTTTCTTCTATTTTGGGCCACTTTTTATAACATGGAGATAGCTCTCCTTCTATACTCTAACCTCCATACTTAGTATCTATAAAGTGTCCCGGCCAACAACTTAGCTCAGTACTCTGCTAACTTACTTAGTTTACTAAGGACTAAGGGCTTATTCCGTAATGGTAACATCAATAAGTTTTAAGTTGGCATTACTTAAAAAGGAGAGGTAGAGATGGATGGTGCTGTGTTCCACCATTATCCTACCCCTCCTTTTTAAGTGATGCCAACTTATAATTTATTGATGTTACCATACGGAATAAGCCCTTAGTTTGGCCGACCACGGCCATTATCTCATATATTTTATCTATGTATTATCCATGAAGAATAGATATATTAGGAGATTGAACGACATAGGCAAATCGTCTGTTTTTGTGTCCTCAAAAACGTGTAGAGATCATAGTTATTATTTTCGCCACTAGCGGCAGTGCGAATCTGCCCGTACGGAATTATTATTATTATTACATATTAAAATCAACGGTTATCACATCTTACAAATAAAAATTGTAAGTATAAAAATTGTTTAATTTTATAAATGTGAAAAAATGGGACGATGTTGTAAAGGGAAAGCATAGATATACTGTTATATATCTATGAGTGGAAGGTTGTTTAAGGTTAGGAATGCGTGTCTGCATTTACGAAAGGAATATGGTCTGTAATTACCGGTTGTCATCTTCTTTCTTTATCTAATATATGTTAGTATTGTAAACATATATTTGTAATTATTAATTGCAATTATCACTATGATTCTTCATCTTTTAATTTATTGCAGATTATTAAGAATTCTCTATTATTAATATTTATTTAATTATTACTTGATAATCGAAAACAATTTTTTATTATCTATAAAACTAAGACTTCTTATTAACTGAATGAAAGTGATTTCTTGGCGCCTACATTTAAACATTTAAATTCCGTACGGCACTGAGACCAGTGACCCCTACTGATAAAAGATAGTTACACCAATTCTTGACCGTTTTTTTAACATTACGTTCGCTCTCCTAATATATCTATTCTTCATGGTATTATCTATGGTCATAGGACAGAATGAAATGAATACAAGCTTTAAGGTTATGAGTGCCGAAAAATGTGATGAAAATAAGTAGAAATAAAGTAAGATTAGATATAATTTAACAAATTATTATTAATCTTGATTATTTATTGTGCATACGTATTGTTTAGTTATTGAAGATATAATATTTCGTGTAAATAATAACAGAATATTTATAATGGCCAAATATAAAAAAAATTCCTCTAAATCGGATTCAAAATTACACATGAATTCAAATAAAAAAAAACTTAAGCATAAATCTCGAAAAATTAAAGAGCGTGAAATATATTCCGTATTAAATCATGGCAATAAACATCATTCTCATCCGAATGGCAAACACACAAATAATCGAGAAATTTCAAATTTGCTTAATTCATCTTGGGATATTGAGAAATGCGGTATTTCTCGATTTAAGTATGCAAATGGAAAAGTAAAAAGACATAAATGTAATAAAAACAAACACCGTTCACGTCATCCTGAAAAGGATCATTTAAGTCATTCATCTTTTAATTTTAACGATGAATTTTCAACTAAATGTAGTCGAAATCATTTAAATAATTTATCGTGGAATGTTGAAACTAGCAATGTTTCTTCAATAAATAATAAACATAATGTTAAAAAACGTAAAAAATGTAAACCCATTCTAACAGAAGCAAATATAAATGTACCCTCTAAAGTAAAACTGGGTTCTGATAAAAAATTACTTGGCTCAATATTAATTAGTGACACAGACTCACAAACCGACGACGATGAATCCATTGAAACAATCGTCCAAAATAAATATAATAATAATATTAAGTTAAATGTTAATTTTGTTAACTTTAATACAGAAAATATGAAAGGGAACTCTTCTAAAACATCAACAAAGAAAAGTTTAAATAATGAGAAAAAATATTCAAAAAATTTAGAAGAATCACATATAAGTGAAACTGGAGATATTAAGCCTACAAATAATAAATTGAATTCCATTAAAAAATGTATGAAAAAAGGCAAACAAATTGAGATTGATAAAACTAGTAATTTGGAGAGAAACTATAAAAATATAGAAAATAATTCAAAATTGATTAGAAAAAGTAAAAATAAAAAAGCTAGAATGGAAATAACTGATATTTCAACAACTGTTAAAAGTAATAATGAGATAGAAGTTCACGAAAGCATTGATTCATCCGAATTAAATGATAGTACTAAAAGTGATACTGAAATTGAAATTCTTGATAGTACTTCACATTCGTCTGAATTAAACGAGAATCTAACATCAAGTGCCAAAAATGATGCGGAAGTAGAAATTATCGAAAGCACTGGAATTCCCAATTTTTTCGTAAATTTAACTATCAATGATTCTGAAGTAGAAATTATTGAAAGCAGCGAATCTTATGAAGGAAACGAATATTTAGAGTCACGTGCAAATTGGGATAATGATGTGGAAGTTATCGAGAGTATTGAAGATCCAGTAAATTGTAATAGAACAGATGATACGACTACCACAATTGTTGAAGGATTAAAAAATTGTCAGTATTACTTATTAGAAAACGTATGCATTGTAATACTTAAACATCCCACGAAATTGTACTTTAATGGCATTCTAAAAGCTTCTGTTATTGTTGGTAATGTCCAAATAAATGGTTATACGCTGACTAAAGAACCACAAACTATATATTCATTATCTGGAGCAACTTTTTTGTATTTTGAAACATTCGAAAATCACAATTTACTGTTACCGAATCAAGATTTAATTGACTTGGGATTGAATAAAAATGATATCATAGAATCGTTAGGTCCATCGGATTGTATTTTAAAATTCGAGCCATGTTCTCAATCAAAAATTCATTTTATTAGTCAATACATTAAGCAACATTTTATTCCATATTTTAGAAAAAAAAATTCAATGGAAAGATTCTTAAAATGTAGTTTAGAAATGAATAATAACAGTAATTGTTCATTCAAAACAAATCCTGAATGGAATGAACCAATTCAAAGTATAATGAGTACATTCAATAGCAAAACAATTATCTGCGGTGGAAAAAATGTTGGGAAATCGACTTTATTTCGATATACAGTTAATAAATTATTATCTTCAAATGAAGCCGTCTTATGTTTGGATTTTGATATTGGACAGTCTGAATTTTTTGTGTCTGGATGTGTTTCAGCGGTTCGAGTTACCAAACCATTATTAGGACCGAACTATACTCATTTACAAAAACCCGATAGGTATGTAAATATCACAAAAATTTCCAATTTATATTATACACTAGTTCTAACACTACTGCTGAAACGTTTTGAAAAATAAATTCATTATTTTTTTAAACACCATTATCATTCAAAAGACGACCATAAAAAACGGTGCAAATTTCTAAAACAGGTAGTACATTTGGCATCTAAAACACTCGCTTCGACCTAATCCACCAGCAAGAGAAACACACTCGATATCTCCATATTAGCCTCTTAGAGTTAAAGCTTTTAATTTACACCAATTTGTTGGTTGGTATTATTTCTTTTTGATTGCAAATATTTACCTTTAAAAAAATGATCAAACTTATTAAAGCTTTATTCTTTCAGAAATCGGTGCTGTTTTTTACGGTCGGTTCTCCCCCTACTAAAGCTCTCTATTTTCTACACGGAACAAAAACCTTAAAACCTATCCTTATTTAAACTTGGGTGACAAATTTTTATTTAATAGTTTACAAGATAAAAATAGAAAGTACTAAAGTAATAAGGTATCACTCTGAATTTATCAGATCGAGTCGCTAATTTAAGTGCGTTTACCTGCAACTGATTAAATAAACCAACCCATATACATTTATGGAAAATTTCAAGTCCCTCGATGATAAAGAACACTTTCTAAGTTTTCGATCTAATTAATACACTTTCCATTTCATCCAATTTAATATCAATCCAACTCAGTTTTTTTAACAGAGCACTTTGAAATGAATATCTCACGCTTTAGGTTTATTTATATATCGTTTAGAGTACTCGTTTTTACAGTTTCTTTACAATATTTTCTCGAATTTTGTTTCTTGCAGCTTTTTATAAAAATGTGTCTTTCTCCCAAATCGTTTGATCTCTAAAGGTATATTTTTCCTGAACTTGTATAGACAATCGATTTATTCCTGTAGGATTTATCGCATTTAAAAATATCACGTACATCTTTTGAGATAAGATATATCTCCATAAAAAATTTCAACTTCATAGGTCTTCTTACATTTTGTGAGATAGGAGAAGATATCGAACATAGGATGTTAAATAAAGTTATATTAAATTATTTACACCCTTAAATTTTTCCTATGTCTTTCCGAGGTGACCTGAGTCGAAACCGGATATAACGAGATTGAAGGGACCACATAACTAAGGTCGCTATATCCGATAGTTGAAATAACACAACACGCGGGCAAGTGGGGTGGTAGGAAACAAAATAATCCTTGATGATTAATGTCATTAATCATTAGAATAAGGTTCAATATGTTTTGTTTTACTGAAAAAGTATGATGGTTGGTCGTTATAGCTGATGAATTTCGATAAAAGTTCGTCGCTTTAAGCTATGCTTTATCCGATATTGTTATAGACGGTACGTTTATATAGGTGTTTATACAGGGATTCGGCAGTGACCTTGCCATTTAGTCGTAATAACCGATTCGTCATTGTAAACGATGTCAGTATAGCCGGTTTCGACTGTAATACTAATAAAATAAAGAGCTATCCTATTGATAACTGATTCCGAAAAATTCGCGAATTGTTTAATATTTTGGCCCAGTTTCTTATCTCACAGTATCTTTTTTTAAATTTTCGTTTTAGATCCTACTTTCTTGGTACCGTAAATCCAACAGATAATATGACTGGATACATTGCTGCAATCAAACATATTTTAGACTTTTGTTCAACAAATGCATCATTCCAAAATATCCCATGGGTTATAAATACAATGGGATTTGTTCGTAATATTGGTTTTTCAATCATGATACACTTAGCACGTATGATTCAACCAACCCATATAATTCAAATTTCAAGTAGAAAAGCTATCAATAATTATCGAAAGTTTCTATCACCAGAATTTCTTAATAGAAATCATTGCATGCCTGGATGGACAGAAGGTTACAATGGAATTTGTACACATGAATTATTTGTCGTAAATACTGTCAATATTGAACATGTAAACCATGAAAATAAAAATGAAAATTGGAAATTTCGACCAAATGAATTACGAAATGTGTCAATAATAAGTTATATCAGTGAAATTCTAAAAAGTGAAAATAAATCATTATTAGATGTTCGACCAGTTATGTAAGTTGACCAGTTATGTTCTTTTAATATTTAACGAGGGTATATTTTTTTTTATAAGATTCGAATTTAAGGTTGTCACCTCAAAATCCTGGAAAGTCTGGAGATATCGGAAAGTCAATACATTATTTAGTAATATGGGCTATAATTTATATAAATACTCGAGTATTAACAATAATATATATTGCTGATAAATTATTACTTTATTTTACGCGAAAATAGACAACCATAAATACAATTAAATAAATCCAAGCATTCCCCACAATAAATTTTAAAACATAAACTGCCGTAGTTTCTAAGCATTTCTAAACAATGGAGCAATTTCTAAGCATTCCTATATTTACTGAGGAATTAAATAAGGTAACTATTGCAACCGAGTACTACAATCTTTCACTTCATCGGACGTATCCAGAGATGGTCGGGTTTGCGTGTTTTTGGGTCCCGGCATTAAAAGGTGTTCTATATATTTCAGATATCGTGGCTAAAGCTATTGAAATAATTAGAATTTGAAACTGAAAAAGATACAATGTTAACTTTGAGGGTATTCTGCATTTATTCAGAATTGGATAAATGACAATAAGTTATTTTAGCCGGGTAAATAAAAATATATTATTCATTCGATGATTATCGAAAGAATATTATTTGGTCTAATTTCATAATACTCATTATAATAAGCAATATAAATAAGTATTTGGCTTCGGCGTTTTGTAGCAAGAACGTATAATTTCATACATAGGATCTTCGTGAAAAAAGATTTTACAATGAGATTACAATATAAAGGCAGTTTATGTTAAAAACCAACCGTCCAAGTATGATAGGCTTTTCACTCATGAAACGTCTAGGCCCTACATGTAACGTTTCATGTTTACACAATACGCCGAAGTTCTGTAAGTGGCGGTCATGCCACAGTAGATAAATTTGCGCATGCATCAATTTTAAGAGATTTTAAATTGAGGATTGCTAACGCTATTCCGGGTACTATTAGCAAATTGAGAAATACTAATATTACCCTGAAGCTGCTTTCAATATTGTCGTTGAATAGCTTACGTCATGAGACACAATACAAAAAAATATATTAATTTTTGTTAGTACTATGTTTTTTCACTGAACACGGGAAGTCTATAAATTTACCTTTGATATCTAGAGTCTGAAGAATTTGCACAGTTCCTGGAATTTCCAAACGAAATTTAGTGAGGTGGCAAGTCTATAATTTAATTTGAGTATAACCAATATATTGTTTTAATTACAGTATTACAACGGACGATGTAAAATTAGTTAATTCAAATGTACATGAAACGTTAGTACCATGTATGTTCAATGGAAATTTTGTTGCTTTATGCAAGGAACAAAAAATCGAAGATAATAAAGTACTTTATGTATGTGAGGGTTTTGGTAAGTTTATATATTTTTATCAAAAATATGTTATGCAAAATTCAAAATATTAAAAAACACTTTGAAATTTATCGAATAAACCATCTTTCTTTGATCCCGTTTGTATGCAAGATAATTTTTAAAGTATATTAGGAAACCTTACTGACAATTACTCCCGCTAGAAACGCAAATGTAATCTATACCTTCAGAGTCTGTCTATTTGGAACAAAATTTGACAATTAAAGAAATCAGAAATCTATGAATAATGACAAAATTTCAGGTTTTGCTGTTGCAAAATTGGATAAACAGCCTTCCCTGTTTCATAAAAAAAAAGTAAAGGATTTGTAATGTACTCGATTCTAAATCTTAGTTTTTAGTTTGATATTTGTAGAGTTGGTTTCATAATATTCTGATTCCTACAGGCTCCAAGAACAAACAAATAGTTAAAATCATGAGAATACAATAAAAACTAATTTAAATCTTAGAGACAAATTCTGCGTAGAGACTTTCTATGTAATAACCGACACACTTAAAACCCAAACGCAATAAAGAGGTGACATATTAATAAGTTTCGCAATACTTTTCATTTGTTAGAAAATTAAATTTGATAAATATATTTTATTCCAAAAATATTCCCAACTGCATGGGATAATGTAAAGTGTATTTTTTAAACATGAGTTATCGAGCGGGAAATATCCATCTTAACGAAACCGTAAGAAAAATCTTCGTTGTGTGTTAGTGATCTTTTCACACATGTTTACTTGTTTTTAGAATATAAATTACAGTTAAATTTCAAATTTTGTCCCAGTTTCTAGAACAATTATTTTTATTTTATAAATACGTATTTCGACTACAAAATACTCATCATCAGTATGAATTAGCTAATCGTAACTCACGCACCAAATTAGCAACGAGTAACATATCTTTGACTCTATATATCTGAGATAGCTACGATTACCTAATTCATACTGATGATGGCTACTTTGTAGTCGAAATACGTATTTATAAAATACAAATAATTGTTCTAGTGATTGGGGCAAAATATGAAATTTAATTTCAAAACACCTAGATTTCTCTTTGATTATCTGAATAATCTTTATATAGATTACAGTACTTCCCCAGTCTTAAACGATATTAAGAAATAAACTCATTTTAGGGAATCGAGTCTATAAATAGAGAAAATATAATTACCTCCACTTACAATAATCTTACTAGCTCCATAGAACTAACAATGTTTTATTATGTTTTTAGGTATTGTGCGTGGAATAGATAACAAAGACATATATTTGTTGACATCTTTAAAACTACAAACATTAAAAAATGTTACACATATACTTCTAGCTGCAGAACCACTTCCACCTAGTGTCTATATGAATACTGAATGTGTGGATTGTCCTATACCATATGTATCAGCATCATCAACAAAACGTTTGCAAACAACTATAGCGCCACAAAGAACCACTTTTGATCTATTTAAAAAATGTTTACAAAATAAAATGAAAACAAAGAAGTATATTGAGTCATTTGAATAAATTATTGTACAAAGTGGCGCTGAAAACTATGAGCTCTTTTCAGTACATCTTCCGTGACCTTTCGTAAAGTTTCTTGAGATAGTTTCTCTGAGTAGAAATAAAGCTTCTTCCGTTTTCCAAATAAAAAGTTACGATATTTATCCTTTCTGTAGGCTGGTATAGCTCCATACCGAAACTCCCACTTATTTACTATAATCTAAAAAGAGAAACTCAATAAATATTAATTCCAGTAAGAATTATTGAAATTAAAAATCGAAGAGGTACTTTTGCGCCACCTGTATAATATAATAAATTACTGTGTAAAAACCAATTGTACCTATTATTTTCTTCTATACAATAAAAACATAATTTTTCAATGTTCCCAATTTCTGAATACTAATCAGCATCATTAATGAATTTTTCTATTTCATAAACTAGCGACACAATCAAATTTTATTTGCGAGCAAAAGAAATTTGAAAACATAGTAGGTTTGTGATTGGTATTTTTTAGAATAACTATAATTATGAATTTTTGTTACATTAACGCTTCTTTTTTTAAATCTCTTTTTGATTAAAATTTATTATAAACAAGATTATTATAAAATATATTTTTATTATTTTAGTGTACTTTTAAGCTTTTCATATTTTTAATTAACTGTCTCTCTCATTAGAGGCGCTGAAACTTATATACTACAATTACACATTAGCTCTTATGGGCTGCTTATCCTCTATCATATGCTCATTGATAAATACCAAATGTGAAATTTATCAGACAAATAGTTGTGGAAAATGGGTGCCGCATTCGTAAAATGCTAATCACAAACAAATGAAAAATCAACTAACTCAGCAAAGTTTGTAACGTTTTAAAAAGGATCCAATCGATTTTCTGCACCGATTTGTTACGATGGATGAAACGTGGGTTCACCACTTCTGAATCAAAACAACAGATATTTCACAGTTTGAGTTTCCTTATCGCTCAAAACGGCCCTCTTCCCTTCGACTTTGTCCATTAACGAACTTGGCCTTTTAAATACCAAAGAACGTAGGAAAGAATATACGCAAATTAAAACAATTTAAAAAAAACGAGAAATTTGATACCATGCATTGTTCATCTATTTTGTAATCATGTAGGATCCTTTCCACAACACAACAGTTCTGTCTTTTAATACCCTGTATCTCTAAAATATGAATATATGTGTTAAGGATGACCAGCATAGTGTACACATACATACACATTCTGGTACGGTGATCTGGCAACGTTTCTCTGTGTATATACCTTTTTATTATTATGGCATATGTCAACAGCATATATTCCCACTCTTTACTTGATGCAACTTGAGAGAGATTGGCGCACAACGTTGTCAGACCACTATTTACTATAAACGGAATGTGTTATAATTGGACAAAAATATTATTTTAAATTATTATATTTCGAAAACAAAACGGTAACACACGATTTTTTTAATTTATATAAGAAATATTAAGGAATCGTCTCCTAGATTTTTTTTAAATTCTGTCGATTATTTTTTCTAATACAACAGATAATAGTTGGGCGGGCATGAAGTTTTACATGCTTCTAATGAGAGAGAATGATAACTTTGATATTAATTATCTCGCGTTCTAAACGGTCAAAAATTCTGAAACTTCGGGATCTATTTGAAAACGTTATTTTAGCCTGTAAAAAAAATGAGCAAAATCTGTCGAAAAGTGATAGTATGCTGGTACATCCTTAAGTGTCTAAATAAAGTATTACACATTTTCATGGTTTCAAAGATGGGCAATTTTGTCCAAACATGATCCGATTTTGTCCATTCACGAACTTGGGCTTACTTTTTTGCTCTAGAAAACACGTACAAAATTTCAGCTCGTTATTTCTTTTCGTTTTTAAGTTATCGTGTCCACAGACGAACATGCGTAAATGGCCGAATTAGACCATTTCAAGCGTTACAAAGTCGGCACTAAACCTACTATATCCTTGTATATTTACATATACCGGGTATAAAAATATATTATTGATATTACACCATAGACTGTATTCAACGCACCATTAATTTGGTCTCTCTTTTTTTGAATAAATATTATTACCAAATGTGTCCCTTAAACTCGGCCTTGCGCACTACAGTGCTCTATATTATAATAGACTTTATATAATTTGATCTTAATTTATTAATTTTTGTTTAGCTAATTTCCTCTAAAGGAAATGCAGCTATTGCTTTTGTACCAATGTTGGAATTTCGTAAAAATTTCTTCAAGTGTCCATCGATCTTATCTACTCGATATTAAAAATCACTATCGCAAAAATTTGTATATATATATATATATTAATATATATATTTATATATAGATATATATCAATATCTATAAGTTTATGTGTCTGTGGACTCTTTAGTGGTCACAGTTTTATTCTGATTAGAATAAAATTTGGTATTTGAGGCGCTTTTGGTATTCAAAAAGTCAAGTTTGTTAATGGGTAAAATAGGACAAGGGAAAAGGGTAGTTTAGAGGAAGGGGGAAACACAAAATTTGGCATATCTCTCTTAATATTTGAAAAATCGAAAAACTTATAAGGAGTAAAGTTGTAGGTACTTATTTCAATGTCATTGAAATTAACGAATGATTCGTGGGATGACGTTATCCTGGTTATTAAACCGATTTAATTATACCCTCACGTAAAAATATTACAATTTATTCACTAAAATGATATTAAAAAATGAATTTTACATTCCATTTTATGAAATATAAACAAACATAATAAATTAACTTAAATTATCACAAAATAGTAGTATAGTAAATTACAATTAAATATTTTAAATGTACAACGATCCATCTGCGGGACCTAAATAATGTAACGATATTAATAGTACATCGATAAGAGTCCATACACCTAAACCACCAAAACTAAATAATTTACCAATACCCTCTTGCCAATGTCCTAAATAAAATCGATCTGCCCCAAAACCACCAAGTGTAATGCTCAACAATAGTGTTGTGCTCCATTTATAACCACTTGTCCAATTACATAAAACACGTTTTGAAAAACGACGGTTACCCAGACATATTATATCGTTATGTACTGTGCAATTTGTACGATAATATTCACGTGGTGTTGACACAGATTTACAATTTGTTTGTTGATGACATGTGTGTTCAGAACGGTCAGTTTGATAACAGTATTTACATTGATAGGTTCGGAAAAACTCTCTTGTGCCCTGAAATATTCCAAATTTTGAATTTAAAATCTAAATTTACATTAATTATGCAATTCTACAATATTCTACGACTTCATGAATAGAGAATAAAATTTACAATTTAACAAGAAACTCATATACGATAGACAAAATATAAGTGAGAAAAAGTTTGCACAAACGTTCGAAGCTTTTATTTAATTTTATTGATAAATACACAATTTTTTTGGAAAACCAAACGGATTCATCACAAATCAATTGCCAAAATTTAAAAAATAATAATGCCACTTTAGAAGTTGATAGAGATTGCAGGAGTCTATTGCAACGCCTATAAACTTTTTTTAAAAGTGTTACATAAGGCAAATTAACAAAAATTATTGTTGAAGTCTGTTGCGTGACTTCGGCGTGAAGCGTTTAAAGCCATTATAATATATTTTTCATCGGTCATGCCCCAAGTTGATCGGGTTTTGCGTATTTTTGGGCCCCCGTACTAAAAGGCGTTCTATATATTTCACATATTGTGGGAAAACCTAAAGTACTAGGTTGGAATGGTTACCTTATTTAATTTAAATAGTTGAGCATTATGTTAACTATTTCAACCGAGTACTACCATCTTTCACTTCATCGCTCATATCCCGATTAGTCCGGGTTTGCGTCCCCGCACTAAAAGGCGTTCTTTATATTTCACATCTTGTAGCAAAAACTAAAGTACTCGGTTGGAATAGTTACCTTATTTAATAGTTTTGCCACAATATCTGAACGTTAGTTTAATCTAAATTTTATCTCACGCTGGAGGCCCGCCTGTGTCCGAATAGCACGGACCTTATATAATTTTTCACAACGAGAGTTTATTTTAGACAGTTAAATTTCTTCGAAACTTTTAACAAACTCGCAAAGCTGTACTTAATTCAATGAATAATCATTTTAGTTTTACATCCTTGAAAGGGTGCATCCGAATTTTTTGTGATAATAAATGTCAAAAACTTTTGTTTTCCTTTACGAAATGAATTAACGTACGACCGTTAATTTAAATCTAGATGGAATACCTAAAATTTAGTTAATTTGATTGTAATATTTTCAAGGGCCCCATCTCTAAGGATAAAAATACTATACGAATTGTAAAACAAAAATCATCAATACTAAGGGGATAGAGGTAACTATCTCAAGAACTAATTTTTTTTAATGTTTAGTACTTACAGTACAATTAGCTTCTTTAATTGATGTGCATGTAGTATTCACCAGACTGCCATAAATACAACTTGTACTTAAATCGCAAACTATGCAAGGGTATGCTAATTTACTACATTCTATGTTAGGACATTCCAGCTAAAATTATTTAAACCAATATTAATATTTTTACAAAAATTTCCTTTAATAATTGAGAATGTAATTATTACCTTATTCTCATCATCTACTGTAATGGCATTAAGAGATGGTGATGTTGAAGTAGAGCTATCTAGAAAAGAAAATTAAAACCTTAATTTTAACATAATACAATAATTTTCTTTTAACAGTTAGCAAGTGAAAATTTACCGGAATGATGAACACCTCTAATAATCAACGAAAACAATATAAACAATGCAGACTTCCAATTTAAATGTATACAATTAGCTGACATTTTTCATTTTAAATCAAAACGAAAATAACCCTATACTTATATTAAACAAATCACTTGTTATGATTGTAGTTCAATTTTGACAACAAATCTGCCATTCGATAATGTAGGAAGAATACAACTCGATCTATTATCTATGGTAGGAAGTAAGTCATAGGCCCGTATTTATAGTCGTCTTAAGCGAAAGTTCACCTTAAGCATGATCTTAAGGCAGCGATTAGATTCATAGCTTGAAATTTTGATCTTAGGTAAGATATGTGTGGTTGGGTAAATATTCATAGTTACAGCTTAAGGTGATATTAAGAATTGAAAACTGTTGATGTATTCACAGTCAAATAACACAATCTTAGTACAGACCTTATCCTTACTTTTTATTAAACAAAGAGGATTTTCTTTAAACATTTATTTTAGTAGACTTAAAACAACCTTAATAACGTTGCAGTAAAAAAAGTAGTGAAGATGTATTTTTTGGGTTTACATAATATCAATATTGATGATAATATTGATACTGACGGTGAAGATATGTATTCCTAAACGCTACATACGAGATATACAATATCCTTTTGATTTTTATTTAGACATCGAATTTTAAAAAAAGATAGATTTGACAAAATCAGAATTAAGTTTGGAATAATACCACGAATAGAACAGAATTTAGATCAATTTAGTCAATCGTCATGGATTACCTATTTCACCAGAGTTTCAACATTTTTATTTTCATTCACATGAGTATTGCTTCAAAATTTTAAGCACTTGCTCAAGACTGAACTATGAATACGGACCTAAGTTAGTACTATGGAGGGTAGAAGCATGAAGAATAGATATATTAGGAGAGCGAACGTAATGTTAAAAAAACGGTCAAGAATTGGTGTAACTATCTTTTATCAGTAGGGGTTACTGGTGTCAGTGCCGTACGGAATTTAAATGTTTAAATGTAGGCACCAAGAAATCACTTTCATTCAGTTAATAAAAAGTCTTAGTTTTATAGATAATAAAAAATTGATTTCGATTATCAAGTAATAATTAAATAAATATTAATAATAGAGAATTCTTAATAATTGCAATAAATTAAAAGATGAAGAATCATAGTGATAATTTTGCAATTAATAATAATAATATACAATATATGTTTACAATAACTGACATATATTAGATAAACAAAGATGATAAAACCGGTAATTACAGACCATATTCCTTTCGTAAATGCAGACACGCATTCCTAACCTTAAACAACCTTTCACTCATAGATATATAGCAGTAATCTATGCTTTCCCTGTACAACATCGTCCCATTTTTTCACATTTATAAAATTAAACAATTTTTATACTTACAATTTTTATTTGTAAGATGTGATAACCGTTGATTTTAATATGTAATAATAATAATAATTCCGTGCGGGCAGATTCGCACTGCCGCTAGTGGCAAAAATAATAACTATGATCTCTACACGTTTTTGAGGACACAAAAACAGACGAATTGCCTATGTCGTTCAATCTCCTAATATATCTATTCTTCATGGGTAGAAGGAAGGAGGACTATCTATATTAGGATCAAACAAAAAAAATGGCAATAGCAGTGTGATAAGTGACCAAAATGGCGCTAAGGTACTATTAGGGTTTGATATGTACTTAATTAACTTAATTTAAATAATAATTTTATTTTCCATAAAACATTTATTTACTGTAACATGAAATAAATTTAGTATTTATTTTTTTAAATTTTCTTGTTTATTTCTACCCTATTCTTATAACTTTTAGCGCTTGTTATAATTTGTATTTTTTCTTTTTGACGGACATTTTTGATAATCGGTGTTCCTTCCCTCTATAGTTAGTACACAAGTTCTAAACATATATTCGCGTTTGAAAATCAGATCGTAACGCCAGAAGAACCACAAATAAAAATCCATGTACTCTTAAAGAAACAGCGTTGTTGCTTTCTTAATAAAAATGCTTATATATTATCACTGACATACATATGGACTGCAAAACAGAGCAAAAATCCAAAATGAAGCATACGTTAGAGCCCTCTATACTAGCGTGATTAGTTGCATGAACTAAGCATAAAATCCTGATTTTTTATTGCATGTAATCAATAAATCATATTTTTTCAATGAGTTTTTTCGACGTCCACTTTCAGACTGAAAGTGGACGTCGAACGACGTTGTTGAATTACTAATTAGTATTCGCGTAAAACATTCAAATTTACCTTTTATGTCATACATATGTTACAAAATATACAACGGTTAAAAACCGGTTTTTCTAGAAAATAATCGATTCCGGTACCGGTTATTTATAATTTAAAACGTTTTTGGTTATTCAAATTAAAGTTTTTATCGAATTTCGGTTTCAGTTTGATTAGAATCTCTTGTTCAAACCTATGAGCGTCCAATGGCGAGTGCCGAACGTTAGCATTTGGCCATTTTCCAACCGATGTCGGTATTCATGCGCCGAGTCAAAAAGGCCTTGTTCATATGAAGGGGGGACTTGGGTATCAGGAGGATATTCTCGTCTCACTATTTACTCTTCATTCCCACCCAAGATCCGTCTTGTTTTGGTTAGCCTTTGTGTTTAGTTTTAAATAAGTGATATTCATTTACATTTTTGAAACTAGACAATCGTGTACAACCGTCTTAACCTGAATTAAAAATGTATTCTATCAAACTCAATAGATAATAAATGAGATGTATTATCTACGAGTTTCTCTGATTTGGGTTAAACCCGTAAATATTACTCTATCAAGGAGGGCACAGACGACCCCTTGGCCCTATGTACCCATTTGCGGTACCCCTCTTTCTAATTGTAGGCGCATAAGTTTGTATAAGAAAAATTGTTGGAAAGATTCCTTTCTAATTGAATTATATGTACTAGTGTTCGCCCATTTGTTGAAATTCGACCATAATCATTATTGAAAAACTGTTTCCAAAATTTTTTATTGATAACACTAAAGCTCGTCAATAGCTACTAAACGAAATAAATAAATAAAATCGGTTGACAGAGAAGAAAAAGATACTGAACTGTTTTGTCTTTGTTTATTTATATATAGAATATTTTGAAATCTAATAAATTGTATTGAAGATTTTTCCACGAAGTTCATTTAATACAGTCAAGTTAAGTCAAGAATACAAAACGGAATTAAGGGTAATATTAAAACATAAAATTATACTGAATATATGTTTATTAAAAAAGAAAAACCCTGTAAAAAAATAGGAAAAAATTAGTGTTGTGTTGTCGCTCTTTGAAATTAATCGGTGGACTTAATTATGAAATGATACTTGTAAATACTGCGATCATGGCATGAAAATGGAAAATAAAACACAAATAAATAAACTTAGGAAAAAACGAAAAAAAATTAATTTTGAAAACTAAAGTTCCACATAACACTTGTTTTAAAACTACTACTAGAATAAATCGAGAACTAATTTGCAAAAAAAAAAGTAAAGAGCTGAGCAACACCATCACGAACACTTTTCATAAAAAAAATAGGCACAAAGGATTTTTTAAATTAATAACAAGGATATTCATAAAGATGTTTTATATTTGTCACATCACTGCACATTCACATCAAACAGGATTCCCCAATATGTTTGAACAATATTAAAACGAAACAACATTTTGATTGAGAACAGATTCACTGAACGAACCACACTTAAACACATTTTCTGTTTGTTACTTAATATATTATTGCTCAAATCAAGTATGGAGAACATTTTTTTACGGTTTTATACAATATTTAAAACACTGAAATATAATGCACGTTTACACAAAGTAGCGCAATAAACACTATCGAAATATTGAATTAATTGGAATATTTAAATACACAGCAAGATACCTAAAAATTTATCATTTTCAAATGCTGTAATGATTGCTTTGTTGAATGGACACAATAACACTAACTTTTAATGAAATCAACAAGCACCTCAGTCATTGTTCTCAACGAAAAATTAGTTACCAAATTTTAATTAAAGAACAAATTACATTATGTTTCCAGAACAGCTATTCTTAAAGATTGATATACCTTCCAGAACAACAACTACTTCCAAATTTCAAAATTGGTATATTCTATTAAACAGACAACTCTCAGTTTATAAACTTGTATCTTGAAATGCTTCTTCATCGAGATAAACGATATGAAATTATATAGGATATAATTTAATAGGGCCTGTACCAATTACACTATCAACGCGATGCTTCACAAGAAAATTGGCATAACTGCAAAATGTTTGGGAACTTCTAGTGCACAGATTATCATGGACACTGTAAGGAACTAGCTCCATTATCGAAGTTTGAGATCGAACAACCGAATCGATAATATTGCTATTTCTACATTTGCGTCAATGTTCTTTTGGAGTAGCAAATAGCTTCTATTCTTTAGCATGCGCCCATTAATTTAATTACTACCATCACTATTAATTACTACCATTCAATGAGAATAATCTGCCCATTTATCAAATTTGACCCTAATAGATTTTAATTTCTAAATATTTTCAGTGAAATAAGATTTTATGATTGTCTGAATTAAAAAAACCCCAGCAAATTTGACCTTAATCCTTGATTATCGATTTAGTTCTATACTGTTATACCACGATACGAAAGCATTTCTGAACACAGCTACGTCTTGAGACTAAAAGTTTATTTTAATAAGATATATCACTCCTAAAAGTTTAGAGGTAGTTTTTTTAACACTTGCGATATTCATAATTGATTTATCATTTTTGAAAAACAAATTATTAAACGATTTTAGAACTATAAAACGCTTTAATTAAAATTTAATGTAATTTCGAATGAGGCACTTATCATTAAGAACTAAACACTGATCAATAAAACCTATTCAAGTAAAAAATAAATTTGGAAAATAAAGTTTTATGATCACTATTTAAAAAATCATCTAACAAAAATTCACTAAATTATTGTATAAAATTCACAAATTACAAAACACAACGAAATGTAAAGGGGTGGTTGGGGAATCCTGAATGATTGAACTAAATACACTCACTTTGTGATACACCACTATAGACCACATATTTTATACACCAAAGATATTACAAAACCAGAACGTTCAATTGTCGTTTTTTTTTTCATCACAATACATTTTTTTTTGTAGTCACTTTAACTACACTTTGGTGCACTGGCACTGCACATTGTGACAGTTCAAAAGAATTATTCAATTGAGTTATAGTTAATAATATCTAGATTACATACAATGGATTCCAAGTCTCAAATTTTTATTTTAAAATTAAATTTTCAGCATGAATTTATCGGTCAGAAAGGTCGTAATGCTTTCGAACGACTATGCTTCTTATTCTTAATTGAATAGAGTAATCGATTTTGAAAAATAAAAAATATTTAGTGCTATCAATATTTACAATTTCAAGAATTTTTCACATAATTTAAGAGATGTTTCCAGAAAAAAAAAACCGCTTACAAATCAAGAGGAATAGAGATTTCAGTTAATTTTTGGATATATTGTTCTTCTGGTCATTCTGCATAAATGTCTCTATTGACAAATCTCCTCCGAAAATGAATAGAATATCCACTACATTTATGGTCATTTATGTACGTCGATCAAAAATAATTGCAACGGAAAAACTTCAATTTCAGAGGTTCTGCAATGAAGATATTTGTTCAATGGCCAAAATTGCAACGAATACAATTATCAGCCAATTTGACTGGAAGTTTTATTCGCTTTTTGATCAGTTAATAATCAGCTAATTGATCAGTTAATAAAATTGCATTACCTTGATTTTTGCATTTGTTGTAAATTTAGTTATTCTGAACAAATATTTCAATTGACAGAACCTCTAAATAGAAACAATTCAGAATTACTAGAAGTACAACTAGAAGTCAATTGCACTGAAACCTTTTTTCAACTTGATTTATGAGGGATCCTTTGCAGTAGTATTTCCAATCCGATTGATAACCAAATATCAGTTATCAAAAATTGTTAGTGGTTGATTCTTTGATCCAAAATCCAATACTATTTCCCATCTACCAGTCATGTTGCTTTAGTAAATATTCTCACGAATATATGTATAGATAAGTTAATTATATTATAAAATCTCAATAAACCAGTTCTCATATTTTCAAAGTCTCAAAACTTCTGGTTGCTGGACATCATGTAATAATAATAGACGAGTTAAAGTAATCTTGAAACTATGCTTGAAGAATAATGAAGATCGATTAATTCTAAAAAATAAAAAATCTAGATTTTCATTAATTTTTTCATGTTATTTTTTATATTAAAAAAATTTGAATCAAATACTCTATTCTTTTAAGAGAAGGACTTAGGATTGTCAACTGATGATAAACCCATAAAATCATCTTAAAAATTTTAACGAAAAATAACTTAATTATTTACTTATAAACTAATATCAAAAAAATGTTAGGTAAAAAAATTGTATAAATGAAAAAAATAACTAAAAATTAACCTCATAATTTTTTTTTTTTAATTTATACGTCATAATAGTTTTAAAATAATACCTAATCAAAAAATTATTTGAATTAAATCGAGTATTATTAATTTATGATTAATAAAACGTGCAGCTCAATCATAGTGAATAAAAATTTGAGACTTTTAACAAGGCTTTCTTATAAAAAAATTTCTTTACAAAAATTTGTTATCTTTGAAATAAATCCCAATAGTTTGCTTACACTGTTTTAAATAGATCACGACCAAAAGATGTTAAATTATTGCTACTAAACACAATTATTAGGCAATTTGTAGACAGTGTAAACTTCATTAAAAAAAGTAATTGAAAAAATGATAACCTTACCCATCTGAATCAAAGATTTACTAGTTTTCAATAAATCGTTGAAAAACTTGCTTTTTATGGCGAATTGTTATTTACACTTTGCGATTGATTAAATTCTGAAATAAGCTAATGAAATATCTTGATTATAAAAATAGGGAAATTATTGGATCCAACCTGTAAGTAAAAAAGCACTCTAAATATTAGGAGAAAGCCTCGTGTACATCTAAAGACTATGTCATCACTAAGATTATTAAAATGATGACCTAAATTATGACATAAAGTAGTTAAATTCATATTATTAATATGTATTATTACTTAAATAATTCACCACTAATCATCACTGCAACATTCTTATGCGGTACCTCCGCGCACAACCACAATCACTAAATGATCTTCTCGTAAACCTTCATCGGACAAATTGGGGCATGTTCTTTTTAGTAGCTCTGTTGAGAATGCACATGGGGGGAACGAATACAATACACCTGTTGCTTCTGTTTCCTTATTCAATAACGATATAACACCAGCAGCTTCTTTTGTTTTTAAATACGAAACAAGATTTCGTAACGGACGTGTTTGTACACTTGAATCATCGTTTGATACGGATGCTGTTGAACCGGCTAAACCCAAAAATATGGCATGTGAACTAGATGTGGCAATACGTTTTTGTACATCCTCTAATTTTGGTTGATCTAAACGTAATCTTTGTGTAATACGTAATTGATGTTTACCATCTTCGTCTTTCATTAGACCTTCCACTATATCTGTATCACCGTCAGTTAAATGGAATTTGGCAGGGAATAATGAATTTTTTAACACAAGTGCTCCTTGCCAAATTGTTGTACATTTACGTGCTACTTCTGGTAACGTTCTACTCGATGCCAAAAGACCTGCACGTCGACTACCGCCATCTGAATCACTATCTAAAGATCTACGTGGAGATCGTGATCTCGATCTATCAACTCCTGGTTCTCTGGAGCCAGATCGTCGAATTCTACTACCGGGTTCATACTCTAAATCAGTAGGGACACGACGACCCCCCGTCCATTCTTCTTCTCTAACATATGAATCACCAGGATATCCAGTTCGATATGTACCACGTCTAACACCACCACCTCTTTCAACCCATGGTGCACCCCCGCGTCCTCTATAGGTACGTGGCGGCCCATAAGTATATTCACCTTCTGGATATGTTCCTTCATACGGTTCATATTCAACAACACGCGGTCTAAATTCAGCTCCAGCTGCATCATCATGTGGTGGATATGTAGGTTTGGGTCGGAATGCAACTCCAGGTGGAGTGACATCAGCAAAGTCTACACGAAGGCGCCTCTCAGGACCTCCTAGTGGAAAACCACGCATTTCTTTTACAGCAGCTTGTGCAGCATCAATTGAATCGTATAAAATATATGCCTGATTATCACCTTTAGAATAATCGATTTTTTTAATTGCCCCAAAACGATCAAATTCTCTTTCTAATTGTGGTATTGATGTCCAATGTCCTAAACCTCCCACCCAAATACGTGTTGTCGGTGTCGCTTTTCCATAACCAATTTTACATTGAAATTTACCAATGTATTGCCCTGACAATTCAACTTTGGCATGGTGTGCCATGTCTAATGTTTGAAAACGTACAAATGCAAATGCATTACCTGTTCCTGGAGGCGGTCTTTTAATGTCAATATCTTCAACCATACCGTAGCGTCCAAATATTCGTCTTAATTCTTCTTCTGTGATATTTATTTCAAGATTACCGGCAAATAATGTTCTAGTGGCCAAAGGATCATCTTCAGGTTGTACGTGATGCAAATAATTCGGAAATTTATCCTTTTTATTTTCAACTTTTTCGAATGGAGGATGTGGTTTAAAACCACTATGAACTATATGACGTGGTGGCCCATAATGATGTGGTGGTCCAGGTGCTAAATGTGGAGGACCGTGATGAATTGGAGGTCTTGGTATATACTCATGATGTGGTGGAGGTATACCTTCACGTCTAAATTCACGATGTGGGGGTACACCAGGTGGTGGGCCATATCCTCTTTCATATCGTTCAACAGGTCGTATCCTCTCTGGTCCAGGTGATCTAGCATAATAATGACGTTCATATTCAGGACTGATTGATCGTGGACGAGCTCTATACACTTCAGTAGGAGCTCGTTCATAAACAGGTTCAACCAATGCAACTTTATCAAATAAAATAATTCTTGGCTTGCTATGTTTCGCATCTCGAGCATCTTCGGCACTTCTAAAACACACATAAGCCACTCGTTCATCTAAATCATGCGAAATACGTATACTTAAATCACCAAACTTCTTATACTCTCGATATAATGTATCTTTAATTAATTCGTCACTTGCTTTTGGATGTAAAGCACTCACGCACAAAACTTTATATGAATATGGCCTTTCCGGAACTTCACGTGGCCTAATATATTCATCTCGATGTGGCGATATATAACGCGGTCTTGGACTTGGTGAACGGGCGCGGCTTGCACGACGCCTTATTCTTTCTGGAGTAATTCTTTCATCAGAACTATCATCGTAACGTCCCATACTTGAGCGAGATCTTTTGCTACGTGGTGGTGTATCACGATCACTACTTCTTTTCATGCTATTGTGAATTTTCACAGTTATTTTTTGCCTTTCACCGCGCGCGGCCCCGATCATCAACGTTTCTATATCACATTCACAAAATTACAAAATGGTGGATCTTAATAAGTCATCAACTTCGTAGCATCTATCATCGTTTGGCGTTCACTGCTTGATTCAAAAAACATCTCACTTCCGTTTTTAATTTAAAACTATATTTAATATTAAACGTATTTTTCATTTATATAAATATTTTAATTAACTGATCAAATTATATTAAATAATTTAATAATTTTTAAACAATTAATACAAACATTTTATTAAAATTATTTGTATAGTATTTTATATAAAAAAACCGCGATATTTAAATTATACATATTTGTTTATTTCAACAAATTATAATTCAATTTAATAACTTTAGAAGTATGTATATAGAAAAGCTTTTTTTTATTAAATAAATTCGTACATGAACAATACTTATGGTAATAGTTTATTTTTATTTTTTAATCTTTGAAAGAAATGTTTTTCAGGACTTACACTTGCACTTGTGCACTTCACATTGTATTATACAAAAATATTTATCATAAAACTAAAATATAAATTTATTTTAGCATGTCCATTACACAACGTGTTCAAGTTAGTAAAAGAATGATGAATTTAGAAAATTTCAAACGATTATATTCAATTTTATACTAAACAAATTTCTAAGTTTACAATTTACACTAACCTTATTTTAAATTTTTTAGCAATGGGCAACATTTACCAGGATATGGCATTTGTATGATGCTACATGGCAAAATCCATTTGAATCCGCACAGTTAATTAAAAAACATTTGCAAGGATTACATAAACCAATTTACCATCCCTTAAGTATGTAATAAGAACAGGATGCTAAATAGATGATGCAAAGTGTTTACATATTTATGATTTTAATTTCAGACGATTGTGGAGATCATGTTGTCGTAATAAATACTAAAGAAATAGCATTACCTGGAAATGAATGGCAAAAACGTGTTTATTTCCATCATACTGGATATCCAGGAGGTGCTACTTGGACTCTAGCTTGGGAATTACATGATAAAGATCCTACTATGGTAAATTGACATATTTAAACACCTTACAAAATATTTATAAATTCATTAAAAGCAATTGTTTTATATCAGAGCCAGATTTGTTAAAAATTGTAACCCTAAATACTTCCCGTATAAAAAGTAGTCTTGATTACTTTCTGAAAAGTCTTCTAACGGCTAATGAAAGTTCCGTCAAAATCGGTTCATCCGTTTTGGAGATTAGCCCGAACAAACAGACACTTTAATTTTATCTATTTGTATAGATTCCAGCGTTTTATATCTACATTTTTCGTAACCGAAGAATATTTCGTAGCCTATACACGTTAACGTGAAAGAATTATATTGACGAGTGTAGAGTTTTATTTCTAAAATCTCAGATTTAATAGCAATTTTAAATTTTTGTTTTAGATATTGAAAAAAGCTATTTACAACAGTATGGATGGTAATTTACAACGACGCTATACAATGCAACGATTACACCTGTTCCCAGATGATAAAGTACCGGCAGATATAATGGAAAATATAAGTAATCAATTACGACAATTACGACCAATACCGAAACGTCTTGATAAATATGCAACTGACGAAGTTGAAAAATTCCCAAAAATTATGAACTGGCCAAGTGATTATATTTTACGATAGAGTTATATTAATTATTTTTACTTAGGTTTATGTAAATTATGTAGATTTTATGTATAAATTAAAATTATTCACCAAATTTAATTTGAATTTTAAACAAATGGTAATAATTCAGTCATTTGGTAGTTTTACCTGGAAAGTTTTGGAAAATTGGTGATTTTATAGATTTTAACGTGCTCTTTCCAAATTTCTACTTTTCCACCTCGTATCTTTGCCGCCATATTGGAAAAGTGGTGCCTAAAAACAGTTTTTTGACAATATCTCCTTTTCTACTCATTTTATGAAGAAAATAGTTATGTAATAAATTAAACTAGCGAAAATTTTCTATATTTTCTGTCGAGTATTTTTTTAATACAATAGGTAATCGTTGGGCGGGTATGAAGTTTTAGATGCTTCCAATGAGAGAGAGTGAGAGAGAATGATTACTTTGTTATTATCTCGCGTTCTAAACGGTCAAAAATTCTGAAACTTCGGGATTTATTAGAAAACGTTATTTTTACCTTCTGAAAAAAAATGAGCAAAATCTGTCGAAAAGTGGTATTATGCTGGAACATCCTTAATATAAAAAAAAAGTTTCTAATAACTTACGAGTGATTACTTAAAGAAGATTTTTATATAAGTATTACAAATTTTTAATAGAGTGAATATAATCTTCGGATCTCCTCAACCACTGTTTGTACTCTAATTTTGTTTAAAGATAGTGTTTGTGATAAGTGCTCAAGTTTTTGAGATATTAAACTATTTTTTCTTCTTGGTAACTCGTCAAACTGATCTATCACCATACTCTACTAATCTCTGACCATACTCTCCATTTTGACAAGACATCTCATCTCGAAAAGTATGGATATTAAATATTTGTAACAATTTTTGTCGTTTATGTTACTTAGACTTCGAACTACTTGGCTACTTAAAGGATTAGAAATGGCACAAAAAAAACATTTTCATATAATAGAAATAAAAAACAATGTTTATTTAGCATTTCTATATAAATGTATTTAAAAACATGATTAATATAAAACAGCTTCTATAAAGTATCTTCATCTAAATGCATTATTCTAGCAACAGTTTTTGCTGCTACCATCATCATTTCATCTTTTTGTTGATAAAAATTATCGATTGCAACTTTACGCGTAGCCTCATTTTTATAAAGTTCTCTATAAATTGGATTTAGATACTTCATTCGTCCTTGAATATTCACAAAGCTCAATGCTGGTTGAACTTGTTCCAAATAACCAGCGCGTAAACATAAGCGTAACCAACGTAATTTTATTTCGTAATTATTATTTGAATCAAATTTATACAAGTCGTTCATCATCTTTAATGTTTTCAAAGAAAGTGGTTCTTTTTCTAAAAGTTGATTCAAAAATTGTGATATTTCAATTGTACAATATTTTGATATGTCTTTATCAGAAATTGAACTGTCATCATTTTTATTAAATTCAAGCCATTGATTTGATAATAAATTGATTTTATCTAGTAACGATGTATCCAATTTAGGAATTTGTTTAGGCATTCCAGGTGAATGTAACCATGATTCCCAATCAATTTTATCATGTATTTCTTTAGATGGAAAATACTCCAAAAATAGATTCTTAAAATCGTCTGTGTTTATCGATTTGTATGAAAATGTTTTGATGTAGTGTTTTAAAAATTCTTCAAATTTATCTAAAATCATAATAAAATCATTGAGTATGGAACAAATGGTGCGCACTATACAGTAGAACCTCAATAACGTAAAAACTTCTATAAATTAAAATTTTTTTTCATTCCCTTCCCCTCAGAACCCAAAGTCTCTTTTACTTAAAATACGAAGCCTCTATAACTAACGAATAATTTGAATATTGAACCTCTGTAGTCACTAAAAATACATGGATGGCTGCAGAACTTTTTAAAAAATGGCTTATAAAAACAAACAAATGGCTTTTGCAAAAAAGTAAAATTATGAACCATTAAAACCTCTCTAATTCCAACCCTTAGTAAGTTAAAAACTCGACAACTCAAATTATTTAACATTTCCCCTGGCCTTTAAGTTATCGAGGTTCTACTGTATAATAAATGGTACAGCATGCGGGCAGGGCTTAAAGAATATTTCATTTGTGTCATTTAATTTATGTCAAATTATTATTATTTTCTAAATTTTGTTAATGCAGGTATTTCTATAGAAACTATAAACTATATTAGAGATCTGAGTCGGCTACAACTTTGGAACAGTCAGAAAACAGCTATAAATCTGGAACGGTTTGAAATTTTTTCTCAGTTCTAGTAAACGAAATCATCAGCAATTATATTATTCCTTAATTTTTTGCCGAGTTCATTCCATATGCTTAATTTCAGAACTATGTGAAAACTAGGAAATATGCAGTAAGAGTTCTATAGACGTACCAAACTCTATATTTTGATAAATTTAACTAATGTTAGTAACATATTTAAAATTACCTTCGCCACCAACGCATTCTTCCAGATAACGCAAAAATAATGATCCTTTTTCATAAGGAATTCTACTAAAAGCCATATCTGGATGTAATCCTTTTAAATCTGGTATAAGTTTTGAAAAAGGACTATCGTCTCCCATTTGGGTTACCTAAAATTATTTAAGTGTCAAAATAATTTGTAGGTTGTTCTCAAACTAAGATTTAAATTACACAATCTCGTAGTTCAGCATAACCCGTTAATGTTTCTAAATCTCTCCTTTGGGATCCTTTCATTTTACCAATAATTTTTCGTTCAACAAATGTAGTAAAACCTTCATTCAACCAAAATTGTTCAAAATTACAATTAGTTACTAAATTTCCTGTCCAGCTATGAGAAATTTCATGAGCAATTACATCTACCAATGAACGATCTCCAGCCTGAAATATAAGATAAATTTACATATTTTAAGTTTTATATACTACAAATAGGTTACTTCTAACTGAAATGCATTCAAAATCAATTTAAAGGTTGCCAAAGATAATGAAATAAAATATTAATCTGCTCCGATTCCTAGATCAAAATACTTATTACAAGCAGACGATCATCAGTAAGAATTAGCTAACCATAATTATTATGTGGGGAGGTAGATCGCTTATTGCTAGTTTGATGACTCTACAGTCGGAATACGTATTTATGATGTGCGGACAATTGTGCTTTCCGTTTTTTACTTGAATAAATAATATTCAACTAAATGAGAGTACGAAAGGGCGAAGCATCGCGTCAACTTTCATTAGTCAACTCCATATTAGCAGAAGACAAGGGGGCTTTGTGATGGTGGCTGCGCATCTTTATAACATAAAATTATTGATCTAGGAATTAGAGTAAATTGAAATTTTTTATTTAAAATTGACTAAATTTTTTAGTATATAAAAATGAAGAAACATATTTAGTCAAATTGTTTTAGCGAATGTTTCTTTAATTAAGGATGTACACACCAGGAAACAAACTGTTAGCAACATCCAACAGCATATTGCCAATATTTTGTTGAGAAACAAGAACACGTTTCTGGATATTGTTGTCAGTAATGTTGCGCGTCCAAATCAAAATCAGTCAACTTTGTGAAAATTGGACATTGCTGCTGCTGCTTTCGTCGTAGTAGATAAATAGATTGTAGAGGCTGTCCTGGACGGGACACACTTCGACCATAAGATCCATTGTGATGTCTAAGGATGTGAGTGGAGGATATGGAATTTTGTGTGTAGACTAGGAATTGGTAGGTTGTGCGGCTGCAGCCGACTTTGAAAGGAACTATGCCGATATTCATGTGGAGTTCGTGAAAGGAAACTGCACAAAACCTTCACAAGCATAGCCGGTTACTTCTTTCTTGTCCATACGCCGACAGTTTAGTCAATCAACCGCCCCAGTATTTTTTTTTTGAATTGACAAACTGCCGGTGTCGGGATTCGAACCCATAACCTCCAGTTTCCAAGTACTGCATACTGCGCACACATGACGCCTTAGAACGCTCGGCTACTTGGCTGGTTTTCGTCGTAGTAGTTGCCCATTCTAAAATAAGAGAAATGAGATGATGGCAGATGAATTGAAAAAAGGAAGAATCTATGGCGACAACTTAATGTCTGAATTAAATTTCGTCCGATTTACAAAACCTGACTTTGAAGAAGTTCTTTATTTACTATCCCGCCATCAGCAAATCGTTTTTCTGGATATTTCATCTATATATGTTATAGAGTGTTTAGTTATTTTGGACATTTCATAAAATTTAAGGTTTCTGCCTCGGTATTATTTTATTCCAACTTGTCACATTTCGGGGATAGCGTGTATTTCTATAAGTTCTGTATCTTTTTTCTTTGTTCATGAAAATATAGTTTCTACACTAGTCTCCATCACTTTTTGCTAAATGTAAAATACAGAACGAAAAAAAGTGAATAAAAAATAAACACTGTCAAGCACTGAATAACCTGACAATGAACCATCACTAACTGAGATTGGCGTAATATGTTGACAACATCGCCCACACTGAGCGATGTTTTTTGTCTGAAATAAAAAACACAGATACAAGCAATCAGCAACAAATTTCTTTGATGGCATGCCGCCCGATGTTTACGAGTATCCATCAACTTGATGATTGTTGACGGCATACATATATAATGTTGACAACAATTTTGTTGCCTGGTGTGTACTAAGCTTTAGTTTAATTACATTTTATGATCTTTTTTTATATAGAAATTTGAATTTGTGTGTGACGTAAAATCTTACGTCATTATTTCTTATAGCATATTATTTTCTATAACTATATAGAAAATAATATATATGCTACACGAATAAGGTAATCTGTATGAAGTAAGAATAAAACTTGAGAGTTAAGTTAATTATTAACAATATTTGTATACCACTATCGTTGGAGTAACAAAAGTTAAACATGGATTTTCCATCCCACCGTATGGAAATGAAGGTGGCAAGACTAACATATCGTATATTCCCCATACATAAGAACCACATATAGATTCAGCTGTTTGTAACATTTGTTCTGTTTCGCCAAATTCATATGCAGCTTTATCGACAAGTTCATTTTCAGCCCAAACTTCAGAGCGTGGTCCTACTCGTCGTGATTCAAGTGCACCAACTGCAATAGCAATTAAATATGTTGGCATTGGTATGGGTTGGTTAAATATATATAAACGATTTCCATCAGGTAAATCTATAGGATTTCCAACTCTAGAAGCACTCATTAATGCCGTCAATTCTTTTGCTACACGAACCTAAAGAAAATATAATCAACATTTTTTACACTTTTAGAATACGTTTAATCCATCGTGCTAGGCTCGCGTGATAATGTATTAAATAACAGGCAATGAAGCTATCCACACTATGTATATCTCGCAAGTGTCTGTCCAATCAACTTCTGCTCCAGTATAGTATCCAAGAATATTCTACTTGTATGAAAACAAACCGAGAAGATTCGATCGGGGTTCGGTTACATATAGTGTGGGTAGCTCCAGTGTCTCTTGTCTATTCATACTTCGTTTTAGCCAGATCAGCTCGAACTTAGCACGATAGTATGAATCAAACCTAATACTTACATCTGCTGAATAGGGAACTTTAATTCCAGGCGTATCTTGGCATGGGATGATCGATCGCATTTCTGTTGGCTGTAACAATCAAAAGAAACTTTTATTACTAAAGTTTATTTCTTCTTTTCTCATTAAAATATGTTATAAAATGAAAACATTACTAATAAGAGGTGTCTGTTGAAAACTAAAATAATTAATATTATTTTATTCGTTTGAAACTTTGACGAATTAGAATACAAATATATAAGTTATTTTAAATATGTTAAAAATGGTTCCCTCATCATTATACAATAGTTGAATTTCTTATGAAATAATTTGTCGGATTTAAAATTACCTGCCCTTGACTAAACATGAAAGGGTGTTTTTTGCCAGATGTTTGTTTTGGGTTGAGCCATTGTAAACCGCTTGATTTGGGTGAAGTTTCATATCCAATTACAAGTTCAAAACTATGAATAAAACCATAAATTTTAATTTAAAATTGATTATTCGCATACAAATTTATACCTTTCGGGATAATTTTCGATATCAATCGAAAGTTTAGTTCCAATATCACCAATGGTCTCACCAATTACGTATTTCAAACTAGATCCTGTTACTTTTTCATGAATGTAAAAAATGGTTAGACCTTTTATATCTAAAATCTAAAACAATTTAAAATCAATCTTAATATTCACAAAAAGCTTGTCAAACGCTCTTTTAAAAACTAATTTATTTACCATTTCCTTTGCATCAGGAACATTTTTTTTCGCTTTTAAATTAACAACTCCCGTGATTGTTTGCCGTTCAAAATTTACATTTAAGCTTAAATGTAAGTGTAATGTCGTAGCTATGTCTAAAATAAATTACAAATTAACAAAATTATTGGGTTTAAAATTTTTTATTTAAAAAACATCAATTACCTGGCCTCGAAAAAGATGATGGGTCGTTAGGACTAAGACTTTGTGCCATTTTTAGTACAAGTAAAGATAATATCGAGATGAAATTAAAAAATGTAATATTTGGAATTGTATGGAATCCAATTAAATTTTTATCTATACTTAAAATACTCGTGATGTGATTGATAAATAATTAAGTATAATTATCAATCTATTATTGGGTATAATTATGAATAGAGTAGCGATAACGACCTGTATGAATCAGTATTAAATTTTTTTAAATTTAGTTTTTCGTTGAATGCGACAATATTTTACAAAAACATAATTACATATTTGGAACACTATTTGGAACTACATATGTCAAATTTGACAAAATCATCGTTAAATTTATTAGGTTTGTGCCACATTAGCTGTTTATTCTTCATGTATATTATCAAAGATTAGTAGACTTCTACAAATTTCTGATATTATAGTCTAATCGTTCGCTAAAACTAATGTTAATGTTTGAACCGATGAGGATGTGAGTGGAGTGGAAGGAATTTTGTGTAGACTAGGGATTGGTAGGTTGTACGGCTGCAGCCGACTTTGATAGGAACTATGCCGATATTCATCTGGAGTTCGTGAAGGAAACTCCAGAAAACCTTCACAAGCATAGCCGGTTATTTCGTTCTTGTCCATACGCCGACAGTTTAGTCAACTAACCGCCCTTTTTTTAAATAATTGACAAACTGCCGATGTCGGAATTCGAACCCATAACCTCTCAGTCCCCAAGTAGACAGAGCGCGCTCGGCTACTTGGCTACTTTTAAACCTATTTTATAAACCCGCAGTAGGGTTTATTTTAAATACAATAAAGTGGAATTAGCAAAATGATGTCGAAGGTTTTCTTCAAAAACCTTACAATGGAATGCCACGAAGTAAAGTTCTCTACAATAAATACTGTGACTTTAACCTTAATCCTAATCACTGTTTGGCTTAAGGATAGTATTAAATATATGGGCTATAGGCTATAGGGCTATAGGGCTATGGGCTATCTCTGTTAATTTTGTAGATATTCCAAAAATATTTTTGTTTGTCTTCCAATATCAAATTTTTATTTTATAACTAACATAAAATTAGAAATAAAACAATATATATAAATATATTGTTTTACTTCTAATATGAAATTCCATAAAGTAACGCTAGTGTTTCAACCATGAAGAATAGATATATTAGGAGATTGAACGACATAGGCAATTCATCTGTTTTTGTGTCCTCAAAAACGTGTAGAGATCATAGTTATTATTTTCACTACTAGCGGCAGTGCGAATCTGCCCGTACGGAATTATTATTATTATTACAAATTAAAATCAACGGTTATCACATCTTACAAATAAAAATTTTAAGTATAAAAATTGTTTAATTTTATAAATGTGAAAAAATGGGACGATGTTGTACAGGGAAAGCATAGATATACTGTTATATATCTATGAGTGGAAGGTTGTTTAAGGTTAGGAATGCGTGTCTGCATTTACGAAAGGAATATGATCTGTAATTACCGGTTGTCATCTTCTTTCTTTATCTAATATATGTTAGTATTGTAAACATATATTTGTAATTATTAATTGCAATTATCACTATGATTCTTCATCTTTTAATTTATTGCAGATTATTAAGAATTCTCTATTATTAATATTTATTTAATTATTACTTGATAATCGAAAACAATTTTTTATTATCTATAAAACTAAGACTTCTTATTAACTGAATGAAAGTGATTTCTTGGCGCCTACATTTAAACATTTAAATTTCGTACGGCACTGAGACCAGTGACCCCTACTGATAAAAGATAGTTACACCAATTCTTGACCGTTTTTTTAACATTACGTTCGCTCTCCTAATATATCTATTCTTCATGGTTTCAACCATGAAGAATAGATATATTAGGAGATTGAACGACATAGGCAATTCGTCTGTTTTTGTGTCCTCAAAAACGTGTAGAGATCATAGTTATTATTTTCACTACTAGCGGCAGTGCGAATCTGCCCGTACGGAATTATTATTATTATTACATATTAAAATCAACGGTTATCACATCTTACAAATAAAAATTGTAAGTACACAAATTGTTTAATTTTATAAATGTGAAAAAATGGGACGATGTTGTACAGGGAAAGCATAGATATACTGCTATATATCTATGAGTGAAAGGTTGTTTAAGGTTAGGAATGTGTGTCTGCATTTACGAAAGGAATATGGTCTGTAATTACCGGTTTTGTTATCTTCTTTCTTTATCTAATATATGTCAGTTATTGTAAACATATATTGTATATTATTATTATTAATTGCAAAATTATCACTATGATTCTTCATCTTTTAATTTATTGCAATTATTAAGAATTCTCTATTATTAATATTTATTTAATTATTACTTGATAATCGAAAACAATTTTTTATTATCTATAAAACTAAGACTTCTTATTAACTGAATGAAAGTGATTTCTTGGCGCCTACATTTAAACATTTAAATTCTGTACGGCACTGAGACCAGTGACCCCTACTGATAAAAGATAGTTACACCAATTCTTGACCGTTTTTTTAACATTACGTTCGCTCTCCTAATATATCTATTCTTCATGGTTTCAACCAATAAAAATAATTAGACATTTTCCCTTTACATGTGAAAGGCAAAATTTTTATCATGACATAACTACTCCAGCTCCCTTCAACATATTTAGAACTTAGAAGTTCCCTTAAACTAATTGCAAACGCCATCTTATGCCATTTGACTATATTAACTCCCATCGCTAAATGAATATAGCGGCATGTTTGTTAGTTTCCAGTAAATATAAAAACATAATATTTTTGTAAAGAATTTTAATATTTATTATAGAAAATGTGTGAAAAAAATATGATTATTTAATACGATAACAACGACTTTTTGTTAATAATAAAAATTGGTTTGAAAAAAATTTACGCATTATGTTTGAAGCTCGAAGTATAAATGCTGAACATAAAGATTTAATTCACGATGTGGCCTATGATTTTTATGGACAACGAATGGCAACATGCTCCAGTGATCAATGTGTCAAGGTATGGGATCAAGATGATTTAGGAAACTGGCAGTTGACTGCCAATTGGAAAGCTCATAGTGGATCCGTTTGGAAAGTCACCTGGGCTCATCCAGAATTTGGACAAGTTTTAGCTACTTGTTCTTTTGATCGAACTGCAGCTGTTTGGGAAGAAATAGGTTTGCAAAATGAATTTTTCTTTATACTAAACTCAAGCCACAGCAATGATAAAAACGTTTTTGTGTTAGACAAAAAACAAGTTAGTTTTAAAAACGAAAACGATAAGCCGATCTATTTTCCTAAAAGATTCACACGCTCAATGCACAGATTTGTTTTTTTATTTAACAATGTTGGTCTGTGTATGTTTAGTTAACTATAGTTTTTTGATATTAAATGAATTAAATTTTTAGTTGGCGAAACCACTGTACCGGGAGAAAAAGGAATGCGGCATTGGGTTCGACGTACAAATTTAGTTGATTCTCGTACTTCAGTTACAGATGTTAAATTTGCACCAAAATCTTTAGGATTGTTATTAGCAACTTGTTCTAATGATGGTGTTGTACGAATATATGAAGCACCGGATGTTATGAATTTAAGTCAGTGGACATTGCAACACGAAATATCTTGTAAACTACCATGTAGTTGTTTAACTTGGAATCCTTCATTTAATAGGTATAGTTAAAAGCACAAAATTTGAACCATTTGAAACATTCCAAGTGGTACAAAATGTGAATGACATATACAGTAATACATACGCATAGAATGTGACTTACTGTTTCAAAAATATTGTATTCAAGTGAATAATACGAAAGTTGTATAGTTTCGTATCAAAATTTTTAAAGTCGAATACTTATGTATTCAATTCGCGTATGTCGCAGAAGATTTTATTCATAAATTACAAATTGATGAAATAATTATAATTCAAAATATTGTATAATCAGTTTGTGATTTATTCATTCGGTTTTTGGCAAAAAGGTTTCGAATAAAAGTTGGTAGTATATTTATGATGAACAGCTTTTATTGGAAACATTTTCCCAAAAACCGAATGAATAAGACACAAAATAACTACAATTTTGAAAAAAGGACACGATTTCTGTGACCCATAGTACAGATAAAGATACATTTATTGGGAAGTGCCTAGGTCCTACATCTAAGTACTTTTTGTGTCCCAGGTACAGTATCTAGTTACTTATACCTAGGTACATTACAACACTGGTGGTATTAAATTAAAAATCGTATTTAATTTTTTTAAGTTAAAAACAACTTATATATAGGGTTTCCAAAAAGTCTGGAAACGGTCGAGTAACTTGATAAAAACACTTTGGGATAGAAAACGAAAAAATACGTGTTCAATATTTCGAAAGAAGCTATCCAATGATTCTCCATACAAAAATAAGTTAGTTTTATTCGAAAATTTTTTTTGCAATTCACGATACATGGCGCTGTAATCGCAACAAATAAATTTTACGAATATTGCGCAAAATGCATTCGAGCACGTTAACTTTACATAAAAAAGAACATTTAGTGTAACCCGAAAACAACGACGTGGACGTACTACTATTCTGTTTCTATCAGGATGCTTATCTCATGTAGACGAGGGGGCCTTGGATTTAGTACCATTGCTTCGTTTTTTCAAGTAAATGAACTCGGACTTTCTTATTTTTTAATCCTCCGTAGAATTTCTCAAAAAATTACGATAAAAATTTTGCGATTACAGAGCCATCTATCGCTATTTGAAAAAAAAATGTTTTGAATAAAACAATTTATTTTTGTATGGAGAATCTGAATCTGCAATAAAAAATTAGGATTCCCATTTAAGATTTCAAATTTGACCCCCGGGTGAGGTGAGAAGAGGGAGGTTGGTAGGCTGACTTTTGTATCATTGAAGTCGATTCTCGACTTATTCGACTCTTTCCAGATCATTTGGAAACCCTGTATTATAGAGCGTAAATGGAATGAAAATTACACTACGTATGGAACATTACTTATGCAAATTTCACTTGAATGTTTAATTTAACGTAAGTAAATAATTTATTATTTTGTAGATTACACCCTCCAATGCTTGCTGTTGGGAGTGATGATGCTAATCCTGCAACCGGTGGAAAAGTATTCATATATGAATTCAGTGAGAATACAAGACGTTGGACTAAAACTGAAACAATACACTCAATTCATGATCCAGTTCACGATTTAGCATTCTCACCAAACTTAGGGCGTAGTTATCATTTATTGGGTGTTGCTACCAAAGATGTTCGAATTATTACATTGACACCAGTAATGTATGTTTTAAAATAAGTCATTTTATGTACAGAATAGTTACAGATTTATATTAATTTTAAGGGACACATCTGGCGTACAAAGTGGTTTAACGAGGTTTGAAGTTAAACCTGTTGGACAATTTGATGATCATGGTAGTGCAGTTTGGCGCGTTTGTTGGAATATTACCGGAACAATTTTAGCATCTTCTGGAGATGACGGTTGTGTTAGAATATGGAAAAGTAAGTGTTACAAATCAAATTACGTTTACTGCAGGGCTGGGAATGTAAATTGCCCAACATAATATTCAAGTATTTTATTTCAATTTGATAGCAGTACCATTTGGGTTGGTTGTTGTTTCAAGGGTTCAGTTTTTTGATAATTCGTTATATTTTAAATAGAAAATAAGTCTGAGAGCAATAGAAATGCGAAAGTGTTCTCTTTTTTTAATAAAAAATAACCAACTTCAGGGAGGTAGTTATACTGTTGTCAGTTTGTTTTTAGTGTATACCGCTCACTACTTAAATGAGATACATTTTTCAATATTTATTAATTAAGGTATTTCCAAACTATATCAGCTGATCGGGTACCCGCGCAAAAAGATCTATATAGAAAATTATATGCGAATCAAGGAGATTCCGCAATAAAACATCATAAATATACTAGTATAAAATTTCAAACGACCTTCAAACAGGGCGCCGGTACTTAGGATATCAACTGAACCATAAAAAATAATATTCTGCTGCGGACATGAAAAAAATGCACTTTTTTACGCATATTTTATCAAAAAACCTAACAATCCGATGGTCATTCTTCCAAAGTTTTAAAGAAAAAAATATTTATAAGAAATTGAGGAAACTATGTGTCGAATTTCAGAACAACCGTGACTATATTGAGAGAGTTCGAAGTAAAAACAGTAGGAATCCTGCATTTAATTTCACCATGTTTATGAAGAAGCATGTTAAATTTCTCCAACTTACGTAACGATTTTCTCAAAAACGCCATGGGGATAAATTCTCAAAAGAATTCACCTGATTACTAAGGATTCATTTTACTAATATTGTGAATTTCGTGAAGTTCTTGACAACCTAAAAATAGTTTGGAAATACCTTAATATCTAATAAACTGTGTTGTAACTATGAATTAAACTTAAAGAAAAAACTTATTAGTTGTTGTTCAATGTTGATTTAATTTTTTTATAACAATCGTAAGAAGGGTTTCTTATAATGCAATTCTGGATAATGCAATTGTATAAACGCCGTGACTATTCGCCCGATCCACGGGTCCACAGGAAGCTTCATATAACAATTAAAGATTATCCAAATTATAATTATTTCCACAATTAAATTATATTAAATAAAGGAAAAAAGTTTATTAGTTCAATATTTATTGAAAATTTTACAATTATGAAAAATATTAATAATACTTGTTATAATGATATTTTTTTATTTTAATACTTAATTGATTGTATTCTAAAGGCGAATAAAAATAGTATCATACTTCACACCCGTGTTAATACACCGCACGCAATGTGATTCACCCGATCCCGTGGATCCGGCGTATACTCACGGCGATGTATAAAAGTCTCAAAAACTCAATCTTTGAAATTGAATATCTTCGAAACTGTATTGTTTGTTTTGCCACCATTCGATACAATTATTTTAATATTAACTTGTCTAAATTTGAAAAAAATTCTAAAAAAACGCACTTGGTGGTACATCTACCTTAAAATCAAATTTATGTTAGTTATCTTTTTAACGTTGTGAAATGTATGAATAACTGTCCATCTCTGCTCAACAGTAAACCTAAATACTATAAAGAAATACTATTCAGGAATTTTTGTTTTATTTTGTTTCAGTGAATTATTTAAATTCTTTTAAATGCGTTACGGTTTTACAAGGTGATAGAATTATTAATCAGCAAGAAGCCAGCTCATCAGATGCAACTACGCCTACCGGAATTCAAGCAGGACCCGCATCTATGACCGCTCGATATTATAAACTTGGAACTATTAACCATCCTAATCAGGTTCCTTGGCATTAATGGATTGAACTTATTGTTCGTATTTGTATGTTTTCGTTTAGTTCTATGAATAATAAATAAGTTTTCTTATGTTGATTTGAATTTGATAGAAATTATTTAAATAAAATATTATTCTCTAACCCTTTTAATTAGAATACTTAGAAAATTAAAATTTGATAGTTTTAATTGAATTAGAATTGCGTCGACGTAGGTATTAAAACTAATTTATTTTTTATAGTTATTTTCAATTAATGTATGGCATTTTTATATAAAAATGGCTCTATCCTACAATTTTTTAGAACAAATGGCTATATGTATATATTTTTCGCCTGGTTAATAATGTACCTTCATGTGATTGCTCACTAAAATTGAAAAATTAATTTGCTCATTAAATTAATTAATTTAGGTGGCGCGGAGGATATTTCGAAAATATTTTATATGGTTCACTATTAGAAACCAATACAAGACCCACAAGACCTTTCATTTGATGCTTGACTTCAAGGAAATTGTCATTGGTTCTGTTCAGAACAATTAAGTCTTTAGTAAACTAAGGAAGTCAGTCATCAGAAAAATTTTTATTTCTGAGCACATAGTTCAGCGAGTTTCTCTCAGGACACACTTACAACAGGGTGAAATAGGTTGTACAGGGTTGCTGTATCTCGAAATCGATAAATGCTATATAAATTCTATATTTAAAAAATGGAAATTATTAAAATTGTGTTGAAACATGATAATTTCAAGAATAAATCACCTAGATTTTCTACTAGACTTTATTAAATACACTAAATTAGAGGAAAATCTCCGAAACTGGCAGCACATACTAAGCAAAATGGCGTCACAATCTAAAGATGCTACGAATACCTTCTAACGTTGAACGTTTGATGGTTCGTCACATCGTGTGGCCGTTGTTCAAACCTACGAGTCGATATTCTTGCACCGAATTAAAGGGATGCCTCCAATGTTTGAAGGAAAATGTTCGTTGGTTCGACTCAACGTCTATAGGAGTTGTCATATGGACTCAGGGAGGGAGGGAGATTCTCCTATCGCTATTCATACGTTGCAGGACAACATAATCACAGCAGCGCCAGCAATAGCAAAATCGTTATCATCTTCGCACAATGGACTTTATACTTCTTTTTACTTCTCGTCCGTTGTTTAAACTGGACAAATGTTTGTACCAAACTGTTTTCATATGTATTGGATTAAACATTCGATTCACCGTGTAGCAGGAACATTCGCTGCACCAACCATTGAACTTACTTGTCTCAAACGTTCGGTTCAACGTTTGAGCGAGCGTTCGTAACATCGTTTAGAACCGGTTTAAGTTGCTTAGTATCTGTCAAGTGTTCTAAACTAAGTTAGATATATTTAATTACCCACATAGTTTACTAAGGATTCCTGTTGTTCTGAACACGACTATTGAAAAAAGTATTTGGGTGATTAAATTTTATTTCTCGCTACTATAGATGGATCCAGCGTATTCTTCAATTTGGACCACTTTTCTTCTTTTAAGCCCAGAATTATGATAAGAATCGCAGTCCATATATATAGAGGTCAGTGGTTTTATCTCACTCAGGTAAGATTTATTAATAAAACAATATAATTAAAAAATGCAACACTTATATTTTTTAATATAAAACTATTTTAAGTAGGTACATTTATTATAATAAATATAATATTAAATATAAAACAATTTAAAATTTATTATTCAGTCTTATATGGTCTTATAAACTAGCGTATAAATGGTTTCATTTTACAAATATTTGGATAAATTTTTGAACAAAATTACATTCCATAAATATTGAATGTTTACGTCCAGATTACATTTTTAAGATAATAAAATTTTATAGCGGAATGTGAAAATTGTGTTATAAACATCATTTATAACAGATAATAATTTTATGTTAGATACTTGATGAAAATTTCAACAACAAAATGCTCTTTTACAGTATTTGAACTATTTTGAACGAAACTAAAGTATACTCAAGCTACAGAATCCAGCCATATAAACAGACGAAATCGCGTGATCATAGCTCATGGTGCAATTTGATTGATTCTATTGATAACCTGGACCTTTAAATCTGAATTAATACAAGTATCTTTTTGTGATCCATCTACTTCGATTGTTTATTTGATTTTTTTTTAAATATTTATTTTTAGTTTTTATTGTTATATTTGTTCTTGTTATTATTTTTATTGTCTCCATTCGTTATATTTATATTTATAAGAAAATTATATGAATTTAAAACAAAAACGACAGAACGAAGTTGGCCTGTTTTGACATATGTTCACGTGTTCAGTGCATGTATTTGTTATTGTGGCTGGACTCTGAAGCTTGAGTTTAGTATTGAGTCTTATTTTAAGTAATGGTAGGCAGTTGTACTTTACAGATGTAAAAAAAAACATGAACTCACACATATGAAATTCAATTCTTGAGATTCTTACGTGAAATTGTTTATTGCACTTCATATTTTTGGATAAATAGATATTTAAGCGATATTTTAGGTATGTATACTGGCATTAATTACTAATATCTTTGGGATAAATTATAATTTATCTCTAATAATTTTATTTGTTTATATATTAGTAATTAATCATAGGAACTATTCAAAAATTGATTGCACTCGTATGTTAAATTACTAATTGCTGGTGTAGCTGTATTAGGTAACACTTTGTCAGTGGTACTATCTGTTAGTGAATCCATAACGTCGTAAGTCCTGAAAAAAACATTGATAATTTAATTTATATATATTTAAATGGTTACTTATTATTCTATATTATTATCAGATTGAGTTGTTTGTATATTTGTAAATAAATCGATGAAGTCGATTTTTATTCCCTAAATTTAATATTTACCTTTGATATTCAGATTTTGATAATTGATTTAAATTCAAATATTTCGCCGGAGTGTTATTTTCTAATAACCCATCTAATACTTCACGTAATTTGGCAAATGTAGGTCGTTCTTTTGGCTGTAATTCCCAACATGATCTCATTATTGAATATATTTCTTGACTACAATTAGATGGGCACTCCATTCTATATCCGGATTTCAGTAAATGTAATAATCGATTTGTTGGTGTACTTGGGTATGGATTTCCTCCAAGAGTAACTATTTCCCATAAAACAATACCAAAAGACCATACATCACTTTGTGATGTATAAATTTGATGTGTTAATGATTCTAAAGCCATCCATTTTATTGGCAATTTTCCATTGCCTGTTTTACGATATATGTTTTCTTGATATATATCTCTACTTAATCCAAAATCTGCAATTTTTAATGTTTTATCCGCTGTTAGAAGTACATTTCTTGCTGCTAAATCGCGATGAACTATTCGATTACTTGCTAGGTATTCCTGAAATTTGAATTAATTTCAAATTTAATTTTTTTCCAATGTTATGTGTACTTGACGTGTCAACTTACCATTCCTATAACAATCTGTCTAGCGAATGATAACAAATCAGTGGGAGTTAAAATTGCGTTATTATATTCTTCAAGACCATAAATTTCATTTATTTTTAAATTAAAATCTTTTGAGTTTCTAAAAAAGTTACGATTGTATAAAGTCGGATCTGGCGTTGAACATTGTTGAATTGCGTTCCAACTGCGATGTAAATATCCAAGTAAATCACCTAACGCACAAAATTCCACCAGTAGCATAATTTTATTGGAATTTCCCTGTGTACAACATCCAATCATTGATACAAGATGTGTATGAACACCAACAGTTTTCATCATTTGTATTTCTTGCTTTAATTGACGAATATCTTCTGGACTTGCATTGTCTGTAAGATCATATTGGAGAGATTAGAAATAATAATTTCAATTCTAGGGGATTGCCTAACTTTAATGACTAACATAGAAAAACAAGTTTGGTACAAGTGTTCATAAAATGATTTAATTACTACATTTCCGGATATCCGTGTCAGATACAAAAATGTTCCTTTTAAAAAAAAAATCAATTTCAGCTCATAAGAACAACTTTTACTACACAAGTCATTTTTTACATCTATGCGTAAAAGTAAAATAAATAGTACACGCACTGATAAAGAATTTACTGTATACAGAGTTGCATTTTTTGTTACGTTCAAAATGTTTTTCTGCATAGCTGTCACAAACTGCAGTTGTGAGATCGTTTTCTTGTTGAGAGCGCATCTAAAATTATTTGAAATCGACCATTGGACAGACTCGCTTGAATTATTTGGCGTTGTTAACTAGGGAGGCGGGAAATTTCGATAGATAAATTCTTTCGGTTGATTGTGATGGGATTTCATGATTTTGCAATTCGAAAAGCAGTACGAACATGAAGTGAAAATAGGGAATTTACAATAAATCAATTCTAATTAATAACATTTTGACGTTCAACGCTAGCGTCGAGCCTCAAGCATGTACATTAATGTGCGTTAAAATAAAAGGGCGGAAATTTTGCAGCTGCCTAAGGCGGCGAATTGTCTTAATCCGCCCTTGGTTTCAGGTGATTGAAGCATGTCGAAAATTATACCTTTTAACATTTTCACTGCAATTTCATGCTTGTTAGGTAGTAGCCATCCATGCCGGACAATACCGAATGCTCCTTCACCAAGAATTCGATCTAATACTACTCGATCACGTTGTATTTCAAATGAACAATAATCTTCAAATTCATCACAAGATGATGTTGGGTCGTTTGTAATTACTGTAAGATTTTGTTTGATAGTTGTTTGATCGATCTCCTGAAATATTAAAATTTATAAAAATATTTTCAATATAAAAATTTATTTTGAATTGAAAAGTATATTTACCTCAAAATATTCACACCGATCAAGTTTCTTTCGTTGGGTGCGTCTATTTATAACAATCGCATAAATAAGGGCTAATAAAACGAATGGTGCAACAATGCAAATAATTAAGATGGTATAATTAGTTCGAGATATTGGATTACCTGGAAAAAAATGAAAATTTAAATGATATCAATATTTTATTTTAATTTAAGATCTTTAACAGGTTACTTCGTTCTTGTCCATACGCCGACAGTTTAGTCAATTAACCGCTCCTTTTTTTTCCTTAATAATTGACAAACTGCCGATGTTGGGATTCGAACCCGTAACCTCCCAGTTTCCAAGTAGGCATACTGCGCAGACATAACGCCTTAGACTGCTCGGCCACTTGGACTGGTATATTTTTCTAGATATTCCGAATCTAATGAACTCTCATTGGATTCTCCCCCATATTTTAGTTCGTATCAACTCTATTTAACACGTTTTTCAACTTTTGTACTATCCTAGTAAATGAAATACTATCCAAAATAAGAAATACATGGAAAAAATAATAAATAGTTAAATGGATTACCGTTTTCATCAATTGATGGGAAGAATGAAATTTCTCTGAATAAATTTGCTTCCTCGCTTATACCGCCTTTTGAAATAGCTTTTAAAGTGATTTGATAATGATTTGCCAATGGAATATTTTCAATTTTTAAACTGGATGTATTCTATAAAATAAATAAACTTAAAATTATAATAAAAATTTATAAATTTAAAAAAGTCGAATATATACACACCCCGCGTAAGTTGTATGTAATAGGTGTTAAATTTCCATTTTCCGATAATGGTGATAATTGTAATGTATAGTCTTCTGGTTTCAATTCCGGTACATCCCAATTAATTAATACATCACAAAGTGGAAATATACCATCGTATAGATTATCTAATTTAATTATTTTTTCTTTAGCTTCTAATCCAGTTGGTGTAGGTGGTACTGAAATCAAAAATTATTTCGATTTAGATGTGAATATATGTATATTCAAAAGTTACGCCAGCGTATATATATAAACAAGTAGTCCCACTCAACCGTTTTTTTGAAGTCATTTCACATAATTTGATAAATCTATACAAATATATAAAATTCTAGTGCCTGCCTAAGATTTCAAAATAAAGGCCTTTTCTTAAGGCCATATTATTTGCACCCTATCAAAACTAAACCACGCGAATTTTAAATTTTTGTCTGTCCGCTTTAATCTCAGAAACGGCTTAACCAATTTAACGGGAATTTCATTTGCAGTTAGAGGACTTTTCAGAGAGTAACGCTACTTTTGATCCTTGAAATATTGAGGGTTCCAGGGGGGAAAGGGTGAATATCTATCTTTGAAACTGTAGGAGATAGAAGAAAAATTCAAAGACAAATAATGTTTCTTTCTTAAAAATAAACAACATACAAGGTCACTCATTGTCTCAAACAACAATCCAAGCTACGCCAGGGGTTGTGGAAATACCTAACTTTAAAACCGTAAGAGATAGAAGAAAAATTCAAAGATACAAAATGTCCCTTCTTTAAAAATAAACTTGCAAATTCGCTCATTCGTTCTTTGATTTGTTTTTTTTTTTTTTTTTTTTTTTTTTAACCAGGGAATATTCAAATATACTTAGTTATTGGATTATTGGAAAAAAAAATTTAATAAAAAAGTAGTCTTACCACAAACAGATAAATTTTGAAAAGTTTGAAGGCATGTGGGTATGGGAAAATTTATCCATTTCTTATCGCTTTCTTTTTCACGTTCTGATACTGCAATAATTGCCACCGAACAATTTTTACCAAATTCCAAGTCTGTAAGTTCCACACTATACAATTCTTCAGGCTGGAATAGATAAATTTTATTATAAGATAAAAATATTTTTTTGACCTTCAATTAAACGCTTACGCCGTGGTTTAGTTGAAATTATCCCTTTTTAAAAATTCACAATTAAAAGCGAAAATAGATGTCAGCATTTGGAATTTCTATATAGTGCTATGGACCACAAAAATTTGTCTTTTTAAAAAATTTCATAACTGATTTGTGCTTTATTGATTCGGTTTTCGAAAAAATGCTTCGGATAAAAGTTGGTCATTAGTAATATAGTAACAACTTTTACTCGAAATTTTTTTTCAAAAACCGAATGAATCGACTAAAAAATTAAAAAAAATGGCATTAATTTTTGTGGCCAAGTATACATAAAAAACCGAACGAGAACTGGTGTATAATAATAATAATAATAATAATAATAATAATTAGCAAGAGGGATACCGCAAATGAGTCCCTAGCACATAGACCAAGGGGTCCTCTGTGCCCTCCTTGAGAACAACTTGTCACCCGAAGGCAAGATGTCTCCGGGTAAGAGGTGTTTTTAAGCAGATGAAGCTATAGGATTCTGTTGAGGCCATACACCGTACAGAAAGCCCACAGCTTCTCCGCCGGGATTGCTCCCAGGATTGGTGGATCCAGGGTTTCGGACCCAAACATTCTGTGCCTGACACCCTGCAGGTTTCAGGTACAGGTTTCACCCTGCAGGTGCAAATGACATGTATGGAAGTTTTATCGTCCTCCTTACAGGCCATACAAGTGGGATCATCAGAGATCCCCAAGTTATGAAAGTGGTAGTTCAATCGACAGTGTCCTGTCAAGAGCCCCACCACCCTTGTCAACTGTATTCTATTGAGATTCAACCGAGCACAGTCGAATGGCCTAGCTGTGGTTATGCACAGTTATGGAAATGACAGGCTCAGGTGAAAGGGGCAATTGAGATTACCCCTCTCGTACCAACGAGTCCGCTGCTTCGTTCCCTTTAACGCCAGAGTGACCTGGTACCCAGATCAGTCTGACTGTGTTATTCAGTGCCTGGCGGTTCAGAACTGGTGTATTTTCGTCCAAATTTTTTTGTATAATAGAAATTCTCTTTAGGTGCCAATAAAAAACTATTATTATTATTACACAAAAATTGTAAAACCCTAGGCTCTCCGTCGTTTACAAACCGAGTGATGAAAGTCAATATGTTTTTTTTAAATTGATTACTGTAATTTGATGAAAAACATATGAGCATGGGTTTCAGCATTTTATGGCCCACGTGTCCTTACGTTACGTGACGGCATTGGTTATGGTACAGAACTGTGTACTGTGTAGGTATTTAATAATGCAAAATCCTAGACACAATCATATCAAATACTAACAAAGGATACAATAATTATTAGGCCCTCCAGTGATAGACTACAGTACTATTAATAGTGTTCTCCTTTTTTTACTGAGAGAGAACCATCTATACAACTCAATCTATTATCTATGGAATAAAGCAGCTAATGTGATGAGTTTTTAAACCATAAGAAAAAAATAATCAAATACAAGAAAATGTTGAAATGAAACTTTTGTTAAATTGAATAATTTTACCGAAATTTCAGCTCGAACATCTGTAAATACTTATAGATTCTAGAAGCCTACGTATAATATACAAGTAAATATACATACATGCAGTAACTTGATATTTAAAACACTCAAGTCATTTTTTAAACATCTATGCGTATTTAAAAGTAAAATAAATAGAAAATCCATTCGTAAAGATATACAAAACTAAATATATACAAAGAATTTAAACAAGCATTTCAGTTAGTTGCTAAATTTTTTTGTAATATCCAAGGATGTGGAGTTCTATTTGCAGATGAAGCGTGTTCTTCTATATCTTTATGAAGTTATGCTAATAAGTTAGCATTTCTTTCAAACTATAATTATGTTTATGCCATTCGCGTGAGAGAAACATTGTAGTAAAATATATTGTGACGCTATCGTGTTACATGATTTAAATTAAATATTCTTGTAATGACTATGAAATATAGGTATATAATTATTGACGTCATATTATAGGATTTTGAAATGGGTGTGGATTTTTTTTTTATTATCAAAAACACATGGAGGAAAAATATTTGAAAGAAATACATGTGTTTATAATTATCATGCTTATTGCTTAAATTTTGTTGGAAAAATTCCAAATTAATAAATTGGGCCACACCTAATTATTCTAATCGAAAAATGATAAAATTTGAATGATATAAAGTATTTTTAATTTTATAAAAAATTGTTAAAAAATAAACATCGTATCTCTTGAAGTTAATTTAATACCAATCTCTCGATTTGCACGGTAACTAATTTACGATTTCGTTTTTACGCGTTTTTTTTTTTTTTAAATAAATTTTTGTTTGTTTTCTATTTATTTGTTTTTCACCATATCAGTTATAAACTAGCTTCTTCCCATTCTCATTAAATTTTTCGAATCGGTTAAATCGTTTGAATTTTAAAATAAAATGACTATTTATTATACAGGGGCTATTCATAAACCACGTAACATTTTTTACGGTTGGGAGGGGAATGCTATTATGTTATGTGGTGTAACACGAGGGGAGGGTAGATGCAACTCCGTGTTACGTAACACTGCAGATAATAACTAAGAAAAATTAATAAAGAAACGGACAATAAAATTCAAAGCCTGACGAAATGTGATTGATTATTAAATATTTCTTGAAGTGACTAGTAGCATGTATCAAAAGGTTGGAAAGAGGAAGGGATAGTCGAGGTATTTTTAAAATTTTGTTAAAACAAAAAATCAAAAAACCAAATTAAAGGATCCAAATTGAAGCATACCCTTTTATCTATACTGGCGTAGTTAGTAGCGAGAACTAAGAATAAAATGCCGCACGAGAACTAAAAATAAAAAAACTCTGTGTTTTTGTTGGATGTAATTAAAAAATCTTTAATTACACTTTAAACCTGACACAAGCGAGCAAAATTTTTAAATGTTACCTAGTACTATAGTAACCGTCCAAGTAGCTGAGCGGTCTAAGGCGTTATGTCTACTTGGAACTGGGAGGTTATGGGTTCGAATCTCGACATCGGCAGTTTGCCAATTATTAAGAAAAAAAAAGGTGCAGTTAATTGACTAAACTGTCGGCGTATGGACAAGAACGAAGTAACCGGCTATGTTTGTGAAGGTTTTCTGCAGTTTCCTTCACGAACTCCAGATGAATATCGGCATAGGTCCTATCATAGTCTGCTGCAGCGCACAATCTACCAATTCCTAGTCTACACACAAAATTCCTTCCACTCCACTCACATCCTTAGGCATCACAATGGACCTTATGGTCAAAGTGTAGCCAGTCCGGGGCAGCCGTATCTATCTAGTATTATAGTTGGAGCTTGGAATGAATTTATTTTATAAAATTTATTATTAAATATTATCAAACAACTGTAACCGAAACCGTTTTAAGCTTTTTTCTGATTTTAAAACCGAACCAGATACCGTATGCATTTAACTTTCCAAAACCGAAACAGTAACCAAAACCGTTACATATATTAAACGGTTAGAATCCCTGATAAAACTATACACAATATTACGAATATTTACCTTAAGAATTTCTCCTTGATTGTATTTTTCACTATGAGTCCACCATACAATATCATAAAAACAGACCATTTCTTACAAAATAAATAAATTATGTTAATATTAAAAAAAAAGAAGAAGTTAGCATATTTTTTAAATGTAAATTTTACAATATTATAATATTCAAATTATATTTTTACCTTCAGCAGGTATCCATTCCAATTCAGCTCTATACGAACGATTATCATCTTGTAAATATAAATTTTTTAATGTAATATTCGTTATCGGTTGTAATATTGAATCATATGATAATGTATCCGTCCAATTACTTGATAAATTCATCCATCCGTTTTCCGTAAATTTGTACAAGTATAATTTGTAACTAGTGTTTGGTAACAAATCAGAAAATTCTGTCAGAATTTTATCTGTCTAAAACAATTAAAAAAAAATTAATATCTTATAATAAAATTCTGAATAAAAAAAACTGAATTAATCTGAAATAATTTGTGGGTAGGAGCCGGCCCCGGATCTACGATTTTTCCGAACTGGGGCAAACACTTGACATTGACCCCTTCCCTCCAGAATTTGAGATGATGATTTCAGAAAAACTCACGAAATAAATATACTGAATGGGAGTTTTTGTGACTGGGAGAATAAAAACCGTCAAATAAATTTGCACTCTTTATGCACTCCTTTCCGCAAATGAGTCTATAACTTCACCAAAGTTCGTCTCATAAGAAATTTTATTTTCGATGGCTAGGATCGCGAGACCATTTTGACGTTTCTGACTCATTGTTGAATCTAGGTAGGCTTTAATTATTTTTAGCTTGCTATAATCTTACCATAGAAATTCTGTTCCAATCACTGTGTTTATGCTGTAATTGTAATACAACGTTATGATGCTCATAATTTTCGGCTAACCATTTAAAGACTAATGTAGTTTCTGTACGACAATGTAATTTTGGTATAAAATCTTCATTTTTCAATTCGTTAAATTTTCTTTTCGTCACTTTTGTATTTAAACAAACACACATGTACATACAAATTGGATTTTTATTCTGAAATATTAAAAACAGTTTAAATTTGTTTTTAAACGACATAAATAATACACAACTATTTTTACACTCTTTATATAGGGGTGGCGAATAAGTAACGTTATGATTTAATTAGTGAATAAATTTTTTGTTTACGTATTTTTGTTTTTAGAATTAACTTTGAAAAACTTTCTTTCATGTTCCGACAATTTACCGATTGGTTCAGCGTTTCCGGCAACATGGGACTGTCTGTGATCTTCCGCGTGCTAGAGACCTCGTGCAGTTCGAAATGATGTGAACATTGCTCGGGTGCAAGCAAGTGTTGAGGAAAACCCCGAAACTTCCACCAGGCGACGTTCTCAGCAGTTGGGGATATCTACATACGTTACACCTTTTCCCATATAAGATTCAATTGGATCACGAGTTAAAACCAAATGATGCACAAATACGCATTCATTAAATAAATCATAACGTTCGTTATGCGACACCCTTTATAAAGAGATAAAAAGTGACTTCAAGTTCACGACTGGGCAAAATCAGTCAGACAACTATCCCCCAACGAGAGGGGAAATAAATATCTTTAAAACTATGAGAGATGGATGAAAATTTGAAACATAAAAGATGTTCCTTTTTAAAAAATAAACAACTTTTGTTTGAGACTTTTTTAAAATAACTTAACAAGTTTTGCCACGGTTTCAACTCAAACATATGTAATTACTGTATACTAGATCACTCGTCGATCAAATTGTGTTAAATTATTGGTTGTCTGAAAACAAAAATTGTCTGAAATAAAAGATTGTATGAAATACAAACTTTTTGTAGTCTATCATTCGAGAATACGGTATTTTCTATCCGTGTAAGAATTTTCAGAATTGGATCACTAGTTCCAGAGATAACTTCATGTAAACTTACAAACAACTTTATCTCTTTACTCAATCATACATATGAATATAGTACTTTGGTATATACACTTGTATTCAAGTCATTTATTCATCGGTAGATTTTAGAAACTCGGCTTTCAATATATGTATACCGTAACTTGTCACACAGTCTATGCGTGTTACAATCCGTTTTTCACACATTTCTACGGGTATAAAAGTAAAATATACAATGCAGGCACTGATAAATGACTCTGTATGTACAGGATAAATAGATAGATAGATACATCTTGGGGTCTAAAAAGTACTGCACTTCGACCTTATGGTCAATTCCCTTCTCCCATATGTTGGTAATAGCCAGGAGCTTGCTTATCCGGTCTTCGTGAAGGTGCATATATTCGGGGTGAGATGCACCGAATATCCCGTATCTGCTGTAACCTAGAGGTTCACAGTCAAAGATAATCTGGCTGGACATTTCCTCCTCCTCACCACACAATCTGCACACAATGGACCCGTTATGAAGTCCCATTGTGTGCGGATGTTTCCGCAGGGGGTAATGCCCGGTAACCTTCCGCAGTTGCATCCTGTTCAGCTTCAGTGCATCGAGAGACAGCCTCTTGATTGCACTTTGAAGCAGTGTTTAGCATTTGATCATACAGGATATATAAGTAATCAACTCAGTTTGCTGTTAAATTTCCAGTTATTCAATAATAGTTTTATTAATTTTAGCGACAAAAAAGATATGATCGGATATTATAGGCAATTCAACTTACACATTTGTATTGACAGTCGACATCACTTGTATTTTGAAAAATATTTTCTTTTACACACTGAAATCAAAAGAAAAACATTTTTATTATTATTTAAAAGAATCGTTAGTAAAAGGTGAATTCTAAAATGGGCAAATAACAATGTAGAGTAATCCACCAATATTGATGAAATTTTTAGAATTAATTAGTCAAAATTTTTTAATTTTTTTTACAAGCTGTATAAAATATGAATATTATATAATGCGTAATGTTTTTCAAATAAAGCTCGCGCATTATACTCTCTATTCTGTTTCCGGTGCAAAAGGAACACTACTGACATCTTATTTTTGCCAATTATTTGTTTACATGGAGTTAGGCATCCTTGTTTAGTATCTATGGATATTGTACTTAATACTGAGACATTGCATGTATATGTTAACAGTCAAAACTCTTAACCGGCCAAAAGTACTTTTAACTGAAATAAATAGGCAAAAGTACTTTTGACTGCACAGGTTGGTCAATAGTAGTTTTGTCTGAAAATCATTGGTTAGCACTGCTTTTGACTGAAAATTTGCGGTCAAAAGTAGTTTTAACTGACGCTTCTGGTCAAAACTACTTTTAATCGCTAGACAGTCAGTCAAATTTACTTTGAATTGTTTGGAATGGAAATAAAACTATTTATATATTTAATATTGCGAAATTGTTTATTACAAAGGTTTGGTATTATAACAAATACAAAGAAAAAGTAACAAGTATTTTAAAAATTGACAGGAAAATAATGAAAAAAATAAATCCATACATATTTACCTAATGCTAAGTAAACACACTTTAAAGTATTAGTATTTACCAGCAGTATGATTTGTTCAATGTTTTTTATTATAATAAAATATAATCTAGTGCATATTCTTTATTATTGAAAATACGATGAATTACATGTCTGTAATTCTTGTGACCATCGTATATCACATATACAGATTGTGTTGGAATGCTTTTCCAATAGAGAATCAATGTTAAATATTAGTTATTACTGGCAGGCCGTCTGGTTACTGTGCGGAGTCAGTCAGTACACATGTAACCAGTACACACTCTTAAATGAGTCAGTACACACAATACAGTCCATAGTTGGGCAAAATTTGACTGCACTCAGCTCTGAGTGAGAGGTAGGAAGAGAGATAGAGTAAATACAGGGTTCCTACCAATTATTATTATTTTCTTTTTTTAATTCAAACATTTTCTGAAAAAAATATAATAATACCAACTCTTTTTTATGGTCACTATTATTTAAAGTATACAATACATACAATACATTGAATACATACTCTGGAATTTTGGGCTGGTAATTTGGGGCATAAAATAATATATTTGTGTATGAATAAAATATAAATGTTATATAAATTATAAAATATAAATCTTTTGATCTTTTACATTTACCGCTTGACAATTGTAAACCGCATGTAAATTTTTTGATGATTTAGCTTTAGTTTAGATTTTAGAATTAGATTTTTGGAAATTCCGAATAATTTGCCTAAACTATTCATATCGGAGAACTAATAAACAATTATGTACTTGATTTATATATTTTTTCTTAGTAGGGGGTATAGTGTCATGGGAATTTGATGACACTGGATACAATAAAGATACCAATGATAAAGTTGGGGGGGGGGGGAAGGTGTTGGTAATCTTTTACTAATTTCTAAATGCTAAATTTTACATAAAGTGGGAATACATACAGTTGTTGTTGTTGTTGTAATTATTGCTATCATTATTGTTGTTATTATTATTATTATTATTATTATTATTATTATTATTATTATTATTATTATTATTATTATTATTATTATTATTATTATTATTATTATTATTATTATTATTATTATTATTATTATTATTATTATTATTATTATTATTATTATTATTATTATTATTATTATTATTATTATTATTATTATTATTATTATTATTATTATTATTATTATTATTATTATTATTATTATTATTATTATTATTATTATTATTATTATTATTATTATTATTATTATTATTATTATTATTATTATTATTATTATTATTATTATTATTATTATTATTATTATTATTATTATTATTATTATTATTATTATTATTATTATTATTATTATTATTATTATTATTATTATTATTATTATTATTATTATTATTATTATTATTATTATTATTATTATTATTATTATTATTATTATTATTATTATTATTATTATTATTATTATTATTATTATTATTATTATTATTATTATTATTATTATTATTATTATTATTATTATTATTATTATTATTATTATTATTATTATTATTATTATTATTATTATTATTATTATTATTATTATTATTATTATTATTATTATTATTATTATTATTATTATTATTATTATTATTATTATTATTATTATTATTATTATTATTATTATTATTATTATTATTATTATTATTATTATTATTATTATTATTATTATTATTATTATTATTATTATTATTATTATTATTATTATTATTATTATTATTATTATTATTATTATTATTATTATTATTATTATTATTATTATTATTATTATTATTATTATTATTATTATTATTATTATTATTATTATTATTATTATTATTATTATTATTATTATTATTATTATTATTATTATTATTATTATTATTATTATTATTATTATTATTATTATTATTATTATTATTATTATTATTATTATTATTATTATTATTATTATTATTATTATTATTATTATTATTATTATTATTATTATTATTATTATTATTATTATTATTATTATTATTATTATTATTATTATTATTATTATTATTATTATTATTATTATTATTATTATTATTATTATTATTATTATTATTATTATTATTATTATTATTATTATTATTATTATTATTATTATTATTATTATTATTATTATTATTATTATTATTATTATTATTATTATTATTATTATTATTATTATTATTATTATTATTATTATTATTATTATTATTATTATTATTATTATTATTATTATTATTATTATTATTATTATTATTATTATTATTATTATTATTATTATTATTATTATTATTATTATTATTATTATTATTATTATTATTATTATTATTATTATTATTATTATTATTATTATTATTATTATTATTATTATTATTATTATTATTATTATTATTATTATTATTATTATTATTATTATTATTATTATTATTATTATTATTATTATTATTATTATTATTATTATTATTATTATTATTATTATTATTATTATTATTATTATTATTATTATTATTATTATTATTATTATTATTATTATTATTATTATTATTATTATTATTATTATTATTATTATTATTATTATTATTATTATTATTATTATTATTATTATTATTATTATTATTATTATTATTATTATTATTATTATTATTATTATTATTATTATTATTATTATTATTATTATTATTATTATTATTATTATTATTATTATTATTATTATTATTATTATTATTATTATTATTATTATTATTATTATTATTATTATTATTATTATTATTATTATTATTATTATTATTATTATTATTATTATTATTATTATTATTATTATTATTATTATTATTATTATTATTATTATTATTATTATTATTATTATTATTATTATTATTATTATTATTATTATTATTATTATTATTATTATTATTATTATTATTATTATTATTATTATTATTATTATTATTATTATTATTATTATTATTATTATTATTATTATTATTATTATTATTATTATTATTATTATTATTATTATTATTATTATTATTATTATTATTATTATTATTATTATTATTATTATTATTATTATTATTATTATTATTATTATTATTATTATTATTATTATTATTATTATTATTATTATTATTATTATTATTATTATTATTATTATTATTATTATTATTATTATTATTATTATTATTATTATTATTATTATTATTATTATTATTATTATTATTATTATTATTATTATTATTATTATTATTATTATTATTATTATTATTATTATTATTATTATTATTATTATTATTATTATTATTATTATTATTATTATTATTATTATTATTATTATTATTATTATTATTATTATTATTATTATTATTATTATTATTATTATTATTATTATTATTATTATTATTATTATTATTATTATTATTATTATTATTATTATTATTATTATTATTATTATTATTATTATTATTATTATTATTATTATTATTATTATTATTATTATTATTATTATTATTATTATTATTATTATTATTATTATTATTATTATTATTATTATTATTATTATTATTATTATTATTATTATTATTATTATTATTATTATTATTATTATTATTATTATTATTATTATTATTATTATTATTATTATTATTATTATTATTATTATTATTATTATTATTATTATTATTATTATTATTATTATTATTATTATTATTATTATTATTATTATTATTATTATTATTATTATTATTATTATTATTATTATTATTATTATTATTATTATTATTATTATTATTATTATTATTATTATTATTATTATTATTATTATTATTATTATTATTATTATTATTATTATTATTATTATTATTATTATTATTATTATTATTATTATTATTATTATTATTATTATTATTATTATTATTATTATTATTATTATTATTATTATTATTATTATTATTATTATTATTATTATTATTATTATTATTATTATTATTATTATTATTATTATTATTATTATTATTATTATTATTATTATTATTATTATTATTATTATTATTATTATTATTATTATTATTATTATTATTATTATTATTATTATTATTATTATTATTATTATTATTATTATTATTATTATTATTATTATTATTATTATTATTATTATTATTATTATTATTATTATTATTATTATTATTATTATTATTATTATTATTATTATTATTATTATTATTATTATTATTATTATTATTATTATTATTATTATTATTATTATTATTATTATTATTATTATTATTATTATTATTATTATTATTATTATTATTATTATTATTATTATTATTATTATTATTATTATTATTATTATTATTATTATTATTATTATTATTATTATTATTATTATTATTATTATTATTATTATTATTATTATTATTATTATTATTATTATTATTATTATTATTATTATTATTATTATTATTATTATTATTATTATTATTATTATTATTATTATTATTATTATTATTATGTTTTTTGGTGTATTTCTCCATATTGTAAAAAATATTTCTTAAACAATAAATATTTTATAACACTATTTCTAAATTGATTGAATAAATTATTGGGCAATAATCGGTAGGCAACCTGTATTGAAACATCGTTCTGTCTTACTTCAAAACATACCTTTTTTACTTACTCTCACACAGCTTATGGAGAGCCGTTCGGCTCCGAGTGAATACACACAGTCAATGAGTCAGTACACACTCTAATTATATGTGTACTGACTGACTCCGCATAGTAACCACACGGCCTGCCAGTAATATTTAATATTTAACATTAATTCTCTATTGGAAAAGCATTCCAACACAGTCTGTATATACATACAATATTATGTATATAGTCTGTATAAATACAATATTTAGTTATGAAAAAAATGTAACTGCATTTCTTTGTTAATTTTATGGACCTTCTTAACTTTTTAAGAGTTTTGACTGATATGAGCAGTCAAAACTACTTTTGACGGAATCAGTTAGTCAAAACTACTTTTGACCAGCTTCATTGGGCAATAGTACTTTTGACTGTTATTTCAGTCAAAAGTACTATTGTCGAAGCCTGCGGTCAAAAGTACTTTTGACTGATTTGCCAGTTAAAAGTACTTTAGACCGATTAAGAGTTTTGATTGTAACATATATACCACTATCGAGTAATATACCACTTGCCGAGAATAAATTGTTAAAATTTTAGTTTATTCAGGTTCTTCAAAATTTGACAGCTTATTATTTCAATAATAAAGAATATCCTGTCAAAGTTTGAAGTTGATCCTGTTTTTAGTTTTAGAGTTAAAAAATATTAAAGGTACGATTTTTAAGATAAGTTCATCATAGCTTAAATGGACTCGGCGGTAACCACATTAATATAAAAATCTATTTCTCGACCACCAGAAATGCCAGGTTTATGAATAATAATTATCAAAGTCTTGTAAATACCTGGACCAAATTTCAAAACAATCCTCTTTTGGTTTCTGAGGTAATTAAATTTATAGATCGAAAAATAGTACTAAAGCTACTTTTATTTTAGACTGTCATAGTAGGTTTGGCAACGTCAATGTAATTAAAATTAAATAAATAATTATTAATAAAAATTAAAATAAATAATAATAATAAAATTATTATTAAAATAATTTTTTTAAATTTTTAATAATTTTTTTTTAAAATAATTTTTTATGTAATAATAATTTGTATTTTTTTTATTAATTTTTTATTAAATAATAATTTTATTAATAATTAATTAAAAAAATCGGCTAACGTGGTTAGAATTCGTGTATTTTGAGTTACACGAACTTTACCATTAATTTTGGTTGACTTACCCTCACCACTTTCTTAACAACCTTAAATTTAGTTCTGACTTTGTAACCGTTGAAAAATTTTTTTTTTGTTATATTCTTCTATAAAATGATCTAATTAGTCCATTTCCGCCCGTCCGTTCGTCTGTGGACACGATAACTTAAAAACAAAAGGAGATAACAAGCTGATACTTTGTGTGTGTGTTCTAGACCTAAAAAGTAAGGTCAAGTTCGTGGAATGGGCAAAATCAGACCATGTTTGGACAAAATGGACAAATCCTAGATACCGCAAGAGATAGAACAAAAAATCAAAGACAAAAAATGTTCCTTTTTTAGAAATTAACAACTTTCGTTTGAAACTTCTTTATAAATTCAGTATATACAGGGTATTTAAGCAATTAACTTAGTTATTATTTTCATTTGTTTACTACAGTTTATATATTTAAATTCATATCAGACATAATGATTGTTGTAAAGTATATGTAAACTCGTGTCTGCAATCATTTACAGACTAAATACAAATAGATATAATTAATTATTAATATTTATATTAATAATTTGTAAGAAATACGTTTTGTAATACACATTTTTTTTTGTACATATACTCTACATTATAAATATTATATTTTAAAATAACAATAAGAATAAATATAGGCATTTTGATGACAAAACGTGAGTTTTAAAAATATAAGTTTGATACGGTATACTCAATATACCTCTATATACAAGTTTTATGATTTTTTAATTTTTTGTTTGTTTGTAAACTAGCGTGTATTTATATCCATTGTTAGTATAGTTGCCATTCGGTTATATTATACCAACGGAAGTGACTACCGTTTAATTAATTTGATATTTAAGTAATATGTTTATACCTACATTGATAATATTCTTGGACATCAAATAGGATGGGAATCGAACCCACGATTTCGGGCATTCTATACCCCAACGCTTTGCCTCTGAGCTACCTGAGGTGTTATGGTAGTGGAATGCATATGATCAAATACTGAGATCATATGAATTTTACTACCATAACATCTCAGGTAGCTCAGAGGCAGAGGTTTGATCTAGAATGCCAGAGGTCGTGGGGCGAATCCCATCTTAGATGCGAAGCATACTTTTTTGGACCTAGTCTAACTTATTTTAAAAGGTGAGTTAGGTAGTTGTCAGGTGAGTAATGTAACAGTGGCTACCAGCAAGTATGGGGACCCGTTTTGCCAAACTCTTCCGCTTGGGAGCAGTATAATAGCCAGTTCTTTTGAGCGCAAATTTTTAAATATTACATTTTCGAAATTATAAATTAAAATGATATCTAGAGCACGGAGACAGGCCGAGTTTAAGGGGTTTTTGCCTGTGTACGTTACCGTGATATAAACATTTAGTCTTAAAATCTATTTAAGAATAAAAACAAAAGAAATTTTTTTAATATATAAAATTAAGTAGTTAGTATTTTTTGATATATAATGTAAATATAATATAATGTCAGATGATTGTAAATATAAAGTATATAATAATAGTATACCGTGTGTGTTGGAAAGCTTTTCCAATAGAGAATCAATGTTAAATATTATTTATTACTGGCTGTCCGTGTGGTTACTGTATGAAGTCAGTCAGTGCGCATGTAATTAGAGTGGGTTAAATATGTTCATTGAATTCTTAACTTTAGTATGTGCATCAAAAAATCCCCACTCTTAAATGACAAATAAACAACCATACTTATAGACTATCCAGATTATACAGTATACCTATAGACTATCCAGATGTTTATATGTATGGGATGACTCTCATTAAATGTGTACTGACTGACTTCATACAGTAACCACACCGCCAGCCAGTAATAAATAATATTTAACATTGATTCTCTATTGGAAAAGCTTTCCAACACACACGGTATATCACTATTAGTCTTATAAATAGTGGAGGTCAGTGATATATACATATATTACCCCCAGCCCCGGATTTATGGGGGGCAAACCGGGGCACCAGCTCCGGGCGGCATTTCCAGGGGCCGCCAAAATCATAATATAATGTTTGAAAAAAATAAAAACTTGTTTCACAAAGAAACTAGCATCCAGCGCACGTTGTTTTATCAATTATTCATTTGATTTTAAACCTTTAATTATTCATAAAATTAATAAACTATTTAAATTCAAATTCCCGTGCATTCGACATGTTACAACATCTGTGCAAGCATGACTTTCAAGAAGCGTTTCCTAATGTAAGTATAGCTTTAAGAATATACTGCACATCACCTAAGATATCTGCAAGCTGTGAGGGAAGCTTCAGCAAACTGAAAATAATTAAAAGTTATCTGCGTCCAAAAATGAGTCAGGAACGTCTATCTGGCCTTGCGATCCTAGCCATTGAAAATAAAATGACCTTTGAGGCGGACTTTGATGAGATAATAGATTCTTTCGCAGAAAAGAAAGCACGCCGTGTAAAGCTGTAGCAAGATTAGAGAGAATAGAATGGTGAGACCTAAAGATTGAAGAAATGTCTTGATTGTTGTCGTCTTTCGTGGTTATATGTAAATATGTTTCCTATATTTAATTTTATATTACACAAATGAAAAAGTTATTAGTTAATAGATAATAAAGAGTGCATATTTATATAAAGAGTACAAAAAGTTCTTATTCTCCCGGTCCTAAAAAATGCCACCCATTATATATTTGTGAGTTTTTTTAAACAATTTATCTCAAACGCTGGAGAGAGGGGGCGCCACTATCAAATTTCTGCCCTGGGGCGTAAAAAACGTAGATCCGGGGCTGATTACGCCTAACGCCTGTTATTGGAGTGATTACATGTGTTGTTGTTTTCATTACATGACATTATTGTTACATAGTATTTATTTAGATCGCAAAATATTAACCTAAACAATAAGTAATAATTATTTTTTCGAATGATTATTTAAATTAACGAAACGTTGCCTTCATTAAATATGTCTTGTAATTAAATGTAATAGTAAGGTTAATGATGTTAATTTATATCATATATTTAATAAATATATGATTTATCTACAAAGTACACGCCTTTTCAATTCTTGTTTTAATTGCTCAATATTCCATGTAAAATATTTATTATTATTTATGTCCATTTTATCAGATGAATCCAAATACTTATTCGAATATCGAATATTTGAATATTTGCGCGACATGGAACAATCTGTGATGCTGCCCCGTGGGCCGAGTTTGAGAAAAACGGATCCCCATTGGATGCTTAGTTTCATAAAAATTAATTATTGTTAAATTTATTGAATATTGAATTTCAGCTCAGTAGATAACCCTTCCTAAAAGTAAAAATTAATTTATTTGTAGCACTTTATCATTTATTGAGATGTATTGTTTTTATTTTTTTATTTTGGCAACAATTAATTTATATTATATTATAATTATTTTGCTCTTAATACTTTAGTTACATATTTGTACATCCATCTTACGTTTTGGAAAAAATAGATTTATTTAAAGCTGTTTACAACCTTTTTCAAATAATTAGTAAAAACAATCTTTAGTCTATCTTGTATAATTTTTTATTTCTCCCATTTTATGTATGTTAAAATAAAAGTATTAAGTTTTAAGTATTTATTTTTACCCCTCCCAAATTTAAAAATCTGTGCGTAAGAGACGATCAGTTCCATTCCTAAATAATATTTCTATATAGAATCAAATTCATTTGTATTAGACTTTATATGCGCGTAAGGGGATTTTATTTAAAAGTAGAAGGGCAACTTATTTAAACCATATTTTAATCATATATATTAAATATATGTTTCCTCCCCTTCAATTTGAAAATAACCTGATCCACTAAAACTGTGACGATATTCGAGGCTTTTTTACAAATGCACTGAACTCTAGCATAGAATATACTGTTTCATTCAGGCATTGTAATATGATATGTTAATTTACTTGGAATTCAATATGGTATACAATCCATATATTCAGGGGCGAATTTAGGTTCGAAGCCGCCCTAGACCCCGTCCTATATGACGCCCTTTTTATAGTGATTATTATAATAAATAATTTAATTTATAAATATTAAAAATATTATATTTTGTGGTTTATTTATTTAAACGTAATAATTAATTTCTTAAAAAATTTTAGCACTTTTGGCGCCCCTAAAATTTTGCCGCTTTAGGCCCGGGCTATGCAGGACTAAGCGTAAATCCACCACTGCCTATATTACGAAAAAATGTTATACACTGTGTATGGAGGTAAAAGTAAATTTTATTAAAAATATGTTAAAATTTTTATGATACTCCAGTAATTAAATAAAATAATATAACATTTCTTGACAAACAAATATAAGTATTATTAATATTAGTTATTATTAACATGTTTATTATAGCTGTCTAGAAATGTAGTTAAACAAACAAAATAAAATTTGATATCAAATGGGTTTTATATTTAACAAAAACCTCATATTTTTACATAAGATTAAAAAAATTAATAAAAAAAAAAAACAAGTGAAAATAACAACTAACTGAGTGAATTGCTTAAGTATCCGGTATATCGTAAATTTTTGTAAAAAAGTTTATAACCAAAGTTGTTTAATTTTAAAAAAGAAACATTTTTTGTCTTTAAATTTTTGTTCTACCATTTATGGTTTCAAAGATGGGCTGTTTTGCTCATTTCGCCCAAACATTGCCCGATTTTGTCCATTCACGAACTTGACCTTACTTTTTAGATCTAGAACACACGGACAGAGGGGCAGACGGACAGACGGCCGGACAAGCGGAAATGGCCGAATTAGGCCATTATATGAACACCTATGCCAACCATTTACGTCTGCGATCAACATTTTGAAGCGACAAAAGTCGGGACTAAACTTAATATACCTTTGAATTTTTACATTACTGGGTATAATAAATAAAAAGATAAATTAAAAAAACATTTTTAAAAGACGCTTTTATTTAAACTTTATTATAATAAAACTAATTTTCTACAACTTTACTTCTTATGTGTTTTTCGATTTTTTCAATATTAAGAGAGATATACCAAATTTTGTGTTTCTTCCTGGCTCTAAACCCCCCTTTTCCTCTTCCGATTCTGGTCATGCTTACCATAAAAATGCAATGTCATTGGAACTGAACCAACATGTAAAAATTCAACTCCGTAGGATAAGAGAAAGTGAGTCAAATTAAACTTGCAAGATTCCATTACAGACACCGGGACAGGTAAAACTATTTTTGATTTTATTGACTTTTCGCTTTTTATACCCGTTAACCTACTAATAGCCCGCTTCGATGACGCTAAGCGTAACATAATAATTTATTGGTTTTTAATGATTATTCGAATTTTCTGGCTTTTATGTGATATTATCTATACAATAAATATTTGGTCGCTTTTGAATAAAATGCTCTCGTTTTTTAAACATATATTTTCGTATTGTATATATTTTCGTATGCACCACGCCCGTATTTATGCCAAAACTATTGAATGTATGAAAAAATGTTTCAAACTAAAGTTGTTTTTTTATCAGATAAACATTTTTTATATTTAAACATAGGGTACAGCTACTACTACTTAGCGTGGTAAAATGTACAATGATCGAAATTGCAAGTTATCTATTTTTAAGAAAGGAACATTTGGTCTTTGATCTTTTTTCTATCTTTTACGGTTTTAATGATAGATATTTCCAGCTTTTTTGGGTGGTGAGGGTTAGTTGGTACAAGGAGAGAATTTGCAAGTTTTTTATTTTTAAAGGAGGAACACTTTTTGTCTTTAAATTTTTCTTCTATTTCTTTCGGTTTTAATGTTAGATATTTCTGCGCCCCCTGACTGGGGGTGGGTCCCGTCAAAATCCTTTCAACCGTTTCGGAGATTAGCCTGGACAAACAAACAGACAGGCAGACAGACAAAAATTAAAAACACGCGTGTTTGGGTTTTGGTAACGATCAATATTTTCAACCGTTAAAAAGCCGGGACTAAACTTTAATATACTCTTGTATATTTTATATATATATATATATATATATATATATATATATATATATATATATATATATATATAATGACAAATTACCATACGCATATATGATGACCCTCATTACATGTGTACTGACTGACTCCGCACAGTAACCAGACGGCCTGCCAGTGATAAATAATATTTAGCATTGATTATCTATTGGAAAAGCATTCCAACACAGTCTGTATAGTTATTATAGTAAATAATATTTAACATTGATTCTCTATTAGGATTGCTTTCCAACACATACGGTATACCATGTGTTTAAGCAATTAGCTAAGTTAGTTGTTATTTACACTTATCTCAGTTTTATCTCAGTTTATTAACCAGATACAAAAATTAATTATAAAAAACTTGACAATTACTTATTTCACAATTAAATGAAAATAAATCAGAGGAATACATCCTATTAGACAATTTTCTGTTGATCAGTGCACTCGTCTATATAATCGAAAACGACCGCTGTTAAAATGGCGGGCGTAGTAACGTGTATTAAGCTATAGTAACATATATTGTACACATAATTAATTAATCTCTAAGTTTTTATAATTGTTGTATTATTAATATTAACATTTAACATAATAATAACATTTTTTTGTTATTCTTATCAAAATTGCGTAAAACAATAAATTCATACAGGTTTAATTATTACAAAAGTAGGTATTTTAATTGTAGCTATATACACCAATAGTAATAACGGTAATATTATTTAGAGATAGTATTATACATAATATTATGTAACATAATAATATACTGATTGTATTTTAAAATACACCCAATTTAGAAACAATGCATAGTGTATCTATTGCTGTCTACATGATATATGATATGGTGTGCTTGTTACATATACATGTAGACACACAAACACGATGAACGACGGACATTAACGACGATGTATACATGTACGAGTAAGATGAACTATATATAAATCGATTGTAGTTAGAGAGTGATAAGTATAATAGTTATATGTTATACAATACTGATTTTAATGCAGTTTAAGTGAAACAAAGACACCATATCATAGTACCCTACATATAGACAGCGATACATACACTATACATTGTTTGCAGATAGGGTGTATTTTAAAATACAAGCTGTATATGTCGATCGTTTATGTATGTCGTGCTCTCTTCATGAAATGCATCCCCTTGTTGTAATCTCATCTGTTTCCACTATCTGTTTAATATATTTGTCCATTTCATGAAGAGAATCTTATTATGCTCTCACTTAAATCTGTTATTATTTCATTATGAGAATGAATAGTTTAAGGTACTAACAATGTCCGGCTCCTACAAAAGCCCAGCCATGAAAAATCGTTATTGTAGTTGTTGAATTAATTCGAAATATCCAACATATAAGCAGAAACATCAAAAGACAAAAATGCAGCAACACTTTTAATCGAATGCGTTTCCGTTTGCACTGCAAACCCATGTTTATCAGTGAGATGTATCAATGAGACCCTGTTTTTATTATATTAAACAATCACTTCTATGAAATTTTTAGTGAATCAAGTAGTGACTTTTTTTATTTTTACTATTGGATCTTAATATCTAAGCTTTCATTATTGGAAGCAACGGGAATCTTATTGGTTTCTTTTTTCATTTGTTTTTATCGGTAGTTTTGTTGTCGAGCCCCCTTGCTCCCTTGATGTTATTCAAAAAAGACCCGGGCCTTAATAAGAGTTTTAAATTTAACCTTTTTACAAGCTTTTATTTAACGTGCAATGTATGTACACTCCCGTTCAAAAAAATTGAACATACCATCTTTTGCAAATCTCTGTATAATTTTATTTATTCATAAACAAAGATAAGTAGTATATTTTTTAAGTGTGTAAGAAAGAAAAGAAAGTATAAACTGAAAAAAATATATATAATGCTAATATAATTCCCCAAATACGAGCACTGTTGCTCGTTTCGTTCAGAAGATATTTCGTGGTCAAACCTCTCATATTTCCTGTAGTAATAGCAAATGCCACTTAAACTCGGCCTTGCGCACTACCGTGTTCTAGATACATGTTAAGTGGTATATCTTACTCTTACGTTTAAAAATAAAATAAAATGTTGTACCTGTTACTACAAGAATAATCAAAATTGTGAGAGACTGATTCGGTGCAGGTCTGTTCAATTTTATTGAACGGGAGTGTATGTATGTATGTATGTATATTCGGGTCAAATCTTGCAAACTGAATTAGAACCACTTCCTCTTATCCTACGGAGTTGAATTTTTACATGTTGGTTCGGTTCCGATCACAATGCATTTTTATGGTAAGCATGACAAGAATCGACAAGGGGCAAGAGGGGTTTAGAGGGAGGGAGAAACACAAAATTTGGTATATCTCTCTGAATATTGAAAAAATCGAAAAACACATAAGAAGTAATGTAGAAAATTAGTTTTACGATAAAAAGGTTGCTTTAAAAATGTTTTTTTAATAGAAACTTATTTATTTATTGACTTCAATAAAGTTTTGCTTTGATAGCATATGTTATTCATAAAAAGTCAAATAAATTAAAGTGAGCTCTTAGTATTCCATGCAAAAAAAACCCAGTTTCTTAGTTCATTTAGTCATTTTAGCACCTTGTGTTAGAAAAGTTCGAGATTTTATCCCAAAACTCCAAATAAAGCCCAGGATGGTTTGTGATTAAAAATAAAATAATGATTTCGATTAAAAAAATATATATATTTAGTAAACAGTAACAGAGACATGAGGTTATTTTAAAATAATGATAATTTTTTGTTTGAATGATTTCCGATGATTTTTCTCAAATATCGCATGCATAAATAATCAATGTTTACTAAATTTCTATTTATTTTTGTTTATTACAGAATTTTACGTTTTTATAAGTTATTTTGCAAAAAGTGGGCATTCTTAGGCACTAGTAGTGCCTTAATTGGAACATTTCAATGCATAGTTCAAAAAACTTCTGGATTTGACGTAGATTAATTAACCTCAAATTTCTTTCTATAATAGGGAATATGCATGAAAATTTTTTATCACTTGAATTGAAGCATGTTTACTTGACAAATATCAAGGTAAAATTACTTTTTAAATAACTTTAAAAATAAGCGAGATATGAATGATTGAAATTCCCGATTAGACAAAGAGGGTGATAGCTCTCTTGATATGTTATGTGACGTCATATTACACTTTCACCATTTAAAATACACGTAAAACTCCGTTTTTAGTATTTTTGCAAGAAAGAGACAGATAATAATCTTTAAAAGCTTATAGCTTCCTTGATATTTGTCGGATTTTAATTTCGTTTTTAAATATTATTACAGTATAACAGTATTTTCATATTCTGAAAATAAATGTGAAAAAAAATTTTCATGCATATTCCCTAATGGTGCAGACTTCTATGGCATTATGTTAAAAGGAATGGTTCATAAAAAATTATTTCCGACTTTTATTGTTAGCTGAATAAATTTGTATAAATCCAGGTTAGCGTGAACATATTTATAATTTAAATTCATACTTTTTGTTTTGTTTATATTTAATTTTATTCTAATTTATTATTCTTCGGTAAATTTAAACAATAGACAAAAAAACAAAGGTCATTATTATTTTTTGCCTCTAATAGATTAGAACGTAGGTTACAACATATAGCGACTGTGTATCCGATATTATCAGATGTCACAAATACCATTTTTGGGCATTGGACTGCATGTGTGTAGATAAGCTCGAATGCAAGTTTCTTTTATTGTATTTTCGAAGAAAATGTAGCAGCTATTGAGGTTGTAGATTGTGTCGATCATAAGGCCCATTGTGATGTGAGGAAGTGAGTGAAGTGCAAGAAATTTTAGTGTATAGACTAGGAATTGGTAGGATATGCGGCTGCAGCCGACTATGATAGGAACTATGACGATATTCATCTGGAGTTCGTGAAGGAAACTGCAGAAAACCTTCTCAAGCATAGCCGGTTACTTCGTTCTTGTCTATACGCCGACAGTTTAGTCAATTAACCGCCCCTTTTTTTCCTCTTAATAATTGACTAACTGCCGATGTCGGGATTCGAATCCATAACCTCCCAGTTTCCAAGTAGGCATACTGCGCAGGCACAACGCCTTAGACCGCTCGGCCACTTGGACTGGTTGTAACTTTGGAATGGTTTGGAATTTTGCGACTTTTTAGTCAGAAATTTGTCGATTTCAAATGGATTGACTCTAATGTATGAACCAGTTAAGTTGTCTACAAAAAGAATGTATTTAATGATTGATTGATTGACCACCCTGTGTAATTTCAGGTAAAATTGTATAAAATTAACTATTTAAAATATTTAATTGCCGTTACCTACATATTTTATTAAAAATGCATGTGCAACTGGCAAACAGACAACACGATAAGAATAGTTTTTATACGAGTAATTCGAATTAATTACATATTAACACAATCAATTGTTTACTCTAGTTAACATTAACTATTTCCATCCAACCGCCACGAATTATAGATTTCTTTCTACCACGCCACTGTGAATACATTACAATAAATTTCAAACTGTATCGAACATTAAATTATGATAATTGCAATATTACATTAATAATGTATTTTATATTTATATAAACATTCTATTTATTTATTTATTAAAAAAAACTATATAGTTGAATATACTTATATATAGTCTGTAAAACTTATAATCGACATAGATAGATAGATTGTAGAGCAGGGGTGTCAAACTCAATTTTGCAGAGGGCTATATATTAAATTTAGAATGTGCAGGCGGGCCAGATTCAAATAAAAAAAAATGTACTGAATTATTATAACATTTTATTTACTTAATTATATAGTATATAATATACGGTTGTTAAAAACCATATCAAAGTTATAAAAGAGGGTAATTATTTTGAGCTTGAGGATCCAGATACCTGACTTCTCTTGTATTTGACAAGCTCATTGATGTCAGGTATCATATCCGTTGTAATTATTTTAAGAATTGCTTGGAGATGTTCATTCGGAAGTCTTGTGCGATGTTTGTTCTTATTTATTTTCATGACGGAAAACATCTGCTCACATAAATAGGTGCTACCAAACATGCACAGAATGGGTGCTGCATGCTTTTTTAATTGCGGGTAGTTATCCAAACTCTTGAAATACTGTGTATAAAATGTAAGAGCGCGTTAACCTCTTTAAATTTTTCTTTCAAAATACTGTCTGATTGAAGATCTATCAACTCCATTTGCAAATGAACTGGTGCCTGTGAAGCTTCAAAATTGAATGGATTGTTGAAAATTGGGAATTCCATTTCATTCATTTTGTGGAAGTCTTCAAAACGATTGTTGAATTCCGTGATCAGATTTTGCAGAAGTTGAGAATATTGATCCAATTTATTTTGGTTCACCGTGCCAAATGATTTTAAATGAGGGAAATGATCCAAAGTTTGATTTTTTACCTGATTTTCCCACAGCCTCAACTTTGTTTCAAAGGCTTGAATACATGAATACATTTGAGTGACAATCTCTATAGTGAAATTACTTATAAATGTTGTAGTGTAGCCTATGTAGCCTGTTGTAGAGGCTGCCCTGGACGGGCTACACTTCGACCATAAGGTCCATTATGATGCCTAAGGATGTGAGGATGCGAGTGGAGTGGAAGGAATTTTTGTGTATAGAGTAGGAATTGACAGGATATCCAGCTGCAGCCAGTTGCGTCTTTACCATAAGGGCACACGGGACACGTGCCTAGGGCTCCCAGCAGGCCGGGGGTCCCTAAATGATGACATATTCGTGTACACCAAAAAACGAGAGAAGCTCATTTTTTAATCTATTTTTACAAAGAACCGTCGTTAAAATTTCTAAATTATAAATCCAGATACTGACTACAAAAATATTTCTCAAAGAAAAAGATTTTATAGCACACGCATCACTTTTTTGATCATCAGTTGAATGGCAAAGAAAAATTTCGTGTAGACACGTTTATTTCTATCATCGATACATTATTTATTATTATTACTTGGAGGTTATTATTCACTGCGACCAATATGATCTATTGTGACCCCCTACTACTGCTCTGCTAAGGCTTGCCTCAGAGCTCCTCAGCCAGTCTCAATTCTCGGAGGAATTTGATGATCTGGGTGGGGTGCAGGGATGGTAAATCATCCTCCTGGAGTAGGTACTGGTCAAAACAAGCAGCCCTTCTTCGTGCTACGGCTTCACATTAAAGTAGAAGATGAGTTGGAGTCTCTTCCTCCAGCTCACAGAACCTGCATGAGCCGTCATTGATGATTCCCATCTTACAGAGGTGCCCATTCAGCCGGCAATGCCCGGTGAGAAAGCCCGTTAGGATTCGTAGCTCATTATCGATACATTAAATGCTCACATAAAAAATCGTTCGAAATCATACCGGGAAGTGAACGAACGTTTTAGTTTCCTTTCTCAGTTGAAAACAATCGATTCTGATTCGTTGACAAATAAATGCAAAGAATTTGGAGAATTATATCACGAAGACATTAATGGTAGTGAGCTCAAATCTAAATGTTTTCATTTAAGACAGTACTTGAAAAACATTTCAAATAAATCAGCAGACTTGAATATCTCAGCCTAATAAAAGTCGATAAGTTAGAAGAAACTTTTCGGAATGTAGAAGTGGCAACAAGAATATTTCTTAGCTTAATGGTCATCAATTTTAGTGGAGAGCGTTCAATTTCGCAGCTAAAAAGAATAAAAAATGAATTACGAACGCCTATGTTACAAGAACGACTCATTAATTTGTTAATAATGTGCATTACGAACGCCTATGTTACAAGAACGACTCACTAATTTGTCAATAATGTGCATAGAAAGTGCTGTCCTTCAACAAATAGATTTTGAGGTTATAATAGAAGATTTTGCACACCAGAAATCGCGGAAGAAACTATTATCGTAACCGATTCACACTAATAATAAAGTAAACCATAGTTGTAAATCTAGAGCACGGTAGTGCGTGGCCGAGTTTTAAGAGAGACATTCGGACTTTTCACTACAGTGTTATTACTACACCTTAATTTAGGCTCATTTTTTGGGTGCTGTATCTTTTGAACGGAAAGAGCTACAGGGTTGATATTTCGAATAAAGATACTTTACGGAATTATAAGAACCAGTGTTTTCAATCAACGTTAACGAATTAACCATTAAAAAGTTATTTCACTTCAAAAATGCAAAATTCGCGGGAACGCCTTAAAAACTTAAGTATTAGATATCAAAATTATGAGCTACTTCCAGATATGCTGTAAAGTTGATATTGGGCATGTATATAGCTGTAGTACCCAAACCGACGGGAAAATTGCGAAAACTGGAAATTTGTATCGGAAAAGTGGAAAATTTAACATTTTTTTGTTTTAAGACTAGTTCAACGCAAACTACCATGTAGAAAACGATATATCATATATACCTATTAATTTTTATACCATATAGAAATAGACATTGCAATTTGAATACAGCAGTATGCGTTGATTTAAAAAGTTCAGCAACATATTTTTACAATTAGTTTTTGGATGGGTGCCCAACACTGAATTTTTTTTATATACGCATTTGATGGTAATTTTTTAAAACATTAATTTATATTCTCATTTTATTTATATTTTAACTTTTTGATTATATTTTACATTGATACATCGATCAATTATTATTTATTACTAGCGTTGCCCGTTGCAGCTTCGCCTGAAAAAATTTTTTAAATCTCTTATAACCAAGCCCTTATGCTAGAATGATGCAGTTTTTTGTATTCGACGTGAAATTGCTTCAATCTGACGAGTAAAATCAGTAAACTTCAATTTTTTCAGTGCAACCCCTCGGAAAATTGGAAAAACATCCTCCAAAATTATGTTTTTCTGTTCTATAAATGCTATAAAGTTTGAATTTTCACTAATCAACCCGAAATAACGTCAAAATTAACAGAATATTTTGAAAAATTTCATTACCTACATCGCAACCACGACGAAAATGGGAAAAACATCCCTAAAACTTACCTCTTTACTTCTATTCATGATAGAAAGATCGGTTTTTTTCCATCACAACCCTTCGAACTTGGTAAAAACACCCCCAAAACCAACCTTTTTGTTCTATACATACAACAAGATGCAGTTTTTTGCAATCGACGCTTAATAGCTACAAATTAGGAAGTTATTTCGAAAAACTTAATATATTTTTTTGCAAACTCCCGAAAAATTGAAAAAACACCCCCCAAAATTACGTTTTTCAGTTCTATATATGATGAAATGATGGAATTTTGACCAATCGACCCGAAATAAAGTCAAGTTAACAGAACACTCCTTAAACTGCCTTAAGGCATTTTGATCAGACTAAAAATATGACCGCTAGAGAGTGATGTATTCTAAGGAAATTCGCTAAGTTGACGCAGCTCCTGCGTAACGAATTTTTTTTTGTGAAGTGGAGCCAACGGGTCAAGTCATTTCTTCAAAGACTATAACGTTGATAATCAATTATCTGTAATAAACGATTAGTTTAGAAGTCATAATCGAAACAAATCAAATAACATCTTATATATACTAAATTTTATATAGTTATTTTAATAAAAAATATATCACTCTTATTTCACATTAATTTGTGGCGTTTTAATAAAAGGCCTATGATATATGATCGATGAATATTATTATCAATAATCCAATGTATAAAATTTATGCTTTCTTTTCAGTTGTCTTTGGCAATAACACTGCTTAAATATTTGGTAATATACCGCCTTGAGCAATTGTTACAACAGATAATTTATTTAATTCTTTTCATCATTACGAATTGCTAATTGAAAATAAACTTGTTTACTTAAAAAAAGTTACATTGTAACAATACAATACAACAATCAATGTTTTCTATTTGGAGTATTAAAACATACTGATATATTAATTTAGCTATTCTTATTTAAATACTAAATGTCTATCTAATCAAAAAGGAGGCGGTAACCTTGTCAACAAATCAGATCGATATATGCTTCATATGTTATTTTAATTACAATTAAAATTGTTAAATTTTCCGTTTGTAAGAAAGGTAAGTTTTCGAGAAAATCTTAATAAAATAGTTGCTTTTTAATAAGTGATGATATGGGATAAAGGACTACAGGACTACATAAAGGACAGACTTCATATAATAGTTGCTCCTTAAAAAGTGATGATATACGAGAAAAGACCGAGCTATTAACAAAATAAATAGCTCTAGACTTCAAATAATAGCTGTTCCTTAAAAAGTGATGATATCCCATAAAGTTTCGAGCTATTTACAAGCTAAACAGCTCGGTAAACTATTTATTAAAAAAATAAATGAGGGGTAAATTAATTAAGTGTAAGAAAAAATTTGGTTGAAATTTATGTCGTAAGTTTTCCCTTAGTATGTTTTTAAAATTTTATAACGCGGCAAGTTTAAAAATATTTGAAATCATCAGAAAAATTAACTTGCCGCGTTATAAAATTTTAATAAAAACATACTGTACAGAATATTGTACAGAATCTCATATATGTAAGGTATACAAGTGTTACACATACAAGTGTTACACATTTAATTGTTTTATTAATAAAAACACAAAAATTGCAGGACAATTTTAATGCGTGTTACCTCAGCACTCCGTCATTTATGAATCGATTTTGAATTTTTTGTTTTAAAGGGTTTGATTTCCCATTGTCCCCAATATTATACTAAAACCATACTATATTGATGTCTTAGCCCTTCAGAAAGCGAGCAGAGCCAGTTGACGTAATATAACGCGAAGCGGTCTCCTTTGTAAATGTGAATCTAAAATGAGTAAAGTATCGCGAAGCGAAAGAAACGCGTAGCATACGCGAAGCATATGCGAAGAGAAACAAAACGCTACGCATTTTGTGCGATGCCTTCGGCTTCGTATATTTAAGCCTTTCAAAAATGATTGATATCCGACCAAAAACATAAATGTAAGAAAGGGCCGAGTTTTCGGGAAAATCCTTAATGTAATAGTTCCTTCTTAAAAAGTGATGATATGACAGTAAGGACCGAGCTATTTACAAAGTAAATATCTCTAGACTTCATATAATAGTTGCTTCTTAAAAAGTGATGATATGGAAGAAAGGACCGAGCTATTTACAAAGTAAATAGCTCTAGACTTCAGATAATAGTTGCTCTTTGAAAAGTGATGATATCCCATTAAAGAGCCGAGCTATTTACATAGTAAATAGCTTGGTAAACTATTAACTAAAAAAATTAATGAGGGGTAAATTGATTAAATGTAAGAAAAAATTTTGTTCAAATTTATTTCATAAGTTTTCTCTTAGTATGATTTTAAAATTTTATAACGCGGCAAGTTTTAAAATATTTGAAATCATCAGAAAAAAAAATTTGCCGCGTTATATAAAATTTTAAAATCATACTAAGAGAAAACCTATGAAATAAATTTGAACAAAATTTTTTCTTACATTTAATCAATTTACCCCTCATTAATTTTTTTAGTTAATAGTTTACCAAGCTATTTACTATGTAAATAGCTCGGCTCTTTAATGGGATATCATCACTTTTCAAAGAGCAACTATTATCTGAAGTCTAGAGCTATTTACTTTGTAAATAGCTCGGTCCTTTCTTCCATATCATCACTTTTTAAGAAGCAACTATTATATGAAGTCTAAAGCTATTTACTTTGTAAATAGCTCGGTCCTTACTGTCATATCATCACTTTTTAAGAAGGAACTATTACATTAAGGATTTTCCCGAAAACTCGGCCCTTTCTTACATTTATGTTTTTGGTCGGATTGAAACTACACGGAGAAAAATGTTGGCTCAAATCTTACAATTTTTATTATGCTGTCTACTACACTTGAAACAGGAACTGAAGCATACCAAAAATTATTATGTTACATTCCAAAAATTACTATGCGCTTGAAACTTATTGATAAGCTTTAATAAAAACTAACTTCTGACAAGCATTATAATAATTGTAATGTAGCATAATAATTTTTTGTAGACTTCAGTTCCTGTTTCAAGTTTAGTAGATAGCATAATAAAAATTAATAAGTTTTGAACCAACATTTTCTCCGTGTAATATCGTATTTATTAACTCAAGATTTTTTAAAACAGTTAATCACGTCTACTTGATCTGTTTTAAGTTAATTAATAAAATAATTAAATAAAAATATATATAATTGTGTTTTTTATTATTCACTCTTTTTTTGTTTCTAAAGAGTCCCCAAATTTTTGTGTGCCCAAGGGCCCCGGCATGGCTTAAGACGGCCCTGGCTTCAGCCGACTATGATAGGAACTATTCCGATATTCATCTGGAATTCGTGAAGGAAACTGCAGAAAACTTTCTCAAGCATAGCCGGTTACTTCGTTTTTGTCTGTACGCAGACAGTTTAGGTATACTGTGTAGACATAACGGCTTAAACCGCTCGGCCACTTGGACTGGTGATACATTCGAATAAGTTTGCTTAGTTCATACACTTGGCCAATGCCGGATTTGGCAATTTAAGGCCCATGGACACAAAGGCTGTGGAGGCCCCATGTAAGAAGATTGGATAAATATTAAAACATACGATGCAATTCGTTAAAGTAAAAACTTTTTATTATTTATTAATGAAAACAAAGCTTAAAATTATTTTTTAAAGTTTGATAGATGACAATATATTTAAATTAAATAGTTTTCTGATTTATTTTATCAAAGAGATTAATGACATTGTGGCGATGTTTATACCGGTTGTGGGGAATACTTTTCGCAAGCCTCCGTATTAAAAAAATTCTGACGTAGACCTAAAGATGTCTTTCTTCTGCATTACAGAAAATTCATGTTACTTAACGTTGAACTCAAGGTCAATCAATTGTAGGTGATATTTTTTTTACATTACAAATGCAAATTTGCTCTCATGATGATACGCTATTTGGCATTATAGTAAGTCTTATGAGTTATAAAATGATCTTCGTAATGCATCTAAGCATTAACATCACATGTCTCCATCATCATAGTCAAGGTCAATATAATCCGCATGATTTCAAATGATTTAAGAATAAGCAATCTTTGAACAACACATAAACAAATGATTGGAAATAATCATTGCATTTAATTTTTGAAGAGTAAGTAATTGTTAATTTTTAAGAGTAATTATATGTCATTCTATTTTCAAAACGCCACCACATTGTGATTAAGAAAAACAGGATCCATGGGCAGTACACCCACAGCTACCTTGGAAATCATACTAGGGCTGACTCCGCTAAACATTGTAATATTAGCTAAAGCGATCCAGCGTCTATAGACTAACTGGCAGTAATAACTGGATTACAAAAAATCAGGTTGGACATGCAAGGATTGTGGGAACATCAATCAAATCCCGTTTTAGAAATGGGCACAGATATACTTCCCAAAATATACTCCTTCTCAAAACCTTTCACTGTAGTCTGTGATAGAGACATGTGGACGGAAGGAGAACCACCCTATCTCAAGAAAGGAACAGTTTGGTATACAGACGGATCCAAAACTGAGCAAGAGGCCGGGACGTGAATTTACGGTGAAAGACCCACAGCAAACATAATCCGCAACTTGTGGGAAATATGCCACAGACTTTCAAGCAGAAGTCTACGCCAAACTGGCTTGCGTCCATGAGAACCTACGTAGAGGTTACATAAACCAGAACATATGTAATCTCTTGGACATTCAATCTGCTGTAAAAGCCTTGCCTGGAACTGAGATCACCTCAGGGGTAGTTAAGGATTGTCTGAAGGAACAGCTGAAGTTGACAAAACGGAACAATGTTAAATTGATCTGGGTACCGGGTCACAGTGATTTCGAAGGAAACGAAAAACCAGGTACCTTAGCAAAGTTAGGAGTCGGAATACTTTTCATAGGTCCAGAGCCTATTTTAGGAATTCCAAAGACTGCAGTAAACAGGTGATCTACGAGTGGATGATTGTTAAACACCGTGATCACTGGAAAAATATACCGCAGCAAACGATCGGGAAAGTACTGCTTCGGAATGCATCCAAAAATCTCTCGTTGCTCTGAAGCTGAACAGTATGCAACTGCGGAAGGTTACTGGATTCATTACAGGGCATTATCCCCAGCAGAAGCATCTACATACAATGGGACTCCATAGCCGGTCCATTATGTGCAGATTGTGTGGCGAGGAGGAGGAAACATCCAGCTACATTATCTTTAACTGCGAACCTCTAGGTTACAGTAGATACAAGATATTCGGTGCATCTCACCCCGAATATATGAACTTTCAGGAAGACCTGATCAGCAAGCTCCTGGGTATTGCCAACATATGGGAGAAGCGAATCTCGTCAGACTGAAGTAGAAAGAGGAGCACAATGGACCATAAGGTCGAAGTGCAATACTTTTTTGACCCTTCTATCCATCTATCTAAGTAAAAGAAATATACTTTTTAATGAAGCACTTTGTTACGTTTCAGATTTAATATCTATACTGATAATACTAAGAGATAAAGTTTTTAAGTTTGTATCAGGTAATCTCTGGAACCATTGATCTGATTATGAAAATTCTTTCACTGATCAAAAGTTACAGTTGTTCGAATGACATAGGCTACAAAAAGTTAGGTTTTTAGCGTAGTAGTTACGCTAAAAACCTAACTTTTATACGGTACGAAATTGAGAGAATCAATAAATATAAAAATGTTTAACTAATAAAAATAAACAACTTTTGTATGGAACAATTTGTTCAAACAAGCAATAGTTTAGACACAATTTCAGTGCGAAGGAGCTATTATTTAATATAACTGAGCATTAGTGGATATGTTTAGCAAAAATGATGCACATTGTAACGCTATATTGCGGTTCAAAGCGCATTATTGGGCTACATTTTAAAAATTTGTAATGTTAAAATGACGTTTTAATACACTTGATTCAAAGATATGGTCGTTTAACAATCACATCAAAGTCGGATGCTATATGATAATCATCCTTGTCAGAGGTAAACTATAATTGAAATACTTATACGCAATGGTAATTGTCTCCTTGAAATGACACTTGACATTTAAATAAAAGAATATATCTTATAAGTGACAAATTTTATGTAAACATAAACGTATTTATAAAAAATTTTGTTTATTCAACTTATCATCTGATAATAATCTTTTATTATCAATTTATTAAAACAGGATTAACTAGAATTCAAAATTAAAATATCATTATTAAAGATTATTTAGTTCCTAATAAATAACGGTGTTATCATTTTCACCTTTTTATATGACCACAGATATTCATACAGTAATTGCTAGCCTAGGCGGCCCTGCGTGAACCTGACCCGACAGGGGGTTGTCCCACTCCTAAATCGTTGACCGCGCATAACTTTTTTTTCTATAATAGTTACCAGAAAAACACATCAATACTTTATTTCATAAAATTTTGTTTCCAACTTTTGTATGAAACTTTTTTCCAAATATATATAATAGATCCTGATATCTATATATGAGTTCACGCGAAGCGTCAGCCAACACGAGCACTAGTAAACGCGAAGAGGAGGTTAACGCGGAGCGCAAGCAAGTCAACGCGAAGCGTTAGTTAATCTACGCGAAGCCAAAGCGAATCGTAAGTCAGCAACGCGAAGCGTTAGTTTAAGCGAAGCGTTGGTCAATGCGAAGCGTTAGTCAATAGGAAGCGTTAGGAGACGTGAAACGTTAGTCAACGCGAAGTGGTGATTACTCAATGCGAAGCGTTGGTTTAGCAGCATTAGATATTCAACGCGATCGTGTGTTGACGCTAAGCGTACATAAGGCAACGCGAAGCGTTAGATAATCAACGTGAAGCGTTTGTTCATCAACGCGAAGCATTAGATAAACCGAAGCGTTATTCAACGCGAAGCATCAGGTATCGCCAAGCGTTCTTCAATACGAAGGGATAGATAACGCGAGCGGTTGTCAACGCGGGGCGTTAGTAGCGTGATATATATATATATATATATATAATTCTAATAATTCTTAACGATTATACGTAATAATTCTTAACGATTGTAAAATAGTTTGGAAATGGTTATGATAGCTAAAAGGAGTAGCCAAAAATATAACTTTAACATAGGTATGCCCCATTTTGTTCTGTACCCGAGCTACAACTGATCAAAATTATAACTTGAATAGTTAAGTAACAATTAAGGATGTACGAGCGCTGATGTACAGTCCATTTATAAAATTCTTCAAAATCTTATATAGCACATTCATAAAAATCCACCATAATGTTTATTATTTTTTGTCGTAAGTTAAAATTAAAATTTAATTTAGGCTCGTCATACCGGACCTAACAAAAAAGATATTTAAGAAAAAAACCTGAGATTTCGGGTAATTAAGCTACTGCCGACAGAAATAAACTTTACTCGAAATCTTACTTGTTTTCTTAATTATCTTTTTTTAAGCCCGTCATACCGAAATTTTATTGGATCAATTTCTTTATTATTTCTATTTTCCATTACGTAGTTGTTTTTTATGCGTCTTAATTTATTCCAAGTGAAAATTATCAAAGTATGTCAAAATATGTGTAAAAATATGGGTTTCTCCATAAGAGCAATGCATTAAAACTCGAACTTTAACATTAAATAATTAATTCAAGAAACATTTATAATTGATTTATATGGACTTCAACTACATGTAAACAAAAAATCAAGCCTTAATCTTTTTGAAGCTTCAGTGCTCGTACATTCTAATAATTATAAAATGTTCCAAAATAATTTTTATGATTTAAAAAAAACAATTTTTTTTAATTCTAAATGAGTGGAAAATTTATGTGTGTTAATTTATATTCAGAGATGGTTTTGATAAAATAGGTAGGTAAAGGTTTTTTTTAATTTTTATAATTATGTATACATGTTGATATTATAAAATTATAGTACAAATGAAAAAATAAAAATTCGTTACGCAGGAGCTGCGTCAACTTAGCGAATTTCCTTAGAATACATAAGTCACCCTCTAGCGGTCATAATTTTAGTGTGATCAAAATGAAATATAATATATGATATGACTTTAGTATTGCAAAAATTAAATTTATTAATAGCCAAAAAAAAAAACGGTATACTGACTATAGTTTATAGTTACTATGGAAACGGCAATCAAAATTTTTTACAATAAAATATATTTTATGTATTCGTGTCAAACAAACACAAAATATTAAATATCTCTCTTAATATTAGAATAATAGAAAAATGTAGAAGGAGTAAAGTTGTAGAAAATCAAGTTTGCTACAATTCACTACTTGAACATTTTTCTCAAACTCGAATGTGAACAGAGAAATTTAGAATTTTAACTTGCAATGTAAATATTTCTGTAAATATTAGTGTAACAGAAAAATGATAAGAAACAAAATTACAGTAAAACTTAGTACCTACAACTTAACTCCTGATAAATTTTTCGATTTTTCAAATATTAAGGGAGATAGCCAAATTTTGTGAAATTTTTGATTATACAATGTGTATATTTTTGGAGGCGGTGTCAGCATAGAGAAATTCACATAACTTTTGGACACCGCCTCCAAAAATAACAATAATTGTACATATATATTTAAAAATTTTTGCTTAGGTGAACTAAAATTGGAACAAGAATATGCAATTATTTTTTTACTTTTTAGTGCATTTTTTGTTATAGAATATTTGATTTTTGAAGTCGGATTTCCATTTTGTCAAAATATGGTCTATTTCTCCGCTTTTTAGTGACTTTGAAGTTCTATAACTGATTTTATTTGTCTAAATATGGGTAGACCTACTAAACGACCTACTAATTTTTAGTCCATTTTTTTTAACACATTTTTGTTTACCCGATTTTTTTTTTTTTTTATTTTTAGTGCATTTTTTTATAACAGATTTTCAGTGTTTTTTACATGCATTTTGTTTTTTTTTGTAAAAATTTTTTTTTTGGGGTCGGTTTTTAAAAAAATTTTCTTATTTTCCCATTATGAATGAGTATACCGTTTAAAAAAAAAAATTAGCAGAATTCGGTTATCACATATAAAATGAGGATTTTCGTCGATTTCCAATGCGATCAGAATGCGATTTGGTGCCAATGGGACCAATGGGAAACCAAACCCTTTAAAACAAAAAAAAAATCAAAATCGGTTCATAAATGACGGAGTTCTGAGGTAACACACGTAAAAAAAAAAAATACAGACGAATTGAGAACCATCCTCCTTTTTGAAGTCGGGTTAAAAATATGAATTTACGGATTGAAATAAAGTAGTTAGTTCACCCGGTATACCGTTTATATTAAAAATAAACTATTTTAAGGTTGATCGGATACATGTATAGGTAAAATCGACAATGTATAGATAAAAATCTGAATGTGATTATTTGCTAACTCATACGTACAAAATAATTTTTTGAAAAAAAATCTGACGAAGAGTTTTCATGTAATTAATCATAAAAAATTGGAATTTTAACATGTTGTGAATAGCAAATGATTGAATGAACGCATACATTTTCGATAATGTTGCTCCACCTTCTATATATTAAAAAGTAAAAAACTTCTACTTTTATAAATTAAATCTCGTACATTACGTTAAAATTAAAAAAAAAAATACTCTGACGAAGAGTTTTGTAAATATCTTAATTAAAATGATAAAAAATTCACGAAAATTTTCATCAAAGTGTCCAAAATAATCATCAAAAGACGATTATTTATTATTTTTAATAAGTAATTAAATAATTACATAAATCCGATTTCTAGTGATGTTAGATGCTATCTAAATTTAAATAATTAATTATACATTATATTATCGAATGATAATTAGTGAGAACTCTAGGTTTTTGAAATAAAATTTCAAATTCGCCCCCATTACCTAGATCAGTTTTTTGTATTATAAATACGTATTTCGACTACAATGTAGTCATCATCAGTATAAATTAGCTAGTCGTACTTTACTCTTTGACAATTAGAAATAGATATAAAGTCGAGATCAATAGACAAAAATAAAAATAAATAGAAAATTAACTAGATTAAAATATACTAGATTTAAAATATAATAAATTTTAAATTATATTGAAATTGCTCTTGTTAAAATTTCTTTCATTCACATTTATTTATGTTAATTTTACTCTTATTAAAATTACTCTTATATTGTCTCAGGGTATGTTACTCGTTACTATATAATTTGTTGACAATTTCGTGAAATTGTCACCAATTTAGTGAAACTGTCACCAAATTAGTAACAAGTAACATATCCTGCGACAATATAAGAGTAATTTTAATAAGAGTAAAATTAACATTATATTTTAATTTAGTTAATTTTCTATTCATTTTTATTTTTGTCTGTTGATCTCGACTTTATATCTATTTCTAATTGTCAAAGAGTAAAGTACGACTAGCTAATTTATACTGATGTTGACTACATTGTAGTCGAAATACGTATTTAATACAAAAAACTGATCTAGGTAAAGGGGGCGAATTTGAAATTTTAATTAATTTACAGATTAAAATTTTTAATTTCTGTTTATTATGAAATGTACCTTACTGTCCGGTCAACCTTAATTCTATGGTAGAAATTAAAATTGTTTTTAAATACAAATTCATATTTGTAAACATGTGTTTTTTTTATATGTATATTTTTGTTAATAACACAATATTAGAATGCTGACCTGTTGACCATGATTATTATATGTGCTTTTCATTTATACTTTGAATGTTAATAAAAAACTTAGTTATAAAAATATTGTAATTAATATATGTAAAAATAATTTTCATACAAAAAAATTTTCCAACAAGTATTTCAACATGTTTATAGCCTTCCTCATCTTGATTTGGTTACCTTGACTGCTTAATTACGATTATTTGAACATTAAATTTAACAATTTCGGTTGTGTAATGATTTAGCGGTTTTAAATAATGATATTAATGGGCATTTAGCACGTGTTTTGATATGCAGTACTAAAATATTTTTCATCCATGCAGTTACAACCGCATTTAAAGTGACCTTCAAGGTACCTGGTAAGTACACAGGCGCGAATCCAGCCTTCAAAAAAGGTTGTGGTCATAGCCACCCGAAAATCGGTCAAGTGTGAGTCGGAGTATGAACTCGCTCATAACCGATATAGTGCATTCCTACAAAGCAGATGTTTACAAAATACATGACGCCCTGACCAAGATTTTGTACAGTGTATAGTACCACGTGGGTAAAGCCGTGGGACGAACACTAGTAAATTAATAAACCTGTAAAATGTTAGTTTGTTCGCTCATGAAAATTACAACAGTAAATGTGTGTTTGTTTGCACTCCACCCAAAAGGAGGCAGCTCGGAAGTTTTGGCGGCAATGTATATGTGCATACAATACACGCTTTCTTTTTAAATTAGAAGACGACTATGTACTTTTAAATTAGTAGATGACTATGCGCATCCAGCGAATAGTCATCTTTTTTTTTTAGCGAATTTCCTGAATGGAAATAGAGCTATTGTTACCGTACCGAAGTCAAAATTTCGCAAAAATTTCTTCGAATGTCCATCGATCCTACCTAGTAGATGTCAAAAATCTCCATCTGTAAAATTTATATATATATCTGTCTATGGACATCGGATATCGGAAAGAAATTTGGTATTTGAGGCGCTTTTGGTATTCAAAAGGTCAAGTTCGTTAATGGGTAAAATCGGACAAGGGGAAAGGGGGGTTTAAAGGAAGGGGGAAACACAAAATTTGACATATCTCCCTTAATATTTGAAAAATCGAAAAATTTATAAGAAGTAAAGTTGAAGGTACTAAGTTTTACTGTAATTTTGTTTCTTATCATTTTTTCTGTTACACTAATATTTACAGAAATATTGACGGTTTAAGATAGAAAATTAAATTCCTTAATATCTCTGCGCACATTAGAGTTTCAGCAAAAATGATAAGGTGGTGAATTGTAGCAAATTTGATTTTCTACATCTTTATTTCTTACGCATTTTTCGATTGTTCTAATATTAAGAGAGATATTTTATATTTTGTGTTTTCTTCTTTCTTTATACCGCCCCCCCCCCTTCATTTCCCTCGACGTATGTCATTTATTAATAAAATTGGCCTTGCAAATACTAAAATCGTATGCGACATTTCATTTTGATCAGACTAAAATTGTGACCGTTAGAGAGTGATTAATGTATTCTAAGGAAATTCGCTAAGTTGAAGCAGCTCCTGCGTATCGAATTTTCCAATAAATGTATTCATATGCCAAAAAGAAACAGATAATCATAATTAATTTATATAAGTGTGTATCTTGATAAAGATAATAAATAATGAGTCTTCTAGTATGGGAATCAGTGAGGATAGAACGTTGTCTAATCTTCGTTAACTTTAGTATGCAAATACCGATTCACACAGGTATGTAGATCCGAAACAAGAATAAATGAATTCGCTACATTTGTTGATATTGGGATATTTTCTCGAATGACGTATTTCCAAACATTTTATTCAAATTTTCTGGCTTGTAAGGATTAAATCAATTTGTAAAATTATAATTTCATTTTCTAATACCATTTGCTCCATATGAATAATAAAGATTATGAAAAAAAATCAAAGAGAACTCTAGGTTTTTTGAAATTACATTTCCTAATTTTGCCCCAATTCCTAGAACATTTGTTTGTATTTTATAAATACGTATGTCGACTACAAAGTAGTCATCATCAGTATGAATTAGGTAATCGTAACTATCACTGGGATATGGATTCAGAGATTTGTTGCTCGTTGCTAATTAGACACGCACTTGTGAGACACGCACCAAATTGATTACATATCCCAGTGATAGTTACGATTAGCTAATTCATACTGATGATGACTACATTGTAGTCGAAATACGCATTTATAAAATACAAACAAATGTTCTAGGAATTAGGGTAAAATTTGAAATTTGAATATGTTACGTTCACACGCTGCGATTCCGTTACAATTCGTAACACATTAAGTTAAGACAACGCGAGCGATCGACTAAAATTGCCTTCGCAATCGGCCGGCCGATATAGCCAATAGCCGATCGTTACTCTGAAAACGTGACGGTCGAATCTGAAATTTCATTTCACTTCTCATATAAAATCAAACTTGTATGATCTCGCTATAAATGTTTTCACATTTTTTTCCAAACGATTATTTGAATGTTTTCAAGGTTTTAGAGTCTAAACATTCGTTTGTAAATAATTAATTAATTTTATCTTAAATTTATTGCAACTATTATAATTAATTTTTGTATGACCTGTAAAATTATTGGTATGACGGGCCTAAATTAAATTTTAATTTTAACTTACGACAAAAAACAATAAACATTATTGTACTAAATATTATATTATCAAATGATAATTAATGAGAACTCTAGGTTTTTGAAATAAAATTTCAAATTCCCCCTTTACCTAGATCAGTTTTTTTGTATTATAAATACATATTTCGACTACAAAGTAGTCATCATCAGTATAAATTAGCTAGTCGTAATTTACTCTTTGACAATTAGAAATAGATAGAAAGTCGAGATCAATAGACAAAAATGAAAATAAATAGAAAATTAACTAAATTAAATAAAAATTAAAATATAATAAATTTTAAATTTTAAAATATAATAAATTTTATTGAAATTACTCTTGTTAAAATTTCTTTCATTCACATTTATTCCTGTTACCTTACTCTTATTAAAATTACTCTTATATTTGTCTATTGATCTCGACTTTCTATCTATTTCTAATTGTCAAAGAGTAAATTACGACTAGCTAATTTATACTGATGATGACTACATTGTAGTTGAAATACGTATTTATAATACAAAAAAACTGATCTAGGTAAAGGGGGAATTTGAAATTTTATTTATTATTGTACTATATATAAGATTTTGAAGAATATATTTTTCATACATCTATAATTATTTGTGTATACTTAAGCGTCAACATAACGATGTTTGTCCAAATTCCTTTCGGTTACGTAAGACAAACTGTAAAAGACTTTAGCGTATACTATTTAGACAAATGTCATTGTCATTGAATTTTTAATTAAATACTGATATGAAAAAATTAACTCGTCAACCAGGAATCGAACCTCGGGCCTCTGAATATCTAGTCCAGTATGCTTCCGCTACACTTACGTAACCGAAAGGAATTTGGACATACATCGTAATGTTGACGCTTATGTATACATAAATAATTATAGATGAATAATAACTTCGACAGAAGTATACTGTCTAAATAAATAAAAATAAATGATATGAAAAGGTTGGCTGTTACATCACGGTCGTCTTTGGTGTAGCGGAAGCATACTGGACTTGATATCCAGAGGTCCGAGGTTCGATTCCTGGTTGACGAGTTAATTTTTTCATATCAGTATTTAATATTTTTCATACTTTTTTTTTTCATCAAATTAAATATATTTTCTTTGACAACAATGTTATTCGATATGAATGATTGATGTATGTGTAACACACAAGTGCTACATATTATATATGTAATTCAGTATATTATTCATAAAAAAATAGTTTTATATTTCAATTTATCTATTTTAAAAATATATAAGGAAATTTGTAAATAAAAAAAACAATATTTAAATAGTGATTATTATCAATATTTTATTAATTAATTTATTTACGGCGAAATTAACTTGAATATTTTTTATTAATCAAATTGTACATAAATTATCATTAGAACTTCTACAACACTTGAAATAGATAATTTATATGAATTGTTTGGCCTTGACTTTATGAATTTATCTTTAACGTATCTTTTCACACGCGAATATTTTCAATTTTTTCGATTACAGATATTTTCTAATCTAAAGAGTAATATTAAAGTATTTAAATGTAAATAATATAATAATTATTTTTAATGCAATTTTTACTTAGACTATAAAAAAATGGAATTAAAACAGACACTCGCTACACTTTCTTATGCCAATGATGCATTTTTATTCAGGAAATCGTTGCCGGAACAAAATAACCTCATCACATTAGCAGAAGAGCATTAGCAGGGCTTGACGAGTACTTCCTTGATTGCAGTCTAAGAATTCAAATAGCTCGTCCCGTTCCTTTATTTCGAAATCACAGACACAATTTTTTATATTTGTATAGATTTAAATATATATTCTGGTTGGAAAGCGTATGAAGACCATTTTGTAGAGCTGATTCGGTCAGCGGGCGATCGCTTAAATGAAATTTATAAAAACATGTTCATTTTTTATAATAGAACACGAAAAACAAATTAATATACAAATCCAAAACTAAACTACCTTAAAAATTTAATTTCAAATTTTTCTAACTTTAAAATTTTTCAGAACCTTTAAAAATGCATTAAACGACTTGAAATTTTACCTTTAAACTCAGTTCTCGGTTTAATACTTATTATATTCAAGGTAATGGCACGTCAAATTTGGACGGAGAGGCAACCGAATGACGAGTGATAATCTGAGCTATGAAGTAATACTGAACCGCCGAACCGTCCGAATGGACCCCAAATGGACGGAGGCAGAGATAGACATAGGGGGGGGGGGGGCAAAATGTAAAATTTTTTGAGGAGGCAACCGGATGAAAATGTGGTTGCTTTGAAGTTTATACCCTATTTATATAATAAAATTTGTAAGAGACCTTTTTTGTGCAAAGTTAACTAAGGTGTAACTTTGATACTGACCTCTATTAACGTAAATAACCCCTATTCAAGAAAAACAAATTTTCACAACTTTTGACCTTAAAAAATTTTATTTTAATCTTATATTGTAATCTTACGGGTCGACAGAAACCTGAACGTATTGGACGACATATTTTGTTCCTTTTAAAACTCAGTTTAATAGTTAATTGTATCGAAATAGTTAATTGTATGTTTACTTGACAAATATCAAGGTAAAATTACTTTTTAAATAACTTTAAATATAAGCGAGATATGAATGATTGAAATTCCCGATTAGACAAAGAGGGTGCTAGCCCTCTTGATATGTTATGTGACGTCATATTACACTTTCAACATTTAAAATACACGTAAAACTCCGTTTTAAGTATTTTTGCAAGAAAGAGACAAATAATAATCTTTAAAAGCTTATAGCTTCCTTGATATTTGTCGGATTTTAATTTCGTTTTTAAATATTATTACAGTATTAACAGTATTTTCATATTCTGAAAATAAATGTGAAAAAAAATTTTCATGCATATTCCCTATTGTTTTTATGTACAGGTACACTCCCGTTCATAAATAAATAAAACTAAATAAACACTTCATAATTGTATTTCAATGTTTAAATATATTTTCCTTTTTAGAATAAATAAATAAATTATTTTAGATAGTTTTTTTTAAAATAAATTTTTGATAGGTATTAAAAATGTAACCATTCATTAAAAATTTACCACCTTTAGCTACATGTACGCCATGACGGGGCTATTTTGGGGTTACAAGCGCGCTGCTGCTAGACTTCTTCGTATCCAAAGGTTCTGGCAACACTGCCGATGGTAGGTATGTTTGTATTTCATGTAGTAAACTAATGGCGCCTCTTTCCATTCTACCTGTTTTATAAATAATATAGAGATTAACTTTGAATTTTGTTTAAGGACCATCTTAAGTGGAATTATCTCTATTTAAAAATATAATTGACATGTGAAAGTATTTCCAAACATTTTAAAATGGTCTTATTTAAATTCATTTATATATTAGTCTGTTATTACACAAATAAATATTTATATAGACTTGCTAATTGGAAGTGTAATAACCATTACCAAATTTATAGTAGATCAGAATGTTAACAAATATTTTAATTAAGGATGTACGAGCACTACAACGATTCCACCGGCCCACTAGGATGATTCATTTAATCCGGGACATACTAAATAATACTATATTTCACATTTATATAATGTTAGTCATCTTGAAGTATCTGTACAGAAATCTGTGTCTTATTAATATTGTTAAGCTTTTGATTGTTTCTAGCGTTAATTTGTGGAACTTCATATTAAGCAAATAATACAAAACTTTTTAAATTTTGTACAAAAGATAAACAAAGATATATTTTGGTAAGAAATAAATACGTATTCATGACGTAGGAGTTACGTAGACTAAGCGAATTTTCTTAGAGAAAAGAAATATAATAATATAAAATTACCAAGTTACCAAGGTGACGGTTGTTATATTAAGGATGTACGAGCACTGAAGCTTCAAAAAGATTAAGCCTGTATTTTTTGTTACATGTAGTTGAAGTGTATATAAATCAATTAAAAATTCTAGTTTTAATGCATTCTCCATTAGAGAGACCCATATTTTTACACATATTTTGATAATTTTCACTTGGAATAAATTAAGACGAATAAAGAAAAAACTTGGCAATAGAAAATAGAAATATTAATAAAGAGATTGATCCAATAAAATTCCGGTATGATGGGCCTAAAAAAAAAAGAAGATATTTAAGAAAACAACTGAGATTTCGGGTAAATTAAATTTCTGTCGGCGGTAGCTTAATTACCCGAAATCTCAGGTTTTTTTCTTTAATATATTTTTTGTTAGGCCCGGTATGACGGGCCTAAATTAAATTTTAATTTTAACTTACGACAAAAAATAATAAACATTATTGTGAACTTTTATGAATGTACTATATAAGATTTTGAAGAATTTTATAAATAAACTATACATCAGTGCTCGGACATCCTTAACACTGCATTTTATTCAAAATATTTTTATTTAATTTGATAAAATAAATTTAAGGTTGTACACGTTTTAAAGCAAAGTAAAGATAACGAGCGGAATTTTTAATATGTTAATAGTAAGTACGCATGAACTAATTTTTGAGAGAGATCGGACGTCTAGTCCAGTCGAATTAACTTATTTTGAGGCAAAAAAAAGAAAATTGTTAACGGGTACAGTTGCAAATGGTAAAGTGGCGTATAATAAACGTAAAAAAATAAATGCGTTAGCAGAGGTGTTGCGGTATGGATTTGGTTATTATTCGAAAATTGACGTCGGAGAGAAAAGTGTGCAGTAGAAAAGTTGTAGATCATAGAAAAATCTACAACTTTTGTACCAATGATTTTTTACATAGCCTCAAAACGTTCGAGAAAAAATGCGAAAAATCGTGTTTTTCGTTTTTTATTTTTCATTTCCACAAAAATAATTATATTTTGACGAAACTTGGTGAAAGTATACCTCTTTGTGTTTTAAATATCCACAAATTCCCGATAAAAAAATTCAAAGTTTTCCGAGTTAGTGTCGTTTTTCGGCCCGACAAAATATTTTTCAAATGAAATTTGTCCTTCAAGAAATTATCGTACAGACTTATTTGAGGTCTCAATTTTTTCTTTTTGACTTATACTTTTTGGTAAAATTAAAAAATAATAGTCCCCATTTAAAAACAGGCTAAAAAATTGAAAAAATCAAAAAATAACTTTTGCAAAAAACTGATAACACCATTGAATTCTACGGAAAAAAATGCAAAGACCCTGTGTTTCATTATTTGGCATGGGTTTCATAGACTTTCAAAAATGTTGTATTATATTATCTAGAATTATAGTTTTTGTTTTCAAAGTTATTTTATTCTTCAATTTTTAAGATTATATGTTTGTTTACAAGATAATGTTTACATTTAAAATTAATAAATAAATAAAACCACATTAATCTAGGTTCTTTTAACACATTTGTAATTTGATTTTCTGTTTCTTCAATATTTTAACAACAAGTTTCTTCAACATCACTCGGATAACCTGAGGATCCTCGGATAATTGAGTTTCTGTAGTCAAGCAAAGGCCTGGCTGCTCGATTTCATCAGAATTATCTTCGGATTCTTCGAAATCTGCTGAAATTTTTTCAACATTCAAACAGTTGTCCGAACCACGACATTTTGCAAATAAATCAGTACATCGGAGCCCATGCTTTCGACAACCACTTCAATTGCCATCACAACTGGTTTCGCAGCTACAAGAAATTATTTTTAATAATTCTTCAGGTATGATTGAATCTTCAGTAAAACCTGGCATTAGAATTTTCGAATTATCGACAATAAGTTCTTTCCAGCTCCACTTTGTTGGTGTTATTTCGTTTCCAAGCCACTTTTTTCTCGAACATTTTGAGGTCATGTGGTAAAATTATTAATAAAAAAGTTGTAGATTTTTTTATGATCTATAACTTTTCTACTGTACACTTTTCATCAACAATTCTATAAATTTTTGAAAAAATAATTTGTGTGACGATGTTAACATTTTACAGATTTGGATCACCTAGATTTCACAAATAAAACAACATCATCATCGTATTTGTGTTGGGTAAAAGGCAAACAAACGAATTTAATGACAGTTTCTTTAAAAAAAAAAAAAATACAGACGAATTGAGAACCATTCTCCTTTTTGAAGTCAGGTTAAAAAGAAGTTTTAATTTAACTTAATAGACGCTGGCAAGTTATTCATTCTTCTGTTTCAAATATTTTAAAACTTGCCGCGTTATAAAATTTTAAAAACATATCAGTATTTAATTTAATTAATAAATTCAATGACAATGAAATGTGTCGGGTATACGCTATAGTCTTCTACAGTTTGTCATACGTAACCGAAAGGAATTTGGACAAACATTGTGTGTTGACACGAAAGTATACACAAATAAACAAATATTAAATAAAAATATCACTTCAACTGAAGTTTATACTGTCTAATAAATATATAAAAAATATATATATATAAAAAATTAGAATAATATGAAAAAGTTGGCCGTTGTACCACAATCGTCTTTGGTGTAATGGAGAGCACACTGGACTAGACATCCAGAGGCCCGAGGTTCGATTCCTGGTTGACGAGTTAATTTTTTCATATCAGTATTTAATTTAATTAATAAATTCAATGACAATGAAATGTGTCGGGTATACGCTATAGTCTTCTACAGTTTGTCATACGTAACCGAAAGGAATTTGGACAAACATTGTGTGTTGACACGAAAGTATACACAAATAAACAAATATTAAATAAAAATATCACTTCAACTGAAGTTTATACTGTCTAATAAATATATAAAAAATATATATATATAAAAAATTAGAATAATATGAAAAAGTTGGCCGTTGTACCACAATCGTCTTTGGAATACTAATATTGTTTTTATCGTGAATACACTCAATCGCGCCAAGTAACAGTTATTTAAGTAGCGCCAAATAATAACTATGTATACCCTGTTATTTGAACATGTTGGGGGTGAGGGACCTGCCTGTCACACCATCCATTTTGTAGGACACAAGTTTTTTTGAAGTCTTTATTACATTATCTCTCAATTTAACTAACAAATTAACTGTTACTGATAAAATTTTTGCTATCGTCAAACAAACAAGTTACTCTCTAACACGCTTCGTTAGTCACTATCATCGAGAATTTTCGCGAGAGGAAAGTTGGGCATCTCGTCGAAAGTGAGCTACTGACAAAAATTTAGCCTGATACTAATCATTAAAAAGAAAACCGTGCTATACTATGGACTATAACAATTCACCTGCTGCTGAATAAAACAGGTAAAGAAAATAAACATTGCAAAATACACCTCCTATATGTCTGATACATCAATGCTTGAAAATATAAATTTCAAAATACATACAGGTCAATAAGTTTTTAAACATTATAGGTTATCGCTCTTTTTGTGGAACCAGTTAATTAATTATTTATAAAGTCTACAGGGAAATTTAAACATGACTTTTGACTTTTTTTCAAATATTTCGACGTAAAATAGTATTGATTTCTCCTATAGTTCCATGCATTGTATTGCTGAGTCGCGAATAAATTCCTGCATCGATCGAACTTTGTATGATCTTATAGAAGGTTTGCTTTCAGCGGCTGTACGCATTATTTTGGGGTTAGTCACCCCGATCAAATTTGGTATATGGGTGAGTTTGAATTTCTTCCGTAAACCGAGTTGAAACGTGACATGAAACAGTCGTCAGAAATAAAATTTTCTACAAAATTTTCCTCCACCTTTTTTTACATTAAACTAGACGGTTGAGAAGATACAAGAAAATTAACTCTCCTGTATAAATACAAAACAGGCAAAGTTGACTTGTTCTCCTTACATATGCAGGTCCATTATATACACAACTTCTTTCACAGGTGAACTAAACATATTACAGTAGAACTTCAACTACCCGCCGGATTCATTGGAATCGGATTATCAAATATCCGGATAATTTAATAAACCATGATAAACCATGAATGTAGCCTCTGAATATCCATATTGAACCATATTCCTCTGTATATTCGGGACGCTGACCTAACCAATAAGTGGCCACTTAGTGATAACATTACATTCCTTAAGGCCTGGTTACAGGGTGCGAGCTAGCGTGCGAGCTGGCGAGGCGAGTTACTACAGTGTAGCAACTTGCACCGTGTGACCGGGTGAGTCGAATGACTCACACATGACTCACACTCTGGGTGACTCACACTCTGGGTGCATTCTCTGCTGCTTCCGTGTTTATCCTGTTTCGACAGACAAAATGATAGCGGATAGATGGACTACCGAGAAAAATTTAAAGTTTGTGGACCTATACAAGGATCAAACCAACTTATGGAATTTTTTGGGTCCTAATTATAAGAACAGAGATCTGCGTAAAGCGGCGCTTGAACAGATACGCATAACTGCTTTATATTTCCGGAGATCTTCATTATATAGCTCTTTAAATATTGTATGTGTTGCCGCTTTCCTTTGCATCCAATTCTTGACCCAAATACTTCTTTTTTTCTTCCATTTTTGTATAGCACTTTCAACTCGAAGTATTTCAGCGAAAAGTATTTTTGTAACCGCTTTTATTGTGGTATGAGCTATGATCAGTGGTGAATTTTGCGACAACATTGCACGGGACATGATACATGCGAGTACAGAGGTGCATTGGCTGTCTACTGTCACGCCAGCAGCTCGTACTCGTGTAACCGGGTGAGGCGAGTCGAGCTACTGGCATACCAGTACAAATGGCAGTAGCTGTCTACTGTCAACGCCAGTAGCACGCACCGTGTAACTAGGCCTTTATCCACATATATTTTTATTTGAATCCCTCGCAATCGTTATTTACAAATTAATATTTGTTTTTGTGTACTTTATTATGTCAGAATACTAAATATATATTATAGTTTTAAGTCATGTGCCTGCCTGTCATCTTCAAAAATCTAAACGTAATACGTTTTGTTTATGCTGTTCATATTCGACGGACGTCAACAATATTACATTAAAATTACTTAATTAGATCTTGACAATTTAATCGTTTAATTGTCGTATATATTTGTTGCATGTTGTATTGTAATTTAAATATTTAAATTATTGTACAGCAATGTCAAATGCATGAAAAAATCTGCTGTCTAGCTGAAACAGAATCAACAATATAAGGACGCCCGCACAGACCTCACGCGAAAACACTTTCGATGGATTCAAATTAAACCCTGGTAAATCGATAGTCTATAGGATGGGAATCAAATGTCTCAATGGTACGAAAACTCGTTTTCAAAATAACAAATCAAGGGTCATAGTTCAAAAATAAGCTTACATTTCAAATACTAACGCCTCCTCTGGCTCGTTTAATATGTTTGCGATCCATTGTTAGCGTGATTCAGAAGAATATCGGCATATGATCGTCAAAATATTGCCTTGTGACATAAGATAATATGTCACGTGGCTTGTAAAATTCATAGCCGTTTGTTGACTCTAATGAAAAACGGAACTCAGCATATTAACTTAATAATTCAACGGACTGACTGAATATTAAACAACAGCGTGTGTGTATACTGTGTGTGTTGGCAAGCTTTTCCAATAGGGAATCAATGTTAAATATTATTTATTACTGACAGTCCGTGTGGTTACTATATGAAGTCAATCAGTACACATGTAATCAGAGTCATCACATGTACAGTTATCAAGCTTACACATGCATGCGTATGGTTGTCTGGTTACTTTATACAATAACCAGACGGACAGCTAGTAATAAATAATATTTAACATTGATTCTCTATTGGAAAAGCTTGCCAACACAGTCTGTATACGGAGATATCACATGGGATACCACAATCCAATACCCTAATTAGAGTATATAATATTATATAATATATTATATAAATAAAATTTTCAAAAAATGTGTTCTACGCATAGAGAGAGACAATTATAGTTGTTCGAGCAACAAACAAAGCTTTTGGAGTCGGGTTTTGTTTTTTTGTAAAAAAATTTTTATATAACGAACAACTTTTGTTCTAAACATTTTTACGAAAAACAAATGGATTTGGTAAAGTAATAGCGTTCTTTTTTCAAAATTTTATTATTGATTTGTGAATTATCTATTCGGTTTTCGAACAACTGCTTCGAATAAAAGTTGTTCATTATAAACATAGTAACAACTTTCATTCGAATCATTTTTCCGAAAATCAAATGCATTCGGCACAAATCATCTGTATAATTTTGAAAAAGGAACGCTACTTTTGCTGTCGATTGTACTATGGGACACAAAAGTAGCGTTCTTTTTTCAAATTAGGTTGAGTCAAATTAGGTTCAAAAAGCCGGGTTCAGGCAGGTTGCTCAGAACCGGAATTTTTTTTTAATCGATTCATCTTGACGTCCTGAATATGACCGTAATAATTTAGGGTCATATTCAGGACGTCAAGATGAATGTCCGTGACGGAACAGGGTCAAAATTTAATTTGTTTATAACAAAAAAGCGTTTTTTATTAATATCTTTTTAAAACTTTAAAATTTAAAAAATGACATAGGATATTATTCAATTCTATATAAAAAAAGAAAACAAACGAGCCCATGAACATTAAAATCGGTTTATTAGAATTCGAAATCTAAAAATTACTTAATTTTGTTTTTAACAATGGCAAATTATGCCTTTTATATGTTAAAAATAATGTGCCCAATTTTAGCCCTTAAAAAAAATTAGGCCCCCGACAATTAATTAAATACCGAGTCACCGATTTTTATAAATAAAAAGGGTGCATTCCATTTTTAAAATATCTATAAAATGAGAAAGAAAATTATTTTTTAAACTGTATTTTTACCCATTATTTTTTAATTTGTTTATAACGCGCTATAAACAAATTTAAAAAAAAAAAAGTTAAGAAATGATTTAAATAAATTTAATTTTCTTTTAACTTATATATTTTTTATAGACCTTTAATTTAAAAAAAAATATTCCTATCTAACCTATTAACCTATCTAACAATAAACTCAAAAAATTTTCCACCAATATGGTTTATTTGTTTAATTTTGTCGGTTTTTAATTAGAAAATAATATTTTTATAATTAAAATACAGCTTGATTAAATTTATCAAAAAGAGACACAAATATATGTGTAGCTATACACTGTATATGCTTATCTCATACATCCAATGTTTGAAGGATTGACAAGCATAAAAATATACAATTGGTATGAGCAAGTTTAATGCTTGTCAATCCTCATACCAATTGCCCATACCAATTGTATATTTTTATGCTTGTCGAATCATTTAAACATTGGATGTATGCGATAAGCATATACAGTATATAGCTACACATATATTTGTGTCTCTTTTTGATAAATTTAATCAAGCTGTATTTTAATTATAAAAATATTATTTAAAACAAAATTGCGGTTCCAAGCCACCTGCCTGAAAAATCCTTATTTGACTCTATTATATTATTTATTTGTAGATTGAAGATGCATTCATTTGAATATAAACATGCGATACTTTTGAATATAACATTTAAAATACATATGTTAGGTTTTTATACACCTAGGAGTGTGTAGAAGTAAAATATAGACTACACGCACTGATTAACATTGTTAGTTATTATATTTCTTTAAAATTCTTCTATTTTATAGATTACCCGAGTGCGTAATAATATAACTACGTGGACGACATTGAAAATGAAAAGACATGTAAAAATGTAAACAATAATTAATTTGATATCAAAACATTTTTTTTTGCATGTTATATTATTTATTTAAATTATAAATTAATAATATAATTGTTTATTTTATTCACATTATTTATACAATAAAAATTTTGAAATTACTATACTTATATTCGAAATTTATTGTTAGCAAAAATAAAAAAATTGATTGAAATTGTTCATATCCATGCAGAAATGAAAATGATGACTGTACGAGGAAGTTATTACATTTATTAACCCTTAACTAAGGTAATTAAATAGAACTTTATAAAATAAACAATTTTTTACAAGCTTTTATTTAACTTGCAATGCATGTATGTATGCATGTATGTATGTATGTATGTATGTATATATGTATGTATGTTCAGGTCAAATCTTGCAAGCTGAATTAGAACCACTTCCTCTTATCCTACGGAGTTGAATTTTTACATGTTGGTTCAGTTCCGATGATTTGCATTCCGATGAATGCATTTTTATGGTAAGCATGACAAGAATCTTCAAGGGGAAAGGGGGTTTAGAGGAAGAGGGTTCCTCTAAACCCCCTTTAGAGGGTTAAACACAAAATTTCGTATATCTCCCTTAATATTAAAAAAATCGAAAAACGCATAAGCAGTAAAGTTGTAGAAAATTAGTTTTACTATAAAAAGCTTTAATAGAGTCAAATAAGTATTTTTCAGGCAGGTTGCTTGGAATCGCAATTTAAAAAAAAAATCAATTCATCTTGACGTCTGAATATGACCCTAAACTTTTACGGTCCATACGGATATTAAGAAAAAATGCTTTTTTGTTATAAACAATTTAGTGTGATCTAATTGTACTGTGATCAAAATGAAACATCATATCTAATACGAGTTTAGAATTTACAAGGCCAATTTTATAAAATAAACAATAGGGAATATGCATGAAAATTATTTTTCACATTTATTTTCAGAATATGAAAATACTGTTAATACTGTAATAATATTAAAAAACGAAATTAAAATCCGACAAATATCAAGGAAGCTATAAGCTTTTAAAGATTATTATCTGTCTCTTTCTTGCAAAAATACTAAAAACGGAGTTTTACGTGTATTTTAAATGGTGAAAGTGTAATATGACGTCACATAACATATCTAGAAAGCTATCACCCTCTTTGTCTAATCGGGAATTTCAATCATTCATATCTCGCTTATATTTAAAGTTATTTAAAAAGTAATTTTACCTTGATATTTGTCAAGTAAACATGCTTCAATTCAAGTGAAAAAAATTTTTCATGCATATTCCCTATTAAAGGACAAAACAAACGACAAAGGTTTGCGCTTCAAAAGCAAAAAAAAGAAGAATGTTTAGGGCATTCTCTTTAATTATTACTGTTTCTGCCGGAACTATTGACGTTATAAAAAAGTTGTCCAAACAAAAAATGTGAGAATTATTATTTTCCACAAAATTACTCTGGATAACTATTTTAATAAATTGAACAGTTGCGGAGATAACAAGGAAACAAAAATATAAACCCTCATAAAAAGTTATTTTTACAGTTGAGGGTTAATCCCTCTTACAATCCCACAACGTCCGATCATCGTTAAAATATTTTTAAAGATGAGTAAAATTGTATTCTATGTACTCTGTACTAAAGTACAGAATAGACGCAGAACATTGTTGCAGCAACATTGAACTCCGCCTATAAAATATTTTCAGTACAGACGTTGCAACCAAAGTTTGGGAATATAATATTTAATTTTATTATTTTATGACGCTAGTCATAAAAATTCAATCATTTCTCATCTTGTCTCTATCTCATTTAATTTGTATAGTTTATTTATATGTATGTATCTCTAGTAAAAACTAGTGTTGGGATACTTATAACATCTATATTCTATACAAATAATAAAGTATATACAGTGTGTCTACTTAAGTTGGCTCCATATGGAAAACTTTTTTATTATAAGGTTTACGAAAAAAAGTTATTCTTTATAAAAATCTCTGAATTCGAAAATATTAATTTTCAGCTATTCACTTTTGATATCAAATGTATAGGGTGTCTAAAAATTGAAAAAGTTCGATAGGAATGTTTTGACCACTTCAATTTTAAATTAAATTTTGTATATTTTTGTTCTAAATGTAGACCATATAGAACAGATTATACGGGAAACGGTTCAAGAAATCACTCCCGAGATATGTAGGAGTGGATTTAAAGAATTTTGTAAAAGAACAATTACATGTATGGAACGCGAAGGTGGATACGTTGAGGCAAAAACGAACTGAAGATAACTGTTGTTACTTACGTCAACAATAATTGCATTTGTAATGTAATGTATGAAAAATAAACGTTCTGTATTCATTATTTTGTTACATATCATTCATTAAATGTTTCAAATCAGCAAATAAACATTTGAAGTACGATGACTGGTTAATTAGAATAACAGATAACGTGTTTTATAAGTAGGATTTGCAAAATTTAATTTAAAATTGAAGTGGAAAAAAAAATTCCTATCGAACTTTTTCAATTTCTGCATACCCTGTACATTCGATGTCAAAAGTAAATAGCTGAATGTTAATATTTTCGAAAGCAGAGATTTTTATAAAAGATAACTTTTTTTCGTAAACCTTATAATAAAAAAGTTTTCCATATGGAGCCAACTTAGTAGACACACTGTATATATTATATATAATGTAAATTGTAACCAATCTAGGTAATAAAACATAATAAAATATTAGGAAAGCATAACATTTCAGATAATATGGCCAATTTGTATATGAACATTTAACTCCTCCTACAAAATATCAAATAATTTTTATTTTTACAGCAACCGTTCCAGGACATGTTTTTTGTTGCTGCAACCACTATACACACACAGCAATATCCTTGGTTACTGCACAATGTTGCACGTTTGTAGGTCCTATAAAGGGAGTAGTATACAGTGGAAAAATATAGGGTGGCGTATAAGTAACGTTATAATTGAATTAGTGAATAAATTTTTTGCTTACGAATTTTTTGTTTCTTTTTTTTCAGAATTAACTTTGAAAAACTTGGGAAATTTATAATGGAAAGACTCAGCACAGAACAAAGAACCAAAGTCAGCATTCGATTATTCAGACACAAAGATCATATCGAAATTTCTTTTATGTTCCGACAATTTACCGATTGGTTCAGCGTTTTCGGCAACATGGGGCTGTCTGTGATCTTTCGCGTGCTGGAAGACCTCGTGCAGTTCGAAATGATGTGAACATTGCTCGGGTGCAAGCAAGTATTGAGAAAAACCCCGAAACTTCCACCAGGCGACGTTTTCAGTAGTTGGTGATGTCTAGGCGGTCTTTGAAAATAGTTTTACACACGTTACATCTTTTCCCATATAACATTCAATTGGACCACGAGTTAAAACCAAATGATGCAAAAATACGCATTCATTAAATAAATCAAAACGTTACTTATGCGCCATTCTTTATACATTTATCTCTAACACTACACACAGTAATGAATAGTTATTAGAATATCACGTGTGCCATGATAAAGTGATAAACTCGACCATGAAATGTTTTTTTGCACGTTGTTTTCCAGTATAAAAGTATATAATAATATAATATGTGTATATAAATTGTTAATTAAAAATAAATGTTTTCATTTAATATTTACTTGTATTATTATTATTATTTTTTTAATAAAATTATCTAACATTGTTTTAATTTCTAATTTATATTACAGATATTATTAACTCTTATCTACATTCATTATTTCTGAATTGATGTTAGTGATATCGTGGGATATTTTTCCACCCCACTTATTTACATATGAAAAATTATAACATATATTTTATAATTAAATTAAATACTGATATGAAAAAATTAACTCGTCAACCAGGAATCGAACCTCCGGCCTCTGGATATCTAGTCCAGTATGCTTCCGCTACACCAAACCGAAAGGAATTTGGACAAACATCGTTATGTTGACGCTTAGTATACACAAGTATACACAAATAAACAAATATTAAATAAATAAATAACTTCAACAGAAGTAATACTGTCTAAATAAATAAAAAAGTAGAATAATATGAAAAAGTTGGCTATTACGTCACAATCGTCTTTGGTATAGCGGAAGCATACTGGACTAGATATCCAGAGGCCCGAGGTTCGATTCCTGGTGGACGAGTTAATTTTTTCATATCAGTATTTAATTTAATTAAAAATTCAATGACAATGAAATTTGTCGGAGTATACGCTAAAGTCTTCTACAGTTTGTCATACGTAACCGAAAGGAATTTGGACAAACATCGTTAGGTTGACGCGAAAGTATACACAAATAAAAAAATATTAAATATATTTTATAGTAAACATGTATAATTATATAAAACAATTATAAGAAAAACTCGACTGCGTAAAAAATAATTAACTGAAATTTGTGGCAGTTTGTTTCGAAATGGTTGTATCTAGAGCACGGAAGTGCACAAGGCCGAGTTTAAGTGATTTTCGGCTTTCGTACTTGCAGTGCTATTACTACAGCTTAATTTAAATAATTATAGAGTATCAAGAATTTGATAATTTCTAGATACTATTTTTATCCTATAAATCTCTAACTACATATTATGTTAGATTAAATATCATTCTCAGATGTTTAACACTATGGTCCGTATTCATAGTCCGGTCAGCCCTTAAGGCAGCGTTTAGATTCATAGATGCAATCTAGATTATAAATATTCATACTCATATAGCTTAAGGCGATGTTAAGAATTGAAAACTGTTGATGTATTCACAGTCAAATAGAAAATCTTATTATAGTCCTTATCCTTACTTTTTATTAAACAAAGAGGATTTTATTTTTGGTAGAGCATTGGTCTGAAATGCCAGAAGATGTGGGTTCGATCGCCATCCCTAGATGAGTATGATTTTTCATATCAAGCATTTGATGTCAAAAAATGGTATTAATGTTCAGACATATTACTTAGATGTCAAATAAAGTAAACGATAGTCGCTTCCGTTGGTATAATATAACCGAAAGGCAACCATACTAACAATGGAAATAAATAGACGCTAGTTTACCAAAAAAAATTTAAAAATATGTAAAGAGGATTTTCTTCAACATTTTAGTAGACTTAAAACAACATTAATAAGTTGTAAAGATGAATTATGAATTTTTTGGGTTGAAATAATTTTTTTGGGTTTCAATTCACGTATTTCTAAACATTACATTCGAGATATACAAGATCTTTTTGATTTTTATTCAGACATTGAATTTAAAAAAAAAAAGTTTAGATTCGAAAAAATCAGTATTCAATTTGGAATATTACCACGAATACAACAGAATTTGGCTAAAGTCAATCGTCGCGGATTACTTATTCCACCAGTGTTCCCATTATTAATATGTTTGCGATTTTATGCATTTGCTAGTTTTCAGGTAATTATAAATTATTATCACATGAGAGTATTGCTTCAAAATTTGAAGAAAATACCATTTTTTCTACCGAAGTATAATTTTTATTTTTACGTTTGCCCGTCATATTTTTCCTAGTTTTTATTTCAAAAACACTTATTTTAGCTCACTACTTTTGTGTACGGTCTTATGAGGTCTGTTTGTTTACATTTGTAGAATAATATTCAGTATCACTGACAATAGTATGATACATTTCTCAGCAAATCAGGCCATCGGATAGATGAGAATTATTATGAAAATTGACGAACATAAATTAAGATGATCTCAAGATTCGTCTTACTAAGGCTAATCTTAAACCGAATATCTTAATACCGAAGATCTTAATGTATATCTATGAATTTATCATGCCCTAAAACCAGTAAGACGGTCTTCATGAGGGAAGCTTAAGCACTTGCACAAGACTGGACTATGAATACGGGCCTCTGATATTATACAACTTTATAATTATATCTCTAGGTCAGTAATCATGTAAAACACTTATATTTACATATAAAAATGTGAATGATTATATACTAGAAGCAAGAATAGAAATAACCCACTCATTCTGAGGTATTCAGTAGGTGTTAATGTTATAAACAGTGGGCGACATTCAATTTAAACGTCTTTATAGTCAAATGATATTAATCATAAATATGCCTTCACTACTAAAAAAATAGAAACTTCAGTATTATTTTTTTAATGGCTTCGTTTCGACGTTCTAAAAACATATTGAAAATCGAGAACGAGATCACGATCGCGTTAGTAAATATTCAAGGTCAAAGGTCAACAAATTCGTTTTCTTGCGAATATGTCGCTTCCTATGACTCGGAGACTAATTAAGGTGGTTATCAAAATTGAAGATGACAAAATTTTCCACAAAACAGTTCTTTTCATTTTTTACGTACAATGATCGGTTTACGGAATATAGGGCGACGAATATCTACGACGTGTGTAGTGTCCGTTACCACATCACTTTTACGAATATCTCGCTTTCTATGGCTCAAAGACAAATTAAGGTAATAATCAAAAAGAAAGACTATAAAATTTCCCACAAAAACGGTTTGATCCATTTTTTACGTACAACGAACTGTTTAGCGAACAACCTGCTCCATTTACATATCAAATTTTGCCCCAATTCCTAGAACATTTATTTATGAGAAAAAAGTTTTTATTAAAATTTATTTAAAAATATAAAATAAATAGATAAATAAATTTTCTAGGAATTGGGGAAAAATTTGAAATTTAATTTCAAAGAACCTAGAGTTCTCTTTGATTATTTTAATAATCTTTATACTAAATATTTGTATATTACATACAATAACACTTGGTATGTTTAAACTGGTTTCATTTTAATGAACGGGAGCGTAAAAGTTCTATAATTTAAATAATTTTAAAGTTAAATAATTTTATACAAAGCAATTTAAATAGAGTTTATATAATAGTTTTATAAATGAAATAATAAATGTTTGAAAGAATTATAGAGCATAGAAATGGTAGAAATAGTTTTTTTGTTTCAACTACGGAGTACGGAATATTAAAAAAATATTTAAAAAAACAACGTGACTGTACCGGACTATTGTCAGGGTTATCAAGATTTTCTTAACCATAAATAAATAAAAATTAATTATGATTATTATAATACTATCGATCGTATTTTACAGACTTGCTCTTTAATATACTATAATGTGAATAACTTGTTTTCTAAATATCGTTTCTTTAATTAAATATACATTTTTAACCCGACTTCAAAACGGAGGATGGTTCTCAATTCGTCTGTATTTTTTTTTTTCAATGTTTGTTACCTCAGAACTTACGTTACGTCATTTATTAACCGATTTTGAATTATTATTTTTTGTTTTAAAGAGTTTGATTTCCGATTGGTCCCATTGTCAATAAATCGCATTTTGATGAAGGGATCCCCTGAAAATCGAGGGAAACCCTCATTTTATATGTGATAACCGATTTATGCGAAATTTTTTTTTTTTTTTGAAAAGATATACTCATTCATAATGGGAAAATAAGAAAATTTTTTTAAAAACCAACTTCAAAAAAATTTTTTACAAAAAAAAACCGACCCCAAAAAAAAAAATTTTTACAAAAAAAAATTAAAATGCTTGTAAAAAAAATTGAAAAATTTGTTATAAAAAAATGCACTAAAAATTAGCTGGTCATTTAGTAGGTCTACCCATATTTAGACAAATAAAATCAGTTATATAACTTCAAAGTCACTAAAAAGCGAGAAATAAAACCTATTTTGACAAAATGGAAACCCGACTTCAAAAATCAAATATTCTAAAACAAAAAATGCACTAAAAGGTAAAAAAATAATTGCATATTCTTGTGCCAATTTTAGTTCACCTAAGCAAAAAATTTTTAATATATATGTACAATTATTGTTATTTTTGGAGGCGGTGTCCAAATTTTATGTGAATTTCTCTATGCTGACACCGACTCCAAAAATAACAATAATTGTACATATATATTTAAAAAATTTTGCTTAGGTGAACTAAAATTGGCACAAGAATATGCAATTACTTTTTTACTTTTTAGTGCATTTTTTGATTTAGAATATTTGATTTTTGAAGACGGGTTTCCATTTTGTCAAAATAGGTTTTTGTGATTAAATTTTTGTTATAAAAATGTCAATGCCGTTTTATATGTGTGTAATTACATATAATTAATAATTACCGTCTCTAATATCACTTCTATGATATCGGGTGTCCAAAAAGTATGGACACGGCATAATAAATCGACTAAGGTTCTTACTAAAAATTTTCAAACGGTAACACCTTGTATTTTTTCCCGAGGAATCGAATGCGCTAATCAGATTTTTGGTCCGGTGAAGCCACAAGAGTGAAACAGGGTCAAAATTTAAAATTTTTAATGACAAACCATCATTTTTTATTTCATATTTGTATTCTATGGAAAAATACGTTTCTTTTGTAGGATTTCTTTTTCTTAAAAGTGCTTTGTTCTCTCGCTAGATGGCGTTTTAACTTCCCCAGGCAAATAAACGGCATAAATATCTTTATTTAATACTTCGATTTTAATAAATTTATTTTTATAAATAATAATAAATTTATTATAATTTAAATTTCCTGTTACGCCCTTGTGGGTTCACCGGATCCGAAATCTGATTAACGTATTCGATTCCTCGGGGAAAATTATTAGGGGTTACTGTTTGAAAATTTTTAGTTAGAACCACCTTATACGATTTATTATGCCGTGTCCATATTTTTTGGTCACCCTGTATATTTTATATTTATATATTAGCGAATTTCCTCAAACGGAAATGCAACTATTGTTTTTGTACTAATGATGGAATTTCGGAAAAATTTCTTCAAATGTCCATCGATCCTACCTACAAGATGTTAAAAATCACTATCGTTAAAATTTACACAGTATTTGTATTGGAAATGGGTTTTGGCCAATTGCAACAGAGAAATCCCGTTAAAAAGTCAGGACTATATCTACCCTTGTATATTTACATATAACGGGTATAAAAAGTATATATATATATATATATATATATATATATATATATATATATATATATATATATATATATATATATATATATATATATATATATATATATGTAGCCATATATACAGCGTGTAACTGCGAAACCGTGTTTTTATTCAATTATTGTATTTTTAAATTATTATTATATTTATTCTTTTAATTTAAATAAAATGCTTTTTTATAATTAAATAATAGATTTTTAATTTAGAATACTTTTTATACCCGTTATATGTAAATATACAAGGGTAGATATAGTCCTGACTTTTTAACGGGATTTCTCTGTTGCAATTGGCCAAAACCCATTTCCAATACAAATACTGTGGGATCATTTTAAATGAGAAAAAAAGTTTTAAAAAATGTGTATCTGTCTATTGGCCTGTCTGTGTCATCGTAGCTGACAAACGCGTTGACCGATTTGTATGTGGTTTCATTATTAGTGTTTGATAAAATTCTATTCAGTCGTTTGAAGATTCTCAACTCTTTCCCAAGATAACGTATAGGAAAAATTGTGCTTTTTTTTCATTTACATATAAATTTGGTGGAGGTAACAGGAAGTTCTGTTTGATATTATGGCGTTGGTGGTATTTAAAATTTTATATTTTTAATGAAGGAGACGGGAATATATAATCTCAAAACGGCGGTTAAATCTAGAAGAAAAATTAACATAGTGTCTTATATATATATGGATGCTCACCGTTGACTCTATACGCCAGGGGTTCCTAAACTTTCTCTTTGATGGAACACTTAATGAATCCGGGTATTTTCACGAACCACCTTGTTTGTATACTTTGAAGGTTATGTAATAAAACATAATCAGAAATAATCATTGAGAAGGAATAATTTGAGTAAAAAAAACTTGTTTTATTTCATAACTTTTAACTCATTAATCAAGAAAAAATCAATTTATTTCCTACGTATTTAATAATGATTTAAATTTTAAACCATAATACTTGACAACAAAATAGAATAAAGTTTGAAAAACTTCCATGTAGTCCAGTAAAGTTAAACATGAAAAGGGGGTCGTGCTTGCAAAAGGACCGGTCATTCTGAATTTTTTATATGTTGTTAGGACCTAAACCAATATTAAAAAACCAGATTTGCAATTTCCAAAGTGCTGTGCGAGCGGCGGTGTACCCAAAAAAACCATGAAATTTGCGGAATTTTTTCAGTTTGTGCTCAATATCTCAGTGAAAGAAGGATAATGACTTATGCTCATTTTTAAGGTCAGTTTGGATCTACGATTTAAGGTTTTGGAAATAAAAAAGTTATGGATTTGACTTTTCGACATTTGAAAAGCATATAAATATTATGTTAGTTCAAATATGAGTGTTGCAAAAATAAACCGCTGCTCTACTGTCTTGACGATAAGCTAGCCGAGCGTTTTGAATTTTCAATTTCCGCCGAAATAAAAAAAGGACCAAATTTTTAATTGAAGCACATAATTAGCACTTAATTCTGGTAGATGCTCTGCTTGATATTAAGCTAGCCGAGCACTTTTAATTTTCATATTTCGCCGAAACGAAAAAAGCACAAACATTTTAATTGCAGCACATAATTAGCACATAATTCTGGTACGTAGTAATATCATTTTCGGTACTTTGCTCTGCTAGCTTAACGGAGGTTTATGGAGAGTCCAGTGGCTCTGAAGAGCCATCCATGCTCACATATGCTATAAGCATACTCTGTTCAGTTATACAGAGGTCAGTGTATCAAGTACAATCAGGGGCGTAGCTACCGCCGTATCAATTATACGGGGCCCCCGAGCAACGGGGGCCCCCTACGCACTAAGCAAAAATTAATAAAAACTTCCCAAATTTTTTTTTATTACAGAATTGACAAAAGTCAAAAAAAGCAATTTCAGTTCGAAAGTTGGCAACACCCTACATCAGTTTGCCGAAAAAAATGCAAGGAGAGTGTATATTTAATTTGAATTGTTTGAATTATGATGAATAAATATTTCTTTTAATTTTATGCAAACATTTTTTTTTCTTTTGTGAGAAATCTTTACCCTTCATAAGGGCCCCTAAACAAATTTTTATACGGGGCCCCGCCAAGGCACGCTACGCCACTGAGTACAATAGTCGAAATTTGAATTCTAGTTTTTGGTGTCATTCTAGTTGTCATTTTTTACAGCGAACACACTTCGTTTATAACACTTCTTTGAAATTTCATATAAAAAATACCTCTTAGAAACAGAATAAAATGTAATGATTTTTTCAAATATTGAATGTAGAGCTAATCAATATTAACTAAGTTGTTTATTTTTATTTATTACACAATCTTATATTATTTTATACCCGGTATATTCCCGATATATTAAGTTAAGTTATATATTAAGATAAGTCGGGAGGCGACAGGGGTTAATATTGATGGATATTCGGACTTGTTATTGTCACTTAATGCTGATGATCTGTTTGTATTGACAAACAAGCCCTATTGATGTAAATAATAAAAAGTTAGACCTTTTATATGAGTAAATATGAAAATATTAATAATTATTGATTACACAAATATATTAATTATAATTATAATTCAAAATTTCTATACTTTATAATATAGTTCGAACTTTTATATATGCCCAAAGTAACGAACTGAAAATAAATTATGATAAAACTAAAATAATGGTTTTTCGAAGGGGTAGTAAACTTCGTAACACTAGTCCATTCAAATGTGGCAATGCTAAAATCGATGTAACGAGCAGGTATTAATATCTTTGTTTTCTGAAACTGTAAAGCATAATACAAAAAAAGCCAGAACTACAATCGCATCTTTTATGACATCGTTAGCAAGTACCAAATGTGTAGGAGGCACGGATTCAGTTTTAATTGTGGTTAACACGCAAACCCGAACAACTCGAGGTATTATTTTTTTCATTATCAAATAATATCCTTTATCATTGGGATATTTCACCGGGGTGTATTTTATCTGGGGATATTTTGTCAAGGGATATTTTGTCCCGGGGATATTTTGTCTGAGGATCAAGACGCCCACTACCTTATCTTTGAAACCGTATGAGATAGAACAAAAATTTACTGATCTTTTTTTAAAAATAAACAACTTTTGTACGAAACTTGTTTCCCATAATTTCAGTATATACCGGGTATTTCACATAACAACTCAATGAGTTGTAAATAACTTAACTCAGTTAGTTGTTATTTTAACTTGTTTAAATACTAATTTGGTTTTAAAACCTGTGACTTATTTAAATAGAACTTGTGAATTTGGGATTATGCGCAATGCGACAAAACAAACAAACATAATTGATTTGCAACATATGAGAATTCTTTAAATTGCTGGAAATTATACAGGGTGTCCCGAAGTAGTCGAGCTCCGGTAGAGAGTACGATTTTGGATCGAAAAGTCCTGAGACATTTTTTTATTAGACGCACCGTTAATTAATTATTAATTAATTAAGGAAACTAGGTTGAAGCCAAAGAATAGCTAGTAAAACTAGTATCTATGTGTCCCAAAGCTACTATGAATTTTATCTGTCACTCGTATCCACAGAAACAGGAACGTAAAATTTAAGCGTGGGATCTTTGTTTTATGGGTGTGCATGTCTTAAGATTTTCTAAAAATTAATAATTCCAAAAATTTAATTATTGCATTATTAAGAAAATTAATCAATAAAATTATTTTATTAATGCACTTTTGAGAAAACTTTATAATTTAACGAATTTAATTTGCGCATTTTAAAAAAAATTCATTATTAAAACAATTTATTTATTACATTTTACAAAAAATAAAAAAATTTAATTAATGCACTTTTCAAGGAATAAAATACTTTGAAAAATTTACGCAATATCGTTCCAAAAGTTGATAATTAAATCAAAAATAAATTATCAAAAATATGCACTTTTTGCAACTCTGGTTTCAACCTAGTTTCCTTAATTAATAAATAATTAATTAACGGTGCGTCTAATAAAAAAATGCCTCAGGACTTTTCGTTCCAAAATCGTATTTTCTACCTACCCTCTTATGGAACTCGATAAATTACGGGACACTTTGTATAAAGTATGTGAATATTGATTAATGTAATAGTTAACATATTTGTGTAATTTATAATTATTATTATTTTAATGTCTATTGATATAATAAAATGCAACAAATATTTTTGTAACTACATATTATTTATTATGTTTTTCTTTTTGTATCACTAATTTTAATGACTGGCTATCCGCTATAATGGCGTAAATAATTGTATTCTATATGTATAAAAACACGTGCAAAATGTTTTATTAATTTTATATATAGCCTGCCATATAATCTATATAACTAACCTTCCTTAATAAACGAGTCATTCCATATAAAAAAAGAAAAAAAAGAAAATCGTTACTGCGCTAATTTAGAGTTTGCTTAAACTTTGTGGAAATGTTCTTTAGGGTCTCAAATACGAAAACCTACGGTGATTTAATTTTTGCACGCACTACTTCCAGTCCACACAAAATACAGCAATTAAAAAGTATCGTATTTTTGGGGTTTATGGTTTTTGGCTGTAAATTTTCTTTTATCAGAGATATCTACTTGATTCAAGTAAATAAATAAATTATTTATTTATAATGGAAACACAAAATTTGACATACCTCCCTTAATATTTGTCAGAAGTTAAGTTGTAGGTAAATAGTTTTACTGTAATTTTGTTTCTTATCTTTTTTCTTTTACACTAATATTTACAATTAAAGATTGAAAGTTAAAATTCTAAATATCTCTGTACACATTAGAGTTTGGAAAAAATGATAAGGTAATGAATTATAGCAAACTTGATTTTCTACAACTTTATTCGTTATACAATTTTCGATTGTTCCAATATTAAGATAGATATTTTCTATTTTGTGTTTTCTTCTATCTTTATGCCCCCCTTTACCCTTGACGTATGCCATTTATTAATAAAAAATATATTATTTTTAAATATATAAAAAATAAATCGTAACTAGCGAGTGATTTATGTATGCTAAGGAAATTCGCTAAGTTGGCGCAGCTCCTGTGTACCGCCTTTTATTTTATATGAATATGAGTTATGTTTTCCCCAGAAACTACTATCTTTAAGCTTTAAAATGCCACCTTAATCAAATAGATATCTCTAATAGAAAAACAGTTCAAACCGTTCAAACAGTTTTTACAGTTCAAACCGTAAACCCCAAAGTTTTGTGCAAAAATTAAATTTGGGGCCCTAAAGAACATTTCCACAAAGTTTAAGCAAAATCAAAAGTATGCCAGGTTTGCCGATTTGATGATTTAATATGGAATGACTCTAACGCAAAAAAAAAAAAAATATATATATATATATATATATATATATATATAATATATATATATATATATATATATATATATATATATATATATATATATATATATATATCGGATTCAAACGCACAAACTCTTTAGCTTTATAATATTACTATAGATATACAATAGTATAAATATAGTTTAGTTCCGACTTTCTAATGATTAGAAATATTGTTTACAGAAAAAAACGTATTTCAAACCTTATAATTTGCGACGAAAATAATACTTTGTCCTATAGTCTAGCACAATAGATCACTGATCGCTATATAACAGGACATACTATGCTTATGGGTCTAAACGTGAAATAACGGCTCCAACGTCGAAAACTATTTGGACGCAATTTATTTTATTTAGAATGCTTTCAAAATATGCTTAATATTTTACAAATGAAAATTTGCCATGGTTTGCCAATTTGTCAAATAGACGCTAAAACGTATCTAAAACATATGTAAAATGTATATAAATGCCCTTCTCATTGTCTATTACTCAAATTGTATAAACTCTGAAACTGTCAAGTTTACGTAAAAAGAATTAGAGACGTTTTCTGTTAAAAATGACGCAAAATATATATTTAAAAAAAAAACTGTATTTGGATTAAAATATTCGCTCATTCAGATTGGATAAAAAAAAATTAGCTTAAAAAAATTTGGACCCAATTTGACCACCATGACAAACTCCATTTCTATAATATTAACCATATTTTCAAAAAAATGTCCCTTGAATAGTCTCCAATACTCAGGAGCCAATTCGTGCTAGCAGATAGACTAGTAATATAGTAATACTAAGTCTATAAAGTTTGTATACCGCCTTACAAAATACTAAAGCCAAGTAGCCGAGCGGTCTAAGGCGTCATGTCTGCGCAGTATGCAGTACTTGGAAACTGGGAGGTTATGGGTTCGAATCCCGACATCGGCAGTTTGTAAACTATAAAATAAAAAAAAAGGGACGGTTGATTCACTAAACTGTCGGCGTATGGACAAGAACGAAGTCACCGGCTATGCTTGAGAAGGTTTTCTACAGTTTCCTTTACGAACTCCAGATGAATATCGGCATAGTTCCTATCATAGTCGGCTGCAGCCGCATATCCTATCAATTCCTAGTCTACTCAAAAATTCCTTCCATTCCACTCACATCCTCACATCCTAAGGCATCACAATGGACCTTATGGTCGAAGTGTAGCCCGCCCAGGGCAGCCTTTACAATCTACCTCTACAAAATACCACATTAAAAATATTACTTTTAGAAATTAATATTATGGCATCCGTTTGGATTCATTCTAAATTATTACCCGAAACTCTAGTCCCTTTTAATGATACTTAAATTACCTACAGGTATTTTGTTTATTGACACCTATAGTGATAATAATAAGCAATTTGTTGGAAATTCCAATATTTTTATATAAAAATTCAATTATCGACAGAAAAAATGTAATATAACTCTATATTATCCGATTATCGTAATTTTCCAGGTATTTAATTTATTTATTCAATTCAAAAATGTTTGAACTTTTTCCATATTTAATAATAGGGGGAGTTTTGTACAAACGCCTTTTATAATTATGGTCACTCAATACATGGAAATATTGTTAGATACATGGTGAATATTATTATTACATATTTACAATTATAAACCTAATAATCATATTTTAAAATCCAGTCTGATAATTAGGTTTATTATAGTTTTATAATGCGTGTTGACTGTAGAGTGTAGACTCAATAGAGTGTAGAGAGTGTAGGGGATTATTATTTAAATTAAGAAAAGATTCCGTACAACATGCTATAGTAATTATTGTCGCCTAGGCCCTAGAGTCTAGACGTAGATTGATTGATTGATTGATTCATCTTGGGATCTATAAAGTATTGCACTTCGACTTTATGGTCCATTCTGGTCTCCCTTCTACCTCAGGCCGACGAGAGTCGCTTCTTCCATATGTTGGCAGTAGCGTGGAGCTCGCTTATCAGGTCCTCACGAAGGTTCATTTATTCGGGGTGGGATGCACCGATATCCATGTTTCTTCTCCTCGCCACACAATCTGCACATAATGGGCCTGTTATGGAGTCCCATTGTGTGCAGATGCTTTCGCAGGGGTTGATGCCCGGCGCAGTTGCATCCTATTCAGCCTCAGTGCATCGTGAGATAGCCTCTTTATTGCACTCTGAAGCAGTACCTTCCCGAACTCTTGCCGCGGTACTTTTTCCCAGTGATCACGGTGTTTAGCATTTGGCCACTCGTTGATCACCTGTTTACATGCAGTCCTTGGAATTCCTAAAATAGGCTCTGAGCCAACGACGGGTATTCCGACTCCCTTCTTTGCTAAGGTATCTGCTTTTTCGTAGATACTTAAATACAAACAAACAGGTGAAGAAAGTGGTGCAAAATTCGAAATGAAATTAGATCAAGTGGTCTCAAACTTTTTGTATCTGTTACTACATTTTAGAATATCGATTAAACGGCGGATACTATTTATATTTAAAAAAAATTCGTTACGCAGGAAATCTTCTGAGAGTATTAGCAGGAATAAAAACATCTATTCTCTTTTGGCGAAATATCTTAATAAACTGTCATCTTACGGCGATCCGTGACCGCTAGAGTGGCTACAGAGACACATGCTAATAAATATGTGTGCGTATTTGATATGCTTTTGGTATTTCAAGGGCCAGTTAGTTAATGCATAGAATCGCCCAGGGGTAAGGGGCGTTTAGAGAAAGAAGAAAAACACAAAAAATGGAATATCTCTTCTCTCGAGTATTTTTTTTAACAGATAATAGTTGGGCGGGCATGAAGTTTTACATGCTTCCAATGAGAGAGAGTGAGAGAGAATGATTACTTTGCTATTAATTATCTCGCGGTTCTAAACGGTCAAAAATTCTGAAACTTCGGGATTTATTAGAAAACGTTATTTTTAGCCTGTGAAAAAAATGAGCAAAATCTGTCGAAAAGTGGTTTTATCGTTAATACGCTATGATATTCAATTTGAATTTGGTTATGTTTTACGTATCTTTTCAGATTGATTTTACATTATAAATTTTCCATTTTCGTAGGTCATTAATTGATTTTAAGAAAAATAATAATAAAATAAATTTTTTATCAAAATTTAAATAATATTTTGAATTGTATATTAAATGTTAGCTTCTAAAAAAAAATATAAAATTATTTTAAAACTTTGTTGATTGTCATTACCACAGAAACTATACTTCTTAAAAACAGCTATAAAATTATTTTATTAAAATTTTGTTTCAATTTTGATTGTCATGTCCATAGAAACTATAAACTAAATAACTTATAAGAGAGACTTTAACCATCACGCGTCGCAGATGTCACGCACAATTGTTTTTCTTTGTAAACATAAACAGGAAAAAATAATTATTTAGGATTTATTTCCACATAAATCATTTTTACTTAATATTTAAATGTTATGTAAATTTTTAATAAAAACATTACTAATAATAAACAGATTTTGTAATGTCATGGAAGTACGTCATTTATTTATAACCAACTACCTCTACTTACCCGGCATGTATTGCAATGCCTCTTTTCCTTTCTATGTAGATACACATGTACACTTCCGTTCAAAAAAAATGAACAGACCTGAACCGAATCAGTCTCTCACAATTTTGATTATTCTTGTAGTAGCAGATACAATATTTTATTTTATTTTTACACGTAAGAGTAAGATATAACACTTAACATGTATTAACATTACATACATTCTTTAAATTCTTACTCTGTCACTGACATCGTATATACAAATAAAAAATATAAATTCAGTTTATACTTCCATTTCTTTTTGACACACTTAAAAAATATACTACTTATCTTTGTTTATAAATAAATAAAATTATACATTATACAGAGAGTTACAAAAGTGAGGAGTTTTATTAAATGTAAGAAAATTAACATTTCAGGTCTGTTCATTTTTTTTGAACGGGAGTGTACAAAGCAAACCAGTTCGAGTTAAGTAACGCTATGCGTTATGCATTACATTGCATTATGCTTTGCGTTATAATTCATTGCGTTACGCTGATTTCGATATTTTTATACCCGGTATATAATATACACCAGGGTATATTAAGTTTAGTTCCGACTTTGAAACGGCTGCCTGTTGACACGATAACAAAAAAACGTAAAGAGATAGCTAAAACTAAAAAGTGAGAAAAAGGAATGGCCGAAATCGAACCATATTTGAGCAAAATGGGCTAAACTGTCTGTCTTTGAAACCGTGAAAGATAGAACAAAAATTTAAAGACAAAAAATGTTCTTGTTTTAAAAATAAATAACTTTTGATTGAAACTTTTTTTCATAAATTCAGTATGTGCCAGGTATTTAAGTAATTAACTTAGTTAGTTGTTGCTTTACTTGTTTTATAAATATTTCGTAACAGAGAAATGAAGAATACATGAATATTAAAGAAGAAAATATTTATTTTAATGTTTACACTTTACTCAATACTAAAAAATTATCTGAATTAGTTCATATCGTTTCATATTGATGTTGACTAATAATAAATATCTGTACACATTTTATTTTGATATCACGTCTAGAAGCGGAGAAATATAACTTTTAACCTTTTGTTGACTTTGATGTTTGATTTTCAAAATGCGGGTAGTTCAAAAATACGATTTAGTCCACAGTACAGAACGGGTTTTTTAAATGATAGTAACAGGCTAAATTTTTGCCAGTAGCTTCCTTTAGACGAGACGCCAACTTTTCTCTCGCGAAAATTCTCGATGATAGTGACTAACGAAGTGCGTAAGAGAGTAACTTGTTTGTCTGGCGATAGCAAAAATTTGAACAGTAACAGTTAATTTGTTAGTTAAATTGAGAGATAATGTAATAAAGACTTCAAAAAAAATTGTGTCCTACAAAATGGATGGTGTGACAGGCAGGTCCCCCACTCCCAACATTTTCAAATAACGGGGTATACATAGTTATTCTTTGGCGCTACTTAAATAACTGTTACTTGGCGCGATTGAGTGTATTCACGATAAAACCAATATTAGTATTCTTTTATGAACTAAAGGTTGAAGAAATGAGACCTACAATATGTATAAACGTTGTGTGTCATTGAAAACGTGCTGTACTATGGACTAATTGTATTGCAAACAAAACATAGTTTACGAGTTAGTTTAATTATTAATCTTCAAAATCTCACCTCAACAGTCCTAATTTGTTTTGTTATATTTGTGGTGAATTTACGTCAATACGTAATATTACGTCTTATTTTAAGCGTGATGTGAGAAATCAAGATAAGACGTGGGTTCCTAAAGTATGTTGTCTAAGGTGTTATACGAATCTTAACGGTTGGTACAATGGAAGAATAAAGAAAATGCCATTTGGTATGCCGATGGTATGGACTGAACCAACGAATCATGCCGTGGATTTCTATTTCTGTCTAACACAATTAAAGAGAGTTAGAGAGTTTCCTGAAAAATCTAAAAGTATTAAATATTGCGACGTGTCATCGGTAAGAAAACCTGTGCCACATTCCAACGATTTAAAACCATTGAAAAAAAAACCATAGAAGTGTTTAGTTCGACAGACAGTGAAAATCGTGATGATCAGGATTGTATGCCTAAAGATGCATCGAAGCCACTTTTTGTTAACCAAACGAGACCCAATGACCTAGTTAGAGATTTGAATTTACCCATTGATTAAGCAGAATTATTGACTTCAAGATTACAGCAATGAAATCTGTGTGAACCAGATGTTAAGATAACAACAAATCCGCTGACTTTCGCGAAAGAATAAAATTGGTGTTGGACTGTTACCATAAAATGGGATGTAATATGTCATTGTTCTGTTAGCGATGGGCATGGGGAACGTTTTCATCAAGATGTAGCTGCAATCTAAAAACGTTTCCAAGGCAGAAAACTTAGAAACTTAGCCTTTTCAATCGAAAAATCAATAAAAGTTAAAGTGAGTGCTTGATTTTTAAGAAAATCGTAATTTTTGACTTGCCTCTTTTATCTTGAAAATGAAATGTGATGGAAAAACTTCTTTTACGGATTTCTAGTAGGTCAACAGCAAGGAATAATAATTACATAGTTAGGACCTCAGATAAAATAAAAAGTTTGAAAATTGTTGAGAAGTGTAATTTAGCGAATTATATTGAAAAATTTGATTTGACAAAGTTTTGAAATAGGCCTTATTGCGAGACCCGGTTCCTAATAAGGCCCAAAATCGAGGTTTTTAAAATAATAATTTTTTCATGGAATCATAATAAAATCTGATGATTTTTTTCAAATATCTGATACTTAAATAATCAATGTTTAGTAAATTTCTATTTATTTTTGTTTATTGTGCAATTTTACGTTTTTATAGTCATTTTGAAAAAAAAAATGTGCCTTATTGGGCACCAGAACCTTAGCCAAAAAAGCATATATATTTAAGTTTAATAACCAGGATAGCAAGGAACGTCGACTAAAAATAACAAACAGTTTTAAAATCAGCCAATAAAGTGAGTTGAATACGACTAAAAAAAATTCGTCAACACTAAAAAGCCGGTAAATAGATTTCTTTATTTAACGATTAATCATGATACCAAATAATTTGCCGCAAAATAATTTATCTTCGTTCCGACCTTTAAAAAAAATTATATATTTACGTCAATTATCATCGTACAGTAATTTAGTATCGTTATTTAATCGCATATTTTAGTTATCAAACGGTATATATTGTAACAAAGCATTTTTATTAAAACCTGTTTTACATGTGCAAGTTTTGATGAATGTTTTTAATCGCAATATGTGATATAGCACTTGAAAGTTGTCAATCGCATGTTTGCTAACAGCTATAACTCTCGTATTGTTTACTATATCTTTCTTTGTCAACCACTTCAGTCACATGATCAGAGTATACCAATCACAAGAAAGTAGGATATAAATATATCGTACACCCTATTCTTACATCTTAAGTTACATATAAGATTGCATGAAAATAGAAGCCAGGTTTATTGTGATATAACCAGTACAAGTGGTCGAGCGGTCTAAGGCGTCATGTCTGCGCAGTATGTCTACTTGGAAACTGGAAGGTTATGGGTTCGAATCCCGACATCGGCAGTTTATCAAGGAAAAAAAAAGTGCGGTTAATTGACTAAACTGTTGGCGTATGGACAAGAACGAAGTAACTGGCTATGCTTGAGAAAGTTTTCTGCAGTTTCCTTCACGAACTCCAGATGAATATCGGCATAGTTCCTATCATAGTCGGCTGCAGCCGCATATCCTACCAATTCCTAGTCTATACACAAAAATTCCTTACACTCCACTCACATCCTCACATCCTTAGGCATCACAAAGGACCTTATGGTCGATGTGTAGCCCGTCCAGGGCCGCCTCTACTATCTATTGTGATATAACTACACAGTTTCATCAAAAAATACTACTGCGCCTGCTCACCAAATCATGCGTTATGAAAATTTATATGTGTAAAATAGCCTTTTTATATATAAATTCAAAGAAACATTTAATTTCAAGGTAAAGGTAAAGTTTACTTTAGTGTTAGACAGTATTTGTATAATAAATAATAAAAAAATTTTCCTATTTAATCAGACCATTCTTTATGCAAATTGATTTGAATAATTTATCAATTTTTTTTATATTAAGATGCATTTAACATCGGTACTGGAAAAATACCGAATAATTGTTATAACGATATAAAATAGGTGTTCTTAAATTCAAAAAAAAAAAAAAAAACATTTCCGGAAAGCATTGTTTAGAAATGAGAGCAGTTTCAGACGATGGCGAATTTATGCATTTTCTTTGTAAGGAAGTATACAGTAGCTGGGTTGAAAATAATAAAAAAATGCGGCCCGACAAAAATAATAAAACACTTACGAAAACAGAAAATGACATCATAGTGGGAACAATTATGTTTGAAGTATTCGCTTCGAGCGTAACAAAACTCAGCGCCATGCGTGGTCAAAAAAACAACTTCATAACCAATGCCAGTGTATAAAAAACCATAGGCGTTGCATTGTAGGTAATGAAATTTTTCAAAGTAATCTGTTAATTTGACTTTATTTCGGATCGATTGGCGAAAATCCCATCTTTCTACCATGAATAGAAGTTGAAAGAGTAGCTTAGGGGGTTGTTTGCCCATTTTTTAGGGAGTAGTGATGAAAATTTTTTAGTTTTTCTGTTTACCTTCTTAACTTTACTTTCTTCAAATAATTATATTGTTTTGAACCTGTTACACGTCGAATGAAAAAACACCGATTTTTCTAACATGAATAGAAGTGAAAAGGGGCAGTTTTAGGGGTATTATTCCTATTTTCGAGGTGGGAGGGGGGTAGTTCGTTAAAGATAATGAAATTTTTTAAAGTATTCTGTTAAGTTGACCTTATTTCGGGTTAATTGGGGAAAATTCCATCTTTCTAGCATGTATAGAACTCAAAAAAATAATTGGGGGGGGGGGATTGTTTTACAGAATTTCCGGGGACTTGCAATGAAAAAATTGAAGTTTTCCGATTTTTAACGTCGGTTTTGCGCAGTTTCGTGTCTACTCGTGACATCTTTCTAGCATGTAAAGTAAAAAATGGGTGGTTTTTGGGGGGTTTTTTCATTTTTTAGTCAATTAACTGCCTTTTTTTTTAAATTATTGACAAACTGCCGATATATTTAGTAAATATATATAGTAAATATATATATATATATATTGTGAAATAATAATAAATGTATTCGGCAGAATGATTTACTTATTTCCAGAAATAGACAACTAGGCGTCTTATTTTTTTTATTTTGTACTTAACACTACAAAAAAAATCGAAATGGCGCTTATTTTTAAATTACAGTAATGACGTCCCAAATGGAAAACAAAGAAAAATCGGATAGGATTATCCGATTCGGGTTCTTAAGCTTATTTTTATGTGTCAAATACACTTATATATTTTGTGGAGTCTCTTCTAATACACCTAATACATAAGATAAACAACTCATGGGCCACCCAGGTCTCCGAACACGGTCTCCGAAAGCTGCCACAGTTATTAAGATTCGTTTAGACAATTTTTGGTAAAGAAATTTTTTCAAAGAACTGACATTTCAAATCCTTTTATATTTTATCAATAGAGGAAGTTTTTCTATATAAAAATACACGATCAAACGTACAAAATAGAAAAATAGAGGATATTAGATTGCGGTTAATTAAAACATTTTTATACTCAAATAACTCAATTAAAAAAAAAAGTAAACATAATTTAAAATAATTAAAGTTAGATTTTAGTCTCTATGTACAGGCATAGAATTAAAAATATTTCCAACATAAATGATTGTTGTTAAACAATATACAGTTAGTATAGTTTTGGGCTTTATTTTCTGGAATTATATTTTAATGGAGGTTTGAGGAGGAACTATGGAGGTTTTCCATAGTTCCTATCATTGTCAGCTGCAGCCGCAGTCTATACACGAAAATTCCTTCCACTCCACTCCACTCACATCCTTAGGCATCACAATGGACCTTATGGTATGTATCTAACCCACTTAAGGGATGAATTTGAAAGAATTTTGGAAAATGCTCTCTTTCTTATTGTTCACCTACGATATACAGGGAACTCCTGTGCAAAATTTCATGTTTCTAGGCGCACCGCTTTAGGCTGTGCGTTGTTTATCAGTCAGTCAGTAGAGTTTTATTAAGTAAATCGTATAACGAACTATATGAATATTAGAAACATTTTTATTGATTAACCTGTACATTATTAAATAGCCTACATATTATTATGTTTACAAATAAACAAATGATTCGATACTTCCTATAGTTCGTGTTTGTTTGAAATCTAACACAGGATGTTGTCCAACCAAAAAAAAAAAAAAAACAACACGATAATAAAAATTATTATCTATTTGATTAATAACTTTAAATTTGTATGTATTTGTAATTTACTCTTAATAAGATTACTCTTAACCCATTATTCCATCATTAATTTTTATTATAAACAAAAAAAAATTATAAAACAAGTAAAAATAACAACTGAGTTAATTGCCTAAATACCCGGTGTATACTGAGTATATAAAAAGTTTCAAACAAAAGTTATTAAAAAACATTTTTTGTCTATTTTTACGGTTTTAAAGATGGGTGTTTTCCCCCATAGCGAGGGGGTCGCGGTCCGATTTACGAACTGAACCTTATTAGCTCTAAAATAAACACACACAAATTTCAGCTCGACATCGTTTTTCGTTTGTGAGCATCATGTTTACAGATGGCCGGACGAATATGCGGAAATGGACTAATTAGGTCCTTTTTTTGTATGACCCATACCAAATTTTGTATGCCACCAATTTTTTCAGCATACTGAGAGCTACTTACTTACTGATAATAATACTGATCTAATTTTGATTTATTTATTTTTCTTTAAAACAAAGTTTTTTTAAAAATCAAATGAATGGGAAAATTATAAAATCAGATATAATTTGTTTTATAAAAAAAAAATATTAATTCAAACATGTTGAATTTTGTCAATAACATAACTAATATGTATATAAATTTTGAGCTGATGGATGTACTGTCAGTGGACACGTGGTCTAAGTGGTTAAGACAAGAGGAATATTTTGTGGGTTCGTATCCCAGCGAACCAATATAATTTTTAATGTTTTATCAATTATCGGCCCTTCTGGATGCGTTCGAGGTTGTTGAGAAACGAATGTGTTCTAGAAGAATTTTTACAAAAATATGTTTTCAAAAACAATATTCTCTATTAGTGTCAAAACGCATGTTTCTAGAAAGATCCACGCTCGGTATAAAAGCAGCGACATTCGCCAGTTCAATATTAGTTAAATTTGACATTTGTTCTATTAAGATCACAGTTTAAAATTAACATTGTTCGATTATCATCAGTTTAAAAGTAAAATTTGTTCAAGTAAAGTTATAAATTAACAGTTGTACATTGTTGAATTAAAAAAAGAGACTCAATTAATGAGAAAATGCTTCGAATAAAAGTTTTTCATTATAAATACAGTAACAACTTTTTTTCGAGAACCAAATGTGTCCAAGTGTACAATCTGTGTTCGGCGCATTATTACATTTACGGAACAATTAAATTTCGGTGATGACCTAAAACCTGAATGCACTCAGGTTGAGTGCACTCCCAATTTTTAATTGCTGATATGAACCTCTTGTAGGTTGGAATCAACCCCTGGGGGTCTATATAGATAACTTTGGAAACCGTTGCTCCTCTTCCCCAAAGAACTGAATTATATAAACAATTTTCAAATCATATTGACGTTAATACACTTTTATTGGCATCCCCAAAAAGTCAATATCATGAGTCATTCTCGAGATTTCGTGGAATAAAAAAATGTCTACGACTTACTCGCACATACAAAATGTTGTTTTTTTTTAAATAAAAACTTGTGTTGAAAACTTTTCAATAAAATTATATGTATTAATTAATCATATATTTTTTAATATAAACATGGAAAATATTATATGCATTAATTTATATCATACGGGGTTTCAGGAGGATTTTTTGAAATTAGTTTGTATAAAAAGTATATTATCAGCAAGATGTAACGAAAAAGCATATTTCAATAAACTAATAATGGTGTAAATACAAAAGTAAATAATTCAATAAAATTAGTCCACAATACATAAATGTGACGTCATGAAATGTCATTATCACAAGAAGATTACGTTTAAGTTAAGGTAAATATATTAAAAGTATTTATTTCTTATCCTAGGATTTAGCACAGTCTACAATATTTATTGAGAATTTTCCAAGATATTCAAGTATATTCGATCTAAAACCTAATCTGAGATAAAGATTAAGAAATTAAGAATTTGAAAACTTTAAATTAATATTTTAGTCTTAAAATTCAATAATCATACTCGTGCTAAATTCAATAATCATACTCGTATTAAATTCAATAATCATACTCGTACAGGTAATTCAGGAGCATAAATGTACTGTACTACGCTGTCTAGATCAGCAATATAATCGAGTAATTACAATTCCTAAAGGTTGGGACAATATTGATCAAAATCGCGCAATCCGTTCTAATTATTAAAAAAAAAACGATTTAAAAACTGCAAATTCAAGAGCGTACAGCGCCCAAACGGCTCAACTTTTATTGGGGCAAATTTAGCTCAATCGCCTTATTTTAAGCCATAGTATAATAATAACAATATATTTATTCTTGTTCTTAATAATTACTATTATATAGAACATGTCATTTGTTTTTTGTATTTTGGATGAGCAACAGTTCGGTATTCACCTTACAAATTTGAACTGAACGTTAATATATAAACAATAAACATATATTCATCCATTTATGGGTCAAAATCATGGAGGTGGTCAACGACACATATAATTACTTTATTTAAATGCGTTCTTATTTTAATTTTATTCCATTTAAAATAACCGAAAAATCATTTCGGGAATGCCCGTCTTTGTCCAAGAACGTTCCCGAAATGACGTTACGGCCATTATTGTTATTATTTGTTTGTGCTACAATGTTAAACTAAATATTTTTGAGGTTGTAGCGGTATCACTTCTTCATTAAATTATTATTATAATTTTGTTCATCATTTTTATCTGTTGCATAACAACTATAACTTCCCTCTATTATCACGGTTGCTTTGAATGTTAACAACCATGGTAATTTACATATTAAAATTATAACATTTCATAAATCAAATCAATAAAGATCAATTATATCTTTTACATATATTTATTATTAATTTAAATAATAATTATTTAATATAACAATCATTTACCTTTACAAGGTTATGTCGTAATTTCCGCGACTACTTATCTTTATATTTAGAAAAATATATGATTTTAACTTTAAACAGCTTCTAAATAAAGTAATTATATGTGTGGTTGACTATCGATTATAATAATCGATAAATGAGACTAGATTGTATATTTACTGCAGTTTTATTTAGTAATTTTTCAATTGGAATTTATAAAGTACCTGTCTTAAGAAAGTATGCTGATTTTAATAGAAAACCTTAAAAATAATAATTGTTAATAACCATTCTGAGTAATAAACAATATTTATCATACAAAATTTCTACTCTTTGTTTCCTAAAACTTAGGTAGCTTTCTATTATATTGTACATATTGCCTCGAATTCCGTATTTAATTATATATAAATGTAAATTATGATTAACACAACGGAAAGCTTTTGTGAGATCGGCAAGAATAATTGCTACATGGTAACCTTTATCTATGTGTCTCGTAATTAAGTTTAGCATATTAAACGTCTGGTTTGTTGTGTTGATGTTTTTAGTATACCCAAATTGACTTTTATTAATGCAATTTTTTGTGAAACCCTCTATTCTTGAGTGCACTACCCTTTCCAATTCCTTTGAGACGATAGGAAGGCAAGATATTGGCCTATAATGTTCTAGGTTATTTAGATTAGGCTTTTTCTGTAACGATATAATTCTGGCATATTCAGCTCGATTAAGAAACCGTCCCGTTTGTAACATGGGATTAGATATATCTACAAATGAGTATTTCTTTTTTTACTGAATTACAAATTTTACCTAACTTATTATAACAGTCCACTGTAGAGTTAATATTAGGAGTATTAAGAATATCACACACTTCTTCAGTTTTAACAGGGTGTGCAAAAATTATTTTATCTTGACCATGGAGACTACACAAGAAGATCGAACTCAAACGGGAGAATTGACAAAAAATGGCAACCAAATGGTAGAAATTATATTTACTTTTTATGCCACTAGCGTCGCTAGTTGTTATCCGTACCAGAGATTAGTAGATCCGTATCGAAGTGAATATAGTATAATAAATAGGATTGAAGTAAGCAAGTAACCAGTTTTATTTCGAAGTGATTATTTTATTTATTATTAATAAATAAAAATTTAATTTAATATCTGATTCAATAATTTATTTGCATTTTTACAATTCCAACTATACAGGTTACTATTTAATTATTAGATGTTTTATAATTATTTTGTTTTTTATTGTTATGTCATTATTTTGCGAATTTTTAACTATCACTTCAACTTCAACTAACTCCTTATTGAAAAATTGAAATAATTACTTATCATTCATTTAAAAAAGTATTTTATTGAAAAAATACTTTGGCTGCAAATAATTTTTATAATACTATGAATGCGTAATGTTTTTCAATTAAAACTCGCTCCTTATACTCTCTCCACTGTTTTCGGCATAGAAGCGACACTACTGACATTTTATTTTTGCCAATTATTTGTTTACATGGAGTTCGATCAGCTAAGTGTGGTCTCCATGATCTTGACATTCTAATGGAAGATAGTGTTTACGTGAAATGTTAGGTGGTGAATTATTCAATGCATTGACTATATCACATGGTCCATGTATGTCATTCGATCGTATGTATGAGATATATTGTTTGTGGTCCTCGGGATGTTTTCTGTTTAATAATTTTCCAAACTGTTTTAGATTCGAAATTAGCTGCTTTTTAATTTATCACGAATTGTTTTTTTTTTGGCATCTAAAACTACGTTTAACTTATTTTCTGTATTTGAATTATTGAGCGCATCATCTCATGTTTAATTTCGCAATAATCTTTTAAAATCATTTAAATGATCGTCAGTAGTTTGTAGCACAACCGCAAGTAGTTTTCAAGCACAACCGCATCATGATATGATAATTCTTAGTCTTTCACTGAAGTGGTGACATTGATTAAATTTATAATAAAATTATCAATTAGAGTGGATAAAGTTGCGATTGACCTGTTGTTCTAGTAGACTTATTTATTGTTGCCCTTCCTCCATATTCATGTAATTAATTTACAAACACTTTTAGATCATTCCCGTCAAGCAGTAGATTCAAATTGAAGTCACCCGTAAAAATAAATGTATTTGTTTCCTGTTGAATTTTACTTAATACCTTATATATCAATAAATTTTGAAAATTCGCCAGTTGGTGGACGATATAAACAAATTAATATTAATTTAGTATTGCCAATAGTAGTTTCTAATAGCCGAACACTCGAATATCTTATCTATATTAAAACTATGAAAGTTATTTCTAATCCTTATATTATTAGTAAAATTTTTAGTTACTAATATCATAGAGCCACCTCTTTTTTATGTGGTTCTTGTAGTAAACGCTTTTGTATAATAATTTTTCATGGACAATATATGTACCTCGTTTTCATTTAGCCAGTGTTCGGTCAAACACAGAAACAAAGGCATTATTTCATGTTTCCCATAATCATGAATAAATTTTTCTAATATTATAATTGCATTGTATATTTAGGTATAGAAATTTGGTAATCTTTATACTTTTAGGACTCTCAGCAATTTTATTAACTTTCGCTTTAAGTTTTTTGAATATTAGACCCTACGTGAATTTTTGCTATCTCATTTTTTGATGTCTGATTGACCACTGATTGACGGTCTAGGAAGATTAGATTGTAAGGCCCATTGAGATGCCTAAGGATGTGAGTGAAGGACAAGGAATTTTGTGTGTAGACTAGAAATTGGTAGGATGTGCGGCTGTAGCCGACTTTGGTAGGAACAATACCGATACTCATCTGGAGTTCGTGAGGGAAACTGCAGAAAACCTTCACAAGCAAGCCGGTTACTTCATTCTTGTCCATACGCCGACAGTTTAGTCAATTTACCGGCCCCTTTTTTTTTAATAATAGATAAACTGCCAGGAAGAATAGATAAGCTGTCGGGATTCGAACCCATAACCTCCCAGTTCCAAGTACACACAATGCTTTTACAAGCGCGGCTTCTTGACTGACCAACGGTCTAGGAATATCATCACTATAGTTTGTGTCATTGGCTTTTACAGTACTTCTATATTTGGAAGTATTCCTGTCGTCTTTTAGTTCTCCCATAATATACCTACAGACATTTTCCACAAGTTTGTGCTTACCGCCCAAGTTAACGGTGTAACCATCTTTTTGAAAGTTGTTTTGGTCTAATATTTTGTTCATATATAAAACGTTTGCGTTATTTTATTTAAATGGTATTGACTCGTTCATTTCATTGATGTTAGAAATAGACCGGTTATGCTGAAACTTATCGTATCTAAATGGAATTGTGCCTATAATTAAATTAGTGTTATTAATACAAGAAATCACGTTTTCTAATTTCGTTTTAAAAAATTTGAATATCCCACCATTTGAGTCAAGTATACTGTTAATATGATGAGAGCTGAGTAGTAAAACAATCGTTAAAAATGTTTATAATTGAACCGTCAGTTTAGATATTAGACTGTAGAAAGTAATCATTTGGCAGTAAATCTTTTAATAATATGGAATAATTTTTCCCTATTTAATCTGCACAAATGAATACTTAAGTATTGTTTTTTGTTTCAATACTACATTTGATGTGGATAGCAAAATCTTTTGTTTCGATTTCTTTGAATTTAATTTCTTTTTTGTTGCAAGTTTTTGCTGATTAGTTTTTGTTAATGGATTTTTTTTAATTTCTCCTTTTTAATATTTTTTTCTTGATTGTCATTATCTGTCACTATTACGCTTATGTCAAAATGGGCGGGGGTAGAATGATTAAGGCCACTAAAACGGGTTTTCCCAACAACTGCAGGTAATAACGATTCACTTTCGATTTGTACTTCGCCAGTGTTTGTAAATATCATCTCTGTTTGGGTGGAATTATTGAAAAAATACTTTTTCTGTGTAAGACGGAAATTTACGTGTTTATCTAATGAATTCAATATGTTTTGTTTTTCTTTTAACGTTTCTTTTAGTTTATAAATCTCATGTTCCAAATCGTATTTATCACCCTCTGCTACAGCTAGCTTATTACGTAGATCAATGATAATATCGTTTAAATTCATCATGTAGCTTCCATTACGAGAATCATTGCTAGCATTACCTTCATTTTCGTGGACTATATAGCTAGAATTAAAACTTTTATTAACTTTGTTGATACAAGAGTTTTGTTTTGGCTTCGAGTCATCATGTCGCAAGTCAAAAGAAAAAATATAATTTAAAATCTGGTTCAAATGTGTGTATTAAAGCTATTAAAATACTTTAAATTAAAATAATGATTAAAATTAGAACTAATCTGACATTTGCATGCAATGAAGCGCACTCCTGTTTCATTAAATATATAGATATAAGTACTTAATTATTATTTAAAAAATGTACAATATTATTAATTAAAAGCCATCAAATTTCATTCCAAATATAAAACAAAATTTTCAATTTTCATTCCATAAAATTTAAAATAATTTAACTGTCAAGCATTGTATGTGCACGTATGGTGCATAATAAAGCGTGGTAAAAAATTCACACGTAATATATAAGTATATGTGGTATTCTAAAGCGTTGTACAGATCTTTTATGAACACCTGTAAATTAACGCCTGCGATCTTTACATTGAATCAAAAATAATAATATTTCTTTGGATCCAATTATGTAAGCTGACGGTTAAAGGAAAGCTTTATTATTTTTTAAAATTTTTCTTGTTCCACTTTTACGGTCTATCAGTGTAGTTATTATTCAACAATTTAATTATTAATATTATTCAAAATATTTGTATTAAAAGTTAGTTTACGTAAACTCAATGGCAACAAAGTTGTTTGTAAAAAAAATTCATAATAATAAACACAAATTTTTTACAATATACAACAAAACTTTTCCTACTGTAATTCTTACAAAAACACGTACTTATATACAGTGTATATTTTTTACAAAGTTATAAACATACAATGTAAAATTAAAATGTTAATATAGCTTTTATAAGTTAAAAGTTATAAACCAACAATGTAAAATTAAAATGTTAATGTAGCTTTTTAATTATTTAACTCGCGTAAACTTTCTCGCGTGCCTCTTGTATTGTATTGACTTGTAAAAGATTTTCTTGAAAAAAAAAAAACAATTTAAAAAAATCATAACTTTAAAATCTTTTTTCTAGTGTATATTTTGAAAAAATTACCACGTTTAGATACGAAGCTCGTTTGGATATGGAAAAATTTAATCACCAATAATTTAGCTCACTAAAATATTGAAAAAAATTATACTTAAGAATTTATTAATGTTTTTTGCACTGATCAAATCAATTGCAATTTAGACTAATTTTCAACTTTTCGATAAGTAAATTGAAGGTTTTGGTCAAGTATTGGTAAGTTTTTGATTTCAGTCCGATTATCGAAAACCGAGTTTTTATAAGATCTTGAATTTTTGAGGCTCTAAAAAACTATCCTGACTATCTTTATGATAATCCCAAAAATATTTTTTTAAAGAATTTTTACACTACTGTACCGATCGATTCCAAAATCTAATCAGCTCTTAACTTTAAAAAAACAACGTCAAATGCCGCCGTAAAATTTCATCGTAAAAAATCTAATTAAAACTGAATAATTCTGGTAATTATATTTTTCAGAGAAAAAAGAGGTAAATTTTTTTCCAAAATTTTTTAAAATTCTACAAAAAATTCTATAAAAACTGTACCGGATTTGAAACGCCAAGGTACCGCGACTAGTTAATATAAAGAGTTCTATTGGGAGGAAATCAACAATATTTCTTTTATAGTAGGATTAAACGAATTTTTTTCTCGTCTCCTGAATTAAGGACTGAAGTTTTTCGCCATTTTTTTTCAACTTATTCTAGTCGAACGTCATCGTTTGGTTTTTTTTTTTCATAAAATGGCTGTACCCTTCAATCCAGAAAATATCGTATTATTATTATTTAAAAAAAGATTCTATTTTTAACCCTCCTTAACTCTTAAATAACACACAGATGCTGCCATTTTGACCTCAAACTTTTTTCAATCGAATTTTTTCAAATGTTCTTCCGTGTTGGCCCAGACCATTTTTCAAATGTTTTTTTTTTTGAAAAGATCATCATGATTATCTTCCTATGTCATCTTGTGTCATATTTTCCTTGAAAAAGTCACCATTCATACCTCAGAGTAATTTTTTTTTCTTTTTTTGAAAACTCACTTACGAAATCAAGACTATCTTGAAGTGGTCTATTTATAGAGTAAAGCCATAAATTTTATCTAATGAATATTGAATATATAAAAATGGCGCGTAATTGAGTGGAAAAAAATTTGTCTCATGCATCTTTGTAAAAAGTGAGAAATATGATCTAAAATTATTTTAAAGAGAAATTTCGAAAACTCTTGCTAATTGTTCCACGTTTGAGTTATCAATTTCTTAAACACCTTTAAGAGCATTTATAATTTCTATAGGATAATTAAATATATATATATATATAATAGGCTGTATTAAAAAAATGGACTCTTTTAACTAAAAAAATGGAAAATATTGTTCAGAATTCCAAAAAAATGACCCTGTTATATATATATATATATATATATATATTTAATTATCCTATAGATATCTATATATATATATATTTAATACATATATATATATATATATATATATATATATATATATATATATAATATATATATATAATATATATATATAATATATATATATAATATATATATATATATATATATTAGGCTGTATTAAAAAAATGGACTCTTTTTTTTCAAAAAGCACTATGAAAATATTGTTCAGGATTCCGAAAAAATGACCCTGTTAAAACGGCAGCTCTTAATTTTATCATTAAGGGGTGCCTCATCGCGATTTTCCATTTGATTAACATAGGAAAAATTTTTTTTAATCTTTGGAATTTTGTAGCTTCTGAACGGCTTATCCGTCCTTTTCAGATACATGTAATTCTTGTAGGAAATTAAAGGTTCTACAAAAAAGATCTCTTGTACGAATAATATTACTACTCCTTCAGAAGTTATTCAAGTATTTTAAAAACAGTCTATATAAGTTTAGTTTTAACACCAAAAATTTAATTACATAATTTTTTTTTTTAAATATAAAACAACAACTTACATTTTGTGTCGAATATTTTTGTTGACATGAAAATTGACACTCAGCCTGACGAAATAACTGTTTTAATTCAAAATCATTATTCACGTAATCACCATAAACAACTGTATTTATCAAAACTAACACAAAAACAACAATAAAATAATATTTAAAACACATTTTGTTAAATTTAGTTTAAAAAAAAACAAACAAAAACAACTAAAATAATCAAAAACACATCATTTTTTTAATCACTTGATTAAACCATCAATCTCAACAATCCAATAAAACAACAACAATATCATCACTATATTATTATATTATATTGTTGTCCTCGAGTACAATTATTGTTAAATGTGGTAAACAGTTACACAGTCGAATACATGCATAATAAATTTTCAGATACACGTGAAATAATTTTATTTTATGATTGACTACAATAATAAGTCTAGAGTACAATAATAATGACTGAATAAATATATTGTATATATATCCAATATCAATAAAGAGTACCTACCTATATCTAGTATATACACAATAGAGACATGTTTAATAAAATAACCATTTAGGTAGGTGAAATTAAATTGGTTAATATTGTACTAGAAACTACTAGACCAGTGTAGGTATTCTATAAATCTATAAAATGTGAGTAGTATACCACACCAACCACACTCTCACTTGTAAGTAATAAGTTGTACTAAGACACTAAGTAGTATATTATATGCCTTATGATACGTATTTTTCAGGTGCAAATGTACAAGGTTGCCAACAATTAATTTATTATAATGATTACGTAAATAAATTTTTAATTTTTGTGTATAAAGTTTCAACATATATATAGTACAAACACTGACCAGCGTTGAATATACTAAATCCAATGAGCGAGTCACATAGCACCAGCGTAGTGCCAGGCCCCTCGATTTTTCCGAACCTTGGCAAACACTTGATATTGGCGCCCCTTCCCTACACAGAAACAAATATACTAGGTGGGAATTTTTGTGACTGGGAGAATAAAAACCATTAAATAAAGTTACACTCTTTATTATTTATTTACTACAGCTTTACATGTTGAGCTTTCCTTTCCGCGAATTAGTCTATAACGTCATTAAAGTTCTAACGTCTCATAGGTAGTTTTTTTTTTCGATGGCTAGAATCGCGAGGCCAGTTAGACGTTCCTGCCTCATTGTTGAATTTAGGTAGGGTTTAATTATTTTTAGCTTTGTTGAAACTTTGCTCGCAGCTTATAGATGTCGTCGGTAATGTGCAGTATATCCTTAAAGTTATACTAATATTGGGAAAAGCTTCTTGCAAGTCATGTTTTGGAAAGTAATCGACGTGATTTTAGACACTAAATTTTGCGCAAAGTTTCTACTACCCACCTACTTGCTGCACTGTACACAGCGCCTTTCTCAACGCACCCAGTAAAACGAGTTTTTTTCAAACATATAAATTTGACACCCCCTGTCACTGCCGTCCAGAGCAGGTGCCCCGGTTTGTCCCTCCCCCTAGATCCGGGGTGGGTAGTGCGTCAGACCAAGTTTAGGCATAGTCGCCTACCATACTATGTTTTACACGAAGGATAAGAGAGGGTAATAGGTCACCGTATCCATGGAACCAAAAAAGTTATGAAGCTCAAATTTAAGCGTGAAACGTGATACCTACCATCTGACGATATACGTACCTTAAAATTACAATTTTAATAGTTTCCAAGTTACCTAACCCTAAAAATCGACATTTTGACGACTAATTCACGCTTCATCATCATCATCACTTGAAGTGGTCTTGTTGTATCTTTAATAGTTTATTTATGTTTTGAATTTTTTCGTATCTTTGTTAATAGAAAAAATCAAAATTTTTTAAATTTTCCAACGGGGATCTTTTTTAAATTCTTCAAAAAATAGGTCCCAAAATTAAAAACAATTCCAGATTTTTATTTTAAAAATTATCAGGGTTATCCAGATTGGATAAAAAAATTTTGACAAAATGGAAACCCGACCTCAAAAATCAAATATTCTAAAACAAAAAATGCACTAACAAGTAAAAAAATTTCTTGTGCCAATTTTAATTCATCTAAGCAAAAATTTTTAAACATATATGTACAATTATTGTTATTTTTGGAGTCGGTGTCAGCATAGAGAAATTCACATAAAATTTGGACACCGCCTCAAAAACTAACAAGAATTATATATATATAGGATATATATATATATATATATATATATATATATATATATATATATATATATATATATATATATACATATATATATATATATATATACATATATATATATATACATATAGGATATATATATATATATATATATATATATATATATAACACTAAGAAAACTATTTTCTATGTTGTCTGGAATAGTATTTAAAAATCTAAGATAGCCATAAAAATTATAGTGAAAAATGTATTCATTACAAAATGTATGTCGTTTTGATTTTAAATAAAATATTCTGATTTTTTTTTTTAAAAGATTAAAATAAAAAGATTACAATATCTACGACATTACGTACGTTAAACGTCTCATGACGAATAACACAATAAAACTATTATCGATGGCAGATGTCAATTTTTCGGATAACTATATCCCGAATTTCCTCTGACTATTTTTCGAAATGTCCCGAAAAAGATTTTTTCAGATTTGGTAATCAATTTATTCGATTGAATAAATAATTCTTATGAATGAATATTTAGAATTTATTAATGATATTATTTTATGAATTTGCATAACATTTTTGTAATCGATATATTTAAAAAAAGAAAAAACAAACTTAATAGATAGTTTCAAAAGTTCAATAGAAGACATTCTAAGAACCTTTAATATACGCATTGATTTTGTGACCTCATTGGATAATTGATTATTAACAAGTATTGTAACCACTAACTGAGTTAATTATTTGAATACCCAGTATATACTGAGTTGTATATCAATGTTTGAATTGTTAACAATTTTTGAATTGCCCCACAATTAAAAAAAAAAATCTCTTATGGTTTTAAAGATGGGCATATTTTTCGCTTTCCGAGGAACTTTTGACAAATTATGAAAAAACTGTTGAGTATATGGAAAAATATTTCAAGAAAAAAGTGATCAAACTTAATATATCTTATATATTTACATATACTGGGTATACAAATTGTTTATGAGAACAGACACGCCACTTCCATATACATTCTTAATCTGTCAATAGAGGTTGTTTACCAGATTGTTTTTGAATTATTTACACATCTTGTATTTTCTTGATCATTATATCAAGATCATTATCATTATAAAACCAATAAATTAATTTACATTCTAAAATCAGTTCAATTTGAGCTTGAAACAGTTTACCCAAACGTTGACATAGCCGTAAGAATGTGCGTATCGACGGCAGTCAGCAATTGCAGTGGGGAGCGGAGTTTTTCTTGTCTAAAGAGAGTGAAAAATTATCTCCGCTCAACCATGACCGATAAAAGATTAAATTCGCTAGCGATATTTAACATTGAATCAAACTTATTGCTATCTTTAAACTATGATGATGTTATTGAAAATTTCGCTAGACAAAAATGTAGACTAAGAAATTTTTAACATATGTGATTGGATAAATAATTCTTTTGTAATAACCAAACAATTTTAAACAATAAACAATTTTATTCATAGTCAAAACAATAATTTTATATGTAAAATATTAAATCTTAAATTTGTACTTAATTAATGATAGACAAGTGACAATAATAACTGAGTTACTTTCTTAAATACCCGGTATATACTGAATTTATGAAAAAAAGTTTAGTACAAAAGTTGTGTAATTTTAAAAAAGGGACATTTTTTGTCTTTTTTCAAAATCCGTTAAGTAGTTTTTGCGTGAAAGGGGAACAATCATTCATCATTTCATCCTCACAAATTTTCGCGTTTATAATATTAGTAAGATGGCAACTAGAGGGGCGCTGATGAGATGCTAGCCTAGAGCGCTGTGGACATTTAATTCGCCTCTGGCCGCGTGATAAAATATTCAAAAAAAAAGGATGTGTACACAGTCACTTGGCTCAAGAAGAACATTTTGTCTAGCACGAATCAGCGCATGAGTGTCGGAAACCATTCGGATGAAGCTTTTTTGCCAGAATGCTTTTAAAATATGCTAAATATTAGAGAAATGCATTTTGCCATGGTGCATTGTGGTCCCCATTATTTTAAAGAAATTTTTTTTGCCTTGACGAATAGTTTGATCCGATATAGAGATTTTTTAGCTATTTTGCGTCATTTTAAACAAAAAAGGTCTCATGTCATTCTTTCGTAAACTTGACCGTTTTCGAGCTATAAACAAAAGTCTATGATACAGACCTGCATAAGTCAATTTTGTTAGCTGAGATGTTGATGGTAGTTTTTGTAAGACTAATTCATATAGTTTTAAATATGATATAGGTTGTATAATAATTATTTTAACATTGAAATAATATATGTTAGTCACGTTAAATGAACTCTAATGCTATTTTCTTCTCACTAATGCTATACAATATTTCCTATACGAACTGATTTCAAATGGAATCTGTATACTGGGAATAGTGTTAATTAAGTTGTAACAATGGATACACAGCAACACCTAGTTTGTGATTTAGATCACCATTATGAAAAAAGATGGTAGGCACATGATAAATCTCATTAAACCGTTTCAGGTAAAGAGAAGGTAATTTTAATATATTTAAGGATGATTATTTATAAAATTCTTCAAAATCTTATATAGTTCATTCATAAAAGTCCACAATAATGTTTATTATTTTTTGTCGTAAGTTAAAAATAAAATTTTTATTTAGGCCCGTCATACCGGGCCTAACAGAAAAGATATTTATGAAAAACCTGAGATTTCAGGTAATTAAGCTACCACCGATAGAAATACAATTTACCCAAAATCATCTTTTTTTTAAGCCCGTCATATCGGAATTTTATTGGACCAATCTCTTCATTAATATTTCTATTTTCTTTGCGTTTTAATTCCATTTTTTTATATTCTAAGTAAAAATTGAATTAAAAATAATTATTATATTATTTACATTTAAATACTTTTAATATTATAAGCAACTCTTTAGATTAGAAAATATCTGTAATTGAAAAAATTGAAAATGTTCGCGTGTGAAAAATACGTTAAAGATAAATTCATAAAGTCAAGGCCAAACAATTCTTATAAATTATCTATTTCAAGTGTTGTAGAAGTTCTAACGATAATTTATGTTCAATATGATTAATAACAAATATTCAAGTTAATTTCGCCGTAAATAAATTAATTAATAAAATATTGATAATAATTACTATTAAAATTGTTTTTTTTTTATTTACAAATTTCCTTATTTATTTTAAAAATAGATAAATTGAAAAATAAAACTATTTTTATGAATAATATACTGAATTACATATATAATATGTAGCACGTGTGTGTTACACATACATCAATCATTCATATCGAATAACTTGTTGTCAAATAAAATATATTTAAATTGATGACAAAAAAAATAAGAAAAATATATTCATCATAATCTTATATAGTACAATAATGTTTATTATTTTTTGTCGTAAGTTAAAATTAAAAATTAATTTAGGCCCTCCATACCGGGCCTAACAAAAAAGATATCTCAAAAAAAACCTGAGATTTCGTGTAATTGAGCTACCCCCGACAGAAATAAAATTTACCCAAAATCTCAGTTGGTTTCTTGATTATCTTCTCTTTAAGCCCGCCATACCGGAATTTTATTGGACCAATCTGTTCATTAATATTTCGATTTTCTATTGCGTAGTTATTTTTTATTCTTCTTATTTTATTCCAAGTGAAAATTATTAAAATATGTCAAAATATGTGTAAAAATATGGGTTTCTCCATAAGAGTGCATTAAAACTCGAACTTTAACATTAAATAATTAATTCAAGACCTCCCGTAACCCCCCCCCCCCCCCGCCTGGAAACTTTTATAATTGATTTATATGCACTTCAACAATATGTAAACAAAAAATCAAGCCTTAATCTTTTTGAACCTTCAGTGCTCGTACATCCTTAAAAAGTATTTTAAATTCATATCATTTTAACCCGACTACAAAAAGGAGGATGGTTCTCAATTCGTCTGTATTTTTTTATTTTTTATTATATAATGTTTCGTATTATATAATAAGTCTGTTTGTTTGATGACCTTGTAAAGTAGATGTTAAAAAAATAATAATAAAAATATTTTTTTAGAAATCGAAATAGTTATAAGCGTAAAGCAAAAATAAATATTTTAACAGAAATGAAAGACTTGTCTGTTTAATTTGGTGGGTGGTATTTTATATTTTTTAAGAATTACAATATTAAATTATAATTTATCCAATCTAATCACCAATAAATAATTTTTTTTTTTAAATATGGTAATTTTATGGTAGCGGTGTCGCTTCATCATTAAATTAGTATTATAATTTTATTCTTCATTTTTTAAAAGATATAATTAATCTTTATTAATTTGATTTATAAAATGTTATTATTTTTATATGTAAATTACCAAGGTTGTTAACATTCACAGCAACCGTGATAATAGAGGGAAGTTATAGTTGAAATGCCACCAATAAAAACTGAAGAATAAAATTATAATAATAATTTAATGATGAAGCGACACCGCTACAACCTCATATCACATACAAATTGTCGAATCATTTAAAATTTGTGAATTTTCATAACAATTAAAAACTAATGCTTCTCAGACGCGAATAACGGCATACTAATATGCTGCATACTGGTACTGAGACTATTTTTATCCAGCTTCATCTTAACGTAATTCGTAAAACCATCTAAATAGGTTTTTATTATTAGGAAAATTATTGTAATGAGTCTGCAAAATCAAAAACTAAATTTCCTGTATATCTACATTTTTCGAGACAAACAGCTAAATAAGTGCTCCTTTTCTTTAGTGAGTGGGAGTGTAGGGGAACCTAGAGGCAGAGGGAAATGGCAAAATTTTAAATCTCCTGCAATATTACGAACATGACAAAATTAAGCATATGTCCCAAATGCAGCTGATGCCCATATTTAAATCAAATCTCGGTCCAACTATAAGGGCCTTCTCATGATAGTCATATAACTCATTAATTTATTTTTATCATATCTCCCTAGTCACGACCATCTTGAGGCTCATCTCAGGAATATATTATGCAAAAGCTTTGATATATTCGATTTATATCTAGGCAGCATTTTGAGCGCTCGCAAAGGTTTTTCCCAGGATAACCAAATAAGAAATTAATTAGTTTTTTTCAGTGATCCTGGCCACGTCCAGCTGTGGGTCCTCTTAGAATAACTAACCTTCTTTCATAACGTTAATGTGAGAGGACCCACATCTGGACGTGGTCAGGATCTATCATAGTAAATATACAGTTACGTAGTTAGATGGCTGATGATTTTAATGGTAAAACCAAAAGATACCCCTAGCTAATCTTATTTTTGTCAAATACAATTAAGATATTTCGTTTTTTCAAACCCTTCACGAAATTGATCTAACTTTTTAGCTGTAGAACACACACACTAAATTGAACCACGTGGCCACTTTCTTCTGCAGAAATTTTATATGGGATTCCTCTACGATTACCATATGATTTCTTTTCGGAAAAGGTTGATATATATCATTCTGTTCAACAATCTACTCGAGAGTTGAAAAATAGAATGATTAACGCAAAATTTTTCTTTACCAGACAGTTCACCAACAAAAATGTATTTTTATCCAAAGATTTAGATTCATCAAAAAAAGTTTTTATACGCGAGAATCATGTCAAACCTCCACTATCTTGTAATTATAGAGGTCCTTTCTCTGTTATCAAAAAATTTCCTAAATTTTTTGTTATTGATGTCAATAACAAACCTACATCTATTTCAATTGACAGCCTAAAACCTGCATACTTTTTTCAATGTTAATTTTATCTTAATTTACTTTGTATTTAAATATAAGATGTACATCAACTATTAAAGTTTTTTCCGCGTGAACAAGGTTGTTTTAGTTGATGGGGGGAAGTATGTAGCGGTATCGCTTCTTCATTAAATTATTATTATAATTTTGTTCATCATTTTTTTTGTTGCATAACAACTATAACTTCCCTCTATTATCACGGTTGCTTTGAATGTTTACAACCATGGTAATTTACATATAAATAAAAATAATATTTCATTAATCAAATCAATAAAGATCAATTATATCTTTTATATATATTTATTATTTATTTAAATAATAATTATTTATTATAATAATCATTTACCTTTACAAACGGTTACGTGACCAATTTTGACGCCATCGCCGAAAATGTTAGAATTGGCCAGTTTTGATTTATTGTAAATTCGCTATTTCGTCGTACATTGTCGATCCACCTAGAAACTGTAACTCGATCTCTTGCAGTATTTGATGAATTAATTTAGAAAAGAGATATTGACTGTCAAATTAGCTAGATGCTGTATATGTGCCAATCCCAAAACAAACGCATACACTCTTTTTATATATTATAAAAATTATATTATTGATCACCCAAGTAGCGTTATATGTAGTGAAAACCACGACAATTTGCCGCCTTGCCTACCCGGGAAATTCATCACTGGTTTCAAGCAGTACACAGTCGGGGCCAAACTTAATATACCCTTATATATATATATATACCGTGCATAATTATAATTAGGTAAAGGAGAATACCAAATGACATTTCTGTCAACAAAAATCCAAAATTCTTTCTAAGATCAATACTTTATTCTTCAATATTTTACTTTCTTAAAACATTTTCATAATTTTAGCATCATATATTTTGTATCTAGAATTTGAACACAATTTTAAACAAATGCGGTATATTTGAAGCAAGACTAAAAGCTTTTAGTAAACTTTTTAAATATCTACTACAGAGTGGCGCATAAGTAACGCTTTGATTTAATTAGTGAATACATTTTTTGTTTACCTTTTTTTTTCTTTTTTTCAAAATTAATTTTGAAAAACTTGGTAAATTTATGATGGAAAGATTCAGCATAGAGCAAAGAACCAAAGTTGTTCAATTTTATTTTGAAAGTCAGCTTTCGATTATTCAGACATAAAGATCATATCGAAATTTCTTTCATGTTTCGGTAATTTACCGATTGGTTCAGCGTTTTCGGCAACATGGGGCTGTGTGTGATCTTCCGCGTGCTGGAAAACCTCGTCCAGTTCGAAATGAGATGAACATTGCTCGGGTGTAAGCAAGTGTTGAGGAAAACTCCGAAACTTCCACCAGACGACGTTCTCAGCAGTTTGTGATGTCTAGGCGGTCTTTGCAAAGAATTTTACATACGTTACACCTTTTCCCATGTAAGATTCAATTTGTTTACGAGTTAAAACCAAATTATGCACAAATACGCATTCAATATAGTCAATCATAACGTTACTTATGCGCCAACCTATATTTATGTCCCATTTGTAATGTGCCTCCCAAAATATAATGTGCACACCAAAAACTTTAAAAAGTATTAAATTTATTTCACCCTTAAGTACAGAATAGACACAGAACTTGGTTGCAGCAACATTGAACTCCGCCTATAAAATATTTTCAGTACAGTACATAAACATTCAATCATTTCTCATCATGTCTCAATCTATCTCATTTAATTTGTATAGTTTATTTATATGTAGGTATCTCTAGTAAAAAATATACAAAAAAAATATATATATACAGTGTGTCTACTTAAGTTGGCTCCATATGGAAAACTTTTTTATTATAATGTTTACGAATATTCAGCTATTCACTTTTGACATCAAATGTATAGGGTGTCTAAAAATTGAAAAAGTTCGATAGGAATGTGTTGACCACTTCAATTTTAAATTAAATTTTGTATATTTTTGTTCAAAATGTAGACCATATAGAACAGATTATACGGGAAACGGTTCAAGAAATCACTCCCGAGATATGTAGGAGTGGATTTAAAGAATTTTGTAAAAGGACAATTACATGTATGGAACGCGAAGGTGGATACGTTGAGGCAAAAACGAACTGAAGGTAAATGTTGTTACTTACGTCAACAATAATAATTGTATTTGTAATGTAATGTATGAAAAATAAATGTTCTGTATTCATTATTTTGTTACATATCATTCAAAATGTTTCAAATCAGCAAATAAACATTTGAAGTACGATGACTGGTTAATTAGAATAACAGATAACGTGTTTTATAAGTAGGATTTGCAAAATTTAATTTAAAATTGAAGTGGAAAAAAAATTCCTATCGAACTTTTTCGATTTCTGCACACCCTGTACATTCGATGTCAAAAGTAAATAGCGGCATGTTAATATTTTCGAAAGCAGAAATTTTTATAAAGGATAACTTTTTTTCGTAAACCTTTTCCATATGGAGCCAACTTAAGTAGACACACTATATATATTATATATAATGTAAATTGTAACCAATATAGGTATTTTGTATATGAACATTTAACTCCTCCTACTAAATATCAAATAATTTTTAATGTTGCAGCAACCGTTCAAGGTCATGTTTTTTGTTGCTGCAACCAGTACACACACACAGCAACATGCTAGTTGCACTTCAATGTTGCACGTTTGTGGAGCCCATTATATTTACATTAGTATAAGATTTACAATCACGGTGATATATATATATATATATATATATATATATATATATATATATATATATATATATATATATATATATATAGGGTGCCTCATATTTTAATCCGGAAAATCACCTATTCAAAACTCAAGTATTCAGTTTTCAAGGTTCGTTTTCGAGATACATGTTGTTAAAGTTAATTAAATCAACTTTCGTTTTCAAATGTCTCAAAAACTAGTTAGCTAATTGCATAATACTTGGCAATGTTTTATTAATAAATGAAGTGGCTTAATTTGATGTAATAAGGTTTAATTTAATTATTCCAGGGGCGGCGCTGAGGCATCCTAACTAGATATTTTAAAGAAAAATTGGAGTTCGCCACTGTTTTTTTCTAGGTTTCGTATTATTTTTAGATTGCGTAATTAAAAATACAATATCTTCTCTCAAGCATTTTTTTGTCATTCTTGCTTACTTTTCGAGAGAAAAATAAAATTTCGAACACTTGCCAGAGGAATTCTATTAAAATAATTTAAAACTTTTCTTCCATTGACTATTGGCTATTTTGTCTATTTTTTGCATTATCGTTGCATAATCCCAAATCCCTAAATTGCTGGTGAGTATTTATAAATACTCGAGTACAGCTTTTGTTTATACATTTCTTGAAAATCTATATATCGAAAACGAAGCTTGGATCTATCGCTTTTTCTGCTATCCGTATTAAAAGCTGAGAAAACCTGTATATATTTTTGATAAACGCATAATACTACTATTTGTGTATACTTATACGTCACCAGCCAAGTAGCCGAGCTTGTAAAGGTGTTGTGTGTACTTGGAACTGGGAGGTTATAGGTTCGAATCACGGCATCGGCAGATATTGACTAAACTGCCGGCGTATGGACAAGAATGAAGTAACCGGCTATGCTTGTGAAGGTTTTCTGCAGTTTCCTTCACAAGCTCCAGATGAGTATCGGCATAGTTCCTTCCAAAGTCGGCTGCAGCCGTACATCCTACCAAACACACAAAATTCTTTGTCCTTCACTCACATCCTCACATCCTTAGGCATCACAATGGACCTATGATCGAAGTGTGTTCTGTCTAGAACAACCTCTACAATCTATTTAATCTATCTATACTTATTCGTCACAATACTGTACCAATGTCAATTTCCATTACGGCTACGAAGGCATAATAAGGTTATGTATCCTAAATGGACATTTACATCGGTATGGTATTGTGACGTTTAAATATCCACAAATAATAATATGTTAGAATAATAAGTTAATATTGACTTCAATGCAAATAATGTCAATGTTATGAAAAAATTGACTCATCAAGTTAATCATCCGTGGTGTAATGCATAGCACACTGAACGTCAAATCTAGATGTTCAGGGTTGGGTAACCTGGTGAATGAGTTAATTTTTTCATATTAACATTAATTAGCACAATATTATTGATTGTATAATTTACAGTATGCATCTATATATTGTTTAAATTAATTTTATTGCAATTATCCATTATATTGGTTTAATTAAGGTTGATCGGACACATGCATAGGTAAAAATCTGAATTTTTGATATGTTATTAATTGCAAACTCATACGTATAAAATAATTTTTTGACAAAAATCATTAAAAATTGGAATTTTAACTTGTTGTAAATATCAAATGTTGAATGAACGCATACATTTTCGATTAGGTTGTTCCACCTTCTATAGAATAAAAAACTTCTAGTTTTTAACCCGACTTCAAAAAGGAGGATGGTTCTCAATTCGTCTGTATTTTTTTTGTTTTTTTAATGTGTGTCACCTCAGAACTCCGTCATTTATGAACCGATTTTGAATTTTTGTTTTTTGTTTTAAAGGGTTTGGTTTCCCATTGGTCCCATTGTCACCAGATCGCATTCTGATGAGAGGATCCCCGGGAAATCGAGAAAAATCCTCAATTTATATGTGATAACCGATTTGTGCGAAGTTTTTTTTTTTTTTTTTGAAAGGGAATACTCATTCATAATGCAAAAATAAGAAAAATTTATTTAGTGCAATTTTGGTTTTAGAATATTTGATTTTTGAAGTCGGGTTTCCATTTTGTCAACAATTTTTTTATATAAATTAAATCTCGTACATGACGTTGAAATTGAAAAAAAATACTCTGACGAAGAGTTTTGTAAATATCTTAATTCAAAAGATAAAAAATTCACGAAAATTTTCATCAAATCGTCAAAAGACGATTATTTATTATTTATAAATAATTAATTTTCAGATTAAAATTGTTAATTTCTGTTAAAAAGAGTGTTTCTGTTAATTATGAAATGCACTGTACTGTCCGGTCAACCTTAATATTAGTGAATTAATAGGGAATATGCATGAAAATTGTTTTTCACTTGAATTGAAGCATGTTTACTTGACAAATATCAAGGTAAAATTACTTTTTAAATAACTTTAAAAATAAGCGAGATATGAATGATTGAAATTCCCGATTAGACAAAGAAGGTGATAGCCCTCTGGATATGTTATGTGACGTCATATTACACTTTCACCATTTAAAATACACGTAAAACTCCGTTTTTAGTATTTTTGCAAGAAAGAGACAGATAATAATCTTTAAAAGCTTATAGCTTCCTTGATATTTGTCGGATTTTAATTTCATTTTTAAATATTATTACAGTATTAACAGTATTTTCATATTCTGAAAATAAATGTGAAAAAAAATTTTCATACATATTCCCTATTCAGCTGACATAGTTTTGAATGTGATAAAGCACGAATAATTATTTCCTAAATTTTTTGTTTAGATTTATGTCTATTTTCAACAATAATTATCAGAATGATATAATGCATAAATATATTTTCAAGAACTAAACATGCTTATCTTTTAAATTTGCTTGAAAGGTATGCATTAATTACTGTTCAAGAACTAAACATGTTTATCTTTTAAATATGCTTGAAAAGTATAAAGTATGCATTAATTACTGTGACAAATATCAGGGATGCGTAAAATGCTTTTTTGAATATATTTAAAATGGAAATGGTTAAATGATCTAAAAATACCTAATATTCTGAAAATAAATGTGAAAAAAAATTTTCATGCATATTCCCTATTGTTAATTTCTGTTAAAAAGAGTGTTTCTGTTAATTATGAAATGTACTGTACTCAGTACTGTCTGGTCAACCTTAATTAGTGAATTAATTACAAAAACTATCAGGTTTAAATGGTTGGGTTCGAACAAACTACGAGTTAACTTAACATTTTTAAGTATCCAAGCAAGGACGAATATATAGTAAGAGTTTCACCTTAGGTCTTCTACAAAGATGTGGCATGACATGACATGTTATATTGCGGGGTTTAATGCTGTGGTCGAAATTTTAATTAAACGTTCATTAACCATACAATTGACGCAAAACTGTTAAATAAGTATACGATGCTTTTAAAATCTGAAAAATAAAATCAACTTAAAAATTAAACAAGTGAAAATAACAACTAGCTGTTAATTGCTAATTAAATACCCGGTAACCCGGTATCGAATGAATTTGAAAAAAAGTTTCAAACAAAAAAAAAACATTCAAAAGTTTCAAACAAAAGTTGTTTATTTTTAAAAAAGGGACATTTTTAGCGAATTTCCTCCAAAATAAATATACATATATATACAAATTTTAGCGATCGTGATTTTTAACATCTAATAGGTAGGATCAATGGACATTTGAAGAAATTTTTACGAAATTCCAACATTGGTGCAAAAACAATAGCTGTATTTCCTTTGGAGGAAATTCGCTAAAAATGTCCCTTTTTTAAAAAAAATAAACAACTTTTGTTTGAAACTTTTGAATGTTTTTTTTTTGTTTAAAACTTTTTTTCAAATTCATTCAATTTTAATTCTTCAGACATTTAAAAAAAAGTACATATGTATACATGTATATATATATATATATATATATATATATATATATATATATATATATATATATATACGTATGTACTTTTTTTAAATGTCTGGACTCTCTAGCGGTCACAGTTATATTCCGATTGGAATGAAATTTGGTATTTGAGTCGCTTTTGGTATTCTAAAGGTCAAGTTCGTTAATGGGTAAAATCGAACGAGGGGAAAGGGGGTTTAGAGGGAGGGGAAAACAAAATTTGACTATCTCCCTTAATATTTGAAAAATCGAAAAATTTATCAGGAGTTAAGTTGTAGGTACTAAGTTTTACTGTAATTTTGTTTCGTATCATTTTTCTGTTACACTAATATTTATAGAAATATTTACAATTAAATATTGAAAGTTAAAATTCTAAATATCTCTGTTCACATTAGAGTTTGAGAAAAATGATCAAGTAATGAATTGTAGCAAACTTGATTTTCTACAACATTACTTCTTATACATTTTTCGATTTATCTAATATTAAGAGATATATTTAATATTTTGTGTTTGTTTGACACGAATACACGAAATATATTTTATTGTAAAAAATTTTGATTGTCGTTTCCATAGTAACTATAAACTATAATCGTTATATATCGTTCTATTTTAGCTATAAATAAATTTAATTTTTGCAAATACTAAAGTCATATCAGATATGATATTTCATTTTGATCACACTAAAATTATGACCACTAGAGAGTGATTTATGTATATTCTAAGGAAATTCGCTATGTTGACGCAGCTCCTGCGTAACGATTTTTTTTTGTCTTTAAATTTTTGATCTATCTCTTATGCTTTCAAAGATCAACAGTTTTGACCATTCACGAAAACTTGACCTCACTTTTTAGCTCTAGAACACACACACCCATATTTATATTATTATTTTATTTGATATTAATTTTATTAATAATTAATTTAAAAAATCTTCGAACGTGGTTAGAATTCATGTATTTTGAGTTACACAAACTTTACCATTAATTTTGGTTAATTTGCCCCAAGTACTTTCATAACAATCTTAATCTACTTACACCAATGTATGTTGCCAATGACATTTCATTAAATGGTCCAGCTGTAAATATTAATGGTCTCTGAGAACGCATCATTATCATTATTAATAATTGTCGGGATTTCGTATTAAAAGTATACCAATTACATTTCCAAATACTAGCACTCACTTTTAAACTCTAAAAATTCAAAAAATAAAATGTTTTAAGGATGTACGAGCACTATATATATATAATTTATAAAATTATTCAATATAGTACATTCTTAAAAGATCAGAATAAAGTTTATTATATTTTTGTCGTCAGTTAAAATTAAAATTTAATTTAGGCCCGTCATACCGGGACTAAAAAAAAAATATATTTACGAAAAAAAACCTGAGATTTTGGGTAATAAAGTTACCGACGACAGAAATAAAATTTACCCGAAATCTCAGTTGTTTTCTTAAATATCTTTATTTTAGGTATAAAAGACAAAACATTTTTAAAATCATATCTTCGACTCCATATCCTGGAGATAGTTACGATTAGCCAATTCATACTGAGGCGTATTTATAAAATACAAATAATTGTTCTAGGAATTGGGGCAAAATTTGAAATTTAATTTCAAAAAATCTAGAGTTCTCTTTGATTATCTTAATAATCTTTATATTTTTGTATTCAAAAAGATCTAATCGAAGATCACTTCTCATCAGAAATCATCGTGGACACTTTTCGTTTTATATACAATTTACAATCGGCCAAGTAGCCAACTGGTCTAACGCGCTCTGTCTACTTGGGACTGGGAGGTTATGGGTTCGAATCCCGTAATTATATATCTTTATATACCGTATATCTTTATATACCGTAATTTTATTGGATCAATCTCTTTATTAATCTTTCTATTTTCTATTGCGTAGTTTTTTTTTAATCGTCTCATTTTATTCCAAATGAAAATTTTCCAAATATGTCAAAATATGTGTGAAAATATGGGTTTCACCATAAGAGCAATGCGTTAAAACTCGAACTTTAACATTAAATAATTAATTCAAGACCCCCCGTAACCCCCCCCCCCCTGAAACTTTTATAATTGATTTATATGCACTTCAACTACATGTAAAAAAATCAAGCCTTAATCTTTTTGAAGCTCCAATGCTCGTACATCCTTAATTTAACTGTATACTTGTTAAATGTTAATCGAATTTTGAGTATATAATTTATTTTTGATCACTTACCTCAATAATAACTTCATTTGCAAACCAATAAAACATGAATAATTCGATTAGAGACGCACTCAAATATTCGATATAAACAAACAACATAAAAGTGAAACCCTTCTGAAAGTCGAAATTTGTTTTTTCCAAGTGAAAATCTTTATTTAACACATTTATTTATAACAATAAAAATTTTTAATATTTACAATAGTTGTAGCTTGAAATCCAATTGCACAAAGCATTAATGAACATACTAAAAATTCTAAAAACATTACTGGATTTATCCATTTGCGTAAATCCTTAACAAATCTGGAAAACAATTAATATTCTCTGCAGATAAGTCAATACAGATAAAAGTAATAGTAAACTAGACAGGACACACTTCGACCATAAGGTTCATTTTGATGCCTAAGGATGTGAGTGGAGTGGAAGAAATTTTTGTGTGTAGGGAATTGGTAGGTTGTGCAGCTGCAGCCGATAGAAACTATGCCGATATTCATCTGGAGTTCGTGAAGGAAACTGCAGAAAACCTTCACCAGCTTAGCCGGTTACTTCGTTCTTATCCATACGTCGACAGTTTAGTCAACAAACCACCCTTTTTTTTTTTTTAAATTGACAAACTGCCGATGTCGGGATTCGAACCCATAACCTCCCAGTCCCAAGTAGACAGAGCGCGTTAGACCAGTTGGCTACTTGGCCGATTGTAAATTGTATATAAAACGAAAAGTGTCCACGATGATTTCTGATGAGAAGTGATCTTCGATTAGATCTTTTTGAATACAAAAATATAAAGATTATTAAGATAATCAAAGAGAACTCTAGATTTTTTGAAATTAAATTTCAAATTTTGCCCCAATTCCTAGAACAATTATTTGTATTTTATAAATACGCCTCAGTATGAATTGGCTAATCGTAACTATCTCCAGGATATGGAGTCGAAGATATGATTTTAAAAATGTTTTGTCTTTTATATGATCGGACTGAGAGGTATTAACAAAGGGATTGTTTGAGTTAACTGACCAATTAAAGGATTAAGTGTGTGATGAACCCATCAACTGCATCGATTGGCGGTAATCCTTTCCTGATCATAATATGGTCTTGTTTGTATCGATAGCGTTAGGGTGTTATTCGCAGCTAACCTTTACATTCAGGTATTAATTTTGAAAATGGTTTAATTTGATTAAATCAGAATTTGAAATTGATCCATTATCTAAATTTATGATTTGTTTTCTTAATTTGTGTACACAAATACTTTCGTATGCATCTAATTTCGTGTGGGGTTTGTACCGATTTCAGTAATTTTTAATTAGATTTGTCAATTTGTAGTCGAAATACGTATTTATAAAATACAAATAATTGTTCTAGAAATTGGCGCAAAATTTGAAATTGAATACAACAATCTTGCCGTCCATAATTTCTGTTTCCATACAATATTAGAATCGTCTAATTGTACCACGTGACGAGATGAGATAAAATTGGCTAATTATTATTGTCTAGACAGTGGAGGATCTAGGTTAGATGCCGCCCTAGGCCTATTCCAATATGGCGTTCAATTTTCGTATATATTTTATTAGATATTTAAGTATCCATTTTTGCTGATTATTATGTTGTTTTTTTTACGAAATTCGGCACCGCTAATCAAATCACCGCCGGCGTACCAGTGTGTACGGCTGCCTCCGACATAATATCATATTTAAGAAAAAAATGCATTTTTAATTAGAATTTTCATAGCTTTATAGTTAATAAGAATCGCGTAGAAAAAAATCATTGCCAGAATAAATTGTTCCTTGGGATCTTATAAAGCATAACTCAGCACGAATGAGGTGCGATCTTGGAATAGCATCTAAGGTCGGGCGAACATATATAAGCAGCATAAAACCAATAAAGATTGTGAAATGGTCATCAAATTAGCAACAAGTAACATATCCTGAGACAATATAAGAGTAATTGTAATAAGAGTAAAGTTAACAGGAATAAATGTGAAGGAAAAAATTTTAACAAGAGTAATTTCAACATAATTTAAAATTTATTATATTTTAAATCTAGTATATTTTAATTTAGTTAATTTTCTATTTATTTTTATTTTTGTCTATTGATCTCGACTTTCTATCTATTTCTAATAGGGAATATGCATGAAAATTTTTTTCACATTTATTTCATAATATGAAAATACTGTTAATATTGTAATAATATTTAAAAACGAAATTAAAATCCGACAAATATCAAGGAAGCTATAAGCTTTTAAAGATTATTATCTGTCTCTTTCTTGCAAAAATACTAAAAACGGAGTTTTACGTGTATTTTAAATGGTGAAAGTGTAATATGACGTCACATAACATATCAAGAGGGCTATCACCTTCTTTGTCTAATCGGGAATTTCAATCATTCATATCTCGATTATTTTTAAAGTTATTTAAAAAGTAATTTTACCTTGATATTTGTCAAGTAAACATGCTTCAATTCAAGCGAAAAAAAATTTTCATGCATATTCCCTATTGTCGAAGAGTAAATTACGACTAGCTAATTTATACTGATGATGACTACATTGTAGTCGAAATACGTATTTATAATACAAAAAACTGATCTAGGTAAAGGGGGCGAATTTGAAATTTTACTACATTCATGTTAAACTAATGATTATACATGTTACATTTGATGTGTTCAATTGGCATAATTGTAATAAGTAAGTTTACTATGTTGTATTTTATACTATTTGCTTTCACTGTCACGATTGTACTACCTTAAGGGACATATTGCAATGGTAGGTATAAAGAAACGTAAATTAGAAACTACTTACTTAATAATTCCGTTATGATGATAAATACAATTTGAAATCTCCACAGAAATATCATAATTATATCCATCAATGGAATTTTGTATAACATTTTTACTTGGACCCAAAACACTTAATTTTTGTTGTAAAATTTGTAATTGTCCCGTACAAAATAATAACAATGCAAAAATAAATGTATCACCAGCACCCAAAAATGCTGCCGCAATAACAGCAATAATCACTTGCATTAACAATGCTATTTCATATACCGGTGATTCATTACTATTAAACGGTAACCATGCATTTAGTACCATTGGTCGTTTAATTATGTCCGTATCTGTACCATTCTCGAATTTCATATAGAATGGACCTAGTAGAAAACAGTATATACAATTGAGATTCACATTAAATCCGAAAGTAATATTATCACTTGGAGGATTTGAAAATAGTAGCAAACAATTAATTTTTTGCTATTTCACTAAGTCTTTATTATATATATAAATGTTTCGGTCTTTGCAACCATTATCAAACTGTGAGTAATACAACAATTTGTTTCCCTTATATACTAATGTTAGGGGTGACGTATTTGTGAATATTTGTTAAAATTTGACGGTTAGAACATCTCAGATCACTGAGGTTAATAGAATATATCGAAAAAATAGAATCATATCGAATAATTGAATAGATAATAGAATCATATCGAAAAAAAAGTCTATTTTGATTAGCCTCCCTTTTCACCCGATACGGCTTTGTCAGACTATATCTTGTGGGGATATATAATGCCCAAAATGTCCATAATTCACAGAGAAATTCGAAAAAACACCAAAATGTTGCAAAAGTGATGGAAAACGCTAAAACATGGGCTCACCCTTGGAAATTTGCAAGATACCATTTTTTACGATTGACTTGTAGCACTATTCATCAGCTTAATAAAATGTACATTAACAAAAGAAGTAAAAAAATTTACGCATTTTCATTTTATTTTATATATAAATGGGTTATTTCTAAGTATACATACATTCGAGACCAACAAGTATTTTTCTTGTACTTGAAGAACATCGTATTCATACAATGCTTTTTCACAAACAAAACATGTTCACACGCAAAAAAAATTTTCATCCCATTACAATGATATTAAAATAATCCCTACACATGTTTGACGCATTTAAAACTGCATGAAATAGTAGTCCAATATTAGCATAGTCGCATGTTACATACAAAACTGACTAGGATGCCTATTTATTGCATTCCAGGTATTGTTGCAATAAATAAGCATCCTGTTACGAACGAATCCTGTTACGAATTACGAACTGTGTACACTTGGCCACAAAAGTTTCGTCATGTATAAAGAAGACTTTTGGGGAATTCATGAACAATTTTCACAGTCGATATGTTTTTAGCGAATTTCCTCCAAAGGAAATGCAGCTATTGTTTTTGTACTAATATTGGAATTTCGGAAAAATTTCTTTAAATGTCCATCGATCCTACCTACTAGATGTCAAAAATCACTACCGTTTATTTCTGCTACACTAATATTTACAGAAATATTTACAATTAAAGATTGAAAGTTAAAATTCTAAATATCACTGTACACATTAGAGTTTGGAAAAAATGATAAGGTAATGAATTATATCAAACTTGATTTTCTACAACTTTACTCGTTATACATTTTTCGATTGTTCCAATATTAAGAGAGATATTTTATATTTTATGTTTTCTTCTATCTTTATGCCCCTACTTTCCCATTGACGTATGCCAAAATACTAAAATGATATCAGATACGACATTTCATTTTGATCAGACTTAAATTGTGTCTAAAGAGTGATTTATGTATTCTAAGGAAATTCTAAGGAACTTGACGCAGCTACTGCGTAACGAATTTTTTAAAATTATATAATTGATTTGTGCCTTATTCATACGGTTTTCGATAAATATTTTCGAAGAAAAGTTGTGACAATATTTCTAATGATCAACTTTTATCCGAAGCATTTTTTCGAAAATCGAATCAATACACATCACAAATCCTATATAAAATTTTAAAAACTGACATCAACTTGAGTGGGTCATCATAGTACATGGTACAATAAACCATATTTTGACAAAATGGAAACCCGACTTCTAAAATCAAATATTCTATAACAAAAAATGCACTAAAAAGTAAAAAATAATTGCATATTCTTGTGCCAATTTTAGTTCACCAAAGCAAAAATTTTTAAATATATACGTACAATTATTGTTATTTTTGGAGGCGGTGTCAGTATAGAGAAATTCACATAACTTTTGGACACCGTCTCCAAAAATAACAATAATTGTACATATATATTTAAAAATTTTTGCTTTGGTGAACTAAAATTGGCACAAGAATATGCAATTATTTTTTACTTTTTAGTGCAATTTTTGTTTTAGAATATTTGATTTTTGAAGTTGGGTTTCCATTTTGTCAAAATATGGTTTATTTCTCGCTTTTTAGTGACTTTGACTTTTTAGTGACTTCTATAACTGATTTTATTTGTCTAAATATGGGTCTTTTTTTATAACACATTTTTTTTTTACCAGTTTTTTTTTTTTTTTAATTTTTAGTGCACTTTTTTATAACAGATTTTCATTTTTTTACATGCATTTTGTTTTTTTTTTGTAAAAATTTTTTTTTGGGGTCGGTTCTTTTTTGTAAAAAATTTTTTTGAAGTCGGTTTTTAAAAAAATTTTCTTATTTTCCCATTATGAATGAGTATACCCTTTCAAAAAAAAAAAAAAAATTCGCAGAAATCGGTTATCACATATAAAATGAGGATTTTCCTCGATTTCCGGGGAATCCCCTCATCAGAATGCGATTTGGTGACAATGGGACGAATGGGAAACCAAACCCTTTAAGACAAAAAAAAAATTCAAAATCGGTTCATAAATGACTAAGTTCTGAGGTGATACACATAAAAAATTAAAAAAAATACAGACGAATTGAGAACCATCCTCCTTTTTGAAGTCGGGATAATAAATGGAAATGATTTGTTGGTTCCATTTCGTTTCACGTCGTCTCTACTTACCAGAAAAATAGGATTCTGCAAGTGGTGCACAAATTAATCCAGATGTTGTAATCACAACCAAAAATAAGAATCCTAATGTGACATATTTGACACGTTTATGATGGTCATAAAACAATTGTTGACTCTCCTCTGTGCCATTATCCAATATACTTTGTTCTGTTTTGATAATAATCGTTATCATTCTATATAATTTCCCTTTCATAAATAATATTAGGTAGACTTTTGCTAATGCAACAATATAACAGAATGATATGCTCGCATTCAATGTTAATTCTTCCAAATTATTTTGATCATGATATAATTGTATGAATTGTGTGAACATAAATGTAATAACACCGTAATAAATCACATAGCCATAATAATATTGACAATTATTGATTAATTGATATTTGGTTTTAATCGGATACATTCCCAATAATTGTAAATATGTTAGCATTGAATAAAGTGATGTATTTTTTATATTTAAAGACATTTTATTTTATTGTTGTTAATTTGCTTCTTTTTCAATAAAATTAAATAGTTTTTTACATATCTTATAAGTATTTATAAGTAAATGTATCTGGCAAAATGTTCTTCGGAATTGTTGTTTTGTTTTTTTAAAGATGCGTAGTAACAAAATGTTTTATTCATGTTACAGTCAAAATCGGATATATCGACATTGAAGCAAGCGCGGATCCACTGTTGTGGGCATGCCCACAATCCTAATAGACTTGTGACGTCACACTTTCACGGTCTATTGAGGTCGATAGGCTGATGATATTCCATTCAATGCCTTAATAAAAACAATGAATCGTGCGTGATTCGGAACGCAGCGAGGTACTTAGTTATCATAGACGATCTACTGACACGTTGGGTGCATTCGTCTTGGACGCTTACATGCTTTCAGCGCGCTCAATCGTCGTTTTCAGCGTTCTACTTGGCGCTGTGAGTTTCAAAAAATCACGCTTGCGGCTGAGTTCATGAGGTAGATCTCGCGCTCACAGACATTTACTCCACAGAGGTAGGGTAACAAAAGCGTGAGCGCCAAATCTTACTATTTATCAAAACGAATGCTTCGTGAGCGTAAGTTAACCAAACTTTTGTCATATTTATAAAATCGGCTAACTATTTACCCAGATTATTTTCGATCGATTTAAATGATTCAGAATCTGGTAAAACGTATACTATTTCTGTTACTTCCGACGAAATAAAACGTCGTCATGTTGATACAAATTAACGCTCACAACGTTCAAAACGAACGATATTTTCTGATCGATTCTAAGCGTTCGTAGGCCAACATGAACACCAATAATTTATGCTTATAAGCGTGAGCGCTCAAAGCGTGTGAGCGTCCAAGACGAATGCATTCGTTATGTCACATTTATAACAACATATTATCTGTTTCTTTTTGGTACATCAATACTTGTACTTGAAATAAGAGATGAATATTCGCTGGGTGCGAATAATCATCGACTAATTTAAAAGTACATAGTCGTCTACTAATTTAAAAGTAAGCGTGTGTTGTATGCACATATACATTGCCGCCAAAACTTCCAAGCAGCCTTTCTTTGTGATGGCGTAAAGTTTTCGCGAAAAAGAAACGTAAGCTTGAATTTGTAATTTAAGTAAGCGCCTAAATAGAATTATTTAATGTTAAATGTATACTAGCGTTTAATTTAATTTGATATCCTTTGAAGTTGTAAAAATTTCATCAAAATCGGTTCAGTAGTTTAGAGTTTAAATGTGACACTGTGATCTGCAAACCAACTAACATTTACTTTTGTAATTTGCATGAGCGAACAAACTAACATTTTATAGGTTTATTAATTTATTAGTGTTCGCCCCACGGCTTTGCCCACGTGGAACTATACACAATCTTGGTCAGAGCATCATATATTTTGTAAACATCTCCTTTGTAGAAATGCACTATATCGATCATGAGCGAGTTCATACTCCGATTCGCACTTGACCGATTTTCGGGTGGCTGTGGCCACAACCTTTTTTGAGGGTTGGATCCGCGCCTGCATTGAAGGGACCACATAACTAAGGACGCTATATGCGATAATTTAAGCATTATACATTACATACATATTTTTATATCTGAATAACATTTAATTTATATCGTTTAATCTTCAAAGAATTGTTATCAAAAAGAGTTTTTATTTTATCCGTATTTTTCCAAATGACTGATCTTGTAGAGTGTGAGACGCCACATTCCTCTGCAATATCCTCATTTGATTCACCATTTTGTAATCTCCTAATAATTTGTGATTTTCCTTCAATATTTAACACTTTCCGCTTTTATTGCGACATGGAGACGTAAAAAAGCCTGATCAAAATCAAATCGCAACGATATGTATGACCTGTCGACGGTTGCTATCGGTGCTATTCGTGAAACATGCAGGGGAAAATGGTACAGAGCGCGCAAGGGGTGTGGTGGGGTGCGGGTGGGGATTGGGAAAGTGCGTAGCTAATAATAAAACAAAATATTCCTTCTTATGTCATTATTCATTAGAATTAGCATGGAGGCTATATAAAGGAGATATAACTCATACGGGAAAATTGACAAAATATGGCAACGAAATGGGAGAAGTTATATTTACTTTTTATGCCGCTAGGGTCGCTAGTTTTTGATAGGAACTCATCCTTACCAAAGTGAATATAGTATAATAAATAGAAGTGAAGTAAGCCAAGTAACTAGTTTTATTTTGAAGTGATCATTTTGAAGTACACAATTTGGTTAAAAAATTTATTAAATAAAAAACTGTTTAAAAAACATGTAAAACGGGAAAAGTAGTGCAGTAGACAATTGTAAACGTGGTAGTGCTTGTGACAATAAGCAACGGGATCAATTGGGTTTAAAAAACCTGGAATTTTTAAAGTACCAAAAGCTAGTATAAATATTCCAAAATTAATTAAATTGTATGACATTATATTAAATATTAATTTTCAGCATTATTATTAATAAATAAAAGTTTAATTTAATGTCTGATTCAATAATATCTTTCATTTTTACAATTCCAACATTACAGGTTACTATTTAATTATTTGATGTTTTTTTTTTTATTTTTATGTAATTATTTTGCGAATTTGAACTATCACTTCAACTTCAACTAATTCCTTATTGAAAAATTGAAATTACTTATCATTTATTTAAAAAAATGTTTTATTGGAAAAAGACTTTGGCTGGAAATAATTTTTATAATACTATAAATACGTAATGTTTTTCAATTAAAACTCGCGCCCTATACTCTCTTTTGTTTCCGGTGCGGAAGGAACACTACTGACATCTTATTTTTGCCAATTATTTGTTTACATGGACTTATGTATCCTTGTTTAGTGTATATGAGAATTAGGTTCAAATTAATGTTTTGTTTTACTGAAAAAGTATGACGGTTGGTCGTTATAGTCGATGAATTTCGGTACAGGTTCGTTGCTTTATCCGATGTTGTTATTGCCGGTATGATTACATAGGTGTTTATATAGGGATTTGGCCAGGACCTTGCCATGCAGTCGTAATAACATAGAGATAATATATATAGAGTAGGCAAGTAATAGGCGCGCGTGTAAGTGGAAACGTCTCCTCAATAGAAAGAGAGGTCAGACATCGCAGAGGTAGAACTATCTCTTTCTAAATGACTAATATACAATGATTATATATTAGTCATTAAAACGAGATAGCTCTACCACAGCGATTCTCTTTTTGCAGCTATCTGAGGGACAACTTTTAACTCGGCTTGCCTACTCTACGTATATATTATCTCTATGCTTAATAACCGATCCATCGTTGGAAATGATGTCGGTATAGCAGGTTTCGACTGTATTTTTAACATTGGAAAAATCATATAATTGCTTTCATTAAAATTTGTTTCATATAGACAACATCTATTACGCTAAAGTAATAATATTGTCTATAATTATTGTAGAATTGTAAACCATAATGTAAATAAAATAGATGACTACATTACAAAGTGAATCGGGAGAAACACATCAAATGTTAGGAGCTCACATGTATATATTAATATCCATCAATATTAGAGTAGGAAAGCTTTACAGGTCTCTATTTTAAGTCGATCGTAATGCAAGTTTTAGATGTATAAAGGGAGTTCATCATCAGATCCCGATTAAATATACATGGTACTATGGCCCACAAAACTAGCGTCCAGTTTTTCAAATTTATTAGTTGATTTGTACCTATTAGTCATTCGGTTTTTGAGAAAACGTTGTTCATTACAAATATACTAACAACTATTATCCGAAACATTTTTTCGAAAACCGAATGTATAAGACACAAATTAATTATGAAATTTTGAAAATCAGTGAACCAAGAAGAAAGTAGATAGATAGATAGATAGATTGTAGAGACTGCCCTGGACGGGCTACACTTCGACCATAAGGTCCATTGTGATGCCTAAGGATGTGAGAATGTGAGTGGAGTGGCAGGAATTTTTGTGTATAGACTAGGAATCGGTAGGATATGCGACTGCAGTCGACTATAATAGGAACTATGCCGATATTCATCTGGAATTCGTGAAGGAAACTGCAGAAAACCTTCTCAAGCTTAGCCAGTTTAGTCAATTAACCCCCTCCCCCTTTTTTTTCCTTGATAATTAACAAACTGCCGATGACGGGATTCGAACCCATAACCTCCCAGTTTCCAAGTAGGCATACTGCGCAGACATAATTCCTTAGACCGCTCGGCCACTTGGACTGTTAGAAGAAAGTAACTGCATTCGTTTAAAATAATTCTCAAAATCGGTGTACATTTCTCGAAATGTCGGGTGTACATACATGCCAAACACATATACAGGTCTAATTAAGAACCTCCTACCTTACGGGAAGTCGATTAAAAGTGATATAAATTAGTTGATATTTTCAATTCAATTACTAATTCATAATGTTTTTGTTGTATAATCAATATAATTGAAAAGTGATTAAACTAATTTTTTTTCAATATCCTTGCAATTAAAAACAATTTATTATTTTAAATACAAAACATTAAATATAATGACCTTTTCATTATAATAAAGGATCATGTTAAAAACATATTAATTATATAATAACTATACATATAAATGTTTAGGGTCGGACTGGGCCGAAAGGATCCGGGTGGCTCCTCACAAGCCTAGGGCCCGGAACGGGATTATGGTAGATAGGATACTATCAGAAAATAATGAAATATACAAATTATCAACTATATCTAGAGCACGGTAGTGCGTAAGGCCGAGTTTAATATTATTAGGTAAATATAATTCCAATTACGTATAATATAACAAATCGGAAGCTACCCAATAAACATTTTTTTTAAACAGAAATTTCAGCTAACCTCCCAATAACTCGATAGTAAAAGCTGCTATTCTCGTCATCCTTGATAAGATCCGATTCTGTGTTTACTATAATCAACGAATCCAACAGTTCTTGCCCCAATAAAGAGCGAAGTCTATTGTAATATAAAGATTAGAGAAAAGTACACGAATAGCAATTATACAAAGATGATAACTTATTTATGTAAAGATATTCAGAAAATTTATAATAATGACAAATCAATAATGCAAAGCACTCTTAATGTTAACATTGTAATCATAAGTTAACTAGATTATAATTACTAGAGTTTACATTGATACTTCAACATTCCCCCTCAATGTAAACACACAAAAATTAAAAATAATAAACTTAATTTAGACGTAACGCATTCCAATGCTGTTAATGCACTTCCAATGCTTAGAACTGTTCAAACTTTTTGTGAAGACATCCGCAACCATTTCCTCAGTTGACAGATATTTGATTTGAATATTTCCTCCAGCTATACATTCTCGAATAAAATGATGCTGAACATCAATGTGTTTCGTTCTGCTATGAAACATGGGGTTCTCGGACAGTTTTATCGTCGATTGGTTATCGTTATACAAAGAATGGTTAACCTCCTCGAGAGCTGATCGAAGAGAATGGAGAATTCAGGAGCAGCACAATTGACCCGTGATCGCAGTGCTATCGGGGTGCACGACTCGAACTGACATCTATCCATCCATACGCCAATTTATTTGCATAATACACTAGTAAGTACGCATGGCCATCCACAAACGTAGCGCTCTTATTTTAAATTTTATAATTGATTTGTGCCTTATTAATTGCTTCGAAAAAAAAACTCTTCGAATAAAAGTTGTTCATTATAAATTTACTAACAACTTTTATTCGAAACATTTTCCCAAAAACCGAATGAATAAGACACAAATCAGCTATAAAATTTTGAAAAAAGAACACTACTTTTGTTGTAGGTAGGTACAGACTAATTAAAAATGAATTTATTAATTACAAATTCATGGAATTTGTCATAAATGCTTGTAAATACAAAGTCTAGTCGATTTATTTTATTTTAATGAGTGTAATTAAATAATGAATGTAAAAATTGTTATTTTACATTCAAAATTGCAGATATAATTCCTGCAATTATAATAATAATAAATGTATAGGTACCTACTGATTAGGCCGGGAAGTATGCAACATAATATCCGCGATTAAAAACTTTTATCGTTTATGTCATGGAGTCTCCATGGTTTATGTAATGGATTGAAAATTATTATAAAGAACAATAACAACTAACTGAGTTAATTGCTTATATACCCGGTATATACGCAGTTTAAGAAAAAAGTTATAAACAAAAATTGTTTATTATTATACCCAGTACTTATATATAAATATACAAGGTACCTATATTAAGTTTAGTCCCGACTTTGTAACGCTTGAACATATTAATCCTTGATATAAATGCTTGGAATGGGTGTTCATAAAATGGCCTAATTCGGCCATTTCCGCATGTCCATTCGCCTGTTTGTCCGTGGATACGATAACTTAAGAACCAAAAGAGCTGAAATTTTCTTCATGTGTTCTAGAGCAAAAAAGTAAGGTCAAGTTCGTTAATGGGCAAAATCGGAACGTGTTTTCCCCTGCCAGAGGAGAAAATATACATCTTTGAAACCATAAGAGATAGATAAAAACAATTTGTTAACAAACAATCTTTTTCTTTTTAAAACAAACAACTTTTGTTTGAAAATTTTTTTCATAAACTCAACTCGTTTCAACTCCTCGGAAAGCGAATTGTTAACAATTCGAATACCCAGAATTTATAACAAATCAATCACTGATATACAACTCAGTATATACTGGATATTCAAACAATTAACTCAGTTAGTTGTTACATTACTTGCTAAAAAGGAAAATTTGGTTGTCTTTAAATTTTTATTCTATCTATTACAGTTTACAAGATATATATTTTCTACCCTGCAAGGGGCAACACGGTACGATTTTGCTCATTTACGAACATAACCTTACTTTTTATCTTTAGAACACACTCATAAAATTTCAGCTGGTCATTTCTTTTCGTTTTAGAGTTATCTTGTCCACAGATAGACGGACAGTAATTAGGTAATTTTATGAATACCTATACGAAAATTTTTTTCTTCGATCAATAGTTTCAACCATTACAAGGCGGAACTAAACTTAATATACTCTTGTATCTAGTAGTATATATATCGGGATTAAAAACTATAACGTATTTCACTCAAATCTTGTGGAAAATGCGGAGACGTTTGTGGATAATTTGTCTTTGCCAAAGATTTGTGCCGAAAATTTGGTATGTTAACTAAACATTTACTTTAAATTCGTATGATAGAAGAAAAGTTTAAATACCTACAAAAAAGTTTCTTTTTCAAAAAACCAACACCTTTTGTTTAAAGCTTTTCCCCCAATTTCACCTCAAACATCTGTGATTGCTGAGATTACACAACCATAAGTTAATTACAAAATTTCATTCCGATCAAATTAAAATGATGGCCTCCAGTGCGTAAACAGACACACATATATAACTCGGTTTTTGTTTTTTGTGATGCAATTTATGATAGTGTTTCTATTTAAAGGGTCTTGTATAACAATTTACCGCTCGAAATAAAAGCTATAAAGGATATTAAAAAATTCAAATCAAGCTTAAAAGATTATCTAATAAAAATTTGCCCGTACAATAATCACTAATAAAACTGAAAATTGTATTGTAATAAACTAATAACATGTTATCATTTGGGGTCTCAATTTCTTTATTAAATCAGGGTTTCCGAACGTTTTAAACTTATGAAACTTATAGTCAAGAATTTTAACCAAAGTTTGATAACAAGATAAATTTAAAAAAAAAACTTTTTAAAAACAAGCTTTTATTTAAACTTAATTATAGTAAATCTAATTTTCAACAACTTTACTTCTTATGGGTTTTTCGATTTTGTCAATATTAAGAGAGATACACCAAATTTTATGTTTCCCCCTCCCTCTAAACCCCACTTTCCCCTTTCCGATTTAGGTCATGCTTACCATAAAAATGCATTGTCATAGGAACTGAACCAAGAATTATAATGCAGCAATAGTCATAATCGAATTTTTTCAATCAGCTGGAGCTTTTGTTGCAATTTTTCCAATATTTGTATACGAGGATTGAGCCTATTAAAAATGGAAAATTTGTTACGCAGGAGCTGCATTAACTTCCTTGCAATTACAATACAAACAATACACACAAACCCTGACATGTAAAACATGAATTCAAACAAAACAGGGCTAGTTCACGTAAAAGTAGTCATATCCTTTGGACAATCGTTTCATTTTTGTTCCGATCTGTGTATGTTTTCAGAGAAAAAGACGCATTCCAAAGAAAAAGTTTTTGCGATTATTTCAAAATCGTTCATTTTCACATATCTCCTCAAAGTGTGTTAGGGTTGCCACCACTCCAGAGACTTATATCGTCTGGAGACTATAAAAATCGTGCAGTTTCTCCAGACTTCAAAGATAAATCTCCAGATCTTTTGAGTTCAGTGAAAGAACATAGTGCTAACCAAAATTGATTTATTTTTATGTATCGTGTCTCATGGCGTAGGCTTTTAAACGACAATATTGAAAGCAGCTTCAGTTTTCGGATACTATTAGCATTTAGCTTAAGCAGTCCTCAATTTGAATTCTTTTGAAATAGACTCATGCGCACATTTATCTTCTGTAAGTGGCATGACTGGACATGACATAAACAAAACCCAGTCACTCAATTTTTCGAATTTGTCTACAATGGAATCCTATCGTTGATTGACTGATTCTATATCATATTAACTTACATTCAATTAATCTGGCTTGGAAACAATGTTCAATGTAGTCATACTACAAATATTAATAATGAGAATAATGTTAGACAAAAATATGAACTATTCCTTTAGAATAACAATGGGATATTATATTATTCCTTTAGATTAAAGGATAATATGTATATAAGGCCGCGACTAGTTGCCCTAGGGCAAAATAACTTCGACAAAAAAAACCGACAAAATAACCTCGACTAAAATAACCTGAAAAAAAATAACCTCGTAAGAAAATAACCTGAACAAAAATAACACCGTTATTAAAAAACCTGAAAAAATAATAACCTTATAATGTTACAAGAAAAATTTTAAAAAATATATACATTTGGTGTCACGTTTTTTAATCCGAGGACAAAATATCCATAGAAAAACATCCGAGGATAAAATATCCGTGGACAAAAATATCCGCAGATTTCAATTGAGTACTACAATCTTTCACTTCACCTATCATATCCCAAGTTGGTCTGGTTTGCGTGTTTTTGGGCCTCCGCACTAACAGGCGTTCTATATATTTTACATATTGCGGCAAAAACTGAATTAATCGATTGGAATAGTTACCTTATTGAATTTCAATAATTAAGCATTATGTTAACTATTTCAACCTAGTACTACAATCTTTCACTTCATCGGTCATATCCCGAGTTGGCCGGGTTTGCGTGTTTTTGGGCCCTCACACTAAAAAGCGCTCTATATATTTCAATTATTATAGCAAAAACTATAGTACTAGTTTGGAATAGTTACCTTATTTAATTTCAATAATTAAGCATTATGTTAACTATTTCAACCGAGTACTACAATCTTTCACTTCATCGGTCATATCCCAAGTTGGCCGGATTTGCGTATTTTTGGGCCCCTCACTAAAAGGCGTTCTATATATTTCGTTTAATTAATGTCTTTAGATTATTATTTTTTCAGTTTTTTTTTTATAAGGGTGTTATTTTTGTTCAGGTTATTTTGTTACGATGTTATTTTAGTTGAGGTTATTTTAGTCGAGATATTTTGTTGCGAGGTTATTTTAGTAGAGGTTATTATTTCCGAGGGTAATGTTACGGAACCTATTAATTGTAGAGAATGATTAAATTTATTAATTTTATTTATTGTTGCTTATTTTCGGAGTAAAAAAACAACAACAATATTCCATTGTTAATACTTGAGTATTGATTTATTTAAATTATAGACCATATTTCCAAAAGAGATCGACTTAATGTAAGTTCATCTCCAGGCTTTCCGAAAATGTGAGGTGGCAACCCTAAAAGTTTTTAGCGGCTTTCAGCTAATATTAATTTTATTATTATTACTTTAATTTATGCAGTTTAATTAAACGTTTGAATTTAAACAATTCTTGTTTAAATACTGTAAAATTATTTAAAAAATAGGCTATTTTAATTTGATTCATTCGCGTATAACGTGCATACATCATTTCCAAAAACGAAAAAAAAAAAACACATAAATTATGAATTCAATAAAATTAATAAAATTTATGGTCGAATTCATTTCTATTGTGGTTGCAGTGAATGGCAATTTGATTACATTGCCCGGCCAATGTCCTTTTGATCATCTGAAACCAACACCCATCGCTGTTGTCCCAGTTGTAAGTATTTATTAAAATGATTTTAAATATATTTTTGGTATAAGTGTTTCAATAACCTAATTAATCCATTTTTGCAAGTTCATTTGTTTGTCCGATTGTCTAGCTATCAACACGATATCTCAAAAACTAAAAGAGATAATTAGCCGAAATTTTATGAGTGCTCAAGAGCTAAAAAAAGACTTCAGGGGAGCTCCCTATAGTGCCTGCGTGACACAGGCACCAAATTAGCAACAAGCAACATATCTCTGAATCCATATCCCAGAGATAGTTACGATTAGCTAATTCATACTGATGATGACTACATTGTAGTCGAAATACGTATTTATAAAATACAAACAAATGTTCTAGGAATAGGGGCAAAATTTGAAATATAATATAAAAAGTACATTAAACATTGCCTGCATTAATAATAAACTCAGCATATTCCGGGTATTTAAGCAATTAGTTCAGTTAGTTGTTATTTTCACTTGTTTTTTTTTTTTTTTATTCTATAGTTAAAAGGCAAATTTAATTCAATTGCTGAAACGGCAATGGGTAGTATAAATCGAACAGATATAGGTGTAACTTTGAAACAAACCGAAAAAGATACAGTTAGAATTATAATTAGATTTCGATCTACAGAAACTAATCAATGCAATGAAATTGTCATTTACATTAAACCTTTGAGTCAACTTGGAGTTTATCAAGCACTTTATCAAGGTAAGCGATTACATTTTTTTAAATTCAAATAATATAATAAAATACGAGTTTTAACGGATTTTCACATTAATATACTAAAAAAAAAGTTGTTAGGTATTGTTACTTTGCATAATAGATTTTACAGAAGAAAAAAAACATCGCAATAATGGAGTAAAAATGTGTTACGTAGGAGCTGCGTCAGCTCAAGGAATTTCCTCATAATAAATGCATCACGTCTTTAATTTTCATGACGACTTTTTTTCCAAATCATAAAATTCTGAAAAAAACTAAGAACACTGTCAGACCGTCCAAGTAGCCGAGCGGTCTAAGGCGTTATGTCTACTTGGAACTGGGAGGTTATTGGTTCGAATCCCGACATCGGCAGTTTGTCAATTATTAAGAAAAAACAAAAGGGGGCGGTTAATTGACTAAACTTTCGGCGTATGGACAAGAACGATGTAATCGGCTATGCTTATGAAGGTTTTCTGCAGTTTCCTTCACGAACTCCAGATGTATATCGGCATAGGTCCTATCACAGTCGTCTGCAGACGCACATTCTACCAATTCCTAGTCTACACACAAAAATTTCTTCCACTCCACTCACATACGTCCAGGGCAGCCAAATGAATAATAGTCCACTTATTAACCCGGAAAAGTGGTGAAACAGCACCGATTTTAAAAATTATTTTTTCCTGGATTCCTTAGATCTTCAGGCATATTCATTGCAGCACTGAGAAAATTAATGCTGATTAATCGGAAATCGTCTGTGGGGGGTTTTTGTATATTACGAATCCGATGTCCAAAAGCAAGTGAAAAATAATTTTGAAATCACTTGCTTTTGGACCTCGGATTTGTAATCAGCGACCCCGAAAACCCCAGACGATTTCCGAAGTGAAATTTTGAATTTTAAAAATTTTTTTATTACTGTTTTTTTGGGTTCTTTGAGGGGGGTGGGGATTTCCCTAATTTAACCATTTAACCAAAAAAAGTTTCATCAAAATCGGTTCAGTATAAAAGCAAATAAACAGACATTTACAATTTTATAATAGTAGAGAAGATAAACGAGTAAATAAAATTAAAAATTTTAAAATACCCACGACGACGTTGAGAAACATATCTACTGCAGCACCTCGTGGCCTAAAACCGATAACATGACAAAGAACCTGCTCTAAGGTGATACCTATGTAATCAACAAACCGTATTAAAATTGGTCTAGTATTTTTTGAGATACATACCCTGGTGGCCTATAACCTCAAAACATGACAAAGAACCTACTCTAAGGTGATAACTACGTAACGCAACAAACCGCATCAAAATAGGTCTAGTAATTTTTGAGAAAAATGGTAACAGACATACAAATACACAAACAACCTCTTACTCTAAACACACAATATCGCACACAACACAATACTGTCTCCGTTTCGTCGTGAGTAAAAATTTGTGTATTATTTATTATTAATTAAACCAGAAATTGGAGATGCAATTGATTCAAAGCATCGAGACTGTTTAAAAAAATTACTAAACAAATTCTGTACGACCATTTATCAGCAGATTCTAAAACTAATATTAATTGCGAGCATTTTTTCTAGTGGCACCGAATACGGATTTCGTAGAATATACAGCTTATTTTTTATCACTTGATCCATTAACTCTGAAGGCTGTTGCTTTGATATGCCACAATTTACCAGATTCGAAATATCAAGGTTAGATAAATAACTTAGAAAATAATTTGTTAAAAATAATTAAAGAAAAATAATAAAATACAATTTTTTTGCTTTTAGTTGAAATTGCAGTATTGTCTGCATTTACATCAAAATACGATCAAGCAACACAGGAAGAAGTTAAAAAATTATTAGAGGAGAATAATATAGGTGAATTAAATCAATACATTGTTGGAATTGAACAAGATAATAATTGTGATTTTTCTACGTCAGAAATTATTGGCTCTCTGTTACCATCAAAAGATGTTTTTTGGCCTAGTTCTTAATCCAAAGTTTCCCATGCTCTAGATGAAATTAAAAATTATCAAAACTAATATTTTGTTTCAATACTTATATTTATAAGTTTTTAATAAATTCTCAGGTTAACTTTATTTTACCCATAATTACATTATATTTTGTATTAATATTCTTGTTTAAAAGTTTTTGAATAAAATTCAATTTGTTGTATATCGTGACGAGGACTATCACAAAAAAACCTTTTTGAAATGAAACTTCTTTAGTGAGTCTAGTGGTATCTAATATTTAAAAAGTTAGTCTGCTATCTTTGTCATACACTAACCTTTTTCTTTAGCCTAAACTTTACCTATAATATACAACTGGGCGAAGGTTGCGTTCAGCTCTGAGTGAGAGGTAGGAAGAGAGATAAAGTAAATACAGGGTACCTGCCAATTATTTTTTTCTTTTCTCAATTAAAACATTTTCCGAAAAAAATATAATAGTACCAACTATTTTTTATGGTCATACATAAAAAAGGGTTACATACAATATATTGAATACATACTCTGGAATTCTGGGCTAGTAATTTGGGGTATGAAATGTACCTTTTTAATATATATGTGTATGAATAAAATATAAATGTTACATAAATCTTTTGAACCTTTACCGATTGACCGTTATAATAAAAGAGGTAAATTTTTTCTAAGAATTTAAATAGAATTGAAAAATAGTTTAGACTTTTAGAGAAATTTTTTTGATAGTTTAGATTTTTGGAAATTCCGAATAATTTTCCTCAACTATTACACATGGGAGAACTAATGAACAATTATTTACCTGATTTGTTACTGATTTCTCAATGGTTAAATTTTACATAAAGTGGGAATTTTGGGTGCATTCGTCTTGGACGCTTACACGCTTTGAGCGCTCACGCTTATAAGCACAAATTATTGGTGTTCATGTTGGCTTACGAACGCTTAGAATCGATCAGAAAATATCGTTCGTTTTGGACGTTGTGAGCGTTAGTTTTTTATCAACATGGCGACGTTTTATTTTGTCGAAAGTAACAGAAATAGTATACGTTTTACCAGATTCTGAATCATTTAAATCGATCGAAAATAATCTGGGTAATAGTTAGCCATTTTTATTGATTTGCAAACGATTTTAATTTTAAGTAATTTAATAAATATGACTGAAGTTTGGTTAGCTTACGCTTACATAGCATTCGTTTTGATAAATAGTAAGATTTGGCGCTCACGCTTTTGCTGCCCTACCTCTGTGGAGTAAGTGTTTGTGAGGGCGAGATGCACGTCATGAACTCAGCCACAAGTGTAATTTTTTGACACTCACAGCGCCAAGTCGAACGATGAAATCGACGATTGAGCGCGCTGAAAGCTGTGAGCGTCCAAGACGAATGCACCCTTTATGTTAGCTTACTCAACCTGACTGAGTTTCTTCGAGTTGGTCTACTTTGAATTAAAAAAGTGAAAAGTACTATTCGTGCCAGTGAAAATTAGTTTTTGCATAATTTCTTTTTTCAAAAAAAATAAAAGTAGTGATTTTACTGAAACGATAATTTTACAATTTAATAATCGATTTAAAGATTTTGAAAATATAAATGTAATGAGTGATTTTTAGTGGCCCCTTTTAATAGAAAATTTAAAATTCCCCCTTTAATAGATGCTGGATTAGGTACGCCTGCAGGTTATTGTGTCGCAGGGCTGATTCACTAGTTCAGGGAATCTGAGCCACAGATTTTTTGCTTTTACTTAAGGTTTCCATCTTGTACCCACCAGTAAACCATGCAATTAGGGAGGGAAATTATACAATGAAGTTCGATAGGGTTATACTAGGGGATTGTTAGCGACAACATTTTACCCTACTGCCCTAGCTATTGGCTAGATGCTCTTGGCACGAAACCTCGCACCGTAGCTCGGGTATTGCATGGTTTCTTTGACATCTCAGAGTTGTCCTGTCCGAAATAGGTATTCCTGCCAGCAACATAGTTGCCGACGGCATAGCACAACACTTCATAGAAGCACACAAACCTCTCCACCAACTGCAAGATCCTACCATGCCTAGCAGAGGAATAGAGTTACGGCAAATAGCTGTATATTTTTCTTCTTAGGTTAATGAAACAATATAGTATTAACTAGAAAGCATCTGCTCAAACACCAGATCGAAAATTTTCAAATGCACGCTCTTAGACAAACAGCTGCTTTTAGAGCTGACATTTAGTAACCAGAAGAATGTGCACTTTAATAAAAATGGCATCTAGGAAAGAAAAAAACTTATCAAATATTTTTTCAACAAAATTCACATTCATACATTTTTGTTCGATGATCTACATCAGCACATTAAGTGTAGGTCCATAATTAGTAGTTCCAGCACTGGATCCAAAATCGCAAATTTGAGATGTAAAAAACGGACTGTTACAACATATGCAGACTGAATCGCCTTCTTCTTACAAGATGAGCGATAAAATTTTCGCCATTTATCTTTTCGGTAACATTTTTGCAGTGATTGTTTGGTACAACGAAGGCGTTTGTTGCAAAAAATTACTATTTTAATTTAATTTTGACTTTTATAGACCTGTAGCTACCTGTCAAATATGATGCAAATAAGTCGTATCAGAGCGTAAATCTATGTAATTATTCTACCTCTATAAATTATTTCTAATTTCTTGTACATTACAAATCTAAAATGCGTTTTTCGCTTCCAAAATTTAAAAAAAAAATCGTAAGATAGAACCAAATATATATTTTCATATAAGAAAACAGCTGTAGTAATTTTTTTTATCGTAACTGCTAAGAATAAGAGCCAGAGACATGTAAGAATAAACTATAAGAAATAATATTTAAAATATCAACAATACCATTAAATAAAGATTATTAAGATAATCAAAGAGAATTCTAGGTTTTTGAAATTAATTTTTTTGCCCCAATTTCTAGAACAATTATTTGTATTTTATAAATAAGTTTTTCGACTACAAAGTAGCCATCATCAGTATGAAATAGCTGATCGTAACTATCTCTGGGATATGGAGTCAAAAATATGTTAATCGTTGCTAATTTGGTGCGTGTCTCACCTTCAAGTTGCATTCTGTTCAGCTTCAGTACATCGAGAGACAGCCTCTTGGTTGCACTCTGAACAGTATTTTCCAGAGCTCTTGCCGCGGTACTTTTCCCCAGTGATCACGGTGTTTGATTACTCGTTGATCACCTGTTTACATACAGTCCTTAGAATTCCTAAAATAGGCTCTGGGCCTATGAAGGGTATTCCAACTCCCTTCTTTGCTAAGGTATCTGCTTTTTCGTTTTCTTCGAAACCATTGTGATCCGACACCCAGATCAATTTAACATTGTTCCGTTTTGCCAGCTCCAGCAGTTCCTCCAGACAATCCTTGACTACCCCTGAGGTGACCTCAGTTCCAGAGAAAGCTTTTAGAGCAGCTTGACTGTTCGAGAGAATACATACGTTCTGGTTTATGTAGCCTCTACGTAGGTTCTCACGGACGCAAGCCAGTATGGCGTAGACTTCTACTTGAGGGACCGTGGCATATTTCCCCAAGTTGAGGCTTATGTTTGCTTAAGGTCTCTCATCGTAAATTCCTGCACCGGTCCTTTCTTGAGATAGGATGGTTCTCCTAACTGGCTTATTGATTCTTAGTGATCCAATACAGCCAAATGGTTCGATTCCCGAGATTGTTTCGATCAATAATATATTAAGTCTCTGTGCTCAAATTTATCTGCTCCCTTCCTAAAAAGAAATATAAATTATAAAAACATGTATTAAACTGAAAACTTTTATTATCTCGGTAGGACACTTCATAACAATATTTCAAATAATATATTTAAAAAAAAAAAACAAATTATGGTAGTTTTTATGAATATTTATATAAGTAATTACTATTTAATTTTTATTTGGTTTTCATTTATTTATTAATTAAACAAAAATGTCAAAATTTTTGAATAATTAAGTTATTTAGAATATTATCTCTTATATTATTGTCAAAAAAAAAAATTAAAAAAATTATACAAAAACATTTTATCTGTATCTATACACAACTATTACAAAAATTAAAACACAGGTACACCTAGTGACTAGTAAAAATTGATGTCGACTTTTTATATTTAATTAAAAAAGGCTTATTATGAACGTAATATTATTTCTTTTATAATTGTAGTATTGCTGAAAGGAAACCATTAGTTAACTATTGAATTCTTGTTTATTTATGATATCATAACAGTAGCGTCGTCAATCGTGCACATGCTCCTTCAAGTTTTGCATAATTCGATCATGGAAGACTCAAACATGATTGACTTTCAGGTTTGTGAATTTACTTTTATTGGTATTTATGAATTGCACGGCGTCAAAAGAGTCCAAACGATTGTTTCACGACTGATAAGTGGCAATCTTCCACTCGATCGATAAAGGTGGAAACGATTTCGTGTTTCCGCTTGCCGCTCGTTCTTCAACAAAAATGCAACATTTAAACTAACGAATTATTATAATTAGTTCAGTGATGTATATTAATTATATCTTGATTTTTATCTAAGTACACACAGAAATATTGAAGAATAATACATAAATCCCTGATTTACTGATTTATGAAGTAAAATTTACATCGAATGTACTGCCTGCTGTTAATTGTTTCTGCTTATATCTATTGTCAGGGTTGGTAACGTAAATGACCTACTTTTATACATATAATATACATGGTAATACCAGGTAATACACTCATATATTTTGTACGTTTAAGGACGTTCATGCGTGAGGCTTGATAGTAGATTAAAAAAATTTCATTTAGTGAATTGATTAGCTCAATTATGGTAGTTATCCTCCCTCAAAAATTTAAAACCTGTTGGCGATCATTTCAAAGAGTAATTATCGATTAAAAATCAAACTTTTAACACAGCGTCTTATGGAGAACACAATTTTTTTATACTTAAAATTATAATAACTATATTATTAAAGTAAACACCATAATAAATAATGTTTATAAATATTCTTTGCAATATGCAGTTTATATAATTGCATTAAAAAAATGGTGTTGAACGTTTGAATTAATTATTTAATAAAATTAAAACTGTTTTGTTAGGTTTATTTTTTTCCACCATATTTTGAAAACTGGTGACAGCGCACAGTAAACAAATATACACATATACACTGTGAACGTCAAAACATAGGATATAAATTTGTCAGATCTGTCAAATCAATTTCTAATTTACATTTACTGATATTTTACAATAAATACTTTTAAAATATTTAGGACAAATAAAAAAAGGTTATAAATCGTTGTAAGATTATTGATATACTTTACAACTTTTTTTAAATCCAAATTAAATTTTATTAAAAATAGTTACTCATTTGATTCTAGCGTAGCGCATGAACGCCCTTAAAGTTAAAAAAAAATGTTGAATGAATCAACATTAAATCTATTAAAATAACAAATTAAATCGTTAGATAGCAATGTTAGATAAATGTATATTCTGTAAGTTACGTAAATTATGATTTTGACGTGATACGCGTGTACCTCGCAACCCTGATCACAAGTACTTTATAGTTATACAACACTGATAAATTGTTTTATTATATATTTAATTCTGTAATTTATAGTATGTACAGCCTGTCACAAAAGTAAACACAATTTTGCTAACGTACTTTTGTGGTATAATCGACAGCAAAAGTGGAGTTCTTTTTTTAAAAATTGCTTTGTGCGGAATTCATTTGGTTTTCGAATAAAAGTTGTTCGTTATAAAAATACTAACAAATTTTATTCTAAACATATTTTCGAACACCGAATGGATTCGGCACAAATCAATTGTAAAATTTAAAAACAAAAAAAAAACAAAAAAAACGTTACTTTTGTTGAAGATTATACAATATTGGGAGCTCTAGCACTTGGATATGCTCTCTAATGGATAAATTATAAACCAGAGCTAGTAAGTGTTTATTTCTTGTCCCAACCCCAGCGACGTACTCTTCCACCTACAAGTTTCATACATGCACTTTGGTGAACAACTTAGAAACTACTGTAAGTAGGTTGCCATATTAAGCTCCGCCCCTGCCAGAGATCCCAATTGTAATGAAATTTAAAAAATACATCTATTTTTTTTATCATAAAATAATATTTAAAGTACGATTGTGATGTTTTATACTGAAATCCACGAAATCTACTGCTCAGAAATTTATCGATATTTATTCAAATAGCAGTAGTTAGTAAACAATTTTAAAAATACATTCTATTAAAAAATGATTGAATGTCGCATAATTAACTCTACATCAGTAGACAAGTCGAATATAAAAAAAAAATGTACCAAAAAACCGATTACAGTCGTTTATTTTCTGAATACAGAATGAAATAGCATTAAATTTATAATGGCAATACTGTTTCGTTTGAGTTAAATAATGGACTCTTAAGTTTGAGAAATGTGATTTTATGTAACATTGAGTCATTTTCCAATAAAAATAAATTAAAAATATAGACAATACAAAATCACATTTACATTTTACACTTGTTGAATTTTTACACGAAATATTTTATATTTATGAAGTGCAACTATTCGATTTTTTCCAATTTATTTAATTATTTATGTATTTTATCCTGATATTTATTGCTGATTCTATGTAGGAAAGTTCATTTTTTAATGTATTATTATATATTTGTTTTATTATTTTGTTATACTACACTACACGTTCGTTAAGTAGACTTTCAATACGAGTGTACGTAATTTGAATACTATTAGCTTACCTGAAACAAGCAAGGGTTTGGTAATCTAGGCACCTTAAATTGAATAATATTATTTGTTGTAGAATTAATAATTTGCATGTTGTACAAAGCACAAAATAAATTTTTTCGTCTCACAAAAACTAGCGTTATAAAATTTATACACTGGTCAGGAGCATGACTATTCAAATTGGTCACCATAAGATGCCTTCCTCCGAACAAAAAACTTTTCTTCAGGTCATTTTTTCCAAAAACGCTTTCCTGAAGAACCATTCAGGTGCATTGTTTTAAACAAGCCATCCTGTATAATACTAAACAATGATTATTAACAAACAAAAAATAGTAACGTTAAAAGTTCAGTTTACTTCTAGTCTTTTTAAAAACGGTGCCCAGATTGAAATGTTAGATTTAAAGAACGGATAGTTTAGTGCCCAAATTGCATACACCTTTTAAATACTATACATATATTAATAGAGAGATAATTTTTTAAAATATAATATATAATTTTTATATAAAACATTTAATTAAAAATTAACAATATTTAAATATTTATAAAACTCACACGGGATTACAAAAAACGGTAAACAAATAAAGCGCCATTTACTTATAATAAATATTTATATATGTATATTAATATGCAATTTAAGAAGTTTGTATCGACCTACAGTCTAATTGGGAAACGATTGTAATTGGTTATAAAATTTTCATAAGAATGAAAATTAGTTTTGATGAGTTGTTACATCGTTTTACATTGGGTTAAAGATTTAACAACTGAAATTGATTTTCAGGCTTCTCTTAGCCATATTAATTTTAACCCCTTGTTCAACTCCCGGAACAATATTTTTATACCCGATGTACTGTGTGTTTTGGGCAGCTTTTCCTATAGAGAATCAATGTTAAATATTATTTATTACTGCCTGGCCATCTGATACTGTATGAAGTCAGCCAGTACACATGTGATGAGAGTACACTTTAGTATGTGCATTGTGCATCACAAAGCCCCACTCTTAAATGACAAACAACCATACGCATACAGTATAGTTATGAGATAACTGACTGACTTTATTTACATGTGTACTGACTGACTTCATACAGTACCAGATGGCCAGGCAGTAATAAATAATATTTAATATTGATTCACTATAGGAAAAGCTGTCCAACACAGTCTGTATAATATATACCAGGGTATATTAAGTTTAGTCCCTACTTTGTAACGGTTGAAAATATTGACCGCAGAAAAAAATTTTGGTATAGGTATTCATAAAATGACTTAATTTCTGAAATTTCGTATGTGTGTTCTAGAGCTAATAAGTAAGGTTAATTTCGTTTTTGTCGATTGGACAAAATCGAAAGATAGAACAAAAATTTAAAGACACAAAATGTTTTTTTTTTTTTTTAAATGAACAAGTATATACCGGGTATGTTAGCAATTAACCCAGTTAGTTGTTATTTTCACTTGTTGGATTTAATTTTTATTTCATCTTTTTTTTTCAGTAATCTAATTACGTTCAATGAGTTAAGTTTAGCACCATAAAAAAACGATTTAATTTTCTTGTTAGATAATTTAGTTATCTTAACTTTCTATGTCTTATTTTTGGATTTAAACTTCGATATGTTTCTAGCGTCACACAGGGAGAAAAATGGAATATGTTTAAATGAGGACTACAAAAAAATTGATTTAAACTATTAAATATGTTGCTTCAAGCTATTTTTACACTTTTTATATTCTCTGACAACTAGCCTTCTATACTATATAACTATTTTATTGTTTAAATACTGAATATGAGATTTAGTTACTACAGTAAATAACCTTGAATATTTGTTTCTATAAAAAATGGTTTAAATATTTCAAAAATGTACAAAAAAAATTATTATTTTGAAATCAATAACTTAAATTATGTGTGTTTAAGAATGATTTAGTGCAATTTATCAGTATACATATCATTTGCAATTGTCGAATTCGTCCATTACCAAAATTTTTGTAATTACAATATGCATTATATTTTTGAATATTTGAAAATAATCCAAACAGGATATTTTAGAATATAGTAAAATGAATATTATTCATTTTACAGTTTTGATTTGTCAAAGTATTGATTTTAAAATATTTACTACGTTTTAAGAAGTTTTCAATATATATTACGTTAGTTTGTGTAATGTGCTAATTTAAAGTTATTTGTTCGTTGTTATTCTGTTCAATCGGTGGGTGTTTACATTCACTAAGCGCAGAGCATCTTTGAGTTGCTTAAAATGCATAATGAATTTTAATAATGATACAGTACAACTTCAATTATCCCTATTAACAGTTATCCGGATCGCTTTAAGGTAAAAAATACGGTTTTTACAGCAGCGAGCCATATTGGGAAAAAATATGGTTTTTACAGCAGCGAGCATAGGGAAACCATATTTGAGGACTGGTTATTTGCAAAAATAAAACCTTCTAGCTTAAAAAATCGACAGTTTGTCTTCATTTAAAACGAGTATACAAAAATTATCTCTTATTTTAAAGAAATGTAGTTTTTTCATGATTTATCTAATTATCCGGATATTTGAATATCCGGATCAGACCGATCCAATTTAATTCAGATAATTGAAGTTCTACTATATTAATTTACGATAAAAAAAAGCTAAATTTTATAGTATTTTGAATTGTGTAGTACTAGAACAAGTTTACTGCAAGAGTTACCTTAAATTTCTTTGATGTGACGAGTAATCTGTGCCCTATTCACACAATCACAAATTTCCAGTTATTGTTTACTATTAGTCCAGTAAATAAGTCGGAAAATCTAGAAAAGTGGTGGAACAGCACCGATTTAAAAAATTCTTTTTTTCCTGGATTCCTTAGACCTCAGGAACATTCCATCAGCACTAACTCCTGTATTACCTCGAAAAATGAGAAAATTTTTCGAGGTAATGCAGGGGTTAGTACTGATGAATGATCCTGAAAGTCTAAGGAATCCAGGAAAAATAATAATTTAAATCGGTGCTGTTCCAACACTTTTCCAGAGTGTACAGTATTTTCCGGCTTATTTACTGGACTATATACTACATGTATGTTGCCATGAAAATTTGAATAAAATTATGAGTATATGAAAAATGCATTAGTCTTTGAGCATTGTATTCAATAAAATTACAGCATATCTGTTATCACAAATAAAAATTTGTTACTTTTACCAATCGAATGTGGTGTTATAAGACATCATAACTTTAGGTGATCTAAGAAATAATTTATTAGTACAGATTGCAATCCGTTTGACTCAGCACTTAGTTGGTCTAAACACCTCCAATGTATCTAAAAATTTTAGTTCGATTTATTCCCATTAAAGATGTATCGTTTAACTTTTTTTTTAACAATTGCAAATGTTTAATAAATCGTACTTTGGCGTATTCTTGTATTAATCTTTTACATTGAATGATTTTGAATCTGATGAAGGTTGTCATTGCGAAAAAAAACAGCTGCAGCTAACTGCGTTAGATTAATAAATTTTAATGTTTTTCAAAGTGGTAAGTACGGTTAGTAACTTGAATGAAATTGAGATACAACGGATCTTTTTGTGTGTGAAAATATAATATCTCGATTCTCAACCGACTACCAAAGATATGCAGCAGTTGATATCATTACCATTTATTATTTTTAAAGTAGTATAAAATTCAACTAAGTTAAAAGAAAGCTAAGTAAAATATTTTTGGTTTTCGAAATAATGAACAGAAGTTGTTAGTATTTTTATGACGAACAACTAACTTTTTTTCGATTGCCAATGGATTTAGCACAGATGAACTGCAAAAATTTTAATAAAGATCACTATTTTAGCAGTCCATAGTACATATTTTTCTGCGTACATTAATGTGAATTATTTTCGATTGTGCTATTAAAGGAACAATTAGTTTTGTTTATTTCTCGGTTACCAGATAACCTATCAGATTTAGATTTAATAGATGGAATCATCATGATAGTAAATGAAACTACAGTAGAACCTCGATAACTTTAAGACAAGGGAAAATGTTAAATAAAGAGTTATCGAGTTTTTAACTTACTAAGGGTTTGAGTTAGAGAGGTTTTAATGGTTCATAATTTTACTTATTGAGGTTTTTTGCAGTAGCCATTTGTTTGTCTGTTTTTATAAGCCATTTTCTAAAAGTTCTGCAGTCATCTATGCTTTTTTATTGGCTACAGAGGTCCAATACCCAAAGTATTCGTTTAAGTTATGGAGGCTTCGTATTTTAAGTAAAAGAGGTTTTGGGTTCTGAGGGGAAGGGAATAAAATTTTTTTTTATTTTATAGAGGTTTTTACGTTATCGAGGTTTAAGTTCGAGGTTCTATTGTAATTATTGAAATTGATACTACTTGATTTTAAAATCTTATAACAATGTTACGGAGTTATTTTGTATTAGAACAGGAAGAATATTTATATTTATACATAATTTAAGACAAATTGTATTAACTAAATTGGATTCACACATTATTTTAGGAAATTGTGTTGTATATAAAATGGGGCGAAATTTATTGCAATGCACATTTAATACAATTAATGCAGTCTGGTAATTATATTCTAATTACCTTTGGAAATAATTAATTTTAAACTGTTTTTTCGTGGTCCAGAACTTCAGTTTTAATAATGGATAAATTTATTCCGCTGAAATAGTATAATGGCTGTTGGGTGGCTTCTTATTTGTTAACAAACTAAACTGAGCAAAATGGGGTAATAAATAAATGTTGCAAAAAACTGTCATTATGTCTTAATTGAAAATTCAGCTAGTGCTTGCCAACGCTTTTTTCCGCTAAACGCAACCAATGTTTCAAAATTGTATACAAATACAACTTTGGAGACAATGAATTGACTTTTCTAATATCTTTCATTATACAAATCACTGTTTTAACCTAAGCAAGTATCGTAGAATATGAATGTAAGGATAAGATCTTGTCACTGCTGGACATGATATCTAAATGGATATTAATAAAACAGAAGTTCGGTTAGAATCTTGATATCTATAACCTACCAAGACGGTCATGATAGCAACATGCTGTTTGTTTATGGTAGTTTCATTACCAACCACACGTTAATCATTTTAGCTGTTTTTGGATAGCGTTAAATAAAATTTCTCGCTTATCTTTATCCTGAAGTTTGGCTCCCACATTGGAGCTGGTAATGGAGTTAGGTACCCTGTAGAAAAGGCGTCACGAAAGATGATATGCGTATTCATTACATTAATATCACCGTACCCCAACATCTACTCAGGAATATCGCTGTTGTGAAATAAGTATTTTTTGAACATAGAAACGATATGGAGTAATTACTGACACAAAAAGTAAATAAGCTTTTTGTTTTGACGGCCGCATGTCTTTATAAAGTTTCCTGTACCTTTGTGATAATAGAATTGATATATGTTCTCATTAAGTTGCATAAAAATGTTTCTAATTATTATGCTTCCCACTAGAACCATAGACCTTATATAATACTGGCGACTTCATTAAATCTTTGGCTAAACATTTGTTACTTTTTAAACGGTAATTGCAATAAATTATTTATCTATGGATAAAAATGAACTCGTATTTCGCTGACAACAAAGTAAACTAAAAATAATACGACATCAACAAATAAATTCACGGTGAATATTGATGATGTCGTTTACGTTTAAATACTAACGTAAAAATACTTCGTAATCTCCACCAACGGCTATGTTTACCACTCGGATGATGTTTACCATCCACACAATTGGCACCATTAGCGTTCATTTTTTGACGTTCTTTTAAACGTATCTCACGTACTAATGTATGAAATGCTTCATCAACATAATGTCGTAATGCTGCTGATGTCTCATAGAAAGGACATCCAAATTGTCTGGCTAATGCTTTACCCTCTTCTAAGGATACTTTCCGTTGTGGTTGCAAATCAAATTTATTACCAACTAAAACTAATGGTATATCTTCACCAGCACGAACACGTGCTATTAATTTTCTATATTCCAACGCTTCTTGAAAACTATGACGATCTGTTACTGAATAACATATTAAAAATCCTTCACCACATCGCATATATTGGTCCCGCATTGCAGTAAATTCAACCTATAATTTAAATTATATATATTCTAATATTTGTATAATATGCTACATTGAAAATAAGATCACAGCGCAAGAACAAAGTTGTTGGAGTTCGCGTCAATAGTAAAATACACAGTTTGAGCTCGTATAATCAACACTTTCTATTGTTAAAACAAAGATAATGTTTTGTTAGACTTTTGGTTATTTAGTAAATATTGACTTTTTCAATACCAAATATTTACTTAACTGTTACTAGTGTTGTGGCTTATGTAGATCACTTATTTATCATCTTTGATCTAATTTAGAGCTTTTTAAGATCTTGATCTTTAAAACGATCAAAAATAGGTTATCTGCGATCTAAAAATAATTTTTTAACAATAATATAAAGAAACTAAAAACTTTGAGTCGGATACAAATTCTTTTATGCTTGATTGAGAAACTGATCATAAATTTTAAATTTTAAATGTATGTGCATGTTTACGAATAATTCTGGAATGCCTGGAGCAATTTACCCTAAACTTGGCACACATAAGGTTTGCTACCGAGATAAGACACCCCTATTACCCGAGAGAGTGACATTCAAAGGGAGTGACATATAAAAATATCGAAAATGACCAATCAAACTAATTAATAGATTTTAGGGTCGCTGAGGCGACTAATAATGACACTCGAGATATGCGAGATATAGCCAGCGCAAGAGTGTACTCACAACGCTCGGTCTGCCTTGTGTCGACTCGCTTCGCCATCAAATATTAAGAAAATAGTGACTTTTATGCTACCTGCCATGAATGACATACACAAAAGATTGGAATCAATGCGATAAATGACGTAAATGGATGGTTATAAATGTCGTAAATGCGATAAATACCGTAAATGCAATATTCATAATTTTATGATAATTTATATTGAGTATTAATTTTTCCCAATAACATACATACGACATCAAATTAGTGATTTTTGATTGGAATATCAAGGGCGCGATGTGAGAAATAAATTATTCTGTATTTCTTTTTAAACAAAGCAGTATTTTCAAAAAAAAACCATAAAAGATGCTATATCTTCATAAAATATCATATAAAACCACTTCCTAAATTTTTTCGATAATTTAAAGCAGCTTTTCGATAATAATTGAGAATTACACTAATACAAAAATATTTTTCCGTAACAATAGATGACTAATCTATGACTAATAATTTTTAATTAGGTTGACATTTAAGATTATAAATTTCTATATATTATCTCTATGTAAATTTCATACCTGACCAGCAGTGTCTAAAATATCTAATAAAGCTGGTTCTCCATCAATAACCGCTTGTTGTTGATAAGAATCCTCTGGAGAAGAAAAATGTATATTTTAGAATTAGTCACGTAGATAGCAATCACAAATATAAAAACAATTCAAACTTACCAATTGTTGGATCATGATAATCTAAAAAACTGTGACTTACAAACTGCAATGTAACAGCTGTAAAATCAAAGACAAAAACGCAATAATAAAAATCCTATCTTTTGCTTTGTATTTTGAATTACCCGATTTTCCAACGCCTCCATCACCAAGCACTACAATTTTATAAACACGTAATCCACCTCTTGTTGTTTGACTAGCAGTTACAGTGCCAGGTTTATCTACTTCAAATTCTGTACTAATTCCTGATTCTTGCCTTGAAAATTTTCCTTTTTTCTTGTTTGGCACAGTAGCAGTACCGGAGCATGTTGCTTCCCCGGCCATTATACCAACACAAGGTAATACACAACAGAACCAACACAAAATATTTACAAACTATTTTTTCATCAAAAAATTTACATTCAAATTGAAATTAATAATAAAATATTTTGAGTAGTCTTATCAATTGATCATCACCATACCACTCCTCTGTCTCATTTTGACATTTAACAACAAATAACAGTTTGTATGCCATCTGTAAGATACGTTTTGAAATGGTATGATGAATTGTTGAGTAAAAATTAAACCCTCGTTCGATTTGACTTGCAAGTTGCAAAGCTTGACCGATCCTTTTTAATATTTAAATATTATCCTTTAGGATTTATTATTTATTCCCACATAGAGCCCAAGAAAAACTAAAAATTGAAAACCGAAAAAACTAAAATATGTAGCAAATATTTGAACTCGGTTTTTAGCAAAACGTTAGAGGATTTGAAGCATCTTCTGAAAACAAAAAATTACTCCATGTAAGCTCATCATAATTCTTATTGTTATTTCATCTCAATTCTTATTACCCAGCAAGAAAACCATTTATCCATGTAAAAATGGAGGGGCACATAATGATTATTCTTCAGCAATAGCAATTCAGACGCAATTGATGAGTACAACAATTTTCAACTTTCACCCATGAGCATTTTTTAATTACTTTTCCCCATTACGAAAGCGAATTTATTAAATCTGACAATCCAAAAACCAAGTTCAAACAATTGCAAAGGGCTTTATGTGGGAGCAAATAATAAAGCCTATTGTTTTAATTATATGCTCCCAATTGTTTAGTATAATGATTCTTAAAAAAATTTAAAGTTGCAGACCAGCTTTACAAATCTCATCCGAATAGTCAACAAGAGTTTTTAAATTATTTTTTCCAATCATTTGTAACTGTTTGAGACACTTTCGATTTTATTGGTGGCTCAATAGTTATTGAATAGCAAACATTACAAAAATGGAATAAACAAGCTTGTGAGTATTCAGAAAATCGGAAATCATTTGTGAATACATGTTTGTGATTCCGTACTTTTCGAGAAAAGTTGAAATTCTTAAGTTACTTGGAAATAAAAATCAATGACAGCGGCATGTTTTACCCTCGTCCGAAGGGCTAACATGAATGTATCCGTAAATGTAGAAACGTTCTTAATTAACTTTTTTCCTAATCGTTTGTGACGCTTTCGATTTCGTTTGTGACTCAATATAGTAACTGAATAAATTTAATTTTTTATATAGGGCATCCGTTTAGCCAACATTTACAAAAAAATGACTGATAACATAGGCTTGTGGGTATTCAGTCGATCGGAAATCGTTTGTGAATTCCGATTTTTTTTTATTGAGCATAAGAGAAAACAAATGCGTTTAAGAGATGCCCCCCTCATATCCGTGTTTGATACAAATTGACCAAGCTACACAATTTTGTATAAAAATTGCGATTTCCGTCTTAATTCTATGGATTTATAATGCACTTAAGATTTCCAAATACCTAAATAAAAAATTGTAGGCGATCCAAAAAATTATAGTGCGAAATGAATCGCAATTTTTATAAAATTTTCCAATTCATGATTCAGATTTTAAAATTCAAAAGTGATTGATCAATCGATTTTGGATTTGTTGTGGAGGCTTTTGCTAGGTAAAACTACCCCAACGTTAGAGTAAATAAAGCTTGTCGGCTAAACAAACAACATTTTTTGTGAATTTTGAAGTCCCTTGAATACAATTTTTAATTGAGAATATCCAGAAATTTAACTTTCGTAAGACTCAATCTCTTACGTGAAGGAAGGATTCCCACAAATTATTGATTTTTCTTCAAATGGCAGTGATTTAAATGAAACAAAACGAAAATGAAGTTGGTGAAATTTTATATTTTTACTAAAAAAAAAAGTATTCAATTAAAATTGCTTCGTTCAGAAAGATCGATTTAGATATTTTTAAATAGATTTAGTGGTTCTCGAGGTATCTTAGCCACCGCCAAGCGGTTTAAAAAAGATAATTTTGAAAAATGCGATTTTTAAGTTTTAGCTTTATTTGAATCGTAATAAATGGATAATTGATAAAAATATCAGGACTCAACAAACAATTATCAACTTTAAATTTTATTTACTTTATTTACAATTTCAACAATTATTTACAGAATTTATCTTCCAATGAACTCAACTTTTCTTGCAATTATCTGATGTCAAATATCAGACCAATATCGTTCGTTTTCTATTCATTTTTTTTCGCATGAATTTGTCTCATATGTTGAACTAAATTACTTTGCTGACTAAATATTTTATCACAAACATCACATGAAAATGGTTTTTCTCCAGTGTGAATTCGTTTGTGTTGAGCTAAATTGTTTTGCTGACTAAATTTTTTATCACAAACATCACATGAGAATGGTTTTTCTCCAGTGTGGATTCGTTTATGTTGAGTCAAACCACTTTGCCGAATAAAGGCTTTATCACAAAAAGCACATGAAAATGGTTTTTCTGCAGTGTGGATTCGTTTATGTTGTGTCAAACCACTTTGCTGATTAAAGGCTTTATCACAAACATCACAAGAAAATGGTTTTTCTCCGGTGTGGATTTGTTTATGTTGTGTTAAATTGCTTTGATTATTAAATGTTTTATTACAAATATCACAAGAAAATGGTTTTTCTCCAGTGTGGATTAGTTTATGTTGATTTAAATGGCTTTGCCGATTAAATGTTTTGTCACAATTATCACATGAAAATGGCTTTTCTCCAGTGTGGATTCGTTTATGTTGAGTTAAATAGCTTTGATATGTAAATGTTTGATCACAAATATCACATGAAAATGGTTTTTCTCCAGTGTGGATTCGTTTGTGTTGAATTAAATTGCTTTGTTGATTAAATGTTTTATTACAATCGTTACATGAAAATGGTTTTTCACCAGTGTGGATTAGTTTATGTTGTGCTAAATAGTATGGATATTTAAATGTTTTATTACAAATATTGCATGTAGAACGGTTTTCTTCAGTATAAATCTGTTGCTCTTCCGAAATCTTTGCATCGAATGTTTCATTTTTAATTATTAATTCTTTATTTATTTCTTTTTCAATTTTAATGTTTTTATTTTCATGAATTCTTTCATGTTCCATTTTAACATTTTCATTAAATATTTCTTTTTTAATTTGTACGTGTTCCATTTCAACATTTTCATTTAATGCTTCTTCTGTCATTACTTCACTTTCCATTATGAATCTTTCATCTAATATTTCATTTTTAATTGTTAATTCTGTATTTAATTCTTTTTCAAGTTTAATATTTTCCTCATAGATATGATTAATTGCCATTTTGTTTAAATTTTTTGTTGATTTTTTAAGAAATATTTCTTCAAACCATGAAGAATAGATATATTAGGAGAGCGAACGTAATGTTAAAAAAACGGTCAAGAATTGGTGTAACTATCTTTTATCAGTAGGGGTCACTGGTCTCAGTGCCGTACGGAATTTAAATGTTTAAATGTAGGCGCCAAGAAATCACTTCCATTCAGTTAATAAGAAGTCTTAGTTTTATAGATAATAAAAAATTGTTTTCGATTATCAAGTAATAATTAAATAAATATTAATAATAGAGAATTCTTAATAATTGCAATAAATTAAAAGATGAAGAATCATAGTGATAATTTTGCAATTAATAATAATAATATACAATATATGTTTACAATAACTGACATATATTAGATAAAGAAAGAAGATAACAAAACCGGTAATTACAGACCATATTCCTTTCGTAAATGCAGACACGCATTCCTAACCTTAAACAACCTTTCACTCATAGATATATAGCAGTATATCTATGCTTTCCCTGTACAACATCGTCCCATTTTTTCACATTTATAAGATTAAACAATTTTTATACTTACAATTTTTATTTGTAAGATGTGATAACCGTTGATTTTAATATGTAATAATAATAATAATTCCGTACGGGCAGATTCGCACTGCTGCTAGTGGCGAAAATAATAACTATGATCTCTACACGTTTTTGAGGACACAAAAACAGACGAATTGCCTATGTCGTTCAATCTCCTAATATATCTATTCTTCATGCTTCAAACGATGAAGGTTTGGTTATAGTTATGTTGAGTAGAGGGAAGGAGAACCGTGTCTGTGTATAAGAGTGTCCGTTAAAAAACCACAGTTTAGAATGGCGACACTGTACCAAAAATTGTAAATTTTAATACAAGCGCTAAATGTTATCAGATTAGGGAAGAAATAAGCAAGGAAATTTTTATAAATAAATTAATACACTTTTAATTTATTTTATGTTATAGTAAATATTATTATAGGAAATGTTATATGGTAAATAAAATTATTATTTTAATCTTCTTTTTATTAAGTTCATATCAAACCCTAATAGTACACTAGTGCCATTTTGGTCATTTATTTAACTGCTATTTAGTGCATTGAGATTGCCACTTTTTCAGTTTGATCAATATATCAGATGGTCCACCTTCCCTCTACCCTCCATAGTTATAGTAACACAACCGACTCCCTCAATCTAGCCCCACATAGATTTTTTTTACTTTTTTTAATTGTTCGTCGTTTGTTCTTTATTGTTCGACCTTAAAATTTGTTTGTTCGTTTTTTGTTTATTTATAAATAATTAAACAAATTGTCGTCATCAGGTTAGCCCCCCTATTAAAGATATTTACTTTTTACCCCTAAAATCGATGAATTTTAATCAATTTACATCTGTTAGATCATGTTTTATTTATATTTTTGAATTCGAGGGAATCTCCGCAACAATGACGCCGCCTACAGTCTGTTTGATATAGCCTTCGCGGTTTGATAGTTGAATATTTAAAAATGTCTGTTGAAAGTTCGCTTCCTTTGACTCGTGTCAAAAAACCGACTTTTAATGGAGCGTTGACGAGGCGAGGCAGACCAAGCGTTGTGAGTACACTCTCGTGCTTGATATGTCTGGCCGCTCGTTATGTACTGCCGGCATCAGAGTTAACTTCGTTCGTGAAAGAAGAGCTTCAGGAAAAAAAGATGTTTGATCAAATGGTTATCATTTAAATGAAACAAAACGAAAATGAAGTTGGTAAAATTTTATATCTTTACTCAAATAAAATATAATTTTTGAGAAAATCGCGTTTTAAGTTTACGCTTTATTTAAATCGTAATAAATTGATAATATGTAGAACAAGTCAAATAAGTAGAGTAGGTGATTACATTCCAGCTGGTCAAGGCGAGACAGTTGTCAACAATAATAAAATGAAAGAAAGGGACAATAATTGACTGATAACGATAAGAAAGTTGCAATAGAACACGGACAGCCGCAAACGTGATTACACTGGCCGAGTGGTGAACGACCGAGTGGATGAGTGGTGGAGGGCCCAACCCGGCCGAGAAAATAGAACATGTTCTATTCACTGACTCGCCCAAAATCACTCGGCCGAGTACTGTCTCGCCCGATTACATTGCGGCTTACTCGGCCGAGTACTCGGTAGGTGTAATTGGGCCTTAAATGATCGAAAACAATATTAGTTCATAAAGCGACAACAACAAAATTATACAACATATAAAAATATAAGGACTCAACAAATAATTATCAACTTTAAATTTTAATTATTTTATTTTCATTTTTTAAGTTCAACAAATGTTTACAGAATTAATCTTCCAATGATCTCAGCTTGTAATTTTTTTATCAAAAACATCAAAAAATTGAAAAGAAAACTAATATCGTCCGTTTTGTTTTCATTATTTTTTCGCATGTTTTTCTCTCTCTTTGAAAATTAAACGAATTTCATTTCATTATTTTTTCGCATGTGTATTTTTCATATGTTGAGTTAAAGTAGATTTCTGATTAAATGTTTTATCACAATCTTCACATGAAAAAGGTTTTTCTCCAGTGTGAATTAGTTTATGGGGAGTTAAATTGGATTGTTGACTAAATGTTTTGTCACAAACATCGCATGAAAATGGTTTTTCTCCAGTGTGGATTCGTTTGTGTTGTGTTAAATGGCTGAGATAATTAAATGTTTTATTACAAATATCACATGACAACGGTTTTTCTCTAGCGTGGATTAGTTTATGGTGAGTTAATATGGTTTGTTGACTAAATGTTTTGTAACAAACATCACATGAAAATGGTTTATCTCCAGCGTGGATTCTTTTATGTAGAGTTAAATGGCTTTGGCGACTAAATGTTTTATCACAATTATCACATGAAAACGGTTTTTCTCCAGTGTGGATTCGTTTATGTTGAGTTAAATAGCTTTGATATGTAAATGTTTGATCACAAACATCACATGAAAATGGTTTCTCTCCAGTGTGGATTCGTTTATGTTTAATTAAATTGCTTTGTTGATTAAATGTTTGATCACAAGTATCACATGAAAATGGTTTCTCTCCAGTGTGGATTCGTTTATGTTGAGTTAAATGGCGTTTTTGATAAAAAGTTTTATCACAAACATCACATGAGAATGGTTTTTCTCCAGTATGGAGTCGTTTATGTAGAGTCAAATGGCTTGGGCGATTAAATGTTTTATCACAAACATCACATGAAAATGATTTTTCTGCAGTGTGGATTCGTTTATGTTGAGTCAAACCACTTTGCCGATTAAAGGCTTTATCACAAACATCACATAAAAATGATTTTTCTCCAGTGTGGATTTGTTTGTGGTTTGTTAATTGGCTTAGATAATTAAATGTTTTATTACAAACATCACACGCAAAACGTTTTTCTTCAGTATGAATTTGTTGATGCTCAGAAATATTTTCATAGAATGTTTCATCCTTAATGATTAATTCTGTATTCAATTCTTTTTCAAGTTTAATTTTTTCATTTTCATAGATTCGTTCGTGTTTCATTTTTACATTTTCATTAAATGTTTCGTCTGACATTACTTCATGTTCCATTATAAAACCAGTAAAACTTTCATCTACTATTTCATCTTTAATTATTAGTTCTGTACTTAATTCTTTTTCAAGTTTAATATTTTCCTCATTGATATGATTATTTGTCATTTTGTTTAAATTTTTTGTTGATTTAATTAAATATCAATTTCTTCTCACTATGAACGACAAATGTTATGAGTGAAAAGAGAAACTAAATATAAAAACAAAATGGATGAAAAGACACACTAATTAGCCTCTGACCTCTTGCTTTCCATTTAAACATACAGCCAATGAGTGTGCGACACGGTGACACACTGTGTGTGAGAAAGTGCGATAAATTGAACGTAATTTAATTCTTCATATGATTTACAGATGGTGTTCATCAACTTTTTTCAGAGAAAACATAATCTGTTTAAAAGCGTCAAACCAGAGTCAAATTGTTTGAACAATAAATAAATTATATTTAAATTATTTTGAATTATTATTAGTTATTAATAATTATTAAACCAGTCCACATGGACAAGCGGTCTAGCCGCTCTGCTTGGAACTGGGAGGTTATGGCATACTATATTTTATCTATGGGTTATGGGTTCAATTCCCGGCAGTGGCGGTTTGTTAATTAAAATTAATGTGGCGGCAAAGAATACAATATACATAGAAGCGTATAAGTACGATTTATGTGTCACCTAAAATTTTTAGTACCAGTTGGCCGGATCACATCGAAGCGAGGATGCACTTGAAATTTATATTAAAAGGAAATCCACCAATATTGATGAAATTTTTATGAATTTTTAGAATTAATTAGTCAAAATTTTTTAATTTTTTTAAGTTGTATAAAATATTAATATTTGTTTTTGTAGTTTCAGCTGCTATTTTAAAAGAATACGTTTTAAATATAAGTTTTTTAAATAAAACAAATATTAATATTTTATACAGCTTGTAAAAAAAAATAAAAAAATATCGATATTCATCTGGAGTTCGTGGAGGGAAACTGCAGAAAACCTTCACAAACAAAGTCGGTTCTTCGTTCTCGCTGTAACGTCAATTAACCGCCACCAAAGAATACAATATACATAGAAGCGTATAAGCAGGTATAAGTACGATTTTTGTGTCACCTAAAATTTTGAGTACGTATGCTGACCACTAGATGACAATAGCTGTTCGATTTCGGTATTTAGTGCCATTATCAGCACAACCAACTGTACTTTGACAGAACTTAGTACTACTTGCCCGGATCGAAGCGGGGATGTACTTCAAATTTATATTATAAGGGAATCCACCAATATTGATGAAATTTTTATGAATTTTTAGAATTAGTCAAAATTTTTTTTACAAGCTGTATAAAATATTATTGTAATATTGTAATTCAAGAGCGAATCACAAGTGCGAATCGTTTATCAAGTATCTAAAGCGAAATCATGTTAGAAAATTCCGGACTACTTGAAAAACTGAAAAATTAAACAATGAAATTAAATATAAATTCGATTATTCTGATGGGTACTTTTGATCAACAATTGATTCTCAAAGAAAATTTCCAGTTTTGCAACTTCGAAATCAACATTTACACAGTTACTTGAAGATTGTATTACTCTACTAATCTCTAGTATTTCTGTAAACTATATGATATTTATTAAGTAAATTTCAAGTGTCAAACAAATATGGCCTCTAAATATAAAAATTTACAGAAAATCATTTTAAATAAATATTTTCGATTTTGTAAACCATTTATATTTAACATTTAAAGGTATTTTAAGATCATTTAACCATTTCCATTTTAAATATGTTCAAAAAAGCATTTTAACCATCCCTGGTATTTGTCACAGTAATTAATGTATACTTTTCAAGCATATTTAAAAGATAAACATGTTTTGTTCTTGAAAATATATTTATGCAATATATCATTCTGATAATTATTGTTGAAAATAGAAATAAAATTAATCAAAAAATTTATGAAATAATTATTCGTGCTTTATCGCATTCAAAACTATGTCAGCTAAATTGTTAACAATTTTACGTGCAAAAATTAAAAAACAACCAGACAGCTGTTTGAGCATTTTTACAGTTTTTAGGGTTCCCCAGTTAAATCTTGGAATCCATACAGCTTCAGTATGTTCGTCTGTCCGTCACAGTCGTTTTACTCGCAAATTATAAGTAGTATAAAGCTGAAATATGAATTGTTTTGTTTTCTCATATCCCATTTGATAATTTCAAGAGACAGACCCACTTGAATGAGCAAATATTTCCACACATAAAATATATTTTAATTAATTCAAGAGCAGCTTAGAAAAAATTCAGATGCTTGTATTCGTCTTAAGACGACTAACTATATACCAGGCTTGACTCATTTGACGTCACAAGTTCAGAATCAGCGGAACCAATGATATAGAAGAGAACGTTTATACATAAAGCTCATTTATTTATAGTCCAAGAATCCACGGTAAGATTACCTTCCTCATCGAATATCATGAATATGACTAATAAATTAATAAGTACCTAGACATAATCGCCATTCGCTACCTCATCGAACATCCTTATATATATATATATATATATATATATATATATATATATATATATATATATATATATATATAAGGATGCAGTAAACAACATACTTCATTTAAATTTCGTACCTAAAATACATTGTTTGCTTTAGCGTAGAAATTGAGGTGAATTGAATTATCAAAATCCCCACGTTCTACGCCCATGAATTGAAATGACCACAATATGGTTTTATTTTATTTTATTACAAAAAACCGATTTAAATATTGCAACCTCTAGAGCGATATATATATATATGTATATAATCCCCCGTTTCCAAGAATTAGTAAGTTTAGATGATTATTTTAATTAAAAACAAATTTAATCTAAAAACTTAACTAAGGAATAGCGGCTGTATAAATTAAACATCACGTCTTATGCTGAGAACAAATATTTTTTAACCAAAGTGAAATTATAAAATATATAAGCTCTATTTAAAACAAAAAAAATTTAATATTGAATAATGAATTATTTTTGTACTGCTTTTCTATTTTTATCAATTATATTTACTTCTTTAACATATGCGGTAGTTTTTAATGGTAAATGTAATTATGAGGATTTAAATTATCTTAAAAATGCAACAATTGATAATGTAAGTAATAGTTACAATAGTAACAGTTAATAGTTAGTAATAGTTATTTATTTTTTGCGAATTTTTTTTCATAAGAAAATTCAGCTGTTAGATTCATTCCGATGAAGCAATTTTGAAAAAGTTTCTTCAAATGTGTACATCAAAAGTTGTGTATAAAATACCAGTAAATACATTCACTTTGAATCGCGTGCCTCTGCCAATGAGCAGATCTATTAGTACGGCAGGACCATATATCTTTTTAACATGCTTTTATTTTAATATATAATTATTTTATTGCTTTAAATTGTTCATTCAATAACTAATGGGTAATTTTATTACTTTTAAGTGTCCATATTAAATTAAAAGCAATAGAATAATAAAAAGTGGTTTGGATTTATTAAAAAAAAACAATATATTTATCGCCAATTTGTACACAACTATTGATTAGTGATTTTACTTATCTACTAGATATACAGGGGTGTTCTGAAATTCATTCAGGAAAACTATACCACGGTGTAAAGCTGCAAAAAAACAAACAAAAAAGTTTAATAAAGTTTTTCGATTTGACGTTTAGTTTTTGGGATATAATTAATTAAACATTAATAAATTCAACCAACACTATTGCGGGTGTCATATAGCATGCTCTACTGTGGCCGCCCTACTCCAGTGTTCGTTTTGTGATTGGTGGAGTAGGGTGACCACAGTAGAGCATGCTATAGTAGTGACAACCAGAGTTCTCAATAAGTGTAGCAACACCCAAATGCAAATGTGATTGGTTGAAAACAACTTTTATTTGAAACTTTTTTTCATAAATTCAATATATACCGGGTATTAAAGCACTTGACTCAGTTAGTTGTTAATTTAACTTGTTAAAATTAATCTATAACAGTTTTCCTATTAATCTATTCGCTCCGAGCGCAACCGTACTCAGCGCCATGCGTGGTAACAAAAACAACCTCATAACCAATGCCAGTGTATAAAAACCAGAGGCGTTTAACAAAAAGTTACCGTTAATTTAGCTTTTACATGTTGTTTATTCAATTTAATTAATTATTTTTGTTAAACGCCTATGCTTTTTTATACACTGACATTGGTCATGAAGTTGTTTTTTTGACCACGCATGGCGTTGAGAACGATGGCGCTCGGAGCGAATAACAGAGTTATATTCATAGAAAATTAAATATTAAAAAAAAAAACAAATAACGTTGCAGCTTATGGTTATTGAAAATAAACTGGTTTCACAATATTATGTAATAGCCACATACGCCACTGGATTTCAGGATAAAATGTGTGTAACAGAACAGTTGGTAAAAGTTAATTCAACATTTATACGTGGTGCACAACAATATTTAATACGTGGTGATAAATCATTAGAAACTCAACGTGCATTGCATTCCATCAAAAGCACTAATACGTCAGGATTTTTCAAAATTATACGACAAGGTACCTAAATATTCGCATAAGAATATGAACTCGGCCTTACGCACTACCGTGCTCTAGATTATAATGAGTTATAATTATTTGGCTGCGCGTGCGTCTTCCTAGAAATTAGTTACAAACATTACCAACTCCTTCCCATCAATACCAACATTCTTTTTATACCCGGTATATAATATATACCAGGGTATATCAAGTTTAGTTTCGTTTTTGTAACGGTTGACAATAATGATCGCAAAAAAATTTATAGTTGTTCATAAAATGACCTAATAAGTCCATTTCCGCAAATAAGCCTGTCCGTCAGTCCGCCCGCCTTCAACACGTTAACTCAAAAAACAAAAGAGATAGCGAGCTGTAATTTTATGTGTCTGGGTATTCTACAGCTAAAAAGTAAGGTGAAGTTCATGAATGAGTAAAATCGGACCATGTTTGGGAAAAATGGGCAAAACTGCCTATCTTTGGAACCGTAAGAGATAGAACAAAAATTTAAAGACACAAAATGTTTCTTTTTTAAAAATAAACAACTTTTGTAAGAAACTTTTTTTCATAAATTCAGTATATACCGGGTATTTAAGCAATTAACTCAGTTAGTTGTATTTTTCACTTGTTTAATATTTCTTATTTGACAACCGCGCCAGTCATATGGTCAAAGATACCAATCACAAGAAAGGAAATATCACACATACGCAAACAGTGTACTTATATATAAAATTACATATAAAATTGCATGTAAAATTGCTTCAAATCTAGAGCACGGAAGTGCGTAAGGCCGAGTTTGAGGGATTTTTTTTTAGAAATCTTCTCTATTGTGATATAACTAAAAACTTACATCAGAAAATAATACTGCGCTTACTCAGTAATACAATCGATTGGAAACTTGCATCACAACTTAAATATATATATATATATTTAAGAGTATTATAAGTTTAGTTCCTACTTTATACCGACTGAAAATATTGATCACAGAAAAAAAAGTTGTGATTTAGAAGTTCATAAAATGACCTAATTAGTCCATTTCTGCATATCCGACCGTCCGTCTGTCGATCAAATAACTCAAAAACGAAAAGAGATAACGAGCTGAAAAATAACTTTAAGTTGGACAAAAATGGGCAAAATCGGTCCATGCAACAAAACCATAATGAACTCCGTAATTTAATGTAACTAATGTAAAAATATACAGCGTATTTAAGCAATTAACACAGTTAGTTGCTATTTTCACTTAGAACTAGTTAATTATTTTCCTCTTTAAACTTAACCAGAAAGGATAATATTTAATAATTACAATTTTTTTTAAAGAATATGAAGCGTCTCCATTTTACACATACGACGCCTTTATATTATCTAAGGATTCGGCCATCATATTATTTTATTTATGTCGAGATTTATCGAATGGAAAACGAGATGGTAAGTTATTTATTACGTTTGCGGGTCTGCCGGAACTTTAAGTAATTGCACATATAAAGAAAACGGATAAAAGTTTGTAAGTCATTTGTATGAGATGTTAATATTTTTCCAAATAGCTAGGATCGAAATCAGGACATACCGAAGATTTAGTTGCTCCAAATTTTATCCCCAAATTATTATTTCATAGATCGGGAGTCCATGAGCACTTCTGCTGGAAGCGCCTGCCAAACCTCTCAGAAGGGGAGGAGTCTTTAATTAATAATGTTTTATTTATAGAATTATTTATTGAAAAATACTGCTTCATTTTTTTTCTTCGGAAAATGAAAGAAGAAAATATTAGGTATTACAATGCAAATGTTGATGACGTACTAAGTACATTTTAAAAATAACCTACAAGTACCAAGTATAAGTACACTCCCGTTCAATAAAATTGAATCGACCTGAACCGAATCAGTCTCTCACAATTTTGATTATTCTTGTAGTAAATGTTTTTGACAGATACAACATTTTATTTTATTTTTATACGTAAAAGGGAGATATTACACTTAACATGTATTTACATTACATATTCTTACTCTATCACTGACTTGTTTTCATAAATAAAAAATGTATAACTTCCATTTCTTTTGTCATATTTAAAAAATATACTACGTATCTTTGTTTATAAATAAATAATATACAGAGAGTTACAAAGTGAGGAGTTTTATGAAATGTAAGAAAATTAACATTTCAGGTTGGTTCATTTTTATTGAACGGGAGTGTACTTTTGGGGTACTTATGAAAAATCAAGTACAAGTATAAAGTCATTTTTTAAAGTAAAATATAAAATTATAAAGTTTTTTTTAAAAATAATTTTTACCATTTTCTGGGCTTTTTCGGAACAACCCATAGTCACTTTACAATAAACATCTTATTTACCACTGTAAAAAAGGAAAATAATATTTTGCAGAAAAGTTTTTCGAAACGGTCAGAATAAACTTTTTCAGCTGTAACTTTGAAACGGTTTGGAATTTTGAACGCCTGATAGATTTCCTGGAGTCGTAAGGAAAACTTATGTACGGTCTTCTCTTATCATTATTTCGTTATGTCCTATAGTTTTCTCCAAATACTTCAGACAAACACACAACATATTTCCCTTTTATGTATAGATAGATTATACTACACACTAAAACTGGTTTCTTCTTTGGCCTTTTTTTGGTATAAAAAAAAAAAGGTAAATACATCTACACAAGTAAATCTCACGACAAGCTTTTATATCATATAAATTTTGTAATCTAATAAATTAATGGGTTTGATTCAATTTAAAGTTTATTTTCTTCTTTTTAGAGCATTTCAATAAAAGCTTATTTAAAAAAAAATTTTTTTTACATTAATTTATTCTAGAATAAACTAGTTTCGAATTATTTAAAGTTCCATAGTTACCATTACAATTTTATATATTTAAAAAAAAATATGTCGCAGCATTCTTCTTATTAATATTATTTTATTAAATTCTCAGTAACAGTATTTGGATTATCATCCACACAGAGTGGTATATCGAATGTGGATTATGGAGAATTACAAGATATCCTAAAACGAAATAATATTAATATGAATTTCATTCAATTTGTTGAAAATGGTGTTACATTATGTCTAGTATAATTATTCATTTTATTATATCTATTTACATTATATACAGGGTGTCCCATAAGTAGTCGAGTTCCATAAGAGGGTAGGTAGAGGATACGATTTTGGAACGAAAAGTCCTCAGACATTTTTTTATTAGACGCACCGTTAATTGATTATTAATTAATTAAGGAAACTAGGTTGAAACCAGAGTTGCAAAAAGTGCATTTTTTTGATAATTCATTTTTGATTTAATTATCAATTTTTGGAACAATATTGCTTAAATTTTTCAAAGTATTTTATTCCTTGAAAAGTGCATTAATCATATTTTTTTATTTTTTGAAAAATGTAATAAATAAATTATTTTAATAATAAATTTAAAAAAAATGCGCAAATTAAATTCGTTAAATTATAAAGTTTTCTCAAAAGTGCATTAATAAAATTATTTTATTGATTAATTTTTTTAATAATGCAATAATTAAATTTTTGGAATTATCAATTTTTAGAAAATCACATGATATGCACCCCCATAAAAAATAGATCCCGCCCCTTAAATTTTACTTTCCTGTTTCTGTGGATACGAGCGACAGATAAAATTAATGAATAAATTAATTCATTAATTAATTTTGTTAATGAATTAGTTAGTTTCTTTAATTAATAAATAATTAATTAACGGTGCATCTAATAAAAAAATGTCTCAGGACTTTTCGTTCTAAAATCGTACCCTCTACCTAGCCTCCTATGGAACTCGACTACTTACGGGCCTATATATATATATATATATATATATATATATATATATATATATATATATATATATATATATAATTGAAAAACTACTTGTAAAAATTCTTTTTTATCAATAAAATCTTAAAAAGTTCTCTTCACATTACTTAAATCACCTGTTCCAAAATGTAATATACCCTATTGAATAATTTTTTATTATACACGGTATACAGACTGTGTTGGACAGCTTTTCCTATAGTGAATCAATGTTAAATAATATTTATTACTGCCAGGCCGTCTGGTACCTTATCAAGTCAGTCAGTACACATGTAAATAAGGTCAGTCAGTTATCTCATAGCAGCTATACTGTATGCGTATGGTTGCTTGTTTGTCATTTAAGAGTGGGGTCACAATGCACATACTAAAGTGTACTCTCATCACATGTGTACTGACTGACTTCATACAGTACCATACAGTACCAGATTCACTATAGGAAAAGCTGTCAAAAACACACAGTATAATCTGTATATATAAAAGGAAACACATAGTTCAAACCACTCAACGGATTGGGCTGCAATTTGGCACACAGATAGTTATTATGACGTAGGCATCCGCTAAGAACGGTTTTCCACTTGAATATTTCTCTTAAAGTACTCATTTCCAAGCTGCAGACTCCCATATAGTACTAATCTCAGATTTTAACAAAGATGGAAATAATCATGTTGCTGGAATCAAGCTTGATCGAATTATTAAGTTGTGGTACTCATTCGACGCAAAATTCAATGTTGTTTAATTGGTAATACCACGATTTTTTCGCTATGATGCACCATCTAGGCGTTATAGGGAAAGAGCTAAAAAAAGTCCAAAAACTCCGAAGTTTTTTGGCTGCCAAAAGTTTTCCCGTGTTAGCATTTTTGTTTTTTACATATTTGTACCTACATATACAAGTTAAAAAAAAAAAGTATTACACTCTATTTTATAACGTATTCCCCTGTTTTGATCCTCTATTGTCGGGCTTAAAAATACATGCTGCCAACAAAATTTGTCTATCTAATCTGTAGCCTACTTACCCATAGAGAATCTGCCACTACTTTTTAACCCGACTTCAAAAAAGGAGGATGGTTCTGAATTCGTCTGTATTTTTTTTTTTTTTTTTATGTGTGTCACCTCAGAACTCCGACATTTATGAACCGATTTTGAATTTTTTTTTTTTGTTTTAAAGGGTTTGGTTTCCCATTGGTCCCATTGGCACCAAATCGCATTCTGATGAGGGGATCCTCGGAAAATCGAGGAAAATCCTCATTTTATATGTGATAACCGATTTCTGCGAATTTTTTTTTTTTTTGAAAGGGTATACTCATTCATAATGGGAAAATAAGAAAATTTTTTTAAAAACCGACTTCAAAAAATTTTTTTACAAAAAAAAAAACCGACCCCAAAAAAAAAAATTTTTACAAAAAAAAAACAAAATGCATGTAAATAAAATTGAAAATCTGTTATAAAAAAATGCTCTTAAAATTTAAAAAAAAAAAAAAAACGGGTAAAAAAAAAATTCACTAAAAATTAGTAAGTCGTTTAGTAGGTCTACCCATATTTAGACAAATAAAACTAGTTATAGAACTTCAAAGTCACTAAAAAGCGAGAAATAAACCATATTTTGACAAAATGGAAACCCGACTTCAAAAATAAAATATTCTATAACAAAAAATGCACTAAAAAGTAAAAAAATAATTGCATATTCTTGTGCCAATTTTAGTTCACCTAAGCAAAAATTTTTAAATATATATGTACAATTATTGTTATTTTTGGAGGCGGTGTCCAAAAATTATGTGAATTTCTCTATGCTGACACCGCCTCCAAAAATAACAATAATTCTACATATATATTTAAAAATTTTTGCTTAGGTGAACTAAAATTGGCACAAGAATATGCAATTATTTTTTAACTTTTTAGTGCATTTTTTGTTATAGAATATTTTATTTTTGAAGTCGGGTTTCCATTTTGTCAAAATATGGTTTATAACTATTCAAATGCTGATCATAGTAATCTTCTCAAAATGAAAAATTTAGTAAACAAATTTTTTAATGTCATTTTATAAAATATTCGGAATTTCAGTAAAAAAAAATTATTGTTTAAAAATATTTACATTAATTTTTTATATTAAATTTATATAAAACTTGTTTTTAATGCAAAAAAACGACAAATGCTCGCATATATCATGCATGAAAAGAAGAAACACGCCAAGCATAAGGAAACAACGATTACTTAAACCACAACGAAGACAAAATTTGCGAGAAAAATTTGTAAAATTTGCAGCCAAACCTTCAATAATGTGTACTTTGCTTGATGAATCCATAGTTAAAGGTAAATAAAAGAATTGTAAAGTGTATTCGATGTCAACAGTCCTTTTTGGGGGTTCTAAGTATAATTCAAAAAGAAAGGAATCTTCATGCATACTCTGATCTACTATAATTCACCCTCGGTGGTTGGTTTTCTAAAAACGCTGAAACACGTATTTCATTATTATTAATACCCTAAACACCAATTCGCATGACTCTATAATAACGCCTGTTTCATCCTCTTAGAAGTTGATATTTTTAAGTAGCCTATATATGTCCTTCTGTAAGGTTCAAGATATCTTCATACCAAATTTCTTCAACATTGGTTCTGCGGTTTATTTGTGAAACGTAACAGACGTGCTGATAGACATAGTAACTTTCGCATTTATAATATTTGTATTATTCAAAATCAGTTCAGCAGTTTGGTCGTGAAAACGTGACAGGCAAAGTTACTTTCACATTTATAATATTAATATGGATCTAAAGGTGATAATGTTTGTTATACAGGGTGTCCCGTAAGTCATGGTCACAACTGAAGGTATGGATAAAACATGAATTCTGAGACGAAAAGTCCTTTATCATTTTTTAATCAGACGTACATATCATTAGTTATTAAATAAAACAAGTAACCAATCAGAGAAGCCTGCTGGATTACGACAGGCACACGTACATGCATTCCTCACTAACATACTTACAAACACACACTCACACACGCTATTGGGCGCCTCTAATTGGTTACTTATTTTTAATTAATAACTAATTACCTATACGTCTGATTAAAAAATGGTAAAGGACTTTTCGTCTCAGAATTCTATTTTCTATCCATACCTTTAGTTGTGTCCGTGACTTACGGGACATCCTGTATACTTTATAGTTTTCGAAATATTCGACAAAAGTATTTTATTGCCTTATCATGTCTCCATATTTTAGGATGGAGGACAAAGTATTCTTTTTACGTTATAGTCTAAAAATCTAAATAGAAGCTTCGTCCACCATATAACTTTTTTTGTGTGAATCGAGAAACAGTTCTAAAGTAATAATGAAAGTTGCAAAAATTGCATCTGTTTTTGGTAATTGTTTCAAATCAGTACATATTGAAGAGAATTGGACAAACAAATTTTGGCAGAATACTTTCCAGTGTACATGCGCTGATTCGGACTAGACTTAACTAAAAATAATAATAATTGCATTTTTGTTTGTTTTGGTCATAGATCCGTAGTATAAAAACAACGTCCACTTATTACAATTATATAAGATTTTTTTCATAAGCATGGCGCTTGAGTTGTTCAAAATAGCCAGTCTCTTCTAAAATAAGCTTTACAAAACTATATGCAAAAATGTTTTATCGCGAAATAGTATCTTAATTTTTAAGTGAAGCTTTTTGATATTGAGTTGATATTGAGTTCTGCATCGCACAACCTGCACCCCCATCGCGACGCCCCTGACTTTTGCAAGCCCCTACTTTACCTAAAGTATTGTAAAGTTCTGCATACGATAGATTAGATAGATGGATTGTAGCGGCTACCCTGGACGGGCTACACTTTGACCATAAAGGTTCATTGGGATGCCTAAAGATGTGAGGACGTGAGTGGAGTGGAAGAAATTTTTGTGTGTAGACTAGGAATTGTGAGGATGTACGGCTGCAGAGTACTTTCATAGGAACTATGCCGATAATCATCTGGAGTTCGTGAAGGAAACTGCAGAAAACCTTCACAAGCATAGCCGGTTACTTTGTTCTTGTCCATACGCCGATAGTTTAGTCAATTAACCCCCCCCCCCTTTTTTCCTAATAATTGAAAAACTGTCGATGTCGGGATTCAAACCCATAAACTCCCAGTTCCAAGTAGACATAATCTGCATACGAAAGTGACCGAATCAATATTATTGTTTATTGATGTATCGCACGATTTATAACCGCTTCAGTCGCATAATGGGGTGGAACATTAATGGAACTCTGAATTGCAATCCGTGTATAAAGTCATTTAATTATTTTTACAGAAGAAAAATTAATGAATAAGGATGAAATATCAAAGACCAATCAATGGCAAACTATCGTATTAAATTATTTAAATCGATTAAAAGGATTATGTGGACTATGGCGTAAGGAGAATAATAATAATAATAAGGAAAAGATTGCGTCACAAAACACAAATGATATAAAAAAATGTGAGACTAATTTATCAAATCCATTTAAATATCAACATCATCCACATGATAATAGTAGTGATGAAATCAGTATAAATGATGATAACTCTTGTTCTGCGCCGAATCAACATGATTTAAATTCAAAAGATTTACAGCCTCATAATAAACATGTGTGTCATTCTAGTTTTAATGATATTAATTTAATTAATAATCCAAACACTGTTGGTCGTAATAATGATTCTTCACGACAACATTCATTATTAAACAGCACACGTTCATCAACAACCGCACTTGAAATCGGTAAAGAACGTGCTATAGAAATCGTGAAATCAGCCATTGAATATGGTTTAGCAAGAGGTGTATTACAACAGAATGGTATCGATTTTTCATTTAGCACTGAAGTACAAGATTATATCAATAAAAATTCAATATTATTTGATGGCCTGAAAACGTATGGCATTTGTAATAATTATAAATTGCCATTATCAAAAAACTATAAATTAGCACGTGCAATACATCCGAAGAGATATTTACAAGGATTTCATAAATTCAATGGCAGTATATCCAAAGGTGTTCAATGCCGTCCTCCAATATTGACACCATTGTCATCGGCTGTTGATAGACGGATTCACGTATTACATAAATGTTGTACTAATCAAAATAATTATGATCTATTAAAGAAACAGACTGCATCGACCGGCGACAATCATAGTATAATTTCGGCGAAAAAAGATCATATTCATCATCGTCATATAAAGAAAAGAAATTCTGCAGATGTATCCAATCAATTTTCCAAAATTATATCAAAAACTAACAATCGTTGTCAGTTTCAACAAGTTAAACAAGCTAAAAAACAAAAATTTATGTAAATTGTTTAATTTATTTTTATTCGAAATTTTAAAATAAAAAACAATATAAAAATAAAAGAAAATGTCCTGTATAAAAATTGTTTGTTTTGTTAAGAGTTGAGGAAAAGGATTCCAATTAGACAGTGGTGTAGCTAGAAGCAGGCAGGGCAAGTGGGGGGGGGGGGTCACAAAAAACACAATACAATCCAAATTCGCAAACATGGCGATATAAAAGTCTTTTGAGGATCATTTAATGCTTATTGTACATTTATTCCAGAATAGACTGCGGATGTTATGTATATTTACACGTGAAATTTTGATCCTAATTAGTTTTGTGAAACTAAACTTTACGCCACTAATTTCGACCGGTTTGGAATAGCATCGTTACAGCGCCGTAGAGTTCCCAGGTTCGAATCCTGGTAAGGGCGTTTGTTAGTGTGATGAACAGAAATATTGGTACTGACCTGAGTCTTGGATGTTTTCTATATGTATATGTATATGGTTATCTATTTAATGTTGTATATAGTTGTCCTAGTAGGTATGGGTATTCATAGCCATACCAACTATGGGTATGGTATGGGTACCCTTAACGCAAGCCTTCTTGAGCTACCTTACCTTGGGAAAACGTCAATATTTGTAGGATATCCTAGGAAAAAAATAATTAAAAAATGTGTAGATATCTGTTTTTAAAATAATTTACAAAGGAAAAGGGGCGCAGTTTGGATGCGTGCCCTGGGCGCCGTTTTACGTCGCTACGCCCCTGCAATTAGATCTGAAATATCTATCTAATAAAAGATTATGAAAGACTGATTTGGAATTCAAACTAAACTTTATTTTGCCTGATAAATAGTGTGTTGATAGTTACTGAAGTAACAACATATAGTTACCGAAATAACTAAGGGCATATGTAGTGTGTTCACAGAGGTATCTAAATATGAAAGTAAATTAAGATTTAGTAGGGAGTACATTACATACCTCCCCCCACCATTTAACAAAGAAAAACCAGAGAAAAAGGTTGATCACAAAACAACCTTGTTCTGAGGAAAAAAACTTGTTTAAGGTTCTTGTGAACCTGGAAAGGGTAAGTAGGGATGGTGAGTTTATCCTATACTAAATGCATTGATATCTCATACATTGCCAACTCTAAATAAGTAAAAATTTTGCAATTAAATCGTTTCAAATCATTTAATTTTTGTAAAAAACATATATATTTGTAAAAAAAAATATTGTTTAAAACTTAAATCCTAAATTTCATTTTTTCGAAGAGTTTTAATAATTTAAAATATTTTTTTATATATTTCAAAAAAGTTGCATGGTGATAAAACTAGTTAAAACTAAATAAAACTAGATAAAAATAAATATAACTAAAAATAAAACTAGATTTAGAACATTTTTCGATCTACAAATTTAATTATTTCAGTAACAAAAAATTGGATTAATTTGAAATTTGGTCCAGGTATTTATAAGACTTTGATAATTATTATGACAGTTTTTGATAATTATTATAACACTGGCATATCTGGTTGTCGAGATATAGATTTTTGTATTCATGTTTTTAGCGACGAGTCTATTTAACCTATGTAAAAATGTCTTAAAAATCGTAACTTTAACATTTTTTTTACTCAAAAACTAAAAACAGGATCAACTTCAAATTTTGTCACGATATTCTTTATTATTGAAATAATCTGTCAATTTTGAAAAACCTGTCATTAAATTGAATTTTCTTCACAACAACCTTAATTGGACCAACCTTATATATAAATATAAGAAGCCTATGAAAATAAAATAAATTGAAAGATAATTTATTTTATTTATTTTTTAATATGAACAAAACATAGAAACTTACAATGGATTTCACTGAAGGGTGGCCGAGAAGGTGGACAGCTTTATAATCATCCTCGAGGTCACGATCAGGTGTGAAGAGTCTGGGATGTTTCCAAAAAGTTTCCACATAAACCTGAAAAATAAATTTCAGGAACAGTAAGGAGTTCTAACGAAATTTAAGGATTATTTAATAAATTATAAGAATAGGATCACACTTCTGGTGATCAGTGGTGATCTATCAAGTCAATACCTGAACGTAGAGTGAGACACGCATCAAATTAGCAACAAGCAACATATCTCTGAATCCATATCCCAGAGATAGTTACGATTAGCTAATTCATACTGATGATGACTACATTGTAGTCGAAATACGTATTTATAAAATACAAACAAATGTTCTAGGAATTGAAGCAAAACTTGAAATGTAATCGGTTCATTCGTTTCAAAATTATCAGCCCTTTTCCAAGATGATGTTTAAGCATGTTATTAACAATATCATTTTACATATAAATTTGGTGGAGGCAACGGGAAGTTTATATTATATTTCATATTATTATTGTGTTGGGGTTTTTTAAATTTTAAATTTTGCTTGTTTTATAAATTTGGTGGATATAACGGGAAGTAATTTTTGTAATCTTTTTTTTTTAGTTTGTTTTTTTGTGTTGAGGGTTTTTAAAATTTTTTATTTTACTTGTACTATGGACCACAATTTTATAATTGATTTCATGCTTCTAGTCCCGCCGGTTTAGGCATGCGCATTTGCTGTCAGTCAGTCTGTAGATTGTTTTATTTTAAAACAGCTAATAATAATTAGAAAGCGGGGTACCGTAAATGGGTCCCTAGCACCTAGAACAAGGGGCCCTCTTTGAGAACAACCTGTCATCCGAAAGCGAGACGTTTCCGGGTAAGAGGTGCTATTTTAAGCAGATGAAGCTATAGGATTCTGTCGAGGCCAGACGCCACACAGAAGGCCCGCAACTTCTCCGTCGGGATTGCTCGCAGGATTGATGGATCCAAGGTTTCGGACCAAAACATTCTATACCTGACACCCTGCAGGTGCAGGTGCATATAATATGTATGGAGGTTTCATCGTCCTCCATACAAGTGGGATCATCAGATATCCCCAAGTTATGAAGGTGGTAGTTCACCACCCTTCTTAACTGCATTAAAACAGCTAAATGCATCAATACTTCTATTTTATATTCATGTACACTTGGCCACAAAAGTTGTTGTTATTTTTTTAAATTTTATTATTGATTTGTGCCTTATTTATTCGATTTTCGAATAAAAGTTGTTACTATGTTTATAATGAACAACTTTTATTCGAATATGTTTTTCGATAACCGAATAAATAAGGCAGACATCAATTATAAAATTTATAAATGATAGCTCGACATTTGACACTTGGCCACAAAAGTTGATGTCGTTTTTAAAAATTTCATAGCTGATTTGTTCCTAAATCATTCGGTTTTCGAAAAAAAATTACCAATAAAAGTTGTTACTATATTTCTTTTGAACAACTTTTATTCGAAGCATTTTTTCAAAAGCCGAATTAATAAGACACAAATCAATGATAAAAATGTTTTAAATGACTTTTTTTCAACTTTTGTGATCTATAGTACATAGTCATCAAATTGTGAAGCTGTCACCAAATTAGCAACGAATAACATATCCTGAGACAATATAAGAGTAATTTTAATAAGAGTGATGTTAACAAGAGTAAATTTCAATGGAAGCAATTTTAAGAAGAATAATTTCAATAAAATTTATAACATTTTAACTTATTTTGTTTAATGTTTTTTATTTTTATTTTATTTTTGTCTATTGATTTCGATTTTCTATCTATTTCTAATTTTCAAAGAGTAAATTACGACTATCTAATTTATACTGATGATGACTACTTTGTAGTCAAAATACGTATTTATAATACAAAAACTGATCTAGGTATTGGGACGAATTTGAAATTCTATTTCAAAAACCTAGAGTTCTCATTAAATATCATTTGATAATCTAATATTTATAGTACATAGTGCTTTATGTGTATATGATAAACCCTATTTTGACAAAATGGAAACCCGACTTCAAAAATCAAATATTCTATAACAAAAAATGCACTAAAAAGTAAAAAAATAATTGCATATTCTTGTGCCAATTTTAGTTCACCTAAGCAAAAATTTTTAAATATATATGTACAATTATTGTTATTTTTGGAGTCGGTGTCGCATAGAGAAATTCACATAACTTTTGGACGGCGCCTCAAAAAATAACAATAATTGTACATATATATTTAAAAATTTTTGCTTAGGTGAACTAAAATTGGCACAAGAATATGCAATTATTTTTTTACTTTTTAGTGCATTTTTTGTTATAGAATATTTGATTTTTGAAGTCGGGTTTCCATTTTGTCAAAATAGGGTTTATTTCTCGCTTTTTAGTGATTTTGAAGTACTATAACTGATTTTATTTGTCTAAATATGGGTAGACCAACTAAACGACATACTAATTTTTAGTGCATTTTTTTATAACACATTTTTTTTTATCCGTTTTTTTTTTTTTTTTTTTTAATTTTTAGTGCATTTTTTCATAACAGATTTTCAGTTTTTTTTACATGCATTTTGTTTTTTTTTTTGTAAAAATTTTTTTTTTTGGGGTCGGTTTTTTTGTAAAAAATTTTTTTGAAGTCGGTTTTAAAAAAAATTGTCTTATTTTCCCATTATGAATGAGTATACTCTTTCAAACAAAAAAAATTTCGCAGAAATCGGTTATCACTCGATTTCCCGGGGATCCTCTCATCAGAATGCGAATTGAGAACCATCCTCCTTTTTGAAGTCGGGTTAAAAATAATAAAAATTTACGTAAAAATATTACGTGTATTTGTTTCATGTTTTATTTATGAAAGAGATTGTATAATTTTTTTTACCCTTTAGGGTTACACTAATAATTAGTTGATATGTAACTAATCACAAAGTGTATTAGTTATATATTATTAGTTAATGATATATTTAATAATTGACGGTGGCAGGTGCATCCGTTCAAACATTGTCCATCATATGTTAAAGATCCCATCAATTTCAATATTGTATCATCTTCAATCAAATGATGTTATATAACTTTATTATAAGGGATATATATTTTGTAATATATCGGAACATGAAATGTCCTTCACGTGGTTAATATAAAAAATCCTCGATGGAGGGTCGAAGTATAATATTTTTTTTAAATGTCACCAAAATTAGCAATAAGAATATGTTATCAAAAAAATTGTCTACCGATAAAAGTTTTTTTTTTCTTCAATATTATCTTTAGCAAAGAAGGACTCGGGGATCTCCGTAAAAAAACTCGGGAAAAAACTGTTTCGGAATGCTATCAAGAGATTGTCCTTCAATACACTTAACCTGCACAGGATACAACTTCGAAAGTGTGTCGGATTTATCACCAAACATTGTCACCTACGAAAGCACCTACACACAATAGAACTCCACAATGGATCCATTATGTGCACACTGTACGGCGAGGAGATTACTGCAGATACATAACGTTCTGGAGAACCTGATAAGCAAGGTCCAGGCTATTAGATAGATAGATTGTAGAGGCTGCACTGGACGGGCTACACTTCGCCCATAAGGTCCTTTGTGATGTCCAAAGATGTGAGGATGTGAGTGGAGTGGAAGGAATTTTTGTGTATAGACTAGGAATTGGTAGGATATGCGGCTGCAGACGACTATGATAGGAACTATGACGATATTCATCTGGAGTTCGTGAAGGAAACTGCAGAAAACCTTTTCAAGCATAGCCGGTTACTTCGTTCTTGTCCATACGCCGACAGTTTAGTCAATTAGCCGCCCCTTTTTTTCTTAATAATTGATAAAATGCCGATGTCGCGATTCGAACCCATTACCTTCCAGTTTCCAAATATGCATACTACGCAGACATAACGCCTTAGACCGCTCGGCTACTTGGACTGGTTGGTCCTTGCTATTGCCAAGATATGGGAGAAGCGAACCTCGTCAGACTGATGAAGAAGGGAGCGCATAATAAGGCATAAGGTCGAATTGCAATACTTTTCATATCCCAAGATTTCTATCTGTCTATCTATGGTGATTTTTCCTTTAAAGTTGGTAATTTTTATAATTTTTTTTTTTAATTTAAACTGACCATTATAGTTTTTACATTTATATCCATTTAAAATTAATTGTGATTCAATTAATTATATAATCGGACAACTATTATAATGATATTAAAATAATCATGATACATGTTTGCCATATTTAAAACTATATGGAATAGTGATATAATATTAGCATAGCAGCATGTTACTTGCAAAACTGACTGACGTCTGTTTCATTCAGGCATTCTATGATATATTATCATACTACATAATAGGTAGGTTGTCTAAATAAAATTGAAAACATGTCAGTAAAAATTTGTTGGTCGACAATACAGTTCTCGTTAGTTAGTCAACGTGGCTTGGCCAGAAATTACGTTGGTATACCTGAAAAATGACATTTTTAAATTAAAAATTACGGAGTAATAATTTTATTTCGTTACCGGGCCTTATTATGAGTATTAAACTTTTTTTATTAATTAATTTCCATAAGTTTTCGCTTTAATTGCATGTTTTATAAATAAATGGTTAGATAAATAAAAGTAAGCTTTTTATATTCCATGCAAACAAAAACAGTTTCTTTTAGATCACGTAGCCAGTTTAGTTCCTTCTGTTACCAAAGTTCGAGATTTTTTCATAAGACTCCAAATAAGGTCCAGGGTGGATTGTAATTAAAAATCAAATACCGATATCGATATTTTCCAGCCTATTTTCGGCTGAATTGTTGTTCGAAATACATAAATATTAAATAAGAAAATATTTATTTTCATAATGATTGTTTAGTAAATAATATTGATATACTTTGATTTAATCTTTTATTTAGCAAAGTTTTTCAATGGGCCTTATCGAGAGAACCGGTTCCTAAGAAAGTCCAAAATCGAGATTTTTAAAATTATGATTTTTTCATGGAAACATAAGAAATTGTGATGATTTTTCTCAAATATCGGATGCTTAAATAATGAATGTTTACTAAATTTCTATTTATTTTTGTTAATTTCGCAATTTTAACTTTTTATAGTTATTTTGCAAAAAGTGTGCCTTATTAGACATCAGTACTTTATCAGTGTAATATTCCATTGGTATTAAATAATTTTCATTATTTTTGGTGAAGTGGCTCAACTTCATTCTGAAACAAATCAAAATGTCTTCTCTCATACTGCGCTAAAACCTGCATCGCATCTTGCAGGGCTCTTACAAGTCATATTGCATGAAATATAAAGGTATCGTATGTCAGGAATAAAACTTCAAAAATATAATAACTAACAAAGAATAATAATAAACAAAATATAAACTTTTTGTTTTATTTAAAAACTTTTAAACAATAAAATATATAATATATTATATTATTTATATAATATATGTCAAAAAGTCTTGTTTTTTTAAGTTCGGTGTAAAATGGTGTTAGAAGAATTACAGGCTTTTTTTTTTGTTTTATATTATTATTATAAATACCAAACCAAACTTTCATACTACCAACACGCGTGTAAGTAATCTGAGCACTATTCCCGTTACCTTATCTGATAAATTAAGTGTTTAGTTTACTGATAGATAATTTGGATACCAATATAATATATTAATTGGAACGGACTTCTTTGCTGGAGATATAATTATACTTTACAAATATAAGGTACTGGTGCCTAATAAGGCCCTCTTTATGCAAAATGATTATAAATACGTAAAATTGCGAAATAAACAAAAATAAATAGAAATTCAATAAGCATTGATTATGTATGCATCTGATATTTGAGAATAATCATCAGAATTGATTTTATTTCCATGAAAAATGATAATTTTAAAAACCTCGATCAAATCTCGAGGTTTCTTAAAAATCTCGACCTTTGTCAAATAAAATATTAACTCAAAGTATATCAATATTATTCACTGAACATTGTCATTGAAATAAATATTTTCTTATTTAATATTTATGTATTTCGCACAACAATTCATCCGAAAATAGGCTGGGCCTTGTTTGAACTATTAAAAATTGCATTAAAACAAAAATTATCATTTTATTTTAAAATATCTTCATATCTCTGTTACTGCCTTTGATTTTACTAAATATTTTTAAAAAATATCGAAATCGGTATTTTATTTTTAATTACAATCCTCCCTGGGCCTTATTTTGAGTCTTATGAAAAAATCTCGAACTTTGGTAACAGAAAACTAAATTGGCTACATGAACTAAGAAACTGTTTTTGTTTGCATGGAATATAAAAAGCTTAATTTAATTTATCTGAGCTTTTATTTATAAAAGATGCTATTCAAGCGAAAATTTATAGAAATTAATTAACTAAAAAACAATCTTAGGATACAATCGAGTGGGCCCTATTGCAGGCAGTAACCAGCGATTGCAAAATTGTCGCGGATGTGCACGGATTCAGTGCATGTATTTGTTATTGAGGCTGGACTCTCAAGCTTGAGTTTAACATATACAGGGTGAATCAAACCAGGTGCATAATAGGTGGATATTGTTGGAAAATGGGAGGATCATGGAAGGAAGTGGAGGCGTGTGCTATAATGTCCTTGGTTCGATTCACCTTGTATATAGGTAAATTTCATTTCATCGATACAATCTCAATAGCTACATATTCTTCGAAAATTCTCTAAAAAGCAAAAAAAATATGTATTGATAAATTTAATGCCAAATTTGAAACCCCTTTTCCAAAACTGTGCTCGTACCAGCCACGCACATAGGCAGTTTAGTGCCCAAATTATATACACCCTATCAACATAATCAAAGAGTACGCGGGAATGAGTGAGGGTCACAATGTATATTAGCTAAAGCAGGCGATATTTTAAGGGTGATGATGTTGATGTTGATGATGATGATGATGATGGGTGGTAATATTGAACCTCATCCTTCCTCGCGCACAGATGTTGACGCTCGATATTTTCACACAGTATATGACGCTACGTTATCTAGGTAGGTAGTCAGGTAGCGTACAATGTTGTGTGCTGTGTTAGTTGAATGTAGAATCACGTATTTTATAATAATATTCATAATACATACTTTACTTACATTACTATAAAATAATCTAAATATTACATGAACATTACTAACTATTATATACATTAACTATTTTATTATATGGCACAGGGGTGTATTCATTCTATTTATATAAATATATAAAGTAATAGCACTGTAGTGAAAGTCCGATGTGTCCCTTAAACTCGTCCCTTAAACCGTGCTCTAGATATATATATATATATATATATATATATATATATATATATATATATATATATATATATATATATATATATATATATATATATGGCTTCGCTCGCGTAAATATATTTCCTGCCTTATAAACTCCGCTTGCCCTTGGCCGTTACAATCATGGGTACAGAATAGTTTCTCCATATTAACTTTTTACCCCATTCCACCCCCTTTTAGAGGTAGTTTAAAAAAACAAATATGCAACCTTTGTTATAAACAATATTTCTACAAAGTTTGAAGCAAATCCGACGATATAATAAGTTTAATACAAAATTAACCCTCTCCGCCCCCATTTCTCCCCCTTAAAATGTAAATTTTTTTCTTAAAAACATGCCCGTATTGGACTTTTGTTTGAAAGTTTTTTTTTCATAAATTCAGTATATACCGGGCATTTAAGCAATTAACTCAGTTACTTGCTATTTTAACTTGTATTTAATGTGATTGAAATCTTTGTATATGAAATCTGTATGTGATTGAAATCTTATAAAAAATAATGATTACAATTATTTTCAGGATGGAAAAAGAACATCCATCCTTACAATATTCATAAAAAGGAGGGGATTTTCGTGGGGAGAGTTCCGAAAAAGATCCCAAAGTCAACCAAAATGTTAGTATTAAGAAGACGTTTCTGGTCTGTGGTATTTTCATTTTAAACATTTTTCTGAGCTTGCGACGATAATTTAGTCAAGTTTGGCTTATAGTTAATGGTTTTCGATAGTTGAGCTGCTTCTTTTCTAACTCAAAGTAAATTTCATTCAATTGGATCAATTAAAATTATCGATGGGATGGGATCACGTGGGTTACCTGCCAACTCTTGATATATATATAGTATATATAGATTGACTTTTGTCAGTTTTGTAGTTAAGGTAGTTAAAATGCATATGTGTGTGTATATACTATATGGCACATAAACAATCATGAAATAGTATAGAATTCCAAACAAAAACAATCATAAAATAATTTTAAATCCAGCTCTGAGTAATTACGATGGTATGATGGTGTCAGAATTGGTGAAGGTTTTTTTTTTCTTTTTTACTCTTTTACAACAGGTTCCAAACAACTAAAAACCTAACGACATATATACATTCAACACTAAAATATAACACACACACACATGTATATATATATATATATATATATATATATATATATATATATATATATATATATATATATATATATGCCGTATGTGTTGGAAAGCATTGCTAATAGAGAATCAATGTTAAATATTATTTACTATAATAACTATACACAATATGCTAAATAAAGAAATAAAATTGTGGGGATACTATTTAGTGTGTCTGTTGTGTATGCTTGCTGGACTGTTTTGTACTGCATTAACATGTAATTAGAGTGGGTTAAATATGTTCATTGTTGTCTTCTTAAGCTTAGCATTACTTCTAACAATTGAAAATTCTTTTTTGAATATCCCTTATTATTTCTATGTGGAATGTTTGAAAATAAATGATAGTATTTTATAAACGGTATAACAGAAAACAACAATCCACACAAATTAAAAGAAAAATAAAACCCCAAAAAGAAAAAAAAATAGAATTTCGACAGGAAAAAAATGTTAAACCAACGGTTCGAATATTCCTCCACTGTTGTCTAAACAAAATCCGAGTCGATTGTAGGAATCTACCCGGGTATTTTCTAGCACTTGAGGAGGGTATTTTCTAGCACTTGATTTTCTAGCATATTACGAGAATAGATCTGTGTTTTGAGAAAACCCCACAAAAAAAAGTCGTTAGGAGAGAGATCCGGCGATCTAGCTGGCCACTTGAAGGCTCCAAAACCACTCATAAGACGTTCCTGGAAAGTATGTTCCAGGAACAGCCTTATTATCATGGCATTGTGTGCAGGGCAACCATCTTGTTGGAACCATACAGATACCAGGTCTAAATTAGGAAGAGCTCTAACAGTTAGAAAAATATTATTTCGTAACAAACTCAAATATTTTTGAGAATCTAAACATCCGTCAATGAAAAATGGTCCTATAATATGGTCACTCAATATTCCAGTCCAGACATTCAGTTTCAGTATGTATGTGTATGTATGTATGGTTTTATAGTAAATATTTTATTTATTTATTTAACATTGATTCTCTATTAGTAATGTTTTTGAAAATGGTATATATATATATATATATATATATATATATATATATAATGATTATTTTCGATAATGTTTGTTTCCATAATATAGTATAAAGTTATAGTTTTTGATATATATTACACCTGACGGAATCCCACCAGGTGGATAGGGGGTGCAGGCGAAGGGTCAACTATGTGCACGTGATCAACAAACATCATCTACATTATCACCGGTAATAACAAACGCTTTAATCTTATGACACGCCTCATTTGAACTAAAGTTACAATAATACAAAAGTTTTGTGTTTTAAGTGACATTATTACTTTTTTTTTGGATTAAATGAATGAATTATAATAATAATATTATATTATGTTCACCTATTTTTTTTGTAATAAAAATGTAGATATATTTATCACGCCATATCACGCGCTCTCCATGTGATAAAATAAATTATGTGACACAATGTGACATTTTATACATGAATGACGACAATAAGTGTTGTATCTACTTCTAATCGAATCTTAGCTATATTTTATTTGACAATAATAAAACAATAATAATAATTTATTGAATTAAATACATTATTTATATTTAAATAAGACAATAAAATTATGAAAAATGATTTATAAGAATATTTGATACTAAAAAGTATTGCAAATCAATATTATTTATTCATTTCTGTTTAATGTGTTTCCAATAATAATTTTCTTTTAATCAGCATAATATCATAATGCTACTTTTATGAATGTACCGAGTGCCCACCGAATATCACATACTTTGTATATCACATATAGCTTGGCCATATCAAATTTAAGCATAAACATCGTCTTTGGTGTAGCGGTAGGCACGCTGGACTAGATATCCAGAGGCCCGAGGTTCGATTTCTGGTTGATGAATTAATATTTTCATATCAGTATTTGATTAAAATTCAATGACATTTGTCTATATAGTATACGCTAGTCTCCTAGAATTTGTCTTACGTAATCTAAATTGAATTTGGACAAAAATTGTATTGTTGACGCTTAAGTATACAGAAATAAATTCGATTGCTGATTGGCGAGTTAATTTTTTCATATCAGTATACGATTAAGCATAAACGCCTATCGTACTTTGTTTTACATGAAGGATTTGAGATGGTTTTTAGGCTTCTGCATATGAGACTCACCATTTGACGGTACGTGCCAAATTTCAACATTACAGCTCTGAAATTGGCAAAAGCCGCCATGCAAGCAATCTATAATTTTATCGAAATAATAAGCCAAATAAAATTCTTCAAGTTGACGAAACGAAAACTGAAAAATTTATGATTGACTTCAATTATATACAACTTCCGAATTCTTTTCTGGAAAATTAGGATACTTAATTTGTTGCAAAAATACTCCAAAAAATGTAATAATATCACAGTCGATCACATCGTAGAAATCGTCTATTGGAATGTAATGGCTTTAATTTTTAAGTTCCTTTTTATAGGTTGTTTTTTTTCGTTATGTTCTTCTAATTTTCGTTGTGTCAAAGAAAGATACATGAAATCAATTTAGATTGTCTTTTTCTGTGAAGTAGACCATAGGTGGGCAGGGGTTGACTCGACTCAGCTCTGAGTGAGAGGTAGGAAGAGAGATATAGTAAATACAGGGTAACCTACCGATTATTAATATTTTCTTTTTTTAATTAAAACTTTTTCTGAAAAAAATATAATAATACCAACTTTTTTTTATGGTCACTATTATACAAAGTAGTAATACATACAATACATTGAATACATACTCTGGAATTTTGGGCTGGTAATTTGGGGCATAAAATGTACCTTTTTAATATATTTGTGTATGAGTAAAATAAAAAAGTTATTTATAAATAAATATATAATATATAAATATAAAATATAAATCTTTTGAACGTTTACCGCTGGACCGTTGCATATAAAAGAGGGAAATTTTTGCAAAGAATTTGAATAGAATTGAAAACTAGTGTAGATAGAATTATTGTTTTGGAAATTCCAAATAATTTGCCTAAACTTTTTACTATTCATATCCGAGAACTAATAAACAATTATTTACCTGATTTAATTATTTTTTCTTCGTATGGAGTATAGTGTCATGGGAATTTGATGAATTAAGTTAAATTTTACATAAAGTGGGAATTTGAGTTTCTTCGAGTTAGTCTACTTTGAATTGAAAAAGTGAAAAGTACTATTCGTAGTAGTGGAAATTATTTTTCGCATAATTTGTTTTTTCAAAAAAAATAACAGTAGTGAATTTAATAATGGAGAATACATCGCATTATTGTTATTATTATTATGTTTTTTGGTGGATGTATCTCTCCATATTATAAAAGATATTATATAAACAATAAATATTTTATAAAACTATTTCTAAATTGATTGAATAAATTATTGGGCAATAATCGGTAGGTTCCATCTTACTTCAAAACATACCTTTTTTATTTACTCTCACCCAGCTTATGGAGAGTCGTTCGACTCCGGCGAGCCGTCTGCGCCCACCTCTGAAGTAGACTCTTTAACCAGTTTAACGTTTAACCATAATAATCATATAAATTTACGACCTTTAATTTAATATTTTATATAAATACAAATATATATACCCATATAGAAACATATACGTCATATTTACAGGATAAAGATCCATTCACACATTTTGTTTCTTATCATTTTTTAAACTAGGTAGGATCGATGGACATTTGAAGAAATTTTTGCAAAATTAGAAAGAAGTCGGTACGAGGCCAATAGCTCTATTTCCTTTCAAGAAATTCGCTACAAATGTAAATCATGGTAGTCTATCTGGGTATTGTTGTCGTAATATGTACAAACATATTTACAGTATGATTAAATAAGCGATGAAACTACTACGCACATGTGATATTTCTCACGTTCAAATGTGTTTAGTTCTACCTACAATTATTGTGACTGAATACAGGATAATGGGTATAATATTGTAGCCTACCACTGTGCTCACTCTTTTAAAAGAGGTACCCCCAGCCAGCTAGCTACACAATAACACATAATATTTATTATAACCTCTATCTATCTATACAAATACATAATATATAAAACAAATAATAATATTAGGTTATATTAGGTTAATCTATATGTATAATAAATTTTACACATATATTTATATATGAGGTGACTCGGGAGAAACCTTTCAAAAGCTGAAAGTATAATAATCATAAAACTAAACTAAAACAAGAAATCTAACAACTGACTTAATTGTTTAAATGCCATGTATACAGACTGTGTTGGACAGCTTTTCCTATAGTGAATCAATGTTAAATATTATTTATTACTGCCTGGCCGTCTGGTACTGTATGAAGTCATTGAGTACACATGTAAATAAAGTCAGTCAGTTATCTCAATAGCTATACTGTATGCGTATGGTTGTTTGTCATTTAAGAGTGAGGACACCAATGCACACACTAAAGTGTACTCTCATCACATGTGTACTGACTGACTTCATACAGTACCAGACGGCCGTCAGTAATAAATAATATTTAACATTGATTCACTATAGGAAAAGCTGTCCAAAACACACAGTGTAAAGAGTTCTTTGTAAGTGGGTGTAGTGTTTATTTTACACTCCCGTTTAATAAAATTGAACAGACCTTAAACGTTAATTTTCTTACATTTCATAAGACTCCTCACCTTTGTAACTCTCTGTATAATGATTAATTTTAAGACATACGAAGTAAACAAAATTTGGGTAAAAACTTCAGCTAATGAAACAAAAGTTACTTCTAAACTTTTCGTCTCTTATGCTTTCAATTCTGTGCCTCTTTCCGTTTTTGAGTTATTGTGTTGACGGATAATATACATAAATAGTGTAATTAGAACATTTTTAGTAATGAATAGATCATAATTTGATTTACATTATATAATTTACATTTACAGTAAATTTACATTATAATGTGAACACACATCCTTTATCAGAACAAATGATAATGACACAATGTACAAATTCTAACAAAAACAGTAAACATTAAATATATAAATTATATTTAAATATATTTAAACATTTTAAAAAAAAACCATTATATGGCAAAAATGAAACCAGTTGGAATATATACAGGTAATACTTACGAAATAAAATCGGTATGGGATTAGCTGAAATAAAATGTAGAATTTTAGAAATTATTTTCGAAATTATACAGAGAATATTAAACAGCAGGTAATACAAATTAAAGTTATACAAATAAATTTATCTACAACATATTATAGATTAATTACAAATTACAGAGTTGATCATTTAAAATTAAATCGCAATTATTGAATTTATTAATTTCTATTTTTAATATTTGTAGACAATTAATTGTCCGCATAATATACTCTACTTTTATGCGCCATAAATCATTACAGGTTATTAGAAAACATCTAGATAATAAAGTTTGAGTAATAGGGACTGCACAGACGTGCAACATGTGCAGGAACATTTTAAGGACAAATGAATGTTCGGTAGTAGGTTGCTAGTCTGTATAGCTGTTGCAGAACAAATTACATGTGCTTGAACTGGTTGCTGTAAAAATCAAAATTATTTGATATTTTATGGGAGGAGTTTAATCTTGCTGTACAAGTTGCTCGTGTGTAGCGATATTTGCAACATATTATCTAAAATTTTATATTTTCCTAATATTTTTTTATAATTTATTACCTAGATTGGTTACTTTATATACTTTATTATTTTTATACTTTATTTTTTGTATTGATTATAATATATTTTTGTAAAAATTTTTTTACAAAATACATACAAATAAATAAACTAGAGATGCATACAAATAAACTAGTTGATAAATAAACTACAAATTAAATGAGATCGATAGAGAAAAGATGACAAGTGATTTAATTTTTAAGATCACAGTTAAAGTAATAAAGTAATAATTTTATGTCCCAATTTTGGTTGCACGTCTGTAGACAAAATATTTTGTAGGCGGAGTTCAATGTTGCAGCCAATGTTCCTCGTTTGTAGCCTACTTAAGTGGTGCGCATCAATATGTAAGGTTATATTTACCTACATCTTTACAAATTATATTAACATAGCCATTCTATATATTCGAAAGCGCACCTCTCAATATTCGCATTATATCTTGAAATCGGTTAATCATACGAATATATGTATGGGGTCAAACTTGTTATTATATATGACGTTTTTTCTCTTTCCTTTGGTCGTAAAGGTTTGTACAAAATATTTAGCTTGTATACTTTCATTCCAAATCATATAATTTGGCTGGATTTTATTTATATATGTCCTGGCTCACCCTATATAAAATATTTTAGTTGAATCAATATGATAATATTTTTTAGATAGATGTCATGCACCACCATTCCATTCATTCAATAGAGTTAATTTTATGTATAATAATTATTAAGAGCTTCCCTGCCATAATTATTATCATAAAATCATATTATACTTATATTATTTGACGCATTATATCCGCTTATAATTCACTTATAAATATTATTATTCTTATTATTTTTGTTATAAATAATATAATATTGTATATAATAAATAATTTGTATAAAATATAAATATAAAACTATTTTGAAAATATTTAACGTTTCAATATTCGTATCCATCATATATAATAATAATTAATTCGTAGGAAATAGGACTCGGAGAATAACAAATTATTAAATTAACAGCAATTATTTCAAAGTCAAACTATTAAAATAATGATAAGTCAAATTATGGCAATAAAATTAATATATAAGGTCTTTGTCCATAGTTTTTATATGTTAGACATTTGAATTATAAAAATAAGTTGCTGAGGAAGTCATAAATAAATGACGAAACGTTCAATTTATTTAAAATAATTCATTTATTCTGCGAATTCTATTTCCTACGAATTAATTATTATTTCTTTTAACTTTCGACGGTTGATGTTCGTTTCCATCAACAGCACCGGTTCTAGGCATCATGTAAGTGATGGACAGCATCAGGACGCCTCTAGGATGTACGAGCGTTGATGTATAGATCCTTTATAAAACTCTTCAAAATCATGTTACAATTTTTTTTCAAATTAATTAATTATATATTAATTACATTTTGTTTTTATAATTTTTAATCCAACATAATTTATCTACAAAAATAGATGTGCATATTCTAGAAAGAATTGGAAAATATAGAATTTTTTAACATTTCAGAATTACAACCCAACTGTTTATATAAAGCAACGATACAGAAGTATTTTTATGTATATTTTAGGAGTATTTATATATCTTAAAATCCGTTGGGAAAATCAGGTTTTTTTTCCTTTTATGAATATTATTTCATGGATGTACGAGCACTGATGTATAGTCCATTTAAAAAATTCTTCAAAATCGTATATAGTATATTCATAAAAGTCCACAATAATGTTTATTATTTTTTATCGTAAGTTAAAATTAAAATATAATTTAGGCCCGTCATACCGGGCCTAACAAAAAAGATATTTAAGAAAAAAACGTGAGATGTCGGGTAATTAAGCTACCGCCGACAGAAATAAAATTTACCCGAAATCACAGTTGTTTTCTTAAATATCTTTTGGCCCGTCATACCGGAATTTTATTGGATCAATCTCTTTATTAAAATTTCTATTTTCTATTGCGTTTTTTTTTATTCGTCTTATTTTATTCCAAGTAAAAATTATCAAAATATGTGTAAAAATATGGGTTTTTCCATAAAAGCAATGCATTAAAACTCGAACTTTAACATAAAATAATTAATTCAAGATCCTCGTAAACCCCCCCCCCCTGAAACTATTATAATGGATTTATATGCACTTCAGCTACATGTAAACAAAAAATCAAGCGTAAATCTAAAGCTTCAGTGTTCGTACATCCTTAACTGATTCAATTTTGTGTACAACTGAAATCGTAGCGCGTTATACGAAGTCAACCTGAATTGCGTATCAATTAAAAATATTTATTAAATAACTTACATTTCATCAAATTTTAATCATGTTGAATCATCTGAACAGTAAATTTTAAAGTCAGCCAATTTTAAAGTAATATTTTGACGTGCAAAGTCTGTTTAGTCGAACATTTATAAATTAATTATGTGTTTAATTACTGCAAAAATCATACTGCCATTATTAATATTATCATTATTTTCAAGTATAAATATGTTAAATGTTGTTGAGGTAAGATTCAATAAATAATAATAATAATAATTAAGTACTAAACGCTTGTTTTTGTGTGTATATTTTTGTCAGAATATCATAATGATACTTAGCGCATGTAAGGTCAATATATCCTATAATATATACAGCCCTTTGTGTAACTTACTCACTAACTCACATTTACAAATTCTAACCCACTTCTAGACATGCTAGAAGGATGCGGTTTTTTGCATACGACGCGGAATCACTTCAAACTTATGGTGTTCTCTGAAATTCATTCAGGAAAAGTATACCATGGTGTAAAGCTGCAAAAAACAAACAAAAAAGTTTAATAAAGTTTTATAATTTGATGCTCAGTTTTTGAGATATAATTAATTAAACATTAACAATAAATTCAACCAATCATATTTGCATTTTTGCGGGTGCCGCTACACTTATTGAGAACTCTGATTGTCGCTACTCTAGCATGATCAACTGTGTCCGCCCTACTCCACCCAATCACAGAGCACATAGTGTAAGGAGGTGGGGCGATATATAAATGTAATAATAATAATAAGTGTAGCGACACCCACAAAATGGTTGAATTTATTAATGTTTAATTAATTATATGTCAAAAACTAAGTGTCAAATCGAAAAACTTTACTAAACTTTTTTGTTTGTTTTTTGCAGCTCTATACCGTGGTATAGTTTTCCTGAATGAATTTCAGAACACCCTGTTTAGAAAGAAAAATTATTGCAGCTAAGTAGACTAAACAAGTTTACGAGAAATTGTCGATAAACTCATAACATGTAATTGCGGCTGTAGAAATTCATAAAAAACTACTATTTTTATTAAAAACTCTAGCTTGAATATTTTTTTAAATTAAAATACTTCTAATATCGCTCAAAAGTAAAAATATATTCTTTAAAAGAGAACGTCAAAGTCAACACAAACAAGAGGCGATGCATTGCCAGAAGACACGACTATGGAAAGCAATAACTATGTCCCACAACTAGATCCTAGGTTATACCATGTAGAACCGCCATTTATCTGTGACGGCAGAGTTGCTGAAAAAGTAGCATTGGCAACTCGGATATGGTCAAGACCTGATGGTGCACAAATTCGACAAATTGGTAAAGTAAGTTTGGATTTAAAAAAATTTATTATTTTCTAAAATAATTTTTCTCTTAAATTGATACAATAGATAAAAAGTATGTTTGGCCATAATCAATGCCTTAGTTATCCTCCAAATCAATCAAAAGGCTCGGTACATAGAATTGAAATGAGGGGATGTACAAAATATAGAGACAATCAGGTAAGTGTTGAATTGACAATAATTTCTATCAGCTTATTCATTCAGCTTTTATCCGAAGCCTTTTCCTGAAAACCGAATGAATAAGTCACAAATTATAAAAATTTGAAAAATGGTCAAAAATTCTGTGTCCCATACTACATGCACTCCCGTTCAATAAAATTGAACCGACCTGAACCGAATGATTTCACCATTTTGATTATTCTTGTAGTAAATGTTTTTGACAGATACAACATTTTATTTTATTTTTATACGTAAAAGGAAGATATAACACTTAACATGTATTTTCATTACATATTCGTACTCTATCACTGACTTGTTTACATAAATAAAAAATATAAAACTTCCATTTCTTTTTTCACATTTAAAAAATATACTACTTATCCTTGTTTATAAATAAATAATATACAAAAGTGGGGAGTTTTATGAAATGTAAGAAAATTAACATTTCAGCTTGGTTCAATTTTATTGAACGGGAGTGTACATTCTAAGCATGTAGACGTTTACACCCGCAATCACAAAGCATTTGCCATAATGTTTGCATCTGCATCCGCGCTCAATCAACAATTGTTTTGGAGCTTTGCAAATGCGGATGTGACAAAATCGGCAATATTAACAAAATCGACGACACTTGACGTGTGTTTTAGTTTTGTGATTAATTGGCCTATCAGTGTCGGGGATTCAGCTGTGAATTTATGTGACGACACGTTTTTTATGTAAATTATGCTTAGGTTTGGATTCACACAATCAAGGGTAAAATTCGCCAAGAACGTGTATGTTTAGAATATAATGGTAGCCAAAGAACAGCATATGCAGCACTTTGTCAAAAAAACAATGAGAATCAACATTGGTTTTATAATCCACGAACATCTTTATTACATCATATTGGAACAGAAAAATGTTTAAGCCTGAAACGAGTTAATTCAAAAATCAAACTTTCGATGGTGGATTGTTGTCAAAATCTTCGAAGTCCGCTAGCACAATGGCATATGGCCCATTTTAAATATTCCGCACACGGTGTGATCACGGAATAATTATTTAGCATGTAAAGGTAGATGATTGTTATATTAAATAATTATTATTTAAATAAATAATAAATATGTATAAAAGATATAATTGATCTTTATTGATTTGATTTATGAAATGTTATATATAATTATATGTAAATTACCATGGTTGTTAACATTCAAAGCAACCGTGATAATAGAAGGAAGTTATAGTTTTTATGCAACAGATAAAAATGATGAACAAATTTATAATATTAATTTAATGATTAAGCGACACCGCTACATACTTCCCCCCATCAACTAATAAAGAAAAACGACTAGAAAAAGATTGTAACATAAAACAACCTTGTTCACGCGGAAAAAACTTTAATAGTTGATGTACATCTTATATTTAAATACAAAGTAAATTAAGATAAGATTAACATTGAAAAAAGTATGCAGGTTTTAGCCTATCTGTTGCATAACTATAACTTCCTTCTATTATCACGGTTGCTTTGAATGTTAACAACCATGGTAATTTACATATAAATATATATAACATTTCATAAATCAAATCAATAAAGATTAATTATATCTTTCACATATATTTATTATTTATTTAAATTATAATTATTTAATATAACTATATTTACCTTTACAAGCACATAACAACAAATAATTAAAATTCAATACGTGACACTTTTTAGGATGGTAGCGCCTTGTGACCAATAAACAAACTAAATCAAGTTATGATGTTTATAAATAAACATTGTTCCGTTATGTTTGTTTTAAAAAATTGTATTATTTTGTAGCGATTTTATTAAATTTTTGTTCTTGGCAAAATTGAACAATTTTGATTTATAGTTTTGTGGTCAAAAGTATTAAATTGCAGCTGTATACAATTTCGATATTATACAAGTATCATTGTCACTGAAATACAGAGAACACTTTCGTATGTTTGCGAATGGGTTTTGCAATTTCCATTTCCACGCTTTGTGCCCATCGATTAGAGATTTAGATCCCAACTTAGGTTAGGTTTTTTAGGTTGTAGCAGCTGTCCTGGACGGGACCATAAAGTCCATTGTGATACCAAGGGATGTGAGTGGAGGACAAGAAATTTATGTGTAGACTAGCAATTGGTAGGTTCTTGACCGATTTTGATAAAATTTTGTTATCCATTTGTTATCAATCAGAATGAATACAACCCCATTGATTTGCATAACGATTCGTCGAATAGATTACGTTTTATAAATATTTTTCTACAAAATCTCATTACTAAAATTGATGAAAAAGTGGAAGCGCTGGGAAGTATGTGTACTTTAAATTAGGCTCAGTTCAAACAGTAAATATAATGAATGTATCATAAATATGAGAAATATATATTTAAAATTAAGGATGTATGGCAATGAAGCTTCAAAAAGATTAAGGCTTGATTTTTTATTTACATGTAGTTGAAGTACATATAAATTAATTATAAAAGTTTCGGGGGTCTTGAATTAATTATTTTATGTTAAAATTCGAGTTTTAATGCATTTCTCTTATGGAGAAACCCATATTTTTACACATATTTTGATAATTTTCACTTGGAATAAAATAAGACGAATAAAAAAAAACTACGTAATAGAAAATAGAAGTATTAATAAAGAGATTCATCCAATAAAATTCCGGTATGACGGGACTAAAAAAAATATATTTAAGAAAACAACTGAGATTTCGGGTAAATTTTATTTCTGTCGGCGGTAGCTTAATTACCCGAAATCTCAGGTTTTTTCTTAAATATCTTTTTTGTTAGGCCCGGTATGATGGACCTAAATTAAATTTTAATTTTAACTTACGATAAAAAATAATAACTGTGGACTTTTATGAATGTACTATATACGATTTTGAAGAATTTTTTAAATGGACTATACATCAGCGCTCGTACATCCATGAAATAATATGCTTAGGACATAAAAATAATCCTGTACGTTGCTTTATATAAACAGTTGGGTTGTAATTCTGAAATGTCAAAAAATTCTATATTTTCCAATTCTTTCTAGAATATCTATTTTTGTAGATAAATTATGTTGGATTAAAAATTAAAAAAACAAAATGTAATTAATATATAATTAATTAATTTGAAAAAAATTGTAACATGATCAATTTATTTGCAACCTATAATTTTGATAAGCAATTTTTCTATAAAAGGTATATTATTAAGAGAAAAAAATTTTTTTTCGAAAATTTACTTATTAAAATTAATGTTATGAAATATAAAAACTAATTATATTGCAATAGAATGATTGTTAAAGGATTATAGGCGGGCATTATACCTAATACGTTATTCATTATTTTCTAATACTACTAATTAAATACATGCTGAAATATTCAAGTACTAAATATACTAAATGCTATAAACCAGTGTTGTCCAACTTTTTAACCCGACTTCAAAAAGGGGAATGGTTCTCAATTCGTCTGTATTTTTTTTTTTTGTGTTTGTTATCTCAGAACTCCGTCATTTATTAACCGATTTTGAATTTTTTTTTTGTTTTAAAGAGTTTAATTTGCGATTGGTCCCATTGTCACCAAATTGCATTCTGATGAAGGGATCCCTTGGAAATCGAGGAAAACCCTCATTTTATATGTGATAACCGATTTCTGAATTTTTTTTTTTTTTGAAAGTATATACTCATTCATAATGTGGAAATAAGAAAATTTTTTTAAAAACCGACTTCAAAAAATTTTTTACAAAAAAAACCCGACCGAAAAAAAAAAAAATTTTTCAAAAAAAAACAAAATGCTTGTAAAAAAAATTGAAAATCTGTTATAAAAAAACGCACTAAAAATTAAAAAAAAAAAAACGGATAAAAAAAAATGCAATAAAAATTAGTTGGTCGTTTAGTAGGTCTACCCATATTTAGACAAATAAAATCAGTTATAGAACTTCAAAGTCACTAAAAAGCGAGAAATAAAACCGATTTTGACAAAATGGAAACCCGACTTCAATAATCAAATATTCTATAACAAAAAATGCACTAAAAAGTTAAAAAAAAATTGCATATTCTTGTGCCAATTTTAGTTCACCTAAGCAAAAATTTTTAAATATATATGTACAATTATTGTTATTTTTGGAGGCGGTGTCCAAATTTTATGTGAATTTCTCTATGCTGACACCGACTACAAAAGTAACAATAATTGTACATATATATTTAAAAATTTTTGCTTAGGTGAACTAAAATTGGCACAAGAATATGCAATTATTTTTTTACTTTTTAGTGCATTTTTTCGGGTTTCCATTTTGTCAAAATAGGTTTTGTGTGTGTATAAGATCAACTTTTTTTCTTAAAAATATGTCGCGATCGACTTATACTATTTATTCTAAGGTACATCTTCGAACTTGACTTGTACTTTTAAAAGTTGTTATAAAAATGCACAGTATAATTTGATTTTAAGATTTCATTTTCGCAATTTTTTGAGGTCAGGAATGTGTATCATGGAAGAATGATTTAAGATTTTTAGATTTGTGTTTTGCTAATCTATCAAAAGTTTGCGGAAGTGCATCTCGTACTGAAAAACCCTGTTTATCCACCTACGTAAAAAAACAACATAATTAATTAACGGGGCAAAATTAGTTCAAATTAGCTACAGATAAAAACAGACTTAGAATTTATTTTATTGCCTTAACATTAATGGGAAGACTGAGTTTGCATGTCTCTAACCAAGAAATCATAAGTAGGTGTATATCCTCGGCCGAGGCGAGGTGAGGCGAGGCTAGACAACATTCTGCCTTGGCCGAATGGCGAGGTTGATATTTAAAAAAGTAAGGCGAGGCGAGGTGATACCAAAACCTCGCCTCGCCTCGTGCCTCGTGAAACACTAGGGTCTCCCAAGCTTAGTTTTTTTGCGCTCCGAAAGAGCTATTATATCTGACGATAGATGGCGCTGTAATCAAAACAAATAAATTTTACGGATATTCCGCAAAATACAATCATGGGGTGGTCATGGGGGTCATGCCTACCCCCCCCCCCCCAAATTAATATAATTTCTTTTTTAATTCTAATGTTATTGCTTCTTAATCAAATCTTACATTAAGATAATTAAATGGTGGGAATGAAATCTAAAGTGTTACGTATTTTATTATACTGAAAAAATGCTATTGTTGAATCAATCTTGATTAAAGTTTAATTAATTATTCGAATGATATTTTTTTAAATTAACATAAAAAATAACTGAAGATAATTAATTCAATTATCAATTGAATAAAATAAAATTATCTTTAGCAATTATTCGAATAATTAACAATTGATATCTTAAAGTTCTTTATGAACTTTTGTTTTCATTATATTTATATACTTTTTAAACTTAAATAATACTTTATTTCCAGTTGTAAAAATTGACCATTCAAATATTTAATAATAAAAATTCTTTTCCCAAGATTAATACTCTTTTCTAGTGTATGTAAAATTTGTTTAATGGATAATTGATTATAATTTTTAAGAAAATACGATTTTTTACTTATTTTAATTAATTTTTTTTTGTCAGAGACCTCCCCCCCCAAACTTTGACTCTAGATCCGCGCCTGGATGCTTGTCTCAAATGAGTCTCCACCTCATTTTAGCAAAACTTTTCCTTCGTTTCGGTAAATAAGAGTAAGTAATTATTAATATTTTTACTAATAGTAATCCAAAAAAATTATTCCAAAAAACTATTCACAAGTAAGAAATGAAAGTTCTCATTTAAGATTTCAAAGTTGCCCTGATGGAGACGAGGGGATCTTAGATTTAGCACCATTGAATGCATTTCTATTCACGTACTTCCAATTTTTGTGAATACGGCTCCATCTATCACGATTCTCAATCTACAATTAAAAATTGGGGTTTCCATTGTCGAGATTTCCAAGTTGGCCATCGCCCGACTTTGGTATAATTAGATAGCTTCTTTAAAAATATTGATCACGTATTTTTTCGTTTATCATTCCCAAGTGTTTTTCTTGAGTTATTCGACCGTTTCCAGACTTTTTGGAAACCCTATATATGTTGCATCTGTTCATTGAATAGCTTCTTTAAATATTGAAAACATATTTTTTCGCTTATCATTCCAAGTTTCCAGAGTAGCAGGTTTCCAGGCTTTTTGGAAACCCTATATGTGTTACATTCGTTTTCATTTTTCAACAACAATTTTCTCGTTTTTCGAATAAAATAAAAGTAATTTAAATATAATTTATCATTATTCTAATTTATATAAATATAGATAATTTTTCCATTTTAATTGAATTTTTTTTGTTTTGTTATATATATTTTTATATAAGGAATAATTATAATATTTAAATAATATAATAATGGAAGCTATATAGTATAGTATACTATACATATGTGTATAGGTTGTACCACCATGCGCAAAATAATAAAAATTAATTATTATTAAATAAAAAATAGATAAATTATTTTTTTTTTTATAGTTTATTAACATAAAATTATTTGTTTTTCTATACTGATGTGACGTATCATTTTCTCATTGTGAAATCTGTTTGTTCACGAAGATCCTAGGTATTTAATGAAACGTCGGCGTATTGTATAAACATGAAAAGTTACATGTTGTGTCTAGACGTTTCGTGAAAAGCCCATCATACTTCGACGGATAGATAATCTGCCTTGCTTTATATCGTAGTATTATTGTCAAATCTTTTCTTCACGAAGATCCTAGACCAGTGATTTTCAAACTTTCTTTGTCGCGGCACAGTTTTAACGATTTCAAAATTTGACGGCACACAAAGAAAAAGATAAGTTTAAAAGTTGTTTAAACTTAACTTACCTAAAATACACTGTGTAAAATAGTTTATGATAATAATTTTGAATGTAAAATAAAATAATATGTACTACAAAAACAACAGTACGTTCTTTATTAAGGGATTAATTACAAGTTAATAATAAGAATACTTTTAATGAGAACTTTGAGCTTGATGTTTTTTGATAATGTGATTTATATTTGGTCGTAAAAATGACAATGCTACTCTCATATTGTCTTCTACATTTAACAGTCTCGATCTTTTCTTCGTTTTTATATTGGTTAATATTTTACTATATACATTTCTAAAATTTGGCGGCATACTTTAAATTTTTGGCGGTACACAAAAGTGCCGCAGCACAGTGATTTGGAATCACTGTTCTGAAAAATCGGCGTATTGTTTTTTTGTGTAAAATTACACGTTCTTACTTTGGAAGCCGAAACCAAAGACTTATTTATTGCTAATTATAATGAATTTTATGAAATTATGTGGATAAAATAATGTATTGTTATTTGTCCAATTCTGTATAAATGCAATGCAATACCCACGATAGCCGAAATATATAGAACAACTTTTAATGCGGGGGCCGAAAAACACATAAACCCGACCAACGTTGGGGTATGTCCGATGAAGTGAAAGATTGTAGTACTAGAAATTGTTACATTATTTAATTCCACAGAATTATAACCTCCATTGTTTAGAATTTTAATTAATTTATGTGAGGCAGATTAACCAGTCTAAGTAGCTGAGTGGTCTGAGCCGTTATGTCTGCGTAGTATGCCTACTTGGAAACTGGGAGGTTATGGGTTCGAATCCCGATATCAGCAATTTGTCAATTATTAAGAAAAAAAAGGGGGCGGTTAATTGACTAAACTGTCGGCGTATGAGCAAGAACGAAGTAACCGGCTATGGTTGAGAAGGTTTTCTGCAGTTTCCTTCACGAACTCCAGATGAATATCGGCATATAGTTCCTATCATAGTCGGCTGCAGCCACATATCCAACCAATTCCTAGTCTATACACTAAAAAATCCTTCCACTCCACTGACATCCTCACATCCTTAGGCATCACAATGGACCATATGGTCGAAGTGTAGCCCGTCCAGGGCAGCCTCTACAATAAATCTATCTAACTATCTGAGGCAGATTATGCTAGACACCATCCATCGAAGTATGATGGGCTTTTCACGAAATGTCTAGGCACTACATGTAACTTTCCATATCTACACATTACGTCGACGTTTTATGAAATACCCGGGTTCTTCGTGAAAAAACAGAATTCACAATGAGACCACGACACATATCTATTGTTATATATTATAACAGCATGTAAGCAGCTATATAATATGTTATTTTGAATTAGTGTGGTATTATGTAGAAAATTGTGGGGAGTAGAAAAATGGAGCATAGTTTTTCATATATTTTCATACTACTTTCAATTCTTTTCTATATATTAAGGTTGTATACTCGTCATAGTAAAATTATAATAAATTTACTTATTGCATCTATGTCCATTTGAAATGAGAACCAGGGATGCTGCGAATGCGCAAAATTTGACATCCGCGGATTCAAATATTTTAAGGGTCACATCTGCGGATGCCGATTAATATGTCAAGTGTTTTTAAAGAGATACTTAATTTAGATACATGAATAAAGGAAAAAGATGGTAATAATTTTTAATAATCTTTATATTATAATCAAATTTTTAATATGAAAATTTAAAATTTGGTGCATTATATTTAATAAAGAGCAATGTCACTGCCTTTTCAGGTTTCATCCTGTTTCGAAGAGGTTCATAGATTAATCCCGCGCTAAACAGGCTAAACTGCTTCAGGTACTTCGATTTTAGATGATTCCTCAAAGACGTGGTTGTACGGCCCTTGCGAGAGTATGTTTTATGGCATCACTAAGATTTATCTCGAACATGCTCATCTAGTTTAAAATAAGACTAAACCACACTTTGCATCGGTGGTGGCATTGTTGATTCACTTGTCAAATAGATTATTCAAGGGGAAACACTCAAACAATAATGAAAATTGTTGAAATAAAAAAAAACACCCATATGAGTTCTGCGCGTTCCGCAAGAACCCTGATTTGAATATATCCAGTATACACAAAGCTTTATAAGCGTCACGCCTCAGTTACTATTAATGCTGCTCAATGAAGTACAATATTGGAAAAAATTGTTGAGGCTAGCTGTGCAAAACCATCAACACCTGTGTTTCCAACAGGATAGAGCCACAACCCATACTGTAAAAGACACAATGGCTCTGAATTTAATTTGCTTCCATGTTCACCGAATTTACGTACGTCAATAAGCCAGCGTCTATACCCGAACTAACCTGCATACGCAGTGAAATCCGAGCCATAACATCGGAAACTTTGCGAAAAGTTATGGGAAAATATGTTGAAGAAAGCACGATGTGCGAAGCAGAATATGACCATCACTTACCCCCGAAATAAACCCTGAAATAAAAATATCACTAAGCATTCAAACCATAACCTTCCAAAACATTTAACGGCATCTTGAAATTTAAGACCAGAAAAAAATTTTTTTCAGGATGATGAGCATCAAGCTGGTACTTTGTAAGTAGCTTCGTTTTGACAAAACACCCAACTTTTTTAATTATAAAATGTTGGAAAACGGTATCGAAATTTTCTGGAAGCCGTTGAACATTGAGGATGGGAGACTCGGAGTCCATTAAATTGAATTTGTAGGACGAAAATTTTTCCTCGCTCTTCACTTAATTATCTTACAATTAAACTTAAAAATAACTCGAAACTTTCTGGAAGTCGTTGAAAATGGAAGTCGATTCTGGAAGTCGATTTGACCGTTCATCCAAAGTTTACGAGCATCAAGTTATTTTTAAGATTAATTGTAAGATAATCAAATGAAGAACGAGGAAAAATTTTCATCCTACAAATTCAATGGAATGAACTCCGAGTATCCGATCCTCAATGTTCAACGGCTTCCAGAAAATTTCGATACCTTTTTCCAAAATTTTATAATTACAAAAGTTAGGCGTCTTGTCAAAACGAAGCTACTTATAAAGTACCAGCTTGATGCTTATCATCCTGAAAAAAACCCTTTGGTCTCCCGGACTGTTAAGTTAGTTCTACGGTTTTTCTTTGAAATTAATTGTGTTTGAAAAATTAGAATTTTTGATATTTTATTTTAAGTATTAATAATGGCAATAGGCTTAAATGTTTAGGGAATATAAATTGTAGTCCATTAAAAGCTCTTTAAAACGTTTTGTTTTTGAAATCAATTTCTATAGAAATAATGGATCTAGAGCGTTTATAGCAAACCTTTGTAAAATTCAAAAATAGAACAAACAAAACCTATTTAAAATGGTCGCTTAGAAAAAAAGCCAAGCACCTAAAAAATGATTCAATGCTTGTTTTCTCTCGAAAAATAAAACAATTTTAAAAAGACAAAATTTGTCAGCGACCCTTTAATCTGAAAGTTGTCGATTTGAAATAGATTGACCCATATGCTTCTTGATAGTATTAACTTTTTTTTTTTAAATTTTTGTCTTTTAATTTTTGTTATAGTTTTTCTGCAGCCAGACGCGGATCTAGAGTTAAAGCTTAAGGGGGGGGTCTCAGACTAAAAAAGAAATAATTAATTAGAATAAGTAAAAATCGTATTTTCTTAAAAATTGTAATAAATTATCCATTAAAAAAATTTTCGACTATAAAATTCATATTATTTCAATTACTAAAGCACTAAAAAAGAATATTAATCTTGGGAAAAGAATTTTTATTATTAAATATTTGAATGGTCAATTTTTACAACTGGAAATAAAGTATTATTTAAGTTTAAAAAGTATATAAATATAATGAAAACAAAAGTTTATAAAGAACTTTAAGATATCAATTGTAAATTATTCGAATAACTGCTAAAGATAATTTATATAATATTTATTCAATTGATAATTTAACTAATTTTCTTCAGTTATTTTCATTCTTATTTTTTTTTAAATATCATTGATATATTTTAAATAATTAATTAAACATATACCAAGATTGATTAAACAATAGCATTTTGTCAGTAGTAATAAATTACGTAACACTCGTAGAATTCATTCCCACCATTTAATTATCTCAATGTAAGATTTGATTAAGAACCAATAAAATTATAATTTAAAAAAAAAATTATATTAAGTTTGGGGGGGGGGCGGTCATGACTCCCAGACCACCACGATCCCTGGATCCGCGGTTGTCTGCACCAACCTTAAAACTATACTTAACTATAACCATAAACAGTTATTTACAGTCTATATGATAAGTACTTATACTTAACCCTAACACGTATAACGCTCTGGTGCAAACATGCAAATAATATTCGATACCAACAGAAAACTGATCATGCTATGAAAATTCCATGTTATTTATTAGTAAAATTTCTATTGTTACAAAAAGTTACATGTGAATAATTATTGTAAATATTATTGTCTATGAAACAAACAATTATAATAAGGGTAGTTTAGAAACAACTCATGTACAGGGGTGAAAAATTAGGCAAACACCAATAGAATTACAAACAGGCGTCGCGCATGTCGTGAAAAGGCGTGGAATTTCTAAATCAAATTGTTATTGTTCAACCTATCATATAATACGATGATATCTTATCAAGCAAAGGTTGAATGTATAAGCTGAGCACTATTTTTATTATCTTACTCGAATAAAGTAAAGAACTGATAATGTCACAAGATCATCCAAAATATTATTGAATGATATCCAATATTTATAATTTTGTGGGTAGATTTTTAGTCCAGCGTCACAATGAGACCGCTTTTTCACTTCATAACGACCCGCTCGGAAGTATTTTAAGATGGTGGAAAAGGAATACAAAAATCTACCTGACGCTTAAAAAGATCCGCTCGGAAAAATTTAAGAAAATTTCATCTACTAGATCTCATATTTAAGCATTGTACAAATTTTAACTTGACCCAATTCACTTTCTATTCATCTAAGAAAATTTCTTGCCGTTCATATAAAAAAATTTCGTCCGATTATTTTAAGATAGTCGTTTTTCGATTTTCTACACTTGGGAAACACGATTCTAATGAATTTCCCATTACAATTACATAAATTGTAACAATTAATAATATTAAAATTAATAAATGCAACAATTACATAAAACTGCCGTGCTGTCAATAGAAACAACCACCTCTGTTTTGAGCAACTCAGCGAAGTGCATCAATGCGCCCGCCTAGTCTTTCTTCCAAATCGTTTGGGTAAGCACAGACGATAATTGGAGTTCTTTTCAAAATCTTTCCTGCTGTAAAAGATTTCAATTGCCGCAGTATTCCAAATACAGAAGTAACTTGATGGTACGCTTCCATGCGTTTAGCTGTTGCTGATATTCTGAACAGCCAGTCAAGACTTTGTACTTTGCCTTAATATCCTAAATTGTGGACCACATTACTTAGACGTACCCAAATTACGGTGTTGTCAACTTTATGTAAGCGACATATAATGTATGGTGTGGCTAGTGCTCACTTTTAAATATGTGCTAATACGATTAATAATCATTGTAGATTTGGGCACCACCGTCTAAATCTACAATAACCGACGCCCAAGTGCTTGGACTCTCCAATGCGCGGAGTAGAATTGCCCGTTGAATCTGGCAGTGCTTACAAGTACTCTGTAATACATTTTCTATATGTCGTCATAGAAATTGTAATTTTTTTTAAATTTTATGAATTTAAGATGAATATCGGCCTGGTTCCTATCAAAATCGGCTGCAGTCGCACAACCTACCAATTCCTAGTCTATATACAACTTGACCTTTAGGGGTTGGGTGCAACTGCGGTGGGTTACCGGATTCATTACTGGGCATTATCTCCTGTGGAATCATCTGCACACAATTGGACTCCATAACGGGTCCATTATGTGCAGATTATGTGGTGAGGAGAAAGAAACATTCACCCGCATTATCTTTGACTGCGAGCCTCTAGGTTACAGCAGATACAGGATATTCGGTGCATCTCACCCCGAATATATGAACATTCGGGACACCAGGACCTGATAAGCAAGCTCCAGGCTATTGCCAATATATGGAAGAAGCACATCTCGTCGGACTGAGGTAGAAGGGGTAGCAAAATTGTCCATAAGATCGAAGTGCAATACTTTTGAGACCCCAAAATGTAGTATCTATCTATCTATCTAGGGGTCGGTAAAAAAGACCTAGACCTTTGACCTCTCCTTCGCTACTACTACTTCTACTACTACTAATAGTCAAGTGGCTTAGTGCCCTACTCACTTACACTCTAATTGACAATAATTATTTATTAATAAACATTTTTTATTTGTTATGGTTACGGCGGATGAAACAAAAAATAATAATAATAAAACAGGTAATATATTTGACAATAATTAGTATAAACAACCATTTATTTAGTGAACTTATGTACTCTGACACATCACAATAATTGACGTATAATAATAAATAACAATCAAGCAAATGTTATAAAATTGTTGGTTTTTTTTTTAAGTTTCCATTGTTGTATTTTGTTTTAAGTGTTTTGAATTGTTGTTAAAAAATATGAGTTTACATCATTATACGTATTCGGCAAATAATCGTGAAAATATACCAAATGGACCAATTTCACCGTCTTTTTCATCGGCAATACATTTTTTGCGCACATATAACAGCTTACTATTACCGTCGACAACAGGTTGGTGCCGAACTCACAGTTTTTATAAGGCTTTCCGTTCAATTTACAGTACACACAATTGGAAAAATAGTTTTTTAATTAAATAATATGTTGTGATGAAAATTATTAAGAATAATTTTTGGTCTCACACATTTTTTTCAATGTTAAAAATATAAAACCTATTTTGACAAAATGGAAACCCGACTTCAAAAATCAACTATTCTATAACAAAAAATGCACTAAAAAGTAAAACAATAATAGCATATTCTTGTGCCAATTTTAGTTCACCTAAGCAAAAATTTTTAAATATATATGTACAATTATTGTTATTTTTGGAATCGGTGTCAGCATACAGAAATTCACATAAAATTTGGACGCCGACTCCAAAAATAACAATAATTGTACCTATATATTTAAAAATTTTTGCTTAGGTGAACTAAAATTGGCACAAGAATATGCTATTATTGTTTTACTTTTTAGTGCAATTTTTGTTTTAGCATATTTGATTTTTGAAGTCGGGTTTCCATTTTGTCAAAATAGGTTTTATTTCTAGCTTTTTAGTGACTTTGAAGTTCTATAACAGATTTTATTTGTCTAAATATGGGTAGACCTACTAAACGACCAACTAATTTTTAGTGCATTTTTTTATAACAGATTTTCAATTTTTTTTTTACAAGCATTTTGTTTTTTTTTTTTGTAAAAATTTTTTTTTTTGGGGTCGGTTTTTTTGTAAAAAATTTTTTGAAGTCGGTTTTTTTAAAATTTCCTATTTTCCCATTATGAATGAGTATAACCTTTAAAAAAAAAAAAAAAAAAATTCGCAGAAATCGGTTATCACATATAAAATGAGGGTTTTCCTCGATTTCCAGGGGATCCCTTCATCAGAATGAGATTTGGTGACAATCGGACCAATCGGAAATCAAACTCTTTAAAACAAAAAAAAAATTCAAAATCGGTTAATAAATGATGGAGTTCTGAGGTAACAAACATTTTTTTAAAAAATACAGACGAATTAAGATCCATCCTCCTTTTTGAAGTCGGATTAAAAATAAAGACAATATAATTAAGAGAAAATATTTTTCTGCTTGGCAAAAGAAGGAGTTTTTTTTTAATTGTAGAAAAAAATATATAAGATCTTATTTGATATACAGAATGTCCCGTAAGTAGTCGAGTTCCATAAGAGGGTAGGTAGAGGGTACGATTTTGGGACGAAAAGTCCTGAGACATTTTTTTATCAGACCCACCGTGAATTAATTATTAGGTTGAAATCAGAGTTGCAAAAACTGCATTTTTTTTATTTTTCATTTTTATTATCAATTTTTGGAAATATGTATAATATCGTATGTATTTTTTTATTTTTTGCCAATTTTTTGTTTTTTTTTTTTTTTGTTTCAAATTTCAAATAATAAGTGAACAATGATAATAATGACAATAATAATAATAATAGAGTTAAAAAGAAAAATCAAAACTTTTGAGAAAACTTTATAATTTAACGAATTTAATTTTTTAATTTTTTTTTTAAATTTATTATTAAAACAATTTATTTAATTACATTTTTCAGAAAATAAAAAAATTTAATTAATGCACTTTTCAAGGAATTAATAATTTGAAAAATTTAAGCAATACATTTTTCCAATAATTGATAAATAAATCAAAAATGAATTATATAAAAAATGCACTTTTTGCAACACTGGTTTCAACCTAGTTTCCTTAATTAATAAATAATTAATTAACGGTCTAATAAAAAAATGTCTCAGGACTATTCGTTTCAAAAACGTACCCTCTTATGGAACTCGACTACTTACGGACATCCTGTATATATATATATATTTTTTTTTTTGTCTTTGAAGGAAACTAAAGTTTTTTTTTGTAAATCAGAAAAGGCGAATGAAATAAAATTAAAATTAAAAAAAATCAGATTTTAAAAATATCAAAGAAAGCAAATAATTGCTTATTAATTTAAAAAAAATTTTTTTTTTTAAACAAATATATAATTTATTTTATATACCGTCTGTTTTGGACAGCTTTGCCAATAGAGGACCAATGTTAAATATTATTTATTACTGACTGTCCGTCTGGTTACGATATGAAGTCAGTCAGTACACATGTAATGAGATTCATCACATGCAAAGTCATCAACCATACACATGTATGCGTATGGTTGATGACACGTACTAAAGTGATTCACATACTAAAGTTACGAATTCAATGAACATATTTAACCATTACATGTGTACTGACTGACTTTATACAGTAATCAGACGGACAGCTAGTAATAAATAATATTTAACATTGATTTTCTATTGGAAAAGCTTGCCAACACAGTCTGCAGTGGCGGATTTTGATTTGCTGCCGCCCTAGGCCCCGTCTGATTTGCCGCCCTTTTGATATGATGCCGTTTTTGGATGTGATTTCGGATAAGGATTTTGATTTATTTTTTTAAAATTATTTTGATGATACAACGAATTGGATGTAAAAAAATATATAATTTAAAATTTTTAATGAAAAATTGCTTTTATAAACAAAAAAAGCTCGGACTTTTTAACGAATACTAAAAAGATGTTTAATTTATATTAATTTACTTTATTCCTACTTAAGACTGAAAACAAATTTAGAAGTCGTTTCAGGGTGCTCTGTATATAGTGAGATTGATCTTATTAAGAATACAAAAATTAAAAAAGTTTTCGAAACATAAATGTGTTGAAAAAAATTTTTTGAGAAGCTTTTCAATTTGATTATTTCTTTTTTTTTTTGTTAAATAAATATATAACATTATTTGATAATGGCTATAATTGTCTATTGAAAAATTATCATTGCACTGACAAATTAAAAAGTAAATTCGATAATTAGAATATTTAATACATTTTACTAGAAATTTTGTATACATTCATGGCAAATTTATACCAAATCAATTTTTAAATTTGAACTGCTATTATATTTTTTCGTCTATAAAATTTTGTCATCCCGAAAATTATGCCGCCCCTAAAATCATGCCGCCCTAGGCCCGGGCCTCACGGGCCTAGGCTTAAATCCATCACTGACAGTCTGTATATGTTTACACTAACAAAAAATTTTTGTTTTGAGACAATAAGATTACTGAATTACATAAACATTTAACATGTTGTAAATAAGTCAATAATTTTTATATAAACCAAAAACTTCACACAAGCAAATTACAAACAGAATATGATGTTGTACTATAAATTTTTATATACAAATATTAGTCCACAGTACAGTACGGTTTTTTTTAATGATTAGTAACAGGCTAAATTTTGGTTAATAGCTTCCTTTCGACGAGATGTCCAACTTTTCTCTCGCGAAAATTCTCGATGATAGTGACTAACGAAGCGCGTAAGAGAGTACCTTGTTTGTTTGACGATAGCAAATATTTTATCAATAACAGTTAATTTGTTAGTTAAATTGTTAGTTAAAATCTTAATTTAATAAAATTTATTAGGCCCATTAACAAATTTGAATCTATATATTATCTACCTAACCTCCTAACACATGAATGCGTTCTTTTAAAAATAAACCAATTTGAAGTTTGTCAAAAAATTATTGAAGTGAATTCTAAATTTGGGTATGTTGAAACCAGTGACTATTATGCCAAAGTGTTAAAACAAGTGACAGAAAGCTTTTTCGGTTTAAAAAACTTCGCGATCTATTAAATTTCAAATTTTGCCCCAATTCCTAGAACAATTATTTGTATTTTATAAATACGTATTTCGATTACAAGGTAGTCATCATCAGTAGAATTAGCTAATCGTAACTATCTCTGGGATATGGAGTCAGAGATAGTTACGATTAGCTAATTCATACTGATGATGACTACCTTGTAGTCGAAATACGTATTTATAAAATACAAATAGGTAATTGTTCTAGGAATTGGGGCAAAATTTGAAATTTGATTTAACACTGTCTATCTTTCCCTGCATTTCATCTCTTATTATTTTTCATAGTAAACGGAGATTTGCTTTTAATTCACGAACTTTTACAGTGACTGACAATTTTGTTGGATTCTTTAATAACTTTGATAAAAACACTGAATTGATATCAATGTTTCTATCGACTTTTTTATACCAGATGTGATTCAATCTAGTTTATTACCTATTTATTTTATTTTATTATTTTATTTTATACGTTTTATTAGATTTGTATTATTATAAAATCTGTATCGAACAAGGTGATGGACTTTATATTTCTGCGTAATCTTATCTGATTGAAGTTTCAAATGCACGAAATCCACTCTTCAGCTGCGTGTTAAAGTAGTGTTATTTAATAAATTGACGCACTACTCTTTGCCCATTGTGTGTGTCCTAACATAATGTTGGTAGTTATGGTCTAAGATCCGGCATTAGAAAAATCTACACTCATCTGTTAATTGAATGAAATAATGTTTAAAAGGCAGATAACAATCTTATAAATGTATTAGTGCAATGTCTGCCACCGTAGTCCTGCTGGCTATTAACATTAATTAATTAATATGATATATTGTCTTTGTTTGTTGCTCGAACAAATATAATTTTCTCTCTCTATGCGTTGAACACATTTTTTGAAAATTTACGAATTTCCTTAGAATACATAAATCACTTTCTAGCGGTCACAATTTTAGTCTGATCAAAATGAAATGTCGTATCTGATATGATTTTAGTATTTGCAAGGCCAATTTTATTAATAAATGGCATAGGTCAAGGGGAAAGGGGCGGTGAGATAAAAATAAATAAATAAAAAATAGAGATTAAAAAAAACACAAAATATAAATTATCTCTTTTAATATTATAGAACAATCGAAAAATGCATGAAGAGTAAAGTTGTAGAAAATCATGTTTGCTACAATTCATTACCCCATCATTTTGCTCAAACTCTCGAGATATTTAGAATTTTAACTTTCTAAGACCTAAATTCCAGGCTTAGATTGTAAATATTTCTCTAAATATTAGTGTAACAGAAAAAATGATAAGAAACAAAATTATAGTAAAACTAACTTTCTACAACTTCACTTCTTATAAATTTTTCTATTTTCGAATATTAAGGGAGGTATGCTCCAAAATCGGACCGTGTACCAGCCTAACCCCCCCCCCCCCGAGAGAACATCCATCTTTGAAACCGTATTAAAATAGAAAAATAATTTAAAGGCAAAAAAGTTCCTTTTTTTTTAAATAAATAACTTTTGTTTGAAACTGTTTTCCATAAACTCAGTATATACCGGGTATTTAAACAATTGACTCGGTTAGTTGTTATTTTCACTTTTATATTCTCCTAAACTACTATTCTCCTCAACTTCCAAAACATATTATGAAAATTTAACAGATTTTTTTAAATGTTAATATCAACAATATTTCATTGGTTTAACAGAAGAGTTTTTATTAATTTTGATGAAGTGACCCAACGTCCTAAAATATTGTATTATTCTAACTTAAAAAAGCTCTGTATAAAAAATTTTTAAATTATATTTATTTAAAAAAATAAATAAATAAAATAAAAGTAAATTTATCAGTACATGATGTTTATCACGAAGATTTTCTTTTAGTTTTTCTACAAGTATTTTTTTAAACGATTTCATGTTCGTGGTTTTTTTTATTTATCATAATTCTAAATTGAATTAATATTCTGATTATATTCTAAAAGAATTATTCATTGTGGTTATATTCAAAATTAATTATATTTCTTAAATGATACTTTTTTCGTATTTTCTTTATTATAAAGATAGTCGAGTGCAAATATACATTAACAGTGTCAAACACAGGAATAGTACAGGGCATAGGGGTCTTCTCGCTTGCAAAATTATTCGAAGGAATTTTTGAAGTTATACATTTTTAGACGCGTTTAGGGTAAAATATTGGTATGCAACAGAAGAAGTTGCGTACGCACAGCCTCATAAAAATTTTACAGGTTGAAGTTCGCTATTCGAAATGGTAGCAGTTATATTTACTTTTTATGTCACTAGGGTCGCTAGTTTTTGATAGGAACTCATCCGTACCGAAGTGAAATACCGTACGTTTAGTTTACATCTTCGCATGGCAGATCTCCCACGAGTATGAGAGAGTACATATGTATACATTAAGCAATGTGTATGAGAAGGAGGTCTTAATGTATACATATGTACTCTCTCATACTCGTGGGAGATCTGCTATGCGAAGATGTAAACTAAACGTACGGTATAGTATAATAAATAGAAATGAAATAGTCAAAATTAACTAGTTTTATTTCGAAGTGATTATTTTGAAGTATGAAATTTGTTTAAAAAAATTTATTAAATAAAAAACTGTTTAAAAAAACATTTAAAATGGGAAGAGTATGTGCAGTAGACAATTGTAAAAGTGGTAGTGCTAGTGACAATAAGCAACGGGATCAATTGGGTTTAAAAAACCAGGACTTTTTAAAGTACCAAAAGCGAGTATAAATATTCCAAAATTAATTAAATTGTATGACATTATATTAAATATTAATTTTCAGCATTATTATTAATAAATAAAAGTTTAATTTAATATCTGATTCAATAATTTACTCTCATTATTACAATTCCAACATTACAGGTTACTATTTAATTATATGATGTTTATTTTTTATTTTTATGTAATTATTTTGCGAATTTTAACTATCACTTCAACTTCAACATTCCTTATTGAAAAATTGAAATTACTTATCATTTATTTAAAAAAAATATTTTATTGGAAAAATATTTTGGCTGGAAATAATTTTTATAATACTAATGCGTAATGTTTTTCAATTAAAACTCGCGCCTTATACTCTCTGTTCTGTTTCCGGTGTCGGAGGAACACTACTGACATCTTATTTTTGCCAATTATTTGTTTACATGGTGTTAGGTATCCTTGTTTAGTGTCTATGTTCGCTATAAACACTGACCTCTACATATAGATAGCTGATACCATGAAGAATAGATATATTAGGAGAGCGAACGTAATGTTAAAAAAACGGTCAAGAATTGGTGTAACTATCTTTTATCAGTAGAGGTCACTGGTCTCAGTCCCGTACGGAATTTAAATATTTAAATGTAGGCGCTAAGAAATCACTTTCACATTCAGTTTATAAGAAATCATAGTTTTATATATAATAAAAAATTGTTTTCGATTATCAAGTAATAATTAAATAAATATTAATAATAGAGAATTCTTAATAATCTGCAATAAATAAAAAGATAAAGAATCATAGTGATAATTTTGCAATTAATAATAATAATATACAATATATGTTTACAATAACTGACATATATTAGATAAAGAAAGAAAATGCAAAACCGGTAATTACAGACCATATTCCTTTCGTAAATGCAGACACGCATTCCTAACCTTAAACAACCTTTCACTCATAGATATATAAGAGTATATCTATGCTTTCACTGTATAACATCGTCCCATTTTTTCACATTTATAAAATTAAACAATTTTTATACTTACAATTTTTATTTGTAAGATGTGATAACCGTTGATTTAATATGTAATAATAATAATTCCGTACGGGTAGATTCGCACTACCGCTAGTGGCGAAAATAATAACTATGATCTCTACACGTTTTTGAGGTCACAAAAACAGACGAATTGCCTATGTCGTTCAATCTCCTAATATATCTATTCTTCATGGCTGATACTATAGTCCGCCATTAGTACCTTTAGAACACACCCATGAAGAATAGATATATTAGGAGATTGAACGACATAGGCAATTCGTCTGTTTTTTCGTCCTCAAAAACGTGTAGAGATCATAGTTATTATTTTCGCCACTAGCGGCAGTGCGAATCTACCCGTACGGAATTATTATTATTATTACATATTAAAATCAACGGTTATCACATCTTACAAATAAAAATTGTAAGTATAAAAATTTTTTAATTTTATAAATGTGAAAAAATGGGACGATGTTGTACAGGGAAAGCATAGCATAGGAAAACATAGCATAAACTGCTATATATCTATGAGTGAAAGGTTGTTTAAGGTTAGGAATGCGTGTCTGCATTTACGAAAGGAATATGGTCTGTAATTACCGGTTTTGTTATCTTCTTTCTTTATCTAATATATGTCAGTTATTGTAAACATATATTGTATATTATTATTATTAATTGCAAAATTATCACTATGATTCTTCATCTTTTAATTTATTGCAATTATTAAGAATTCTCTATTATTAATATTTATTTAATTATTACTTGATAATCGAAAACAATTTTTTATTATCTATAAAACTAAGACTTCTTATTAACTGAATGGAAGTGATTTCTTGGCGCGTACATTTAAACATTTAAATTCCGTACGGCACTGAGACCAGTGACCCCTACTGATAAAAGATAGTTACACCAATTCTTGACCGTTTTTTTAACATTACGTTCGCTCTCCTAATATATCTATTCTTCATGAACACACCCATCGCCACTCTATACTGAAGGAGGAACTAACTAAACTGGGATGTCGGGAGATTTACCTTTTAAATCGGGAGTCGGGAGAAACTGTACGATTTCGGGAGTAACCCGACGAAATCTGGAGAGGTGGCAAACCTAGATTTACCACATTTTTTACCTTGATTGAGTTTAGAGGTTTGATGGTTATCAATCTTAAAGGAAACACAATTTTGAAAAATTGACGAACGGACTACGTGTTTTTAGACTTTTTTTCTTATAACAATTCGACAGTCTGTAGAACCTGAGTGAAATATAGCTCTTCGTCGTCAAAGGTCATCGGAGTAACTAACAAACTGACGTTTCTCCATTAACTCAAGGACAAACGGCTCATTTCGATTTCAAAATATACATTGTTTCTTGTGTTGAGAGGGATTTTTTTGTCTAAACAACAGTAGTTGCCACCCAAAAAATACATGTGGTTTTGAAGCTATAGAAAATTCAGCCAAGATCTTTAAAATTCGAAAACTCGGCTTTAACTATACTGCTGTCGACATATACTAGCAGAAAAAAATTCGCATACCCTATTTTTTGCACGGTATAAGTACACTCCCGTTCAATAAAATTGAACAGACCTGAAATGTTAATTTTCTTACATTTCATAAAACTCCTCACTTTTCTAACTCTCTGTAAAATTATTCATTTATAAACAAAGATAACTAGTATATATTTTAAGTGTGAAAAAAGAAATGGAAGTATAGTAAAAAATATTTACTACAAGAATAATCAAAATTGTGAGAGACTGATTCGGTTCAGATCTGTTCAATTTAATTGAACGAGAGTGTACATTCAAATGCAATATATTTGAAACAAAAAGTCCCATTCTAGATATAAATATTACAGAATATATTTATATATTATTACATATTATAGTAACACTTAGGATGGTTCAACTGGTTCAAATTTTTCACAGGTAAATCATTCTTTCTTCACAGATTTAAATGAACGATTATTACAAATAGAAAATTCCACCAGAATATCAAGTACAACAAATTTGCCGTCCTCAGCACCAGATTCTACAAATGATACTACACATAAAAGTAATTTGAGTACACCAAATAATAATAATTATACAAATTATGGTCTTACACCTCCACCATTTATCACAGCACAAAACTTTATGGCATATCCACCAATATCAAAAATTTATCATCAAATAGACAATAGGAAATCTGGTAAGTAGTTGCTTTATAGACTACATAATTTTTTGTGCAAGAAATTGTACAACTTCTTTTATAAGAAATGTTTTATGATTCATTGTCATGAATTGAAATTGGTAAATTTAACAATTATGTGACAATTAATTGCTTATTATAAACTAAAAATACGTTTGCACAAAATTATTGACACTCAATAAATAACGGGGTTTATAACATTACATGTTGAATACCGAATTGTAGTGTCAGATGGCGCTAGATGCTTGTATTTACCATGCTGAGCAATTCTTGTTCATCACATCGACATAAATCATCATCGAATCAATCTCAGTAACAGCGTCTACGTTTTGGGGGCTTTACAGCACGAACAATTAACTAAACACCTCTACATTGTGTGCATACATTTTGAAAAGTATTGTTGTAAGCAGTTCTTTATAACTCTTTTAAAAAGCTGAAATCAGAGTAAAATAGAGTTTAATATTCGCGTACCAAATGTGAATTAATTCTCCCACCTTTAATGTGATAAGTTTTATTTAAATTTAGACGCATATTTATAGAATTTCATTTACGTTCATACTTGTGACAAATAGGAAACCGTTTAATTGTCACTTAGCCGAGTCCCGATACCATCTCACTTTTCTCAAATATTAGAATAACCTGATTTGTTCCCTTTTGTTATCAGTAAAAATGTATTTTTCTATTATGTATACTTACGTTTGAAGTTTTTCAGAAGCCTAATACCAACTTCCAAGTTTCTAACATAAAATGACGCACTTGCCATACAAATCTTCGTCCCTTATTTTCAAAAAAATGTTCAGAACAAAAGTTGTTAGTATTTTTCTAACAAACAACATTTATTCGAAAACTAAATAAGTTTTACTCAAATTGACTGTAAAAGTTTGAAAAAGAAACACCACTTTTGGAGTCAATGGTACCTTGGTATGTAAAAGAAAAGACAAACCATGTATTTACATTATATATTTAGTATTAAAATAAATAATATACACACTGAAAAACAGCTCAATCAGTATATACCGTGTACTTAAATAATTAACTCAGTTATTAAACTTCTAATTGTATAAATACAAAGTTATTCCTTATATAAATTTATACAACTTTTATTTAAAATATTTTAAATCAGACAGATTGCGTCACAAATAAAATGTAAAACTAACCCCCACCCCCTCTTCTTTACTCGCTCATTAAAAATTTTAAGAATAATTTTATTCATATAGGCGTGCCACCACGTTCACTATCAGCAAGTAGTCTAAATTTTTCGAATCAACTATCAAGGCGACAACGTGGTGAGAAAAAACCAATACCAGACGAACAAAAAGACGATAAATATTTTGAAAGGAGGAAGCGAAATAATCAAGCAGCTAAAAAATCACGAGATGCCCGTAAAATACGTGAAGATCAGGTATTCATAAAATTTATTATTATTATTTATTGTTGAGGTTGTTGGAGTATTATTAGGGTGAATTTTATCAAAACCGGGTGGCATTGATACACACAACTCCTCGCACTTGTTGCACGATTTAAACAATTTTAAAGATTTTTTTTGGCGTGTTTTGATGGCAAAAAAAAATTATTATATAAATAGGGAATAAACTTCAAAGCAACCGCATTATCATCCGATTGCCTCGTTAAAAAATTTTACATTTTGCCTCCCTCCCTATCTCTCCCGTTCATTTGGGGTCCATTCGGACGGTACGTGGAGGTTTAGTAACACTTCAAAACCCAAATTACCACTCGCTATCCGGTTGCCTCCCGGTCAAATTTGACGTGCCATTGCCTTGAACAGCCTTCTAAACGTAATTTACGGTGGGTGATTTCACAGGGTAATGTTTGCCATGGGCCTGTTGTCTGTTATTCAGGTGGCTCATTACTCCCAAATAATGAATCATTTACAATTAACATTTTCAATTGATGCAAGGCGTGTGCATGAAAAGTTTAAATACTAAGTGTTCTTTTTTTTTAAACAAAACTCTTTTCCATTAACAAAATAGTTTTGTCCCTGTTTCAACCCAAAGATCTATAATTACTGTAAATTACGGAAACATGTGTTTACTGATAATGAACTGTAGGATATATACAGGACATTTAAACAATTAACTCAGTTGGTTGTAACATTTTGACTTGTTTTTGTTTCAGGTTGCATTAAGAGCATCAATGTTGGAACATGAAAATGCAATACTACGAGCACAAATATTGACATTAAGAGAAGAAGCAACATCATTAAGACAGATGCTATTCTTTAAAAAATCTACAGAATCAAGTCCAATTTCTCCAGATATTCAAATATGTTCACCTACTTAGTTTTTAAATAAAAATATATATTTATTGTTATGTTCCACTTTCAGTCATACGAATATTCGCATAAATTTGCCAAAGAATATATTTTCAGAACTTTTGTTTGATTTATATTAAGTTTGAAATTTATTGAAGATCGAGTAATCTACATCGTTCTTAACCTCCCTTTACCGTACTTAAACACCTAAAAACTAAGGGAAAATTAAAAAAATTTGTTAGTACATTCACGCAATCTATAGAAGTTGCAGTCCTGAAGACTAGCCATTGGAATATAAAAACTTTTGCAGAGGCAGACATTTATTTGTAAAGAGTAAGAGGTACGCATAGACAAACATAATGCCTATTTATTTATAAAATCAACAATTAAAGAAGAATATCTACATCATAACATATACAGTGTTGCATTTTTGATAACCCTTTTGATGACTAGGTCCGTATATTTTAAAAATTAATAAAAGGTACGTATATTTTTAAAATAATCGGATACGCCACTTACACTGCATATAAGAATGCGAAGCCCTCGAAACCATTTCATGATGTCGCTGACACTCGTTTAAACTTTCACAATGCGACCATGTGATACTTGACTTATTGAGCTTATCTAGCGAATAGACATTTTTGTCAATACTCGGAATACTCAAATTACTGCATAGAAAGCAACGATATTTTACACGCATCGTATTCACTAAATAAGCCAATTAAGGTTGTTATGAAAGTGGAAGGGATAAGTTAGGATGGGGATTTTGTCCTATGCTAAATGCATTGATACTTCATCCATTGCCAACTCTAAATAAGTAAAAATTTTGCAATTAAGTCGTTTCCAATAATTTAATTTTTGTAAAAAAAAATATATTGTTTAAAAATTAAATCCTAAATTTCATTTTTTCGAAGAGTTTTAATGATTAAAGATATGTTTTTATGTATTTAAAAAAAGTTGCATTGTGACGTATAAAGTATGGCAACGTTGTAAAATATCGGTAGTGTTTACATGTGACTTGTAAAGTGGAATATACAATTATAACCAAAAAAGTATTATTATTGTGTTTACTATTGTGTGGTTGCGAAGTTTATTAAATTGTTTTTAATTTAATTATAATTAATATTATTGAAATGGAATAATATGAAATAGAAATGGAGTGTATATATCTTTTTAAAAAAATTTTATTTTATCCAAATTTTAATTTTTAATAAATCGAATAATTGTTCAAAAAATTAGTATTACGATTATGAATAATTTTAATAAAATCTATAACATTATTAAGATAATATTTGAATGTAAATTTCGCGCGCCTACCCCACCTTTCCTTCATACGTTGGCGTTACCAAGCCTACTGTGGCAGACTAAAATAAAACTAGATTTAGTACATTTTTCGATGTACAAATTTAATTATCTCAGAAACCAAAAACAGGATTATTTTGAAATTCGGTAAATGTATCTATAAGACTTTCATAATAATTATAACAATTTTTCATAAAACTGACATTTCTGGTTGTCAAGATATAGATTTTTATATCACTGCGATTACCACCAAGTTCATTTAACGTTATGTATAACCTTTCCTCAAAACGGTAACTTTAACATTTTTTTACTCAAAAACTAAAAACAAGGTCTACTTTAAACTTCGACAGGATTTTCTTTATCGTTCAAATAATAAGCTGTAAAATTTTGAAGAACCTGTCATTAAATTGAATTTTCTTCAGGACAACCTTAATTTGAGAATTAAGACTAAAATAAATATAAACATTTCTTATAATGTATTTATAGCAATAGTGTTTAAAAATCACAAAATAATATTTACAAAACATAACTGACAATTGAAACAAATTAATTATTCATCTAAATCCATTGGTTCTTCAGTTTGCTGAACCTGTAAAGTGGATGATGATGACGATGGTGATGCTATTAATTTATTTGCTACAGATGTCACTATATTCTTATTAGTAATGATTGTTGTACTATTACTTATATTTTGTTTAACATTTGAAAATTTATTCAATATTCTAGGTGTTGTCGATGTATTACCACGAAACGGTGTTAAGGTAAATGTTTTTAATTCTGGTTTGTTTTTAATTGTCTGTGCATTAACAACAGCTGTTTGTATTGGTTTAGCTAACGTACTAGCTTTTATTTGTTGTTCAACATCAACGCTTTCAAATGGTATGTCTGCTATTTTTGAAAATGGTTGCGGCGATGATGATGATGATGAAGAAGAGGACTGTGGTGGTGGGGGCGATGCGCTATATGTAACAGTTTGTTGTGCTATAATTGGCGCAGTCGAGGATGCTACTACACTAGGACGAATAATTTCATTTCCAGACGATCTTTTAGCTAAAATAATTTTAGTATATTTTAATGGTGGAGCAGAGGAAATCACGGGACCTGGTGATTTGGATGTTGTTACAATTGTTTTTGGTTTTGATTGTTGAATTTGTGTTTCATAAATTTTTTGGGTTTGTAATTGTTGCTGTTGCTGAGTTTGGAGTAGCTGTTTTTGCTGTTGAGGAATACTGCTTGGTTTATTTATTAAAACAACTTTGTTAACAGTTGGTTTTGTGGTTACGACAATTGGAGGATTTGTGGATACAACAGGATTTTGTGGTATAATAGGTGTTGTCAGATTCTCAGTAGGTAACAAAGTTCCATCATTATCAGCAAAAATGATTGGAATATCTAAAATATTAGTACCAGATAAATCAGCTGGCCCTGGTATCACAGCTTCATTTACTGACGATGTTTTCACCGTTAAAGGAGACCGTAAACGTGAATTTGTTGTAAATACATGTTTACGTGGTGCACCCATCATTGGTGATCGTATTACTGTTGACTTTGATATATATTTTACTTGGGTTTTTGTATCCATTGAATTCGTTATGATTGGTTTACCAATTGTTGTTATTGATGGATTTTTATATCCTCCAATTGTCTGCATATTATTTAACCCTTTGACTGTTGTCACATAAGTTGATGAATCACCACTGACACTGCACAGCGTATTATTGTCCCCTAAAACCACCATTTTATCAACATTACCAAATTTTGTTAGTGAATTTATTAAAGTCAATTTTGATAAATCAATTGGTCTACCACCTGCTGTTAAAAATTTCGTTGATGACGGCAACGTTATATTTTCAAGCACTAAAACAAAAAAACAAAAAATTATAAAAAATAAAAATTTTTAGATTATTTTGTAATGTCTTACACTTGAATTCACTTTTACCTTTGATACCAGAATTGAAAGGATTTGATTTAGGGTTATTAGGGTTTTGTTGCATTGATTTTGGAGTATTAAACCGACCCTGATTTGATCCATTTAACAAGTTTGATAGTTGACTAGTGCTTGTTGTTATATGTTTAGTTGCCATTGTAGATTTCCCTTGAATTCCACCTGAAAAATCTGAAATCAATAGTTAAATTTAGTAGCTAATTTTGCAATAGGGAGTTAGACAATGCCTGGAAAATAATTTTACAAGCAGTTAAAATCATTCAATTCTAATTTTAACTAGATGTAACTATCAATTAAATTTAAAAATAAATATTCATTTATATATTTATCATTTATTTATGTCACGTTCTTCAGGCAAGAATAATGTAATAATGTTATTTTGCTTTTTTTATCCCATGTGCCGAATAATCACTGAATTTGATGGGTGTTCAGATAGTTGGATCTGTTTCAGTGGCGGGTTCAAACAATCGTTAGAAAATATTGACAGAATTTTTAAGTTCAAATAAAATACTGAAGTCCCTCCCCAAAACTAGATGGTATGTGCCTGGGTATAAAAATAATATGTAAAATAAATTTAATGGATTACCTGCTATTGATGAGGCCGGTGGTAAAATATTTGCAACAGCCTCATTTACAACATCAATACTGTTACTATTTCGTAATGCATCTGCTGTTGATAAAATTTTTCCAACAGTTCGAACAATAGGATTATTACTCATTACTTTCGGTACACTTCTGAAATTTGTATTTGATTGAGCCGGTTGTCGTGCTATAGGCCTATTTGGATCAGGTATAGTACCCATTATATTACCACCACATGGATTATTAACATCGGTACTATGTAATGTATTTATTTGCCCAGTATCTTGTTGGTATGCAGCTGCTGACATTTTCATTTTTTGAACTCGTGAGTATTTTCCATCTTTTGGTGGCCTACCAACTTTAAAAAAAATTATATTTTACATTATTTCAATATTAAATTTGAATTTGCATTATTAATAGTCTATAAGTTTACCAGGTCTTGTTATTTTTTTCGGTTGTGGAGATGGTGGTTCACTATCCACAGTTTCACTTCCTGTTGAAGTTCGTCTCTTTACAGCGTTTTTAGGTCTTTTTACAGTTGGCTCTGTTGTTGATACATTTTGATTATATACAGGTGATTGTCGTAATTGAGGAGGATATGGAGAAATAAGTAAACTACCAATGAAATCCCCTACCTCATCCTTCAAAAAGAGATTTTAATTAATTAGTTTAAATATTTGCCAATGCAGATTGTGCGATCACTGTTATAAGTTTTAATTTTAATTAATTGCTCTTATGAAGAATAAGAGCATCTTTTCTATATTATTTATTTAAGTTAAAAAAATTTTCATAAGAGCATTTAAATAAAATTAATACTTTGAAAATAAATATTTCAAAAAACGGTGACCTAAATTCAAATTTTTAAATTCAATCCGTGAATAATTAAATTATATAGATTTGATCGAGCTTATAATATATAAAATATATACCGTTATATTTCGATTTTATTTAAATTACACTTTTGAGAAAAAAATCAAACCTTAACCTTTTAATAGCTACGATAATCGTACTATCTTAAAAAAAAGCTTAAGAGACTAAACTCGAACTTAGTATTTCGTAAAAATTTTGTCGTCAATCTCGAAGCATCGAAGAAATTTCATAAGTTAGTACTTAATAAAAAACATGAAATACTAAGTATATTTGTTTTAAGAAACCATGAAGAATAGATATATTAGGAGATTGAACGACATAGGCAATTCGTCTGTTTTTGTGTCCTCAAAAACGTGTAGAGATCATAGTTATTATTTTCGCCACTAGCGGCAGTGCGAATCTGCCCGTACGGAATTATTATTATTATTACATATTAAAATCAACGGTTATCACATCTTACAAATAAAAATTGTTTAATTTTATAAATGTGAAAAAATGGGACGATGTTGTACAGGGAAAGCATAGATATACTGCTATATATCTATGAGTGAAAGGTTGTTTAAGGTTAGGAATGCATGTCTGCATTTACGAAAGGAATATGGTCTGTAATTACCGGTTTTGTCATCTTTCTTTATCTAATATATGTCAGTTATTGTAAACATATATTGTATATTATTATTAATTGCAAAATTATCACTATGATTCTTCATCTTTTAATTTATTGCAATTATTAAGAATTCTCTATTATTAATATTTATTTAATTATTACTTGATAATCGAAAACAATTTTTTATTATCTATAAAACTAAGACTTCTTATTAACTGAATGAAAGTGATTTCTTGGCGCCTACATTTAAACATTTAAATTTCGTACGGCACTGAGACCAGTGACCTCTACTGATAAAAGATAGTTACACCAATTCTTGACCGTTTTTTTAACATTACGTTCGCTCTCCTAATATATCTATTCTTCATGTAAGAAACGGTCAATGACATTTAAAAAATTTAATAAAACAAAATATTACCACAATACACCTATCAACCATACTTTGTGTGATGCCATCCATTTTCTTTTTTTTCATTGAAACTCTTAAATAATCATCCGCACTACCAACTATCACTAGTCCAGTTTCGACACGCATATGTTCTCTAAGGTATTCTATTTCTGCAGGTCTATATTTATTCGATAAAAATTTTAAAACATTAATATTTGATGTTTTTATTTTTCTTAGGCATGACAATAAACTCAGTGTCCTTTATTTACTTTAAAAGAATCAAATTTTTTTTGATCAATTGTGAAACGAAATATTCGCAAAGTTGAAATTTTCAACATGGACGGTATACATAAACGATTAGCGCATACCCTATTTTAGCGAATTTCCTGAAAGGAAATAGAGCTATTGGTCCCGTACCGAAGTCAAAATTTCGCAAAAATTTCTTCAAATGTCCATCGATCCTACCTAGTAGATGTCAAAAATCACCATCTGAAAAATTTATATATATATATCTATGGACATATATATATATATATATATATCTATGGACATATATATATATATATATATATATATACATATATATATATATATATATATATATATATATATATATGTCTGTCATCACTCTAGCGGTCACAGTTTTCATTTTATCGGGATGAGATTTGGTATTTGAGGTGCTTTTGATATTCAAAAGGTCAAGTTCGTTAATGGGTAAAATCGGACTAGGGGAAAGGGGGGTTTAGAGGGAGGGGGAAACATAAAATTTGAGATATCTCCCTTAAAATTTGAAAAATCGAAAAATTTATAAGAAGTAAAGCTGTAGGTACTAAGTTTTACTGTAATTTTGTTTCTTATCATTTTTTCTGTAACAATAATATTTACAGAAATATTGACGGTTTAATATTGAAAATTAAATTCCTTAATATCTCTGTACACATTAGAGTTTGAGCAAAAATGATAAGGTGATGAATTGTAGCAAATTTGATTTTATACAACTTTATTCCTTACGCATTTTTCGATTGTTCTAATATTAAGAGAGATATTTTACATTTTGTGTTTTCTTCTTTTTTGATACCTCCCCCCATTCGCCTCGACGTATGTCATTTATTGAGAAAATTGGACTGACAAATGCTAAAATCATATATGACATTTCATTTTGATCAGACTAAAATTGTGATCACTAGAGAGTGATTTATTCTAAGGAAATTCGCTAAGTTGAAGCAGCTCCTGCGTAACGAATTTTTTTTTATATAACATCAAAAATTTTCTATGCATTACTTTCGAAAACAAATATCTTATGAAGTTTAACTTAAGATATTAATTAAAAAAGAGTATATACTCTGAACACCACACTACTGCGCCGTATAGTATTCGCAGTCTGATGACGGTCGTATACAAGCCAATATAGGACCTGAGGCGTGATACCCCAGGTCCACCTTATCACTCGGCGCAATTGCCACAAGATCACAGTTAATTTGTTAGCTCATAAACTATACTCAAGATGTCTAAAATTTGAAGGAACTATCATGGAAGAATGAAAAAAATTTAATATGCAAATCCTACCGATAGCCATTTTATCTCATTTGTGTCCAGCAACTTTTTTGATAGAGGCATTATAGCTACAAACAAAATAAAAAAATAAATTTATTTTAACCGAGGGCCAAATTTCTAACTTTTTGTGCGGTGTCCTTTTTAACAATAACCTACATTTTTACGGTACCACAAACCACATTAAACTAGGATACCACTTGTAGCACTCTACACACTTTGTAAACTAAATTATAAAAAAATACTTACGAGGCAGTTAAAGCGCACTGGCCAATTACAAACAGAACTGGTACCTGCAATTCCATAAGCATATCGTCGGGTTCTCCCCTAACTCCATCAACTGTTAGTAATGGAAATCCCAAACTTACTACAGCACTAACAGACTCCATTTCTGCAATTTGGCATGCAAGTGCACCACCAGTATTAAAACCTACTAATATAATCGGCCGACCTGGACAATCGGAACGTACTTCTTGTAACTTTGCTCGAGTAGCAACAATCATTTGATCTAAACAATTGGTCATTGTCATACGGTTTCCAGCACTTCCTAAAGAGGTTATAAAACGTGTACTTATTTTAAATTTTGCAAATATTCGGAATATTCGAAATATATATAAGGAAGAAGGAAAGGTACCTTTTTTATGGGATTTATATTTGCGCACTTTTAAAAGGTTAATTCGATCTGGAAGAAGGGTAGACGATGGTGAGAAACAAAGGAAACAAAGAAAAATAAAATTAAAAATATTACCTAAGCTCGTATGAACCACAACAACAGTTCCTAAATGACTAAATAAAGTTACCCAATTATGTAAACGTTTTGATTGGCTAGTACGAAAATTTGGAGACGATGGGACAATTATAATTATTGGATTTCCTGGTAATTTTTTCGACTTGTGTTGAATCAAAGTTTGGGCAACAGGATCCCACGATCGTTTTAATAAAGGAAACAGATTTTCGTTGCTTGTTAAACCAACTTTTATTGATGAGTTTGGTGCAAACATCATTTTATCTACTAAAGTAGGTACTTTTGATTTTAAAGTCTAAAAATTCATTAAATACACATTAAATTTGGTAATTGAAATTTAGAAACAAATGAACGATTCAAGAAACCTGTAAAATATCAAGATAACATGTTAAATATGCACCATTTAAGTTTTCCACTAGTAAATTATGAAGCCATTGAATTAATTTTTGTTCCCAATATACTGACGATAAAAGATATCGAGCTCGTTTAACTGATTTATCAATAACAGCACGTCTTAAAACTGGTTCATTCCAAGAATTTGAATAGACCAAACGTCCTAATCGATCATTTTGTAAAATTCTTATCATTTTGTTAAATAAACGATGCTGCGGCTGTGTCCAAGAATCTCTAAAAAAAGATATCAACAGTAAATACGACAGCTGTTAGTTGATCTGACAGCATCTCTAGTAAAGACGTCAGACGTTACAAACCAAAATTTCCAAAAACAATTTATTAATTAATAAAACAAAAAAAATAAGCCGTACTTATTTATGATATCCTCCCACTCATCATTATCATTTAATCTTGCAGCTTTTGAATGAATTTCACATTCATCCATTTGTCGTTTCGCACGTTCAATATCGTAAATTGGAACAGGATTTGCAGGACTATCCATAACATCAAGTTCACTATCTTCATCTTCTAAAGGCGGACTCAAAATTGGTACATCTTGTGATTGTATTTTATTATTAATAAATAGAGTTTTACTTGGTCGCATAAAACTTGTTTCAGGTCTCCAATTCCATGGTTTAGAGTAACAATGATCTAATTGAACTACATCTACTTCAGTATCCTATGAAAATTCAATTCACGATAAATATAGTAACATTCAATAATTAACGCTGTTTCCATTAAATTTTAGTATTTTAAAAATACAAACAAAATTTTAAAAATAACAAACGCATGCGTTGTAAAACAGAGTTTCATTATACAGAGGTATTTTAAATATATATATCTACATAGAGATGATTTAATGAAGATATGCTTTTTAATGCCCGTTTCGTCTAATACGTTAAACGTTAGTTTACTTCATTTTCTTTGCTTCAATTTTATTTTCGATTATTTGAATTCCAATTAGGCCCATATGCAGGATTTCAATATTACATATTGTCGGTCCAATACTACAAATCAATAGCTACAAACTTGCTTACAAAGTTTTTGCCAACTTTATTCAATTGTAAGTTTTATTTGGTTAAAACTGAATGATTTTAGAGCTAGGATACAAATTGGAGGTGGGATCTCAAACCTACGAAAAATTTTAAGCTAGTTTATCTCTATACTACTAATTTAGAATTGTCAAGTTGTGGCATTGAACCGGCAATCAATATACAATACACACACTTGTAATTAATGTACGAGAAAAATTACCGGTTAAAAAATCAACGGTATTTAATAAGACTAAACTATACAAAAAAGATAGATTATTACAAAGGGTAATTTAGCAAAACGTAATTCCACATCGAAAAATTAACTTTAAAATGAAACGATCACTTTCTCGTTAATTGCTTGTTTTGAAACGTTTCAGCAAAATGTATTCATTAAATAATGTAAGATTTTAAAATCTAACACATTATTTTTCAATACGTTATTCTGTATTCATCTAGCACCAACACTCGAAAAGCATTATAAAAACACGTCATAAAATCATCATAATATATTATTTTACACCTTGTATAAATATCTTATAAAAGATTACGTAAATAATTTAAAAATTGAAACACTGTAGATACTCAAGTTATTTATAAAATAAGCACATTTTTTTAAGAATATATACAAGTGTATATGACATGACACTTACTGCAGATCCTGTAATTTGCTGAAAATATGTAGCAAGTTTTTGTTGACTATCATCCCCCATGTCACTCATGGGACTGGGTACACTTGTTGTATTTGATACGTAAAGCGGTCCCAAATTTAAAGGCGGTGATGAGGCCTATGAACGGATTAAATTACTCACAAAATATACACAAGTTTATGAAAATCAATCTTAACCAGTGAATTTAAATACCAAAATTCAATTTAATTTCCAATTGTTTTGAAAACGAAAATAAAATAATAGATTAACTAATTGACCATTTAAATTTTAATAATTACAAAAGGATGCAATTTAGTTCAATTACAACACCGTTACTTAAAAAAGCAAATGTTCCTTTTGGTCGTAAAGTTAGGTTAGAATTGAAACATTTTAAAGTTTTTCAATGATTCTTGCAAGCAAAAAATAAAAATATTCAATAATTAAAAAAGAATTAAATAATTTACCGCTACTGTATTCTCAAAAGTATTCGAAACTGGCGCAGATAGCAGCATCTTCATTAGCGTGTAATCAACTTTTGAAGGATCTTCCATATTAATAAATAATAATTAAGTTGAGATATATCCAGTATATAAATCTTTTAAATAGCATTATTTTTATATAACCCAGAAAATATTGTAATTGCCTGGTAGAATCAAATTATATTTCCGATTTTACTATTTTCCACAAAACATGACATAAACATCAAAGGATGCGTATACGGATATTTAAACAAAATTAGAGTACGTTCAGAATAACTGAAAATAATCACAAACGCAATGCTCAAAATAGGTCAATTTGTATTTATTGCGGTATTTGTATTTATTATCTTTTGCGGTCCCAGAAGATAATATTTTGTAAAAAAATAAACTCGGCCTGTCGCACTACCGTGCTCTAGATTAAAAATAGGCTGATAAAACGTTCACGATCTTACAAAGTTTATTTTCCATTTTTTCTCTGGAAACATAATTTATACGTATGTGCAATAGCAAACAGACCTTGTGACGCCATAAGCAGCCATAAGATTCGACCGCTTCCTTTGTGTAACATTCCAACATAGTTCAGTAAAGTTAAACATGAAAAGGCGGTCGTGCTTGCAAAACGTCCGGTCGTTCTGAATTTTTTATATGTTGTTAGGACCTAAACCAATATTAAAAAACCAGATTTGCAATTTCCAAAGTGTTGTGTTAGCGGCGGAGTATCCAAAAAACCATGAAATTTTCGGACTTTTTTCAGTTTTTGCTCAATATCTCAGTGAAGGAAGGGTCTGACCGGTATAGTCATTCTATACACTTTTAAAGTAGACTAAATTTTCAACAATTTGAGATTAAAACAAGCTCTATACAGCTATTGGTTCCTAAGATACAGTTCTTAGAAAATAGGCCATTTTTTCCAAAAAGTGAAATTTTTTCGAAATGGTCACTTATTTCATAAAATATCTTCTAAAATACGCATCCCACGTCAAATATTATATGTAATAAACTTGTAGTAAATTTAATTAGCTTTCATTTGAGATCAGACTGGTACCTGTATGCCCAGCGGTTCTCTCAAAAACGGCAGATAACCAAAAACAGTCATAAGTTAACCCCAGCGCAGCGCACATATTTACCAGATGTTTGTATCCATATTTTCGGTAAAAGTAGGCACCAATTGCAATCAGAAGGAAGAAAACAAAAGATCGAGATCGTACAGCAGTTATCAGAACATGAGAAAATGACACACACTTCTTCTTCCATGCTTCAAGGGGCCACGCTTGTTTTTGAGAACAACAGTCTCAAAAAATAGCTGTACTGAGTGCCCCTTTGTTGGAGCCCATCTCCACTATGACTCTGTCATCGACAAAACGTTTTTGGAGGTGAATTTTCGTTGTTCTCACATCAGGGATACAACCACCCTTAATTTGCTGCAGAAGGTGTGATATAGTAAACTGGCATTCATCACTGTTTTCCAACAGGTAATCGTACACACAATCCATCGCTTCTTCAGTATTACCGGTTAGACGATACCCTCTCTTATTCCTAGTAGCAGGTGGTAATCTAAACAGGCTCATGTAGCACAATCTGTGGTACGCCACGTCTGCAGCAACCATGTCGTCAATGGCGAGGAGGCGCTCCGATTGTGCTACAGGACCCTGTTTAGATTACCACCTGCTACTGGGAATAATGATCATAATAATAATAATAATTTATTATACCAGAAATGATGTACAAATGTAATACATATTGGTTCGTCATATATTCCTAACATTATAGGTTGTTAGAAAAAAATTCATCCACATTACATGGACAATGATCGAGCAGTAAATTCTTGCAGGCGGTTTCAAAATTCATTTGGTTACATTCAAGCTTTATATGAGATGGTAACATGTTGAAAAATTTTAAGCCATTGTAAGATGGACCATGTTCGAAGACATTTAAGTTGTGCTTGGGTACTCTTAAGTCTTGTATAATACGTGTGATTAAAGTTATTTTGATCTACCGTATGAATATTCTTCTTTATGTGGGCGAGACAATGGAGAATGTATATACTGGAGAGCGTCAAGATTCTCAGATCCTTAAAATATTATCTACAGGAAGTTTGCTGGCCAACACCAACAATTACTCGTAATATTTTCTTTTGCTTTATGAAAATTTGTGTTGATTGAGAGGCAGACCCCCATAACAAAATTCCATATTTAAGTCTGCTATGAACCAATGAATAGTATATCATAGCTAATGTTTTTTGACTTAGATTCTCTCTTAAATTTCTAAAAAGAAAAGAGTGGTCGTGGAATAAGAGACGGAACGTCCTGCCAGTAATACTGAAGAAACGATCGATTGTGTGTACGATTACCTATTGGAAAACAGTGATGAATGCCAGTTTTCTTTATCACACCTGCTACAGCAAATTAAGGGTGATTGTATAACTGATGTCAGAACAGCGAAAAATCACCTCCAAAAACGTTTTGTCGATGACATAGTCATAGTAGAGATGGGCTCTACTAGCGATGGTTATCTGCGCTGGTTAACTTATGACTGTTTTTGGTTATCTGCCGTTTTTGAGAGAACCGCTGGGCATACAGCTACCAGTCTGATCTCAAATGAAAGCTAATTAAATTTACTACAAGTTTATTACATATAATATTTGACGTGGGATGCGTATTTTAGAAGATATTTTACGAAATAAGTGACCATTTCGAAAAAATTTCACTTTTTGGAAAAAATGGCCTATTTTCTAAGAACTGTATCTTGGGAACCAATAGCTGTATAGAGCTTGTTTTGATCTCAAATTGTTGAAAATTTAGTCTACTTTAAAAGTGCATAGAATGACTATACCAGTCAGACCCTTCCTTCACTGAGATATTGAGCAAAAACTGAAAAAAGTCCGAAAATTTCATGGTTTTTTGGGTACTCCGCCGCTAACACAACACTTTGGAAATTGCAAATCTGGTTTTTTAATATTGGTTTAGGTCCTAACAACATATAAAAAATTCAGAACGACCTGACCTTTTGCAAGCACGGATGTAGATCTTAACTGGACTAACATGCTCACTACCGATTATTAGAAATCGTTTCTACTGCACGAAATTTTTTTCTGCTTTCTTTCTCATAAAAATCAGCATATTTAATTTATATACTCAAATGCAATACATATTTCAAATAACATGAACGGACCCCAAACTAATATTGGTATGTTACTGATTTTTTATCATCTAACCTTGGCGTAATTAAAATCAAATATTATTCATTAAAAACTTTACGCTTTAATTTTAGAAAGCCTCAACTTTTATATATTTCATCAAATTTATCTATTTTACATAGCCAATATATCCGAGTTTTAAAAGTCAATATTCCTGTTTTTTTTCTTTAAGAATTAACTAAACAGAGTACCCACCGTAATGTAAAACCATCATTGTTCCCAAAACCTGAATTTAAGTTCATATCCAGTCCAATGGAAATAAGAAAAATATAGTTTAATTGAGAAAATCGTTTTTGAAACAACTTAAATGTTTAAAACTCGTGATATTTTAAGAACTAACTTTGAGGAACAACCTATAATTTGATAACTCGCGAACGGATAGTAGTAATCAAAAATACTTGATTTGACAAATATCATGAGTTTTTAGAAATAATATAATCTACTATAGTGTCTGCAAACGCATAAATGTCTTCCAGTCTTTTATACATAATTGTTTTTTTTTTAAAAGTCGTCAATTTAAGAAACGAAATTTTTACTTTCATCTGCCTCTAACTGATAAAGTATGCGAACCATACAACAAGTTGTGATTTTTTAAACTGTTGAAAGAGGCCAATATTGCGCAGTTTTTCCTCAAAAAATTGCTAAATACTGAAATCTTTATGCACTTGCCAGTCCAGGCCCTTGCCTCCAGGAAATGCTTGCTGGTATATGGGAACTTTTAGTATAAAAAATTGAACGCATATTGACAAACAAATTATGCTATTATTATATTCAATTTGAGTTTATATTATAATAATATATTTTCATATAAGAAATATAATTTAAAAAATAATCATTATATCATCATATGATATGACAAAATTTTTTATTTCATTTAATTTGTTTAATGCTATTTTATTAATATATAAAATATGCATTTTTTAATGAATTTATTTAAAAATAAAATGATTATAAGAAAAATGTTTAACAATAATAATTATCATTTGATTTTTTAATTTTTTTATATGGAGTGTTTCTCAATACATGCAACAAATTTTAAGGAGTGATTTCTTGGATGATTACATGATGTTTTTCTTCTACATCTTTTCAAATTTCGTACCTATATTTTATACGCAAATAACAACGTATAAACGCTCGTGACGCTCGTTGTGCGTTTCAAATTTGGTTACGTCGTAGAATTGCAAATATAACGTCAAACAGTTTGTTCTAACATTCGTATTTAATAAGTGTTAAAAGAAATGAGAGCACTTCGGTAATATTCTCAATTTTATTTATTGGTTATAATTGGATTCAGAAAAACATGAACACCAATTACGTTAAGAGCAAGCGATATACTCAATTCATATGCACGCTCAATTTTGGCTCCATGTAACGTAGAACTGACGCTAGCGTCAAATAAAGGAAATTGCATTTATAGCCCTTTTTCATTTAAAATCAAATTTCGGTTTTGTTTCGGACGGATGTCAAAAAAGTCAATGTGAAGAAATGAATAAGCATTACTTCACGTCTTTTTTTCATCTTATTTTAAGATAGTACGAAAATCGCTTGCGTATAAAACCTTATGAAAAGGTCTAATGTCAGATATTTAAAAAAAAAACGCATAATGAATATCTACATAAATTCTCCCATAGTTTTATAATTTTTAAATAATTTACCTCCAAAACTGGCATTTTCAATATTATATTCAGACCATTTTTATCAAAACGATAATTGTAAACAAAAACGACGCGTCCGCGACAGTTCCGCTTTTACCCTGAAACAGGTATGCATGAGGCGCGAATGTTTTCAAAATTCGATTTACGAAAACATAAAAAAATGCCCATTTTTACTAATAGAAAACGAAAATAAAAAGCTATATAAACCCGAGATGTCTAGAACTAATTTTGTTAATTTTTTATAAAAAGATTCGAAATTTTTTCTCGATTTATTGTCATTTAAAAGTTTCCAGAATCTTTAGAAATACATCGAGCGATTTAAAAATTTTAAATGAACTTCAAATAATAAGAATTTGAGTATATAGCTTTGGGGTAACCACACCCACCTTGACAATCAAAATCTATCTTAAAATTGTAGATATTTTTTCATTAAAAAAATATAGTATCACTGATACTATTTCAATTAGATGGTATTTTCTGAAGATCAGGATGAAGTGTGGTACTATCGACAGCAATGTAGTAGTGTTCTTTTTTCAAAATTTTATAGTTGATTTGAACCATATCTATTCGGTTTTCGAAAAAATGTTTAGAATAAAATTATTTCATAATAAAATTACTAACACCACTTTTGCTGCCCATTGTAAAAGAGCATATCTTCATAAAATCATCCAAGAAAGGAATTTGTAAAATTGATCGCATATATTTAAAAGCATCCTAATACGTATTTTACACAAAATATGTTTTAATTATTGTAAACCTTCAAAAGCAGAATCATCTAAGGTATGCAACCAATTAAATATCATCATATTTCGTTCATATTTTGATAATGGTTTGCCTCGTTCGCGTTCTACATCATGTATGGTTAATGGAAAATTACGATTATTCCTTTGCTTGATTGCGGCACGTAACATGGCCGTATTTGTATAATTTTGTTGTGCTGGTGTTAAGTTTAGTAATGAATTACCATTCGATCCCGGTACATTTAAAAGGGTAGTACCATCTTTATCACTATTTTCTGGTTGGTTTTCTGTCGATTTTTGTGCATTTTGATCTGGAACACGAACTTCTAATCTATCTAGATTAAATTCACTTTGTGAAAGGCGTTCTAATGCTCTGTATGTAGTTAATAATCGACGCCGTATATAATTTTGTCGCACCTAAAAAGATAAATAAGAAAATAATTTTAACAAGAAAACAATAGATTCACTGTGATAAAATAAAATCGGAACTATCCTTAAAAAATAACAAAAATATTCACTAACGGTGACAAATTTCTGTATCAAACTGTATATACCGTGTTTGTTGGAAAGCTTTTCCAATAGAGAATCAATGTTAAATATTATTTATTATTGGCTGGCCGTGTGGTTACTGTGTGAAGTCAGTCAGTACACATGTAATGAGAGTGGGTTAAATATGTTCATTGAATTCTTAACTTTAGTATGTGCATCACAAATCCCACTCTTAAATGACAAACAAACAACCATACGCATACAGTATACCTATACACTATCCAGATGTTTGTATTTATGTGTATTGTATAGGTGTACTGTATAGTTTTATAGTTAATATTTTATTTATTTTATTATTTAATTAAACATTGATTCTCTAATAGAAATGCTTTTGAAAACGGTCTGTATGTATTCTTTGATCAAACGGCAAAAGTTTAAATGGTTTATGTCTCAGATATAATTTGTATTATAAGGTAGTACGAACACGATACCTGGTGGTGGTATATGATTGCGTGTGGGTGGTACACATACACATGTGTGGGTGGTAAAGGAGTTATGAACATTAATTTCGATCTCACTCGTACACATGCAACGAGAGTATTCAAAAAAATTAAACTTACTATTTTAATATTTCCTCAAATTTCATATAACACATTTTCGATTGTTCAGTCATATAAATACTAACAACTTTTATTAGAAACATTGTTTCGGGACCGAATGGGAATTCGGTCATTGTTTCGGAACCGAAACATTGTTTCGGAAACATTTTGTAATCGTTTTTTATAGAAATTATTATAAGTTTGTTAATGAAGAAAATTGTTCTCTCAATCCTTCCTTACATCACCCTCTCTCCTTCCTTACATTAAAAATTTAACTTTTAAGCAGTAAGAAATAGAGAGAAAACTTAAACGCAAGAATTTTCTTTTTTAACTCCACAATTTAAGCTATTAATAATTGTTGCACAATAAAATTGCACCAAGGGATGAAATGCAAGCTTAACCAAATAAACCTATTGGAAATTTTATCCTTTTTATAATGTTGCAAACGGAAACTTACTGTCTTATTTATTATTCAAATGGTTTAAAACAGTTTTTAATAACAAAAACATCAACTAATCGAAAAGTTACAAAAAAACTAATTTAAAAAAAACTAAGGACTTAACTAGGACATTTGGATCGGAAAAGGCCAAAAAGATGTTAACATCGTAATCCTCACTTATTACTGATCATTCATTCGTTAAAAATAAGTTTTTAACTCAAGATACAGCATATACAATCTTTTATTTAACCTTCCAAAAACCGACTAACCTTCTTATTAACAGATCTAACTAAATCGGCGGCCGTAAATTGGGGTGGCGGTGGTGTATTAGGCTGTGGGGCTGTAGATGTTGTTTGTCCACCATGTGGAGATGGCAATTGAGATGTTGATGCTATATCTCCTACAGCTACCCAAGTTGAACATGACCTTGAGGCATGGTCTAATCGCGGGTGATCGATTATAAACCCAGATCTTTGCATTGAATTTAAAGCCAGTTCAGAAACAGCACATCTATTTGATGAGTCTTCATTATCATCTGGTGAGGACAATTGACTAATATCACTTGTACTAAAACTTTTTTGTAAACCAAGTGCTGAGCTTAAGGCAGCACAACTTTTTATTAAATCATTTTCTTCTTCAAACCATAAAATTTCTGGAATATCAGCTGGTCTAAAATTAAAAACAATACGTTAACCAGGTTTAAAATAAAATGAATACTAATTTTACCTAGAAACTGTAGTTTGCCCTCGGCTTTCTGGATTCGGACTTGGACCACGTCCAGCCAATTGACTTTTATTATAAGATTTAAATGATACCAGTCTCATTCCTCTAGCAAGTGCATCGGAAGCAATTGACGAAACGGAAAACAATGATAAATCTGTAGTAACAGATTCATGTGATGGAGATCTTAACATTCGACAGGATACAGTCAACACTGGAGTTTGTGGTGTCGTTAATTTATTGTTACTTAAATTCTCTGTCGAAGTCATTCTGATGTCAATTATTGATATGTTCTAAATCAGATCATTTAACTTTTCCGGGTATTTTAATATAATTTTTTTTATCAGTAAACACCTATTATCAACACAGTGTGATTGGATGTTCACAGGTCAGGGTGGTTGTATGAAATACGATTGCGCTATCAACTAGAATATGCGCTTGTGATGGAATGTAAAATAATCGATAGATGAGTAGAATATAAAACGTTATCAATTTATATTCGAATCTCATAAAATTTGACCTTTAACGTTTTTACCTGTTGATATCTAATGTAAAAATGATTAGTGATTCGAATTTATTGGAGTTATTCAATTTTTTGTTGAATAATTTCGAAATGTAATTCACAACAATTGAAACATTGATTAATACAATCAACCTTAAAAATTGATAATTATTTTTAAAAAAAACTTGGTTAGTGACAAAATTTATAAACAAAAGAGCATTTTAACTGTTTTATTTATAATTGATCGAAATATTTGTAAATCTATATTATGTAAAAGAAAATTTTGTCGTCCTCTATAACATTACCATGGGTGAAAAATTTAATTCAGTAATTGTGTAGCGTAAGCGGCCGGCTTATTTGTAAATCGTATGTCCCATTACTTATATGGATATTCTTTTGGCCTAGGACGAATGCTATTGCTATATACGCTGATCAACAGAAAAAAATTTACAAAAATAGAATTTGAAAACTGACGTTTACCCAGTGGACTAGCTACCGGTGTTACAGATAGCAATCACCGGGGCTCCCTAATTCAGGGCCCCGCAAATACCCGGGTCAATTATTGCAGCAGTTTGTAGCGTCAGATAACGATTTATGGGAAAATTCTAAGAAGCTAGTCGAACGTTATGATGAAAACATCAGTGACAAATTTCATTAGTAATTAAAATTGTTGTCTCTCCGTGCTTGTCTTGAAAGTCGTATAAAATAACTTCATTCCATGAAACAGCTTGCACATTTGTTATTGATGGTAACTTCTGTTTTGTCCGCTAGATTTCCGAATGTTTGCAATGCCTTAATGTTATTTTTAACATTGATCTATTTCAAAGGATATTCAACATCATTTTTGACACTCACTATATTTTGGGACCCTAGTTGATTAGTATGTTCAGGACTATCCCTTCTACAACTCGACTAGTTAACTCAAAATTTGTAAAATTTTTGAGTTTCAAGTGCATTTGAAAAATTAATTTAAATGTATTAGATACGCTTTTACATTATACTAAATTTTCATAAGTTTATCTTGAAATTGCTATCATAAGGATAATTAAATAAAAAATATATATACGGAAAGATGTTTTTTATAGTTTTTTAAAAATACAACAGATTTATTTTGTACAGGATATTCTAAAGTACACTAAAAATTAAGCAACAAATAGTACAAATCAGCTGTGGGTATAATCATTCTGCAATTTTGTGCTTATCATACTAAAAGATCAAAATATAATAATTAAACTCAGAGAACAAAATATAATACAAACATTTCATATAGATATCACATTCAAACAACAAAAAATTCGCCCGTTTAAACCTTTTTTTCAGTCATACATAATTATTTTATCTATTAAAAATTACTATTTTAAATAAATGGTCTTCAATGATACGTCGATCATGTTTAAAATTAAACAATTTTTCCAATTCGAAATAAATGCAAAAAACTGTCTAACAGATTAATTTTAAACATGGACAATATCAAAACTTTTAATAATATGAGAGTTCTATTTGACAATGTAATAAAAAAATGTCCAAAAATATTGACTTAGAATAAACTCTCCGCCGTGAATATTATTTAAAAGTGTTTTCTTTATTTCACGCAATGATGTGAATCTCCACATCTGTTCTTAAGACAATTTACCGCGTTTTATAAATGTGAGAATTATTTTGTTAAGAAACAATTTTTTTGAAAAATCAACAATACATTCCTCACACTGATGAAAATCAACAATTAATTTATTAATTAGGTATTTAATTTATTTTTTTAATAACTAAAACTAAATTTAGTTCTTTCCCTCTTTTTTCTCTTTAACATCTTCGCTTGTTTGTTGTTGGTCCTTACTATCTTGGTTTGTTGAATTTGCACTTTCACGATCTGCTGCCATCTGAATAAATCAAATCAATTAATCAATAATGTACAAACATTTTTCGAATAGTTATCATTATCATTGTATTCAGTAAATAATTGTGTCTGCATTAATATTATAAGCGACGAAAAATAAAAGCATCATTTAGTGAACATGGTATAGTTGTTAGGTAACGAAAACTTATCCATTATTATGATTTTAATAGAATCATCCATATTTGGTGCATTTAAAACTACATGAAAAACTGGTAAAATATTAGCACAGCAGCATGTTACTTGCAAAACTGGCTAGGAAGTTTATATCATTCAGACATTATAATAAACTACGCACTGTAGACATGCATATAATACAAGATACTTAGAATGAAAATTCAAGTCATTTTTAACAAAATTTTAACGTCGATCGGACCTTGCGGGATCCTAAGTGAGGTTAACCCTCAACTGCGAAAACCACTTTGAGGCAACAATCCCTGCAACTTTTGTTATCAACATTTTTTCGAAAACCCAATGGATTCGACAGAACTCAATATGAAATTTTGTAAAAAAAAAAACGTTACTTTTGTTGTCAATAACATTTGATAAAAAAATTTTGTTTGGGTCGTGTACAGCTGTGGTACACGTAAAATGGTCCGTGGGCACCATAGCGCGCACGCGGGGATATGGTTGGGACCCTTGATTAACGGATACAAACTCCTAATCACCGTTCTTAATGTTCGTTTTGGTGATTATGTTTGAGATTCCGCCTATTTAAATATAATAATCCCCGAAACCATGAATTTTTGTTGGCGAGTTGAGACAGATTATTTCAAATAACAAAATGACATTATTTAGTATTCACTTTTGTATAATTTTCTGCTTACCTTTTTATAAGCCATCTCGAATAATTTCAATGACGATTGTTGTAATGTGCTAGTTACTTTACGGATTTCTTCTGGATCAGCAGAGTCTTTGTTGACTAATAAGTCTCGTAATTTTTGTATTTCTTCTTTTAATTTATCACATTCTTCACCAGGTAACTGACTCTTGAATTCTTCCATTTTTGATTCAGTATCATGTACAATTCCTTCAGCTTGATTGACTGCCTCAACGCGATCTTTTTTAACTTTATCTTCTTTGGCATATTGTTCAGCATTTTTAACCATATTTTCGATTTCATCTTTACTTAAACCACCTGATGATTGAATTACAACTGAAAAAATTAAAATAGATAACTATTAGTAACACTGTGCTAATTAATTAGTTACACATGAAACATGATCACTAAACAATTGTGTTCAGTAAATATTGTGTCTGCATAAAAATTATTAAGCGACGAAAAATAAAAGCATCATTTGGTAAATATGGTATTGTTGTTAGGTAGGAATAATATGCGTAGATTGTATCTCCAACTGAATTTTTTTGAATCGTAGTCTAGGGATTATTATCATTATAAAATTAAAACCCAAACATTTATATACAGCGAAAATTTACACGTTATAATGATGTCAAAATAATCATTATACTGTTTGTTGCATTTGAAACTATACGAAATAATAGTACTATATTACCATAACAGAGTGTTACTTGCAAAACTGGCTAGGACGTTTGTTTCATTCTGACAAAAAAAATTTACGCACTGTATACGCAAATTGGTGGAACAAAATTATAACGTTGTACTAATTAAATATGTAGCCATATAATTTAGTTCTCAAAATGGTATAAATTGAAGATACAGATACGCTAGAGAGAGAAGTTCCTAGAACCTTGGAGTAATTAATATATTAATACTTACTTTGTTGTTCTTTGCCAGTACCCTTATCTTTAGCTGATACATGGACAATACCATTAGCGTCAATGTCGAAAGTAACTTCAATTTGAGGAACACCTCGTGGTGCTGGTGGAATTCCAACTAATGTAAATGCACCTAACATTTTATTGTCAGTGGCCATTTCACGTTCTCCTTGATGTACTTTGATTTCTACCTGTGTTTGTCCATCAGCAGCTGTCGAAAATACTTGACTTTTCTTGGTTGGAATAGTTGTATTTCTAGATATTAAACGTGTGAATACACCTCCAAGAGTTTCAATACCAAGAGACAATGGTGTAACATCTAAAAGTAAGACATCAGTCACATCACCGGCTAAAACACCGCCTTGTACAGCTGCACCCACGGCTACAGCTTCATCAGGGTTAACAGCGCGGCTAGGTTGTTTTCCAAAAATGTCTTGTACAGTTTGTTGCACTTTAGGCATTCGAGTCATACCACCAACTAATAAAATTTCTCCAATATCTGACTTAGCACAATCACCATCTTGTAAAGCTTTTTGACATGGCGCGATAGTTTTTTTAATTAAATCACCAACAAGACTTTCAAATTTCGATCGTGTTAATTTGAAATCCATATGTTTCGGTCCAGATTGATCCATCGTTAAATATGGTAAATTAATGTCAGTTTGTAAGGAAGATGATAATTCAATTTTTGCTTTTTCAGCAGCTTCTTTTAATCTTTGCATAGCCATTGGATCCTTTGTGATATCAATACCTTGATCACGTTTGAATTGTGATACTAAGAAATTAACTAAGGCATTATCAAAATCTTCACCACCAAGGAACGTATCACCATTTGTTGATTTTACTTCAAAAACGCCTTTTTGAATTTCTAGAATAGATATATCAAAGGTACCACCACCAAGATCGTATACAGCAATTCTAAATAGAGTAAAAATGGCATTAATTTTAAGTTAAATAACAAGATATTGTTGAAAAAGCAACAAACATATTCAGAAATTTTTTTTCCGCATTAATAATTCAGAGACGAAAAATAAAGAACATCATTTAAAGCCCGTCAAGAGACTTTTTTTTAAATTAATTTAAGACCTCATTGTCATTTTTGTAATAAAATTTGCATGCGATAGCTGCACTATTTTTAATTTATAAAAGAAATTGAAGAATAAATAAATATTTATAAATATTTTAATTCCTTTTTAAATATATTTTTTTTAAAATACCATGGGCGCACTTATTCTTTCTATAAACGAAAATTTAAAAAAAAAAAAAGCTTACATTTTATCTTCAGTTTTGTCCATGCCGTAGGCAAGAGCAGCTGCTGTTGGTTCATTAATAACTCGTAAAACATTAAGACCAGAAATCTGACCAGCATCTTTCGTAGCCTGTCGTTGGGAATCATTGAAATAAGCTGGCACGGTAACAACAGCATTTTTAACTGGAGTGCCTAAATATGCTTCAGCTGTTTCCTTCATCTTAACCAAAATAAAAGCACCTATTTGGCTTGGAGAATACATTGTACCATCAGTTGATTGTACCCATGCATCGCCATTTTTAGCGCGAACTATTTTGTATGATACATTGTTCCTGCAAATGAAAGCATTCATTTTTATATTTTTTTAAATGAAAAAGCTTAAATTACTATATTACTACAAAATGTAGTATATTTCACGATGATGCATAAATGTGAGTTTGTATTTGTCATTATTTTGTATTGTAGTTTGTATTGTATATTGTCTTTAATTTGTCCCGAATCTATTTGGTTTTTGAAAAAATGTTTAGCGCAAAAATTGTTGCTATTTTTATAACGAACAACTTTTATTCAAGACCAAATTGATGCAGTACAAATAAACTGCAAATATCCATTCTACATATTAAATAACTTATTAGATTTTAACATATAAAATATAATTAGATTCGTATTAATCCTGAGTTACGTTGGATAGCATTTACTACGGGAAAAAATTATTTAATTAACATACTAAATTATGTTTATAAATTACATTTAACCAAAGATTCAGCATACCGAAAAAACGCAAAAAGGGGACTCAGTAAACTATTTGAATTTATATTTCATAACAATTTTTAAATCTCAAGTCAAATATTACGGGAAAATTTGCAGCAAAAACATTTTTTATTGTAGTACCTACAAAAAATTTAATAAGGTGGACTCTTTATCGATAGATTAATAGTTTTGTTAGATCCTACGTTGCATTTGATGCTTAAAAAATAGGTGCACATGTTCACTAAGTCAAACTCTTTGAGATTATGTTACAAAAGCTGAAGCTTTAGTGTGAGAACAGTTTGGGAAGTTGCCAAAGATAGTGACATTGTTTTTTCAAAAACTATACGAATTCAAACATTGTCATATCTATTGCCTTTGCTTTATATACAAGACTAAGTTGTATTAAAATATATAACTTAACCTCCGGACAATTAACAGTAACTCTCATAACAACGAGTATTCAAATAATGTAAAAACTATGCATGTAATGTATAGAAGATACTTTTTATGTATTGAACATATTGGTCAAGTTTTGTGGTAAAATTATGTTAATGCAATAAACTTACATGTCTTTTTTAACTTCTGCATCATCATATCGCCGTCCAATTAATCGTTTCGTTGCGTAAAAAGTGTTTGCTGAATTAGTAACCGCTTGTCGTTTAGCTGGCATACCAACTAATCTTTCATTATCTTTGGTGATGGCAACATGCGATGGTGTTGTTCTAGATCCTTCTGAATTTTCAATTACCTTTGCTTGTTTACCTTCCATAACAGCCACACAAGAGTTTGTTGTACCCAAATCGATACCAATGACTGCACCCCGAACAGTTTCTGATCTAATAAGACAAATAAATTTGAGCTTAGTTTTTTAGAAACTGGAAACTTTTTGTTAGATATAACATTCGATTACTACATCAAGTTTAACATAATTTGCCTGGCTAAATTCACAGTGACAATTCATTAGAGAAGAATCAATGAAATAGTTAAATACTATACTTATGAAAAAATGGTAACCATTAATTTCGCTGAAAAATTTGGTTCTTGTATTTTTAAGTATAAATAACATGGAAAGTTTTGACTTCAAGTTATACTCATCGATTTTTATGTAGAAGGTCAAGTTTCAGTATAATCGACTAAAATACTTCAAAGTACCATAAAATGGAAAATAGATCTCATGAAGCAATCAAATGAATTAAACGTTCTTTTCTAAGTTGGTTGCGAGTTGCATCTAGTTAATGATTTCAAATAGAAGTTACCAGAAAATTTCTCTATAATAATAAGGGTAAATTTCAAAGGTCGGTTAGTCATTTATTCCATTAACATTAGCTTGATTAAAAAACAACATCAGTCTTCAAAAATATAAAACTGCCGTTTTTACTTCTAAACATTGAATTTTAAATCGATCATCCTTTCTTTTATATAAAAATTATGTAATAGTTCAAATTATGTCGTAATTTACTAAATAAATATCACTTACTTATATCGGATTTGATTGAACAGACCATTTTGTGGAAGAACTGATGTAACTTTCTGTAAATTGAAATATTTTCTACATAAATTTTTAGAACAAATATTACGAAAAAATGCATTATTTTAGTATAATTATGTTCATCCATTACCGGCTCGAACAATTTGTCAAAGTATAAAGTGGTACAAATGACGTTAATTAAAAAATCCTAACAGGAACAAATGTTTATTATTTTTTATTTAAATATCTATGTTTAATAATTGTTAAACGTATTAAGAGAATGAGAAAAATTAACGTGAGTTAAATCTCCATGATTATCACTTACATTTTGTAGAAGTTTCGAGTAATGGCGATTCGAAACAGCTTCTATTAAAGTTGGGGTGCAGCTGCCGACCTTTCGGCTGAATACTCGAGCAACACTTAACATTTTTTTATTTAATTTCTTTTAATTTTTTATTATGAAAATATTAATTCACGTGCATGTGATGCAACCTCTAGTAGAAATGAACAAATGAGGAACAGTACAACTGCGACGGCGCGAAATATATACGATAACTATGGCGCTAGTAGCGGACAATTAAATTTAAATTTATTCTAGAAATTTCTTTATTATTGGTACATCTTTCCATTAATAATTTCAATATTAATATTTATTCAGTTTACAATATTTGTAGAAATATTTCAGGTTAAATTTATAATTCTTTTGTCACATCATTATGCCAAAATGAGTTCAACACACATCAAAATTTCCTAAGCACATGAGATATTTTTATAATATTAAACAAATTCCATACTAATTCGATCCATTTATTTAATTTTTCTTGTCCAACTTTTTGTGATATTTTAATAAAATTGATTAAGAATATATATAATAATCGAAGAGATATTACGTATGTTTGTGCTAAAATTGTAGCAAAACTAATCAGTTAATGAAAAAAAGTTTTAAACAAAAGTTGTTTATTTTTAAAAAAGGAACGTAATTTGACTATAAATTGTTTCTATCTCTTAGGGTTTCAAAGATGAATATTTTCCACCTTAGCGGGGGGATGCACAGTTCGACTTTACCTATGGGCGAACTTTAACTCTTTTAGCTAACCCTTTATAGCTATAGAATACATAAAAATTTCAGTTCGTTATCTCTTTTCGTTATTGTGTTTACGAACAGACAGGCAGGCAAATTTTATGAACACCTACACCCAAATTTTTTTGGTATAGGTGTTTTCTTGATTGGCTAGCTTGACTTAAGCTAATCAAATTTCAGCCAACTCGGACGGATGGTTTTGAAAAAAAAGCTGGATAACGTACAGTTTATTTTACGTCTTAAAAATTTTGAACAGTTAAATGAGCTAAAAGGTTAATAATCTTAATTTTAAATTATTTTATATTTGCGTTTTCGTGTTTCTTAAAAATTTGTATTTTGTAATTTATAGAATGCGCTTTTATCTTTAAAACCGAATTTTTAGATTTCACTTATCCTTCAAACTACCATAACTACAAAACGGTTTTAAACGAACTGCAGTTAATAGAAGAATCATACGCTTCCTTTACGGATTAAATTCAAAAAATTATTTTTCCATTTCCGTTCTTAATTACATAATAAATTTGAATATATTGAAACCACTGACCTCTCAGAGGTTGGTGATTGAGAAACACTTACCTGTAGTCATCTCAACGTGCAGAATCCAATATTTAAAACATATCTATGCGCTGACCGAGTGAATCTTATACTAAAAAAACATATCGTTTAGTTTTATCGTTTTTTATGCTAACAGAGAATATAAAAAATAAAACAAATAATCGAAATAAATCGAAAATCGAAATAATAGGCTGTAGCTTGAATCTAGTTATATGCAGAATGCACTTGTGTTACACTTGTATAACCTTGTATCGAGTAGCTTGATGTTGTCGCTTAACAGGACAAGTTAAGACGACTGTTTTTTTCTTAGCAAGAGCACCGCTAATCTTTCTATTTTGTATTATGTGTTCAACAAAATTATACACACCATTAATCTAACTAATAACTAAAAAGACAAATAACTAATTTAAAAAATATATAACGTAAGGTCAAATGAACAAAAATGTAACTGAGCCAACTTGTTTTATATAAAAAATTTTGAATATTCAAAGCGAGCGTATGACTGGCAATTTTCTATGGCTTTATCTATGTTAATGCTTGTGTAACAGAGAAAAAACAATCACAGTCTATTTTTTTTTGTTGGAAATATACTTACCTATAAAAATATCAGTAACCATAACTTGTATTGCTGAATATATTAATGCTTCATTATTTTCTTAAAACATACCTTATGGAAACACAAATGCACTACAGATTGCTTAATTAACATTGCCGGCGAAACAATAAACCATATTTTTTTGTTTTAAAGGTGTATACCCAAAGGTTATTTAAACAGAATCCTATAAATGCACAAGTCTGGCCATACGAACCCTGTCGGAGGATGTATTAACTAAGCCAAATACAATACTTGATTGAAATTTACACCCAATATGTATTTTTTGAGCAGAGGTCAGACAAATATGATTACTCAATAATGATTAGTCTAACTGTAAATTCAGGTTCCTGAAAAAAATCTACAAATGTGTATGTTTGCAATAAAACACTGAAAGAATGTGACTCAAAATTTTACACAAATACCTAATACTAAGACAAATTAATAGATTTTCTCATTAGGTTTGTAGAAATTACTTTCAATTTTAATGATAAAAAAACTGTTGAATATAATTTAACTTCATTTGGTGATTCGAAAATGAAACAAGTTTTAGAATGCAAGTCCCGTCGTCGCTATATATATCTTCCCAATTCAAACGCACATAGTAAATTATTTAAAAAAACATTCTACAGATTCTACGTACATATATTATGCAATTTTTAATTACCTAGTCATCATTAAAAGAAATTTTAATTACAATAAATTTTCAAAAATGAATAAAAACGGAAATGTATATATATATATTCTGTGAATGTTGTATTGTGACGATGCAAATAGTGGGATTAACGAACAACCCGAAATCCCCATACATCATGTTTATTACAATAATGAAAAAAAAGACATTAAATTAAACAGCCAGGACGCAAAAAAAAAACTAAAAGAAAAAATTAAAATATCATACACACACATCAATAAGAATAATTATTTTTTACATTAAAAAACATTGGAAAATAATTATGAGACAAAATATTTGACAATGAATCAATATTTCTCAATCAATTGATTAACTTCTAGAAATAAAATTATGAACGTAAATTTATTTATTTAAGTTTTTTTTTTTATAAATTTTTTTGTACTTACATATACATATTATTTTTATATACAATATTACATTTTTCTAATGCAGTTTTTTTTTTTAAATTCACAATCAATTCCCAAATTAGATTTGGAAACTAATGAGTCTTAATCTAAAAAAAATGTTTCTTGTATCGATAATATTCTTTTTACATCAGTTGTTAATTTAGTGCTACTTTAATCAAATATTTTAAAATATTGGTAACAAAATAAAATCTTAAAATACGTTAGATACTTTTAGCGATGTTCAAATATCTAGACGTAATTTACATGTTATATCTAGACAGGATTTTAATTTAAATTTCAAAGTATCCTTCGACAGCACAATAATTATCACAACCATTCACCTGTGGTAACATATCTATAGAAAAAATAATGATTCGTCATCGTATTAAAATTTAAAAAATTCATTACGCAGGAGCTGCTTCAACTTAGCAAATTTCCTTAGAATACATAAATCACTATCTAGCGGTCATAATTTTAGTGTGATCAAAATGAAATATCATATCTGATATGATTTTAGTATTTGCAATGCCAATTTTACTATTAAATGGCTAGGTCAAGGTGAAACGAGGGGCATATAGAAAGAAGAAAACACAAAATATAAAATATCTCTCTTAATATTAGAACAATCGAAAAATGTGTAAGAAGTAAAGTTGTAGAAAATCATGTTGGCTACAATTCATTACCTGATCATTTTTCTCAAACTGTAATGTGTACAGTGATATTTAGGAATTTAACTTTCAATTTTAATTCGTAAATATTTTTGTCAATATTAGGGTAACAGAAAAAATGATCAGAACCAAAATTATAGTAAAATTAATTATCTATTATAACTTCACTTCTTCATTTTTCGATTTTTCCAACATTAAGACAGATATACCAAATTTTGTGTTTCCCCCTCCCTTTAAACCCCCATATTACTTTATCCGATTTTGTTCATTAACGAACTCGACCGTTCAAATACCAAAAACACCCAAACCACATACCAAATTTTATTCCAATCGAATTAAAACTGTGACCGCTAGAGCGATTACGGACATATATATATATATATATATATATATATATATATATATATATATATAAATTTTAGAGACGGTGATTTTCGACATCTACTAGTTAGGATCGATGGACTTTGAAGAAATTTTTGAAAAACTTTGATTTTGGTACGAGACCAATAGCTCTATTTCCTTTCAGGAAATTCGCTAAAAGAATTAATTAATTTATTCTTTATTATTATTAATACTGATCCAATTAAAACATTTTAAAGCAATGGAAAACAGAAGAAAACAGTCAAAATTGATTAAGTGGGTATTAATTTGTAGGTTTCCCCATTGGGAATTAATTTTTATCAGCAGCCACATCTTTGTTTGAACCAAATACTCTGACAATTAACCAGGTATTATTGATAAAAGATACATGAAATTCACACACCAATTAAATATTTTATTTAAATTAATAGACTTTGAAAAAAAATTATTATTGCAATAATTCATTGTGTAATACGTTTAAATATTTGCCCTGTTCTACTGATACTGCTAAATCAGGGTGGCCACAAAAATAGATGAATAAAATTTCCCGACTTTTCCAGGTTTTCCATGACAAAAAAAGTAAATTTCCAGGTCTATAAATATGTTTCACCGCGTGATATTAATGTATAACAAAGAAACGATCGTCCAACTCCTTTTAATTATCAGTGAACTTTTCTCTTGAATTGAATTGATGGATCATAAACCATTTTTTCGATTTTGGAAACCAGATTGAAAAAATTAATTTTTTGATTATCACAGCAAAATTTTGTCCGTATATGAATTTAAGATATTTGTCTTAGGAATCTGAAGAGGCAAAATGTAATTCGCACGCATTTTAATTTTAGTTGATATTTTACATAACTAATTTTTTCTCTTTTAAAGCTACATTTAGTTGGTTAAATTAGATTTCCCATGACTATGAACAAAATTTCTCGGTTTTCCAAAAAGTGTTCATCCTGTAAATATAGCGTATTAATTCATTTCGATTACTGGCGGTTATAGAAAAATCTATAATTGACACTGGAATCAAATAAGACGTCCCTTAATGTTTTTTAATTAGGTTTGACTGTATTTCTGATTGATTAAAAACTATTAAATAAGAAGTTTTAAATAATAAGTTTAAAACTTCTAATGAATTACTTACTTTGTCGGAAATACTTGATTTGAAATGAATTTATCATTGTTTACTGATTGTGACAACAAAACAATTCAATCATTTAGTAAAACATATAAAATTACTGACTTATTATCAGCAACTATTGATTGATTCTACAATATATTATTGATGACGGTAAAATAACATCAATTATTTTCCTATTTTCTTGAGTAAAATGAATAAGATCGATAAAGTCAAATTATTATAAATAAATAAAAAATAAAAGATACATTGTCGAAAATATAATGCCTCTGAACAAAATAATATTCTTTAAAAAAAATAATACTTAAAATTGTTTAAAAAAAAAAGATTTGCACCCACTCTCTTATTACAAATAAATGTGCAATAAAACAAATGCTTGCAATTTTCATTCATTGTAAAATACATCACAATTTTAATAATAATAATAATATTAATTAATGACATTATTTTTAATGGACATATTTTATGTAATATGCATTGTAAAATTATTTACTATACAAAAAATTAAATAAGATATTCATTATATAAATGTACTTATCATAATACAATTTTCAAAAATTTCAGTACGAATAGATTTAAATAGGGATACAGTTTTATTTTATACCTAAAGTTATTTCTAAATCCGTCCTAAAATTTTTTATCCGTTTTGAATTTAATAAAAAATTTGTTACGTAGGAGCTGCGTCAACTTAGCAAATTTCCTTAGAATACAAAAATCACTATCTAGCGGTCACAATTTTAGTCTGATCAAAATGAAATATTGTATCTGATATGATTTTGGTACTTGCAAGTTCAATATTTTAAATAAATGGCATATGTCAAGGGGGAAGCGGGACATAGAGAAGGAAGAAAACACAAAATATAAAATATCTCTCCTAATATTAAAAAAATCGAAAATGTATAAGAAGTAAAGTTGTAGAAAATCATATTTACTACAACTCATTACCTGATCATTTTTTCTCAAACTGTATAATGTGTACAGAGATATTTAGGAATTTAACTTTCAATTTTAATTCGTAAATATTTTTGTCAATATTAGGGTAACAGAAAAAATGATCAGAACCAAAATTATAGTAAAATTAATTATCTATTATAACTTTACTTCTTAGACATTTTTCGATTTTTCCAACATTAAGACAGATATACCAAATTTTGTGTTTCCCCCTCCTTCTAAACCCCCCTTTTTCTTTGTCCGATTTTGCTCATTAATTAATTCGACCGTTCAAATACCAAAAGCACCTCACATACCCAATTTTATTCGGATTAAAACTGTGACCGCTAGAACGATTAAAGACACATATACATACATACATATATATATATATATATATATACATACATACATATATATATATATATATATATATATACATACATATATATATATATATACATACATATATATATATATATATATATATATATATATATATATATATATATAAATTTAAATTATATAATAAATTTTAGAGACGGCGATTTTCGACATCATTTGGTAGGCGATGGATTTGAAGATTTTTTTGCGAAATTATGACTTTGGTACGAGACCAATAGCTCTATTTCCTTTTAGAAAATTCGTTAAAAAGGTGGTGATTCGATACCGATAGCATTATTGGAAAGAAACAAATTATTTGAAAGAAACAAACAAGGTTGGATCTCTGAGATGATACATATGTTTATGGGGAAATATACTAAACGGGTACGAATGTAAATATACACATAAATACTATGCATGAGTATGTCTATATTCGTATCTGTCCATAGACGATCAATTTTCATCCATCAACTTCGTGTCTTTCCCTCAACTATGAAAATCTCTAAATAAAATACGTTCACAGCGCTATTGTGGCAATAACTTAAAATCACACAAAATGAAATTATAACTTTTTATTATACTTTGTGATTGTTTCTGATTTTTAAGCTAAAATAATTTAGCAAAACATCTTTTAGTCTGATCAAAATGAAATGTCGTATCTGATATGATTTTAGTATTTGCAAGGTCAATTTTATTAATAAATGGGCATAAAGAAAGAAGAAAACACCTATCAGAAAATTCGCTATAAAGTACTACAAAGTTATTATTTGTAATTTATTGTAATTAACCCTTTAAAAAATGTACTGTGCAGTGATTATTAACCGCTAAAATCACTTATCTAGTATTAGAATTTTTTTCAACGACCCCTTTCATTATTTGAATTTAATAGAATATCCTGCAGTTATATTGAATCTGCTTTTGTACAGACTGGATAAATACTCAATAAAATATTTTGTACACTCAATAAAATCAGTATAAACCTAAGTACATTTGTATAACAAATATTAACGATTCTTGGCTTAAATAAGCCATCTTGTTGTACACACTTGATATTTTGCATATACATTCGATAATTCGTTCATTTTTTATATTTTGTGTTATGTGTGTATGTGTGTGTGTTTTTCTGTGTTTGTGTACATATGTGTATGTGATGTTAATGATGATCTCTGTTTTTTAAACTCACATTTTTTTTAATACACTCACAAATTTCATTCATACTAAAAAAAACAGATAAAACTATATTTGTTTTGTAAAAATTCGTTCTTAATTATAGATAATTTTCTATTTTCATTTATCAAGAAGTCTCATTCGTTATGAAATTAAAGATATTTTCAAAACTTTCAAAACTTATGTTGTTTTGGAAATTGGAAAATCATAATACTTATAATTTGAGAATATAATCAATGCCGTTTTAATACTGACGTTTAAATAATCATTACACACATAAGTCACAAGTTAAGTGACTTTAGATGTGGACAGGACAATTATTCAAATACGTATCCGTTGTTGTTGGATGATGAACAAAGGTCATGGGAAATTCCGATGTGGTTTTTTTTTGCCTATACATATAATTATTATAAGATAATGAGGTAACTTTGCAAGTATTAGTTTTATTAGTTACTAAAAAAATTAAAAGTATAAACTTTTCAAAGAAAACAAAAATTCGATTTGAAAATACATGAAAATTTTTAAAAGGATAAAATAGTTATATTGAGAGCATTTCGAAATTGGTTTTTTTAATCTATTTTTACATGTTAGAATCGATATTTGAATTAAGGAATTACGGCTCTGATTTTGATTAAACTGTATAGAAATTTGTAAAATATGCTTACAAATATCTATGTAAATGTTTAGAGTTATTTTTTCCGAATTAATAAAAATATGAATGACGAAAATAACATGCGTTCTTATGAATAGCTGATATTTCAATTTGGAAATCGAAATTAACAAAGAATTTCAGCTCTGACTTTTGCGGAAAAGGTTGCATCGATACTTTGATACTCTATTAACATTTAATTGAAAAGAAAATTGCCAATAGGTAGCTACAAATAATGAAAAAAATATTTGAGGAAAAAAACAGATAGGTGAAGAGATTTGGCAACGTACGCTGTATTTATTTGGTATGAACACGTTTGTTTATACATAGATATATATATATATATCGACGAAAGCACGCTTCTAACTTCTTCTAACACATATAAAACTGTTTGCGGCGTTGTCAATTTTTTTGAGAAGAAACCAAGAAAAAGAGAAAAATATATGGTCGCCTTTTTATTTTAAAAACTACCTTAATAAAAATAAGTCGTTTTTATTTATCTAAATTATTATGATTTTCTGTTAATAAACTATCAAAGTTAAAAATTTACCGAATTATATAATAATGGAAGTACATGGCAGGAAAGAGTATTTTGAAAAAAACTTTGTATTGAAATACAGTAGTCTCACTAATCCGGCATTTCAATAGTTCGGCACGTCCAATAATCCGGTACCCTCCACCCACGCCGTTCCTACTCTCGTTAATAAAATAAAATGCTTAATTTTATTTGTTATGAATTTTTCTATACAATCCAGTAATTCGAATATTCCAATAGTCTCATTAATCCGGTACCATTAAAAATTAGAGGGTTACGGATTAATGAGATTCTACTGTATATGTATTTGAAAATTTAAAAAATTTGATTATAGATCAACTTTTTTGACATCATTATATTGAAATGCTATCAATATGATATAAGATGACAATCTATTTTGTCCTTATCATAAATTAAACACAAAATTGGCTAAAAAATGAATTACATCTTAACAAAATGAATTCATAGTGAATACGATTTGAGATAAAACTATTTAAATATTGTTATTAAAATGATTTGATTTGATAAACTAACCTTATTATCCTTAAGTAAGTTGCCAATTTTGTTTCACCTTGCATTGTAGAGTGGACAATGAACAATAAACAAAAATCAATTATTCGAGGATATTAGAAGAAAATAAATATGACTTAAATTAATTACATGTATATTTGAAAATGCCCTATGTAAGTAATAAAAATGAAAATTACAATAAGACTAAAATTATAAAAATCTTATAAAATATGTAATAAAATCGGTGTGAAAAATTGATGTATGTACACTCCCGATCATAAAAATTGTACCACCAGTAAGTCACATTCTTAGCGTATATATTACTAAATATATATATATATATATATATATATATATATATATATATATATATATATATATATTCCATACAATAACGCTTAGAATGTTTCAACTGGTTAAATTTTTATGAACGGGAGTGTACTATGTATGCATTATTAGAATAGTTAATAGGTTATAACAACATATATATTACGGATCCCAAAATAGATGAAAGACTTCTTGCTAAATGAATTTAATTTGTTAAATTTATTTTACTTATATTTCATGAAAACGAGACAAGAACTTAAAAAGTTGTACAATATTTTTTTTACATTTTTTTTTTCATGTAATAATTATACAATACGTCTAATTTTTGAAAATGTATATCGTTCATCATCAATATATTGGATTTTAATCAGGAATTTTCATCAATTTAAATGCAAATTAATAATATTGGAATGACGAATTGATTAAAGTCAAGTTAGTATGTGAATTTTTTTAAATTTAGAGTTGCCATTTAAGGAAGTACGGATTTATAGAGACGCCTAAGGTGCGCAGGGAAACGTCCTATGTTAGAGCATGTTAGTTTTAACAAAGTATACAAAAACACCATTTATGCAAACAAAATTTGATATTCATTGCTAATAAAGATATTATAATGAATTTATATTATGTTCTATTTTATTTGATAGCAACATACCGAACGTACAGTTGGTAAAACTGATGACAAGCTGAGAAGTGTGTTTGTATTGGTATAATTAGTGTTTGTATTTTTTTTATCCTACTTTCGCGCTCATTTGAATGTCATGAATTTCATGTGCAGTGCACTTTTTAAAAACACTGCCGCGATGTTTATACTATAATCAACATATGATTGGTGCATATTCATACATTTAAATATTAATTTTAAAAAAAAACTGTATACGTGATTTTGATGTCGTTTGGCACATGTCACCACTAACGTTACGTCTGATGAAGTCGAATTTTTTAAATTTCTGATCGCTGTATCAATAATAAAAAATAGTTATTTATTACTCTTTAGTATATCTCAATTTAAACCAATGTTAAAACTTTATACACAATTGTGTTTAAACTCTGCACGTGCATTACTAAAATGTTAATTACCATCATTTATTTTTTTCGAAATTATCTGATCGTAAACGAATTACGCCCCAACTTTCTTAATAATTTAATATTGAAATTTTCATTTCTATTTTACTCCACAAGTACGCATCAAATCAATATGATTCAAAATACGAGTTCTTTAATTTGATATCAAACTCAATGAAATTTATTAATCTCAGAACTATTTATATTGATGAGAAATTCATTCTTAAAGTATCACAATTTATTGATGTTGAAAATTTTAAAAATTTTATACGAAAAAAAAATTACTATCAATATTGCCTGAAAATAAAATAAGTAGGAACTCTTTTTATCAATTATTATTAAACTTAAAATTGTTTAAACTTTTAGAAATTGGTTTTTTTTTCGCCTAAAATTTTCTACATTTTGATTCATATATTCTATAAAAAAAAACGAACATATTTTTACAAAACAAACATATTTTTATGAATCTTTCGCAACCACTTAATATTTCAGATTTTTAAATGATAATTTAAACTTAGAAGTTTAAATTATTTATTAAAAATGTAATTTTAAAAGTTCTTGTTTTATTAAATATCTAAATATGAAATTTTTAAAAGATAATAATGTATTTGAATTCATAACTATGTTTTATACTACAACATGTGAAGTCGTAATAATCTTTCTATATGAATAACTGCGATAATAGATCGTATTTTCTTCATTTCTTCTTCTTATATCTTCTTCATATCCATTGTTCTTAAAGCTCAAGATTCTTAAAGCTTTTGTGTAGCCTGTGTCACTATCTGTCAAAGTTTAATGATTTCAAATTCACTTGCGTGGAATCACAATACATTTATTGAACAATAAATTGGTTCTGTTCAGAACAACAAGTCCTTAATAAAGTGACTACGTCAGTCAATTTAAAAAAATAAACATTTACTTCTAAGCATCTAAGTTTCAGCGAGTATCTCTCAGGACACACTTACTAAATTGTCAGCAGTGTTGCCTAATTAGTGGATTTTCCTTTAATTTAGTAGATTTAATAATATGAAATAATGCATGCAATCATGTATCAAGTATAAATAAATATTTTATATTCTGATTCGTTTCATTCAACTTGAATACAAAATTTAAAAATACGACAATAACAAGAATAAATCACCTAGATTTTCTACTAGTCTATATTAAATCTACTAAATTTAAAGGAAAATCCCCCAAACTGGCAGCACTTAATAAGTAAAATTGCGCCCAAATCTAAGTTGCTTAGTATCTATCAAGTGTCCTGGCAAAAAACTAAGTCAGATATACTTAGTTTACTGAACACGACGTTGTTGAATTTAGTTGTTCTGAACACGACCATTGTGTATATTTATCAAAAACAGTTTCAAGAATTCAATTGTTTTAAAAAGTGGACAATTTCTTGTGTAGTATAAAACAGTTATGAGATAGGACCGAATAGTCAGATGTTCCCTTGAACATCTGACTATTCGGTCAATTTTAGGTTTAAGTTAAAAAATTCAAATATAATTTATCGTGAAGTATCGATATATAATTATATGACCATTTTTTTAGTTTCCGTATGGTTACAGATTCCATTTTGAATGTACTACGTGTTATTGAACGAACTTACGAGTAACATCAAAGTTTAACAGAAATTAAATTAAAAAATTTTCTCGTTAAAATTTTTTTAAGTATAATAAACTAGGCCATACGCACTTCCGTGCTCTATGATAAATAGGGTAGATTTAACCTAATTCAATTGGATTACTATGAATCTGTAAATAAATATTCATCCGAAAATAATTTTTATGTTCCTGCTCTCCATAAATAAAGAGAGCTTCTCATGTCGTTTAATAACTTGGTAAACTGTTACAGACAGTCTGCTATATTTGGAAGTAAATTAAGGACGTTCGAAAGAGAAAAAAATGTAGAGAATTTTCTATAAATTAAATATGTTATAAAAAAGTCAATTCATTGGTATGCTTCAAAATATTAGTTTCAAATGCATTTTTTCAATATTGAAATCATACTACAAATTTAATCTTTATAATCGAATAAAACATAGTCTCAAATGCAGAGAAGTTTTAAAAAAACTATGTAAATTGTTGGTAAATAAACAAGGATTTATTTGAGCCAAAGATGAAGGTATGTTCAAATGCATTTTGGAAAGTAATAATGAATTATATAAGTAATTTTATCATTTTAGAGAAGCAAAACACAGGATTTTATTTTTTTATTTAAAATAAAAGAAACATTACGAGTCACGACTCACGAGTATTATTATTTACCAAATAACCGAATAGAATATTTAAATCTAGTTTCAACGCATACATTAAATCTGTGGACATGCAGTCGCTTGATACCCCGCTTACGTCTTTCCCGCAAAATGAGTCTTTCGAACGTCCTTAAATGTATAATGAATTTTTGCAATGTATTTTAAAATTTATGATGAAAACACATTTAAAAAAAAGAGAATATTTTAAAAATTTCATAAAAATATCAAATAAAATAAACTTAAAAAATAACATTTTTATTATATTTTACAGTCAAAATTGTTCTATTTTATATGTTTTACTGACAAAATAGACAATAGTCCTCTTAATAATAAAATTTTATATATATATATATTAATACAATATGCAGAATGAAGTTCTCTAAAATAAGGTTTTTTTGATTTTTGTTCTGATCTTGTTTTCATTTTCTTAATAATATTATAGAGATAATAAATTTGATTTTTAATTTGTTTTTAAAACTATAATATTTGCAAGAAATGTTACATTATTCGTCGGGATCGATCAGAGGTACCTATGGTAATTAAAACGGTTCAAACATAGCATGAACCTAATTTTTTTAAATATAGTAGTTGATTTTTTTTTTGCACTTTCATTACAAATTCAATTAAAATAAATTAATAAAAAAAATGAAGTGTGATGTTATTTAAACACTCATTTCATCATATTTAAAAAATATTTGTTTATACACATAATTCAATAAAAATTTATCTCACAACCATTAAAAAATGTCGATTCAATTAAAATTACTGTTCAATTAAAAATTTTAATACTTAAGTTTGAAAGTATTTGCGGTAGTCAAGTCCTTTTTTTTCATCCATCCATAACATTCCAGGAATATTATTCATTGGTCGTCCCATAAATATCTTAGAGATATACCTAAACATTTTGCTCAACTTTTGTATTAATTCTAGAATAATGAAAACATTAATATAACAGAAGTGAATGTGCGATAACGGAAGTACTGAAAACTTACTTCTGTGGCGGCACAAAGTGCATATGAATAAATTATGTCGAAAGTGAGGTAAACATGACAATCAAAGTGAACAAGACCAAAGTCCATGGTGATATCTAAAACCCCAATAAACACAATATCACCCTCAACAAGCAGAGCATTGAACATGTCTCCACCTCAAAATACTTGGGAGTAATAATAATGTCTGTAGATGGAACATTTGACGCGGAAGTTGAGTGGCGGCAGTGATACGGTGTTACTACTCCATGTGGGTTTGTTAACAAGAAAAAAGTCTCCAAGCACACCAAGGTGACTGTATTCAAGACCGTCTTCTTCCCTACACTCACCTACAGTGCGGAAACATGGACCCTGACCAGAAAGGACAAATCAAGGCTCCAGGCCACAGAAATGAAGTACCTCAGACAAGTTGAGGAAAGAACAAGAAGAAACAGAATCCGAAATCAAACCATTCGAGACTTCCTCAAAGTAGAACTCCTCCTGACTTTTATCCAGACCTCACAACGTCGTTGATTTGGACATATGGTGTGGATGCCAGACGAAAGATTCAAGCCTACCAATCCAAGATCGACGGTAGAAGATACCTGCCAATCTAAGATCGACGGTAGAAGATCCAGAGGTAGATCTAGACGCACACAGGAAGACAACACGATGGAAAGATTAAGGATAAGTTAATTAAGTATAAGTGAGATAACTAGGATTAAAGAATAATTTATTTTAACTTTATTTTCTTCTTTCTTTATTTACGACGGTATGCTAAGGATATGCTGGACGAGCAACGAATTTAAATTTCTAATTATAGCAGTTGAAGTGTTATGGGGATTGAGAACGAGAAATTTGACTGTTGTGATCTCTTTGATAAACCATTAGGTGAATTTGTCATGTTTATCGACAATTTGACTACAATGAAAATAGTTGTTAATTTAAAAAATATGATTTTGTAATGTGATGTGCCATCAAGTAAAATTTTATGATAAAAAAATTGCTTAAAGTTTTTATTAAAGTTGTGATGCTGGTCCCTACTTATTTTTAACACACACTGTATAGTAATATGGATATTTTGTGCTATAAATGTTTGTATGTGCTTGCATGTTTTTTATTTTTAAATTCATCGAATTTCTTAAATTAACGACATTTGTATTGAATAATTATATAAAACAACTGATCCAGAGCAAAGATTATTTTAACAAAATTAACTGAAATTTTTTGAGCTTTAAATTTATGAACCAAACATATTTAAACAAAATTTCAAACCAACAAATATAATTTTTTTGATCAAAATCAGTCTTTAAAAAAATTTGATTTCAATTTTGTTAAAATAATTCTGCAACATTTAAAAACAATAAAAATTGATGATTTCTTTCTTTAAAAATTGATAATTTTTATTGAATTTTGTGAATATTTTTGTAGTATGTGATTAATGAATAAAACACTTTCGTTATTTAAGATCATTTACCCTCACAAACAACATGTTTATATATTGTTTATTTGTTTTAAAATAACTTAATTTTTAATTAATTAATATAAATACAAAACGAGGTGTCCACTCATTTCAAGTCATAAAATCACACAATGAGTTTTATATATCACCTCCACACTAATATATATATATATAACTGTATAGTTGACAAAATACTGACTTTTCGATTGACGACGGAGAGATTCAAATATAAACACCTTTTTTTTTGTTCGATATTAATTTTTTTTTATAATAATTTTATTTTTATTAAAATTTTTTAAATTAAGTTCACAATCATCACTGGCTCACAGCGGGTGACTTTTTCTCAGAGTCTTGACTCGAAGGTGTATTACCTTGTGGTGGTCCCCCGCCCGGCCCTCTATCACTGACTGGTCCTCCCCATGAATTTGGTCCTGTCATTGGTGAATCTGCATGAAATCCATGATTATCATGTTCTAAGGAATTCGCTGCATCATATTGTGTATTTTCTAACCTTGTAATTAAACGTTCATCTTCGTCACCAAATTCACCGCCCATTAGTGATGGTTCTCCAACTACCATTACATCCTATAAAAAAACAATATTCATTAATTTTTATTCGAAATTTTGATACTGAAATTTGTAAACAATATTACAACTACAAAATTTTGTAACGCCTAAAATTTTAGTTTAATATAGATATATTTTAGCGGCTGCCCTGGACGGGACACCCTACGATCCTAAGGATCCTAAGGGCTACACTTCGACCATATGGTCCATTGTGATGTGAGTGGAGTGGAAAGAATTTTGTGTTTAGACCAGGAATTGGTAGGTTGTGCGGCTGCAGCCGACTCTGATAGGAACTATGCCGATATTCATCTAGAGTTCGTGAAGGAAACTGCAGAAAACCTTCACAAGCATAGCCGGTTACTTCGTTCCTGTCCATAAGCCGACATTATATAAATTATATTATATAAATTGACATTATATGTTGTGGTCTATTCAGACATTTTCAAACAGATCAATTGTTTACATTTCTCTCCCACGATCGAAGTACTACAGTTTTAAAATTAAAAATAATGATGGTCTAGTGCTATTTTTCGAATATTGTCTTAAAAATCATACCGTCGCGGCCATAATCTTCGTAACCAACTTTACTTGTGTACAATTGAATTTTATAGAAATATTTTAAACAAATTTGTTACAACAATTGTAAAATCAAAATATTTTTATGTAAAAATAAATTAATATATTTATCTACCTGTGAAGCTAAAGAAAAATTAGGTCCAGGCGATCGTTTTTTATTAGGAGCTGGTGGTGCATTGTTTGCAGCACCTCCGGAATTGGATCCTTTCCTTTTTCGTCGTTTATTTGCTGGACGTTGGGATTCTATAAAAGAGATAATATTATTGATAATAATTATAAAAAAATCGCATGTAAGAGATGTATAAGCTGAGAAATAAGCAAAACGAAAGTTTTTACTCATTTCTGATGTTAGTAAAAAGAAATATTAAAATTAGTTATATTTAAATATATATTTGCATTGCATTTAATAAACCAATTAAGCTTTTTTGCAACAATAAAATTTCTTGGCAAAAAAAATAATGGTTATTAATTAAATAACCAAATAATGGCTATAATGAATTTTTAACAAAATATTATTTCATAAGGCGTTTCCACATCTATATAGAAGTGTTTACACGAAAACCACATGCATGGTAAATTTCATGCTGTCTTCCGAATGTGACTTATTTCTAAATAAGGAGACGCACTCAGTATACGATCACGATATCTATGATTGGAAGTAAATAATAGCATTGCCATCGATATTTTGAGCTATGATAGCAAACTGTTTCCAACAACCTTTTTATTGCTATAAAAAATTGTTAATTTAGTCTTTAAATCTCTTGATTAAAAACCGATTATATGAATTTAATTTGTTTGCAATTGGATTTAAAACTTAAGCTTAACTTTTTATTAAAAACAATGCTATTTCACATGCAATTATATTTGGAAGAAAATTTGGCAATAAAAGATGAAAAAGAATGGTGAAAATAGTGTAAAAATTTCTTTGTATGGAAATATATGGGAAAATGTGAAAAGGAAGGGTTGTATAGAGTGCAAGGCAGTGGTACCTCTCTTACCCGGCGGGGCCACCATTCTCTGCCATTTTTGGAATAATGTTGTTTTTAAACAATCTCGTGGACTCAAAGCATACGCTTTATGCCTAGACATCAACTCTTGCATCGGTTCTAATATTACACATAACTAAAAAATAAAAATGAAATGAGTAAATTTTGAATATAATTATGTTTTCTAACGCAATACATTTGCCAAAAGACATCAGCAGGAATCCCGTTCGAGGAGCTAAAATTTTTGAAATAAATATTTTTGTGTGCTTCGCTACGGTCTTTTCCTGCAGATGTTTTTTAGATTGATTTCTATAATACTAACTCTGAGGTAGTTAAGGGTAGAATTCGTGATGCCTTGTCGTGTTATATTTTTGGATAATTGCTCAATCATTCCCGGATCTTGTTGTGAATGCATACCCACAACTGATCGTGGTATTAATTCTCTATGAGTACGAACAGCAAAATGCCATGATTTTATTCGCATTAAATCATCGAAAGTAAATTCTAATATTAATCTACCCTCGGTGCACACCTAAAAAATTCGAAAAGAAACAATTATTAATGTTCAATAGATAGATTATTTTCGATAATTAATACATACCTTGGTGAACATAGGTTTCCCGTGATGCGTGACCATAGTACATTGATCACAGTCTAGAGTTATGCTAGTATTGTGGAATGACTCTTTAGGATGCTTCATATTGTAATATAATTCCGTTACACCACCTTCAAAGATACTTCGGAAATACCGGGGTATCAACGTCCTTCCTATTGCTGTAAAAAATTTTTCTTAATTTAGTATTAACATTTCTTCAAAATAATAATATGAAATTTATTTTCATTGTTATATTTCATAATCTGATCAAAATTTATTAAGGTGGCTTTATACCGGAGACTACCGCCGATGGTAAATAAGTTACGTAACGATATTTATATCAAATATTGCATTAATATAAATGAATATTTTTGTTTTACATTATTGTCAAATTTTACTTACTACAAAATAATTTACATGGGACAGTTAATCTAGGCTAGAAGCCTGGGATAGAAGCCCTGCCTGCCACTTAAATCAAAATCAGAGTTACAAGGAGAGCAATGAAAGAGCGACCACACTGGCAAAATTATGAGTAAAATTATCTAATTAAGGAATCCCAAAAACAGACTAGAACAAAATAATCAATATAAAAGCAAACTTTTAATTAAATTAAAATGGATTTACTCTGGATTTAATTTAATTAAAAATTCAATGACAATGAAATTTGTCGGAGTATACGCTAAAGTCTTCTACAGTTTGTCATACGTAATCTAAAGGAATTTGGACAAACATCGTTATGTTGACGCGAAAGTAGACACAAATAAACAAATATTAAATAAATAAAAGAAAACGTTTAAGTTACATCTTTCTGAAGATAAATCCATGTCAATGTCAAATTTCGAGTACATAGGTTCATAGGCCCAGAGCCTATTTTAGGAATTCCAAGGACTGCATGTAAACAGGTGATCAACGAGTGGTCAAATGCTAAACACCTTGATCACTGAGAAAAAGTACCGCGGCAGGAGCTCGGGAAAATACTGTTTCAGAGTGCAACCAAGAGGCTATCTCTCGATGCACTGAAGCTGAGCAGGATGCAACTACGGAGGGTTACCGGATTCATTACCGGGCATTATCCCCTGCGGAATCATCTGCACACAATGGGACTTAATATAACGGGTCCAATGTGGGCAGATTGTGTAGCGAGGAGGAAGAAACATCCAGCCACATTATCTTTGACTGCGAACCTCTAGTACAGCAGATACGGGATATTCATGCAAAGGATACGGGATATGCATCTCACCCCGAATATATGAACCTTCAGGAAGACCTGATAAGCAAGCTCCTGGTTATTACCAACATATGGGAGAAGCGAATCTCGTCGGACTAAAGTAGAAGGGGGAGCACAAAGGACCATCAGGTCGAAGTGCAATATTTTAGACTCCAAGATGTATCTATATATCTATCTACAGCGCCGTGCCTGAGTATATGGCTGCTTGCGTGCCAGTGTGAACGACCGCTTCCAAGATAACAATAAGAAAAAAAGGTATTTTTAATTAGAATGCCTTTTAAAAGGTTTTGACATAAATTGTTTTGTAGAAACAATTATTTCAATATCTTGTACTATGGACCACACAAGTTGATTAATTTTTTTAAATTTTATAATTGCTTTATGTCTTATTGATTCGGTTTTCGAAAAAAATACTTCGGATAAAAGTTATTCATTAGAAATGTAGTAACAACTTTTATTCGAATTTTTTTTTAAAAACCGAATGAATAAGGCACAAAATCAACTATAAAATTTTAAAAACTGACATCAACTTTTGGGCCAAGTGTACCTTATACATTTTTTTGCTATGCTGTTATTAGGTAATTATGCCACACGTTCATATATTTGTGGACGTGTGACATAGCCTGCCTACAGCAGAGCATGTAAACGTCCCGCAGTATGCCAAAATTTCAGATCGCAAAAACAATAAAGAAAAAAACGCTATAACTATTTTATATTCCGTTTTTTTGCCCGTTTGTTGAAAGGCCGGTATAATCATTTCCATAAGTAAGCGGATGTAATATAATAACGAACAAAATAAAGAAAGTCTGGCGTGGTAATTCTGTTTGGTATAAAACCACCTTAAAATTAATAATACATAGTTTATAATTATTATTATTTTAAAATCTTACTATATCTTTTAGGCCCATCTTCCAAACAAAATGTTAATGTTAAAGATGCATCATCTTCAAAAAACTCCGTAGCAAAGGCATCCCACCAGAGGTTATCGCTCTCCTAGGACAAAACAAAAATCACTATAAACATCTGAAAAGTATGGTGGATTGTACTGAAATGTATTACGAAAAATTACCTCTGTTCTTTGTTGCAGTCTTTTATTGAGCTCATATATTCGATAATCAGGTTGTCCAAAATACGGCGTATGTCGTCTGGGAACAGGTAAAGACCTGAAACAAAAATTATATTTATTTCAAAAACATTGTTTTAAAAGAAAAAAAGAAGGGTACAAGTTGTTTCAAAATTTTTTATGACCATAAGGCAAATTGTACACTAGCAACTTTTAAATCAAGAGTGTTTTGGTTTCCTGAACTATTTAAACCTCAATATACTAGCAACTTTTAAATCAAGAGTGTTTTGGTTTCCTGAACTATTTAAACCTCAATATACTTTCATATTTAGATACCTTTACGGAATCACTACGTATGCCCCTTATTATTTAGGTAACAACATGTTGTTACCTCAGTAACTATCAACAAACTGTATTTGACATTATTTATTAGGAAAAATAAAGTTTGGTTTGAATCCCAAAATTTTATCTACTTTATTTTTAAAGAAATAGATTTCAGATAATTGGATTCAACCATCTTCAACTTTAACAATATAAATAAGATTTTTTTTTCATGAAAATAGTTGCTAGTGTGCGCGGATCCTTATCTGTAAATGTGTTTTTGTTTATATTTTGAATTAAATTTCGATTTTTGCTCCAATTTCCTAGATCAAATTTTTTGTATTTTATAAATACGTATTTCGACTACAAAGTAGTCATCATCAGTATGAATTAGCTAATTGTTAATTATTCTCCGAGATGTTACTTGTTGCTAATTTGGTGACGGTCTGCTGAATAATTACAATTAGCTAATTCATACTGATGATGACTACTTTGTAGTCGAAATACGTATTTATAAAATACAAAAAATTTGATCTAGGAAATTGGGGCAAAAATCTAAATTTATTTCGAAAAATCCTAGAGTTCTCTTTAATATTATTTATATATTTTGAATGTAAATTGTAACAAGTGATATAATAAATTTTTACATTGAGTACCGATAAATGCTAAAAATTACGTCAAGAAAATTCTTACTATTATTTTTGAACCTGATAAGTTGTTACGATGAAATTCCAGATAGAAAAACATTATTCGTATTGTCATAGACTAATTTTCTTAGAAATTCTATCCAAATTAATCATATGCACAAGAAAATTTACTTTTTATACTCGGAATATATATAATATTTATTAACCGTTTCCCGCCCGCTTCGCTGATATTTCCTAACTCCTTGGCAGTGTGGGGTGTGAGGGACAATGAGCGACTTGAGTAGTTTTTTGAATCTTTTACGGCTTACCCCAACCTCAAGTGGGTGGAGGGGAGGGATGTGTTAGTAATATATATATTTGAACATGGTTCAAAAATCTAAAAAGTGTTTCAGTAATTTTTTCCAGGATAGAAAATATCAAAAGTAGACGAATTGCTGAACTTCCTGATGTTGACAGTAAAATATTCCAATAGATTCTTATAGATTTGTGAGAGATATCACTTCTGTGCCGTTACAAGTGAGAAACTGGTAAGTGAAACCACTAGCCAAGGTATGAAGTTTTGCTTCAGCGCGTTGCGTGGCATGCATGCGTGATAAAAATGTGTGTTAGTGTTTGGGTGGTTGTCACATGTATTTCCACACACACACAAAGTTTTAATACCATGGCTAGTTGAGGCGGCGCTTACTATCACTCAGTTGGAGCCTTTATTTCACATTTAGACCCATAAGTATACCAGAGGTGGGCGCAGACGACTCGCCGGAGTCGAACGACTTTCCATAAGCTGGATGAGAGTAAGTAAAAAAGGTATGTTTTGAAGTAAGACGGAACGATGTTTCAATACAGGTTGTCCCTACCGATTATTGCCCAATAATTTATTCAATCAATTTAGAATTAGTTTTATAAAATATTTATTGTTTAAATAATATCTTTTACAATATGGAGAGATATACCAAAAAACAATAATTACAACAACAACTATATGTATTCCCAATTTATGTAAAATTTAACCATTTAGAAATTAGTAACAAATTACCAACACTCCCCCTCACCCAGCTTTATCATTGGCATCTTTTTTGTATCCAGTCTTATCAAATTCCCATGACACTATACCCCCTACTAAGAAAAAATAATTAAATCAAGTAAATAATTGTTTATTAGTTCTCCGATATGAATAGTTTAGGCAAATTATTTGGAATTTCCAGAAATCTAATTCTAAAATCTAAACTAAAGCTAAACCATCAAAAAATTTACAAGTGGTTTACAATTGTCAAGCGGTAAACGAAAAAGGTCAAAAGATTTATCTTTTATTATTTATATAACATTTATATTTTATATTCATACACAAATATATTAAAAAGGTACATTTTATGCCCCAAATTACCAACTAAAAATTCCAGAGTATGTATTCAATGTATTGTATACTTTGTATAATAGTGACCATAAAAAAGAGTTAGTGTCATATTTTTTTTAGAAAATGTTTTAATTAAAAAAAGAAAATAATAATAATTGGTAGGGATACTCTATATTTACTCTATCTCTCTTCCTACCTCTCACTCAGAGCTGAGTCCAGTCAAGGTCTGCCCATCTATGAAGTATACTATGTCCATTTATATAGAGTTCAGTGATAAATACCTACTACTTTGTTGTTTTGTATATAGAGGTAAAAATTGAACAAATAAAGTAAATATATCACCACAGCTGAATGAGTGATTTGTATGAGATATACAATGTAACAAGCAGCGCACATTGAACACACAATATTCAATATTGACTCTTCTAAACCACAGTTTTTGTAAAATAACAAATCATCAATAATAATCATAATTTAAAAAGTTTAAAGTGGTTCTCAGATCTACAATAATGATGGTAGGTAATAATAATCTCTAGTGACTGACTATACATTATTATGTTATTTAGAATTCACAAACCTGTTGATCGCGACTCTTCTCAAGAGCTCAAGGTCATGCCAACGGTCACCAACCTTTTACAGTCCTGACTGACACCTTACAACGATAAATGTATACATATATTATATTCTATTATACACATGTATATCAAATCCTGTAAGTACTCTCTTATGCTCGATAGTTGACGCTCATTCATATTACAAAAATGTTTCCCATAGCGCGTAGCAGCAATACATTTATATGTACGTGTAGTGTTTCAAGAAGTGTTATTTATTCTTATCAGAGTTGGATGATTTCGTAAATATAATTGTTTATACTCAAATTTAGGTCGTAGTGATTGTTCTTAAAGGGTTACTCCACCTTGGCGCTCGGGAAAATAACCATAAAAATAAACATTCTTTTGTGATGCAGCTATTAAGTATATAAAATAATTTTTATTTTACACAATATGTTCTTAGAATAGATAGTAGTTTTATAAATAATTTGAAAAAAATTAATTAATTAAAAAATGACGGAGATATATATGAGCCATCAAGTGGGAACATTCTTTTGAAAATCCTTGCCGACGGCGTACATTTTTTCCCTGGTAGAAATAGTCTGAACCCAAAAAAATAAATTGTTTCTTATTTAGGAAGGTTATAGCTACCGGGCGACGTAGAGGATAGGTTAGGTTAGAGTGGCTGTCCTGGAGCGAGACACGTTTGGACCAATGGGTTCGTTGTGATACCGAAAAAGTGGACGTAGAGGAGGATAAGGATTAAAATTTTTTTTTTGTAGAAATAACAGCTGTTTGAAAAAAAAACCTCGAACTTTTATCAAAATTTTGAGTTTTGTAAATTAAACACTTATGAAGATGGATGGCACCCAATCAAAAAAAATCCTAATAATATTATGTGTTGTAAATTTCAAAAAGATCGGTTGAATAGATCTTGAGAGAAAAAATAGTACGGCGTCTGAGTTACTTTCAGCTTCCTGAATTCCCCAAACGAATTATTGTTATAAACGACTGACTAACAGAACAATATCCTTTGTCAAGACTTTGAGCGTTCGTACCGGTCCGATCGCTACCTGATTTTCGGGTCGACGCGCTCTATTCTAATTGCTATAACTTCGAAAATAATTAAAATTTTGAAATGCTTTAAGGTTTAAAATATTCAAGTATTGACAATTTATCTAGCAAAAAAAAAAAGACTTTTTGAAAATTTAGAGGTGGTGTAACCCCTTAAGATACTTCACTCGTGACAGTCAACACAAAAATTATACAAAGTAGCCCATAGGGTGCTGCTGTTGCCGTGAAATGCGAATCCCTGAGAAAGAAGACATACATGTTTAATTTAATTTAAACACCCCGCACCAGTGAACTAGGGTGCTTTTTGTTAAAAAAAAATTGTGAAGGTTCTAAGTCAGTGATTTTCAACCTTTTTTTTTGTCGCGGCACACTTTTAACCATTTCAAAATTTGACGGCACACAAAGAAAAAGATAAGTTGATGTTTTTTTGATAATTTCATTTATATTTGGTCGTAAAAATGACAATGCTACTCTCATATCATCTTCTACATTTAACAGTCTCAATCTGTTTTTCGTTATTATGTTGGTTAATACTTTACTATATACATTTCTAAAATTTGGCGGCACACAAAAGTTCCGCAGCACAGTGGTTGAGAATCACTGTCCTAAGTAATAGAGTTTGCCAAAACCAATACTATCAATAAACATAAAATTGTTTCCCAAACTATTGTTATAATTCTTTTTTACTCTTTTAGTGGCCCTCGAATATTTACAAGACACATAACATGCGTGCTATAACATCTTATATGTATTCAAAGTAGCTGGGTTTACACCCTGCCCTCTCATCTTAATTTATACAGCGGCGCCTTTAAAAATAAATATACGCACGGGAAAATTAACTATCCTCAAAAGTTAGTAAACTATGCTCGAGACCCATTTGCACGAGCATCGCCATCGGTGGTGTCGGAATCAATTACTGAGTCGATACAATCCTGTGTGGTTAGCCTGATAAACAGAATAACCATTGTATTCTTTTATAGTCTGAAAGTTTGGGGAACTCGAGCATATGGATATACTCTCTGAAGGAAACTAGAGCTAATAGCAGGGCAACCACCCTCAAGGATCGGGTTATCACATAGTGGCCTAGGCAAGTGATTGAACATCATATGTACAACCTTTCATCCTTTGATTAAATGGGCACCATTTTTTATGGTTGCCGTTCCTACTATGAGTTTATAGTGTATGAATATTGTTGATTTTTCAACGGGTATTTTTTCTCGTTGTTTACATAAGGTTTATGATGACTAATAAATTTTCCAAATTTTATACGCAAATTCAAGTATATATACTGTTTATGATACTTGTTTACTGATTAATCAAAATTTTTAAATAAACTGTAATTAGTACAGCAATCAATTTTAGCATTAAATAAACGAGTTAAAATTCAAATGTTAACATAAATTTTTGAAAAATATATTAAGAGAATAGCTCTTAGGCGTTTCTTTTTCAAATTGTTCTCTATTAATAGATTTTATATTTTACTGTAGACTGCAGAGTTACTTTATTAAAAAAAATTTTCTCTATTTTGTACCGCTTAAAAGATATTCTACGTACACTCCCGTTCATAAAAATTAAACCCTCAGTAAGTCACATTCTAAGCTTATATATTACTAAATATATATGTATATTACATACACTGGTTAAATTTTTATGAACGGGAGTGTACGTATAGATACGTAAAAAGTTAATACAGTAAAACTTTGGTAAGTCGAACTTCAAGGGAGGCGCAAAAAAATTCCAGTTATACAAGTTTCGATTTTAGAAGAGTTTTGAGAGTCTTGAGAGGTTTTGATTCAATGTCATATGATTTTGAACTAAACATGGATTCTTCAAGACACAGAGGCAAATAAAACTTTTGTCCTGTTATAATGGGTGAAAATGTAATACCAATTTGAGGATTTCGGCTAATTTTTATTATTTTTTACAAACAACATTGACAGCTTAAGCTACCCTTTCCCACTCTAAGCTACCCTTTCACCTTGGCCGATTTTGCATATTACTCCATTATACCGAAGATGACTGTCTATTTTGACAAGTAATAGTGGGGGGAGGTCATATCCTGGCAAGTAAACCTTTCTATGCGTTTTTTACCGACTTTTAAGGACAAAGAACTTGTATGCAGGCTAGGAATTTAGTAGGTTGTGCGACTGCAGCCGGCTTTGATAGGAACTATACCGATATTCATTTGGATTTCGTGAAAGTAAATTGCAGAAAGCCTCCATAAGCATAGTCGTTTACTTTCGTTCTTGTCCAAACCGCCACCGTTGGAAATCGAACTCGCCACCTCCCAGTTCCACCCAGAGCGGCTTTGACAGCACGGCCACTAGGAGTGGTATTTTGACTGGATAATTGAACTTATAGTTTAAATTCTATGAACAAGTTGTTTTATCCGTTTAGCAGACTGACATCTACTTAAAGCTTGGGTACTAAACATAATATTACGATTATAGATAGCTGATAGGTGTATGCAAATGGCATTCACTCACATCACAAAGTGATGTGGTATTAGGTATATAAAGTACTTGTCCTAACATGGATGTGTATATTGAAAATGAATATAAACGGAAGTAGCTTAGATAACAAACTTTGATAAATAAAACAGCGGTAGTTAATCAACAGTGCTGTGCTGTGGTTCTGTTGTAAATATTTAAATTTTATGTTGATAAACAGGCAAATTGATTGATTTATTATTTTACTTCAACAATAATAACATATTATTATTTTTGTAAATTTGTTTTATTCCGGTCGATCAATACAAACTTCAAAGTTGGGGAGAATTCAATGGAGCGTTTTCATATTTACTGACACCGACACTACATCAGCACAGCACCGATATTGACAGAATATCGTATAACGACTCATAACGACACGATAGTGACCATGTCGGTCAGTGTGAAACCATTCCCATTATTCATATTTTATGTCGGCATGACATTTTTGATATCTGATTATTATCCAAAATATGCTCCAGTAAAGGGACTGAAATGCATTTTTTCATTATTTTCCTCTATAAAAAGTACCATAATTAAATGGAAAAATTGTACCTCATAAAATTTGTAACAAATTTCGTAGAAGTGACTTTATGATACGACCAACCCTTTTCGTCCAGGCATACACCAAATTTTGAGGTGTTGTGACAAAAAAATAGTAACAGTAACTAACTGAGTTAATTGCTTAAATACCCGGTATACACTGATTTTATGAAAAAAACTGTTTAACAGTTGTTTATTTTTAAAAAAGGAACATTTTACTCTTGATCTATCCCTTACAGATGGAAGGTGGAAATTTAACACCCCCCCCCCCCGCAAGGCGGCACGGTTCGATTTTGTCCAATCACGAACTTGTCCTTACTTTTTAACAAAATTTCAGGTCTTTATCTCTTTTCGTTTTTTTTGAGTTATCGAAATTTACTTCTTTTTGAGATTTGAATTAGTCACTGATTTCTATACAATCTGTGTCCACAGAGTTCAGTTTCAGTATTTACTATGAATACATGATGTTCGCATGCGCTTAGTATTTAAACTTACAACTAGATCATGACTATCTGCTACGATGGTTGGATAACTATTATATATGTCATATGTCACTGACGAGGGTTGTAATTTTATAGTTTTATTTTATACCGATTACTCACAGTTTCATAATATTTTGAAACTATTTATAATTTAAGTATAAACACACAATTACAAAAATTTATTTGTTTTGATAAGTCGGTAATAATTGTATACAATCTCAATTACGCTATGTAATATTGGTCTAAAATGCCAAAGGTCGTGGGTTCAATCCCCATCCCTAGATGTGTATGATTTTTCATATCAAGCATTTGATGTCCAAAAATGGTATCAATGTTCAGACATATTACTTAAATGTCAAATAAAGCAACGCTAGTCGCTTCCGTTGGTTTAATATAACCGAAAGGCAACCATACTAACAATGGAAATAAATAGACGTTAGTTTAAAAAAAAAGGCAATTTAAAAGTATGTAAATAGTAAATAAACAAAATTAATAATACAATGACATCAGAAATGATAGTGAAAGATCATATGCATAGCACTACCATAACATCTAAGGTAGCTCAGTTGGTAGGGTATTGGTCTAGAATGCCAGAGGTCGTGGGTTCAATCCCTATCCCTAGATGCGTATGATTTTTTATATGAAGCATTTGATGTCAAAAAAATGGTAATAATAGTTTCATTACTTCAATTTTTAGACATTTAGCTTAAGTGCTAATCATTTACCTGTAGTATACAGTATCGACCAACTACCTAGTGTTGTTGGGTCCACTATTTTATTTTTTATAGTGTATGATGTACATAATAATAACATAAGTATAAATTTTATAATTAAAATGTTGATTTAACCAAAGTTATTTTATATTTTATGTAATCACAAAATAATCTTATAATTTAAGAATGCTGTACGATCATACATAAAGAAGTTGGCCAATGACTTCTTCTAAGACGCGATACACAAAAAAAAAGCTGTTACCTGAAGGTAAGCAACCACTACAATGAAAACCGATTACAGAGTGGTTCATCAGAAAAGAGATTGTTTGGTGCATAAAGAACATAGAAGTATTGTATTGTGACGCTTAAGGACGTTCGAAGGAAAAAAAATGCAGAGAAATTCCTATAAATTAAATATGTTATAAAAAAAAGTCAATACGAATTCATTGGTATGCTTCAAAATGTTTGTTCAAATTCATTTTTTCGTTTTTTTCGATATTTAAAATCATACTTTTAACATTGGGTCTTATGGAGAGACTACAAATTTAATCTTTATAATCGAATAAAACACAGTTTAAAATGCAGAGAAGTTTTTACAAAACTATGTAAATTGTTGTTAAATAAACAAGGATTTATTTGAGCCAAAGATATGTTCAAATGCATTTTGGAAAGTAATAATGGATTATATAAGTAATTTTATCATTTTAGAGAAGCAAAACACAGGAAATGTGGTCTACAGCTAAAGAGTGAGGTTAAGTTCGTAAATGGACAAAATCGGACGATATTTGAGCAAAATGGGCAAAACTGCCCATCTTTGAAACCGTAAGAGATAGTACAAAAACGTAAAGACGATATTAAAAATAAACAATTTTTGTTATAAACTTTTTGCCATAAATTCATGATATACCTGGTATTTAAGTAATTAACTCAGTTATTTATTTTTTCAATATAATAGAATTGAAGTTCATTATTTGAGTTGATTTTATTGTGATTCAATGCGTATCATTTTGAAGGACCATTCTGTATATTTTATGTAGTATACCGTGTGTTCATTTGAAAACTTACCACTTACAAATTTGTTTAAAGAATTATTTAAACAAAAAATGTTTCAAACAAAAGTTACACAGATGAAAGAGGCAAACATAATGCAATAATTATATTTTTGTTCCATGTGATAGGGACAAGCTTTAAATAGAAAAAATATTTATACAGTAGAACCTCAATAACGTAAAAACCTCTATAAATTAAACATTTTTTTTATTCCCTTCCACTCAGACCCCAAAACTTCTTTTACTTAAAATACGAAGCCTTTGTAACTTAAACGAATAATTTGGGTATTAGACCTCTGTAGCCAATAAAAAAGCATAGATGGACTACAGAACTTTTAAAAAAATGGCTTCTATAAACAGATAAACAAATGGCTTCTGCAAAAAACCTCAATAAGTAAAATTATAAACCATTAAAACCCCTTCTAATTCAAACCCTTAGTTAGTTAAAAACTCGATAACTCAAATTATTTAACATTTCCCCTGGCCTTTAAACTATCGAGGTTCTACTGTATTATAAAAACAAACAACATATATTTGAAACTTTTTTTCAAACATTCCCATAGTTTTGATGTACACTCCCGTTCAATAAAATTGAACAGACCTGAAATAATAATTTTCTTACATTTCATAAAACTCCTCACTTTTGTAACTCTCTGTATAATTATTCATTTATAAACAAAGATAAGTAGTATAAATTTTAAGTGTGAAAAATGAAATGGAAGTATAGTAAAAAAAAACATTTACTACAAGAATAATCAAAATTGTGAGAGACTGCTTCGGTTCAAATCTGTTCAATTTTATTGAACGGGAGTATATATATATGTATTTGTAAAAAATATTTAAGTAGTAACTTTTCAAATGACCACACGGTATATATATTTTAATAAAGTTTGTGTTGTATAGAGTGTGTGTATGATTTCATTATGATGTGTGATATTCGAATACTCCACCTTGAGGCCAATGGTGGGTCTCAACCAATCAATCACCAATGTTATGACAGAGTTTGGAATGAACTGCCACTATCTATACAACTACTATTGTAAAACTGAACTAACTCAAGTTTTGTAAGTTAATAATTCTGTACGTTGAATTTCATCCATTCGTCTCTATTATTTATCATTTTACCTGTCATAAATTTATGTGTGAATGCAATGTAACTGAGTTGTTTTATACTACGTGTACAAGAAAGAATGTATCATGTTCTCTTATTGTTCTTTTAATTTGATTTTTATTATCTGTTCGTTCAAATTTTAATTTTTATTATACACAACGGTACGGAGACGCTATATGCGTTTAGACTTTAGGGCATAGACTCTAAACAAGGACACATAACTCCATGTAAACAAATAATTGTCAAAAATAAGATGTCAGTAGCGTTCCTTCGGCACCGGAAACAAAACAGAGAGTATAAGGCGCGAGTTTTAATTGAAAAACATTACGTATTTATAGCATTATAAAAATTATTTCCAGCCAAAGTATTTTTCCAATAAAAAATTTTTTTTAAATAAATGATAAGTAATTTCAATTTTTCAATAAGGAATTAGTTGAAGTTGAAGTGATAGTTCAAATTCGCAAAATAATTACATAAAAATAAAAAAAAAACATCAAATAATTAAATAGTAACCTGTAATGTTGGAATTGTAAAAATGAAAATAAATTATTGAATCAGATATTAAATTAAACTTTTATTTATTAATAATAATGCTGAAAATTAATATTTAATATAATGTCATATAATTTAATTAATTTTGGAATATTTATACTCGCTTTTGGTACTTTAAAAAGTCCTGGTTTTTTAAACCCAATTGATCCCGTTGCTTATTGTCACAAGCACTACCACTTTTACAATTGTCTACTGCACATACTTTCCCATTTTAAAGGTTTTTTAAACAGTTTTTTATTTAATAAATTTTTTTAACCAAATTGTGTACTTCAAAATGATCACTTCTATTTATTATACTATATTCACTTTGATAAAGATGAGTTCCTATCAACAACTAGCGACCCTAGCGGCATAAAAAATAAATATAACTTCTCCCATTTCGTTGCCATATTTTGTCAATTTTCCCGTATGAGTTATATCTCCTTTATATAGCCTCCATGCTTTAGGGTAAGAGATTGTTTGTGTGTTTGTATGTATGTCTGTTAACCATTTCTCTGAAAAACTACTGAACCAATGTTGATGCGGTTTGTCGCATTACATAGGTATCATCTCAGAGCAGATTCTTAGCAGGGATGTTGCGGATGCGTATATTTTAATTCTCACATCCGCGTATGCAGATTTATGTAAATTTTTTTTAAAAGATATTCTTAATTTAATAATTTTAAATAATCAAATTTTTAGTATGAAAATTTAAAATTTGGTGCATTCTATTTAATAAAGAGCAATGTCGCTGCCTTTTCGAGCTTCATCCTGTTTCGCAGAGGTTCATAGATTAATCCTACGCTAAACAGGCTAACCTGCTCCGGGTGTATCGATTTTAGATGATTCCTCAACGACGTGGTTGTACAGCCCTTTCGAGAGTATGTTTTATTCTATATTTTACACTGAGATTTATCTCGGACATGCTTATCTAGTTTAAAATAAGACTAAATCACACTTTGCGTCGGTGGTGGCATTGTTGATTCACTTGTCAAATATATTATCCGAAGGCGAAACAAATAAAATCAATAAATAAAAAAACATCCATATAATAATGGTCTAAGATCCGGCATTAGAAAAATCTACCCTCATCTGTTAATTGAATGAAATAATGTTTAAAAGGCAGATAACAATTTTATAAATTTTTCGATTTTTCAAATATTAAGGGAGATGTCAAATTTTGTGTTTCCTCCTTCTCTAAACCTCTTTTCCCCTGCTCCGATTTTGCCCATTAACGAACTTGACCTTTTGAATACCGCAAATATCATATTTCATTCCAATCGGAATAAAACTGTGACCACTAGAGAGTCCACAGACACACAAACTTATATGTATATATGTATATATATATCAACATATATATATATATATATATATATATAGATATATATATATATATATATATATATGTTGATATATATATACATACATAAAAATTTTAGCCATAGTGATTTTTAACATCTAGTAGGTAGGATCGATGGACATTTGAAGAAATTTTTACGAAATTCCAGCATTGGTACAAAAACAATAGCTGATTTCCTTTGGAGGAAATTCGCTAAAATGGAGTATGCGCAAACCGTTTACGTGTACCATGCATGTTAAAAACTTTGATTGCGAATATCTCGCTTCACAATCGAACAAAGAATTGTTTTTTTTTTGGAAATAAATGCAAAACAGTTAGATTAATATCATATTTCAATTTCATCAAATTCTTCAGAAAAGTGACTTTACGAGTGAATTACCTTGAAATAAATAACTGACTGAACTAAACTTCTGTTCATGATTTTTACGATAAAAAATTACATAAGAATGACTTTTTGTGCGGTCGGGTAAACAACCGTTTTGAAAAAGTTTCAAGTTTTATTGTCATCCCAATAAACTTTTAGAATACAACAAAAGGATATCTCCCCTCCACAACAGTGACCTTGTTGTCAATCATATAAAATCAATATATTTTGTATACATGTTAACGACTGATGATAACCATTAATTAAATAATAATAATAATTATATGTAAAATTGTGAGGCATAATATAAATGATAATAAACGGTTATTAGGTTTAGGTTTTACTACTTATTTTGGTATTATTATACATTTTATTAAAATTATTATTATATTCAAGTTGTTGAACATGATATTTTATTAATAAATATGTAGTTACAACGTAAAATAGGCATTTATTTATATTAATTGATAGGTAGTTTAGTTAAAATAGTCAAACAGTTAATAAAAAGCATTAAAAGTAAAAGTAATTATAAATGACAGTTTATTGATTTAATTAGTCTAATAAATAATATTAAGTGGATGTGTTATTATAATGTAGATATTAAATTGTACAAATACTATAATATTATGTTTTTAAAAATATTTACAGTATGAGTCAAATAAAAAGTATTTATTTAACCCTTTTAGTGTTTGTAATCGTGAATGCCTCACAGCGTCGGACTGGCCATATAGTCGAGGTGGCGTTTGCCAGCCGGGCCCTAGCGTGCGCGGGCCCCCCACGGGCCTGGCTTGCGAGGTTTGCCACAAGCCAAGCGGTAGGTACGGTAGCCTAGGGCCCGGCTCTTGCGATCTACATGTAAAGTAGATAGTTCATACATACTTAGAAATGAAACAGAAAAATTAAAACTGTTTTAGAAATTTCTGAACGGCGATAACTTTTGAACGAATCAAACGATTTTGACGTGTATCATAATACACGATATTTGACATTGTTTAAGAGATGCATTATATAGATACGATTTTCAGCGCTAAAGCGCATTAAGACGAGTCTTTGCTCTCTATTAATAATAGTAATAATTAATAATAAAAAAGGGAAATAAAAAGGGAAATGGAAATGATCGGACAAGAACTGTTGGATTCGTTGATTATATTAAACACAGAATCGGATCATATCAAGGATGTCGAGAATAGCAGCTTTTACGATCGAGTTATCGACAGCTTAGCTGAAACTTCTCCCCTTTAAAAAAAAATCTTGATTGGTTAGCTTTCGATTTGTTATAAAGTAATTGGAACTATATTTACCTAATCTAATATACTATAATGCTAAAAGTGAAGCTGACTGACTGACTGACACACTCATCTATATAAAACCTAACCCACTTCTAGACATGCTAGAATGATGCGGTTTTTTGCATTCGACGCGAAATTGCTTCAAACCGACGAGAAAAATCGGTAAACTTCAATTTTTTCAGTGCAACCCCCCCGGAAAATCTGAAAAATATCCTCTAAAATTACGTTTTTCTGTTATATACATGTTAGAAAAATGGTATTTTCACTAATCGACCCGAAATAACGTCAAATTTACAGAACATTTTGAAAAATTTCTTTACCTACATCGCAACCCCACCGAAAATGGAAAAAACATCCCTAAAACTGACCTTTTCACTTCTATTTATGATAGAAAGATCGGGTTTTTTCCATTCGACGTGGAACAGGTTCAAGATAACAGAGTTATTAGAAAAAAGTAAATTTTTCCATCACAACCCTTCGCAGTTGAGAAATACACCCGTAAAACTACCCCTTTCCTTCTATACATGCTAGAAAGATGCAGTTTTTTGCAATCGACGCTAAATAGCTACAAATTAGGAAGTTAATTCGAAAAACTTAATATTTTTTAGTGCAACCTCCCGGAAAATCGTAAAAACACACCCCAAAATTACGTTTTTCAGTTCTATACATGCTAGAATGATAGGATTTTCACCAATCGACCCGAAATAAAGTCAAATTAACAAAAAATTTTGAAAAATTTCATTACCTACATCGCAATCTTCCGAAAAGTGAAAAACATCCCTAAAATTGCCCTTTTCACTTCTTATCATGTTAGAAAGATCAGTTTTTTCCATTCGACGTGGAACAGGTTTAAAATAACAGGATTCTTAAGAAACACAAATTTTTCCATCGAAACCCTTCGCAAATGGGATAAACAACCCTAAAACTACCCCATTTCTTCTATACATGCTAGAAGGATGCGGTTTTTTGCGTTCAATGCGTGCAGAATAACTGCAAATTAATCGGTTGATTCGAAAAACGTAATTTTTTTCGTCGCTATCTCTTGAAAATGGTAATGTGAGACCTATCTATGCGCAGTCCCCCCAAACCCCCACCCTTAACCCACTTCCCCCAAAAAATTCCCCCCCCCCCCGAAGAGACCCTCTAAATTCTTCCCAAAAAACTTCGCACCCCAAAAAATTACCCCACCCTTCCATTAATTTTCTAATGGTGAGTACTTTTTTCTTCATATAATGTTATTTTCTGTGACATGGAGCCACGGGGTCGAGCAGAGCGAGTAATATATATAAAGTTGATAATAATTTGTATATTTCATTATTTTTCGATAGTATCCCATCTTCCATAATCCCGTTCCGGGCCCCGGGGTTGTAGGGAGCCACCCGGGCCCTTTCGGCCCAGTCCGACCCTGATGCCTCAAACATATTAAATTTCTCAATAAACGTCTTAGGTCAAATTAATGGATTTTAATTTCATTTTATTGTACGTGGGTGGATTGATAAGTGTTTAAAATAACGCCATCTATGCCATAGGTGGGCAGACCTTGACTGCACTCAGCTCTGAGTGAGAGGTAGGAAGAGAGATAGAGTAAATATAGGGTACCTACCAATTATTATTATTTTCTTTTTTTAATTAAAACATTTTCTGAAAAAAATATAATAATACCAACTATTTTTTATGGTTACTATTATTCAAAGTATACAATACATACAATACATTGAACTCATATTCTGGAATTTTGGGCTGGTAATTTGGGGCATAAAATTTACCTTTTTAATATATTTGGGTATGAATAAAATATAAATGTTATATAAATTATAAAATATAAATCTTTTGATCTTACATTTACCGCTTGTAAATTTTTTGATAATTTAGCTTTAGTTTAGATTTTAGAATTAGATTTTAGGAAATTACGAATAATTTGCCTAAACTATTCATATCGGAGAACTAATAAACAATTATTTACTTGATTTAATTATTTTTTCTTAGTAGGGGGTATAGTGTCATGGTAATTTGATGACACTGGATACAAAACGATGCCAATGATAAAGCTGGGCGAGGGGGAGTGTTGGTAATTTGTTACTAATTTCTAAATGGTTAAATTTTACATAAAGTGGGAATACATATAGTTGTTGTTGTAATTATTGTTATTGCTATCATCATTATTGTTGTTATTATTGTTATTATTATGTATTTTGGTGTATCTCTCCATATTGTAAAAGATATTTTTTAAACAATAAATATTTTATAAAACTAATTCTAAATTGATTGAAAAAATTATTGGGCAATAATCGGTAGGCAACCTGTATTGAAACATCGTTCCGTCTTACTTCAAAACATACCTTTTTTACTTACTCTCACCCAGTTTATGGAGAGTCGTTCGACTCCGGCGAGCCGTCTGCGCCCACCTCTGAATTTATTCTATGCCATTTGAGAGGTTTAAAAAAAAATTCAAAATCGGTTCATAAATAACGGAGTTCTGAGGTGACACACATTTAAAAAAAAAAAAATACAGACGAATTGAGAACCATCCTCCTTTTTTGAAGTCGGGTTAATAAAAAAAAATAATCATCGATGAGAATGAAAACAGTTTTAAGTGAACATACAACTTCAAATGCAACCGTTTATAGTTGGATAGATGAATTTAAGCATGGCTTGCACAAGTTTAAGTGATGCTGAACGTTCAGGTAGGCGCCAAAAGAGATAACAACGCCAGAAAGGGTCGAAAAAGTCTATGAAATCAGTATGAATGACCGTCGTATAAAGCTGCGCGAGATTGCTGACATTGTAAACATATGAACGTGTATATAACATCATACACAAAAATTTCATATGGAAAAGCTGTCAGCAAGATGGGTGCCGCATTTGGAGATGTTTCAGCGTAATCCAACATAATTTTTTGCGTCGATTCATAACGGTTGATGAGACATGAATCCATCACTACTCGCCAGAATCAAAACAACATTCAAAACAATGGCTAGAAGCTGGTTCAAATGCTCCAAAGAAAGAAAAAGTTGTTGCTTCAGGTGATAAGGTTATGGCCACTGTCTTTTGAGATGCACAAGGAATAAAATTCAATCCCTATCTTAAGAAGGGTAAAACCACCACAAGTGATTATTGTGCATCATTATTGAGCACTTTGAATGAAAAAATTAAGGAAAAACGGTCACATTTGAAGAAGAAAAATGTGCTCTTCCATTATGACAAAGCACCATCACATCATGGAAAACCCAGCAAAAATTGGATGCATCGAATTGCTTCCCCATCCACCATATACGCCTTATCTAGCTCCTTCTGACTTTTTTCTATTTAGAAACATGAATAACTGACTCGGTGGAAAGAGATTTGGGGTGAAATGGTGAAAAAATAGCAAAAATGAACGCTTATTTTGTGGAGTTTGATAAATAATATTTTAAAGGTTTAATGAATTTGAAAAAACGTTGGACTAAGTGTAATGAGCTAAAATGATGATATGTTTACTGTTTAATTTTAAAGACCATCAGATCCATCCTCGTCCAATAGGGAATATGCATGAAAATTTTTTTTCACATTTATTTTTAGAATATGAAAATACTGTTAATACTGTAATAATATTTAAAAACGAAATTAAAATCCGACAAATATCAAGGAAGCTATAAGCTTTTAAAGATTATTATCTGTCTCTTTCTTGCAAAAATACTAAAAACGGAGTTTTACATGTATTTTAAATGGTGAAAGTGTAATATGACGTCACATAAAATATCAAGAGGGCTATCACCTTCTTTGTCTAATCGGGAATTTCAATCATTAATATCTCGCTTATTTTTAAAGTTATTTAAAAAGTAATTTTACCTTGATATTTGTCAAGTAAACATGCTTCAATTCAAGTGAAAAAAATTTTCATGCATATTCCCTATTCGTATAAGTTACTTTTGTTGATATGTATCAATACGAACTAAACTTTCAACGAAAATGTCTCGAATAAAAGTTGATCGTAATACAACAACTTTTGTTCTGAACATTTTTTCGAAAACAAAATGAATGCGGTACAACTTAAATATAAAACTTTGTAAAAAGAAAGTCACTTTTATCAACCTTCGGTAATGAATAGACAACATTTAATTCATTAATAATAAAAATGAACAATTGTAGTAATTATTCACAATTAATTAGACTAACTCATTAAATAATCACACAATCTATATAAAATCATACTAAATGAAATAAATATATTAATTAAATTGAAAGTTTGATAAATGACAGATCTAATTCATAAATACATTTGACCTCAAATTTATATTATAATTAATAAAATATTTATTGTATTTATTATATTTAAATAGCATTGATAGATACCTCTCCATCTTCATTTATCTTCATCTATAGAGTATAATAGGCACGTATATTTCTACTAGTTCAGTATAAGACGGCTCATGTATGCCGTGGTCGAGTTCATGGATTTAGAAATGGAACCGACGCAGAAGAATACTTCTTTGGACCAAGTCTAATTTATTTTAAAAGGAGAGTTAAGTAGTTGTCAGCGTATGACTGAGGCGTTATGTCTACCTGGAACTGGGAGGTTATGGGTTCGAATGCCGACATCGGCAGTTTGTCAATTATTAAGAAAAAAAAAAAGGGGCGGTCAATTGACTAAACTGTCGGCGTATGGACAAGAACGAAGTAACCGGCTATACTTGGGAAGGTTTTCTGCAGTTTCCTTCACGAATGCAGATGAATATCGGCATACCTATCAGAGTCGGCTGCACTTGAATTGAAGCTCTTTAAACTTGAATTGAAGCATGTTTACTTGACAAATATCAAGGTAAAATTACTTTTTAAATAACTTTAAAAATAAGCGAGATATGAATGATTGAAATTCCCGATTAGACAAAGAGGATGATAGCCCTCTTGATATGTTATGTGACGTCATATTACACTTTCACCATTTAAAATACACGTAAAACTCCGTTTTTAGTATTTTTGCAAGAAAGAGACAGATAATAATCTTTAAAAGCTTATAGCTTCCTTGATATTTGTCGGATTTTAATTTCGTTTTTAAATATTATTACAGTATTAACAGTATTTTCATATTCTGAAAATAAATTTGAAAAAAAATTTTCATGCATATTCCCTATTTTAGAGAAATTATTTTCTACAATGTTTATCTTCAAGAATTTTACGATGTTACTAGTTTTAAGAGATATTTCTAATTTAGTTTCCCCCTCACACCAACCCCTCCTATCCCTCGACCTATTTTTCACATAACGAACTAGTCTTTAAAATACTAAATTCACGTCACATACCAAATTTCATTCAGATAGGACTAAAATTGCGCAACATTTTGTTCGAAAATTCGGTAAAAACAGACTTAAAAAAATCGAAACAAAAACTTTATTCGTTGTCTATCATAGAGCACGAAAGTGCGTATGGCCAAGTTTGAAGAGGGTATGGCCACACGTACTTCAGTGACTTATATCAAATTTTACACCCCCTGTAACTTTAAAACCAAAAGAAGTACAGAGCTGAATTTTCAAATATAGAAAAATTGCATCATTTTAACACACTGTTTTTAATCTCATCGTAAAGGAAAAATAGTTGGAAGGTTGAGGATAAAAACCTAAGTGATACTTCCTCATATCCTTTAAAATTGATATTGGGCATACAATTAGGTGTAGTTAAACCAAAAGGGAAATGCCCAAAAGGATTTCTTTAAAATTTCTTGATTGAGAAAGATAAATAGTTTTAGTTTTTTGATGGTTTTCGATATGCCAGCACCATTTCCAACTAAGCTATTTGATGTTTAGTTAGATCCTACACACGCTGTCAGATCTTGTTACAAAACATAACTATTAATTGACTAATAACAACAGATTTAATACTACTTCATTTTGTTAAGGCTTTTAAGTATAAATAATATTATTTATTTTATAACTTAGGGTGGTCGTATCTTCAAATCATTATTGAGTGGTACACTGGCGCAAATATCAAGTTATATATATAACGATTACAATTAAGGACGTTGTATACTTTCCTATATTTTCATAATTTACGTGAATTTGGCAACATTGTATTCTCTATATACAGGCTTCAATCCTGAAGACTAGCCATTGGGATATAAAAATGTAACACTGTATAATGATATAGACTATAGAGTAAGATTCCAGAGCCACCAGCCCTACGTTCTAGTACTAATGTGTGGATGTTTGGATGATATTGAGTATGTGAAATGCTTTTAGTATTTGAAGGGCCAAGTTCGTATATATATATATATATATATATATATATATATATATATGTATATATATATGTATATATATATGTATATATATATGTATATATATATGTATATATATATATGTATATATATATGTATATATATATATATACATTTTACAGATGGTGATTTTTTCTTAGGTAGGATCGATGGACATTTGAAGAAATTTTTGCAAAATTTTGAAGTCTGTACGAGACCAATTTCCTTTCAGGAAATTTGCTAAAAATTTCCTGAAAGGAAATTTTCAGGAAATTCACTTGACTTTTTCAGTATTAAATTACAATTTGTTTTTACAAGGGCAAAATATTCAAAGAATACAGTCAGCTGCTAACAGGTAACTAACTGAGTGAAGTTCTCGTATAGAAACATTTTATTAGTTATCAACATTATTATTTGTATGAAATATTTTGCATATTAATTTAAAAAATTCGTTTTATTCATTTCAAATAGTAGTTCGTATGATTTGTTGGCCTCATAAAAGTTATATTTATAGTTTTAGTAGTAGTGAAACGTAATGTTATCAATAAAAAATATCAAACTTATTATTAAAACTGGTTCGCTTGCTTTTGTTATATTATTTGTTTGATAACACAATGTTGTATGTACTATGGACCACTAAAGTTGATGTCATTTTTGAAAATTTTATAATTGATTTGTGTCTTATTGATTCGGTTTTCGAAAAAAAATTTCGAATCAAAGTTGTTACTATATTTCTAATGAACAACTTTTATCTGAAGTATTTTTTCGAAAACTGAATAAATAAGGCACAAATAATTGAGTCATTTGGTAGTTTTATCTGAAAAGTTTTCCGGGAGTTTTTAAAATTGATGAATGTATAGATTTTGTCGTGCTCTTTCCAAATTTCGGTGCCACTCGCACCGAGGGCGAGAAAATAGAACATGGTTCTATTCACTGACTCGCCCAAAATCACTCTCCCGTCGCTCGGCCGATTACATTGCGGTTTACTCGGTCGAGAGCGCTGTCTCGACCGGAGTACTCGGTAGGTGTAATTGAGCCTTTAGTTCTGAAATACTGGTTTTCATCGAAAATGTACGTACACTATACACAATATTACGATCGCACAAGCGCGTCTGATTTTGTATCGCTATAAACTCTGCTGTTATCTCAGCAGCGTACAAAAAACAGTGATCTTTGGGTGCGTGGATCGCAGTTGTGGATGAAGAGTGGCGCCACCGCTTCCTCTACGTAAAGATGCAGCGATTAATTTCTCGTTATTATATCGTTTTCTACATACATCGTGAACCACTATCAATCTTAGTCCCTCCAAGAGTTTGCCCTTGTTATCTTTTCTTTGAACACTTGACTTACGAAAAGACTCGAATCCTTTTTCCTTCACTTCAATCACTTCACATGCTTCCTTGCAATGGATTTTCACAAATAAAACAGTTTACTTCCTTAGAAGCCATGGCTATAAAAATTAAAAAAAAACAAGGTTTAACATAAATTATAGGAAATTTTCTCTAAAACTATTTATTTTACAAAAAAAAAAAGGTTAGTACATAAATTATAGGAAATTTTCTCTAGTTTAATTTATTACATAACTATTTTCATCATAAAAGGATTATGAAAGGAGATATTGCCAGAAAAACTGTTTTTAGGCACAATTTTTCCAATATGGCGGCGCGAGCGGCAAAGATACGAGGTGGCAAAGTAGAAATTCGGAAAGAGCACGTCGAAATCTATAAAATCACCAACTCCTAGAAAACTTTTCAGATAACCTATTATTTGAGCACCAAATGACTGTACTAAAATCAATTATAAAATTTTCAAAAATGACATCAACTTTTGTGGTCAAGTGTACATACATATGTATGTATGTATGTGTGTATGTTGATAAGATAAAGTATATTAAACCGGACGATAAATATATCTGCGTGACAATAATTATTTGTTGTTAGTTCTCAATATATGCATAGAAATTTAAATGTTATGCTCTTTGAAATTAATCTTAGATTATAATATTTTAATTCTATGTTTCAAGTTAACACTTGTATCCATATCAAGTAATCAGTTCGTTAACAAAGTAAAGACTGTTACACACGTGAATTTATTCCTTTTAGGAAACAAAAGCATGGTTCTACTGTATCATCAGGTTATTGTGTCCGGTATATAATATATATCAGGGTATATTAAGTTTAGTCCCGACTTTGTAACAGTTTTGATTTGATATAGGTGATCATAAAATAACCTACTTAATCCATTCGTCTGTCCGTCCGTCTGTAAACACAAGAACTCAAAAACGAAAAGAGATAGCGAGCTGAAATTTTGTGTGCTTTCTAGAGCTGAAAAGTAATATCAAGTTCATGAATGATTAAAATGGGCAAAACTGCCATCTTTGAAACCGTAAGAGATAGGCAAAAATGTTCCTTTTTTTTAAATAAACAACTTTTATTTGAAACTTTTTTTCATAAATTCAGTATATACCGGTTATTTAAGCAATTAACTCAGTTGTTATTTTTACTTGCTATTCAACAGTTCGATTTCGTTTAAAATCTACTTTAGTTTATGAATCGGAACCGGAATCATCCTTTGTTTATTTGCAAGAACTATAACAATCTTTAGGTTAGGTTAAGTTGTTTCGGCTGTCCTGAATAGGGCACAATTAAACAGTAAATTCCATTGTGATATCGAAATGGGGTTGACCCATTCTTGTCACAACTCGTTAAACCATTTGGAACTGTTCAGGTAAAGCAATAAGGCGTTCACGCCCGTAGACTTTAACTCAGACAGGTCGTCAAAGAATGGTTGACCCAAAAGGTTTGAGTATCCTTTGTGAAGTAAGAGTGTGTCTTCCGCCCAGTCAGTGACCTGTGATAGCTGCTATCACGGTGCCTACAGAAGATCTCCGTAGAGAGACAATATGTTCGGAACGTCTTGAGTTGTACTCAGAACATATTTGCCTAGTAGTACCGTATGTGGGTTCCTCTCCACCTTTTTGGTAGAGCATTCAATAGGGAATATGCATGAAAATTTTTTTTTCACATTTATTTTCAGAATTTGAAAATACTGTTAATACTGTAATAATATTTAAAAACGAAATTAAAATCCGACAAATTTCAAGGAAGCTATATGTTTTTAAAGATTATTATCTGTCTCTTTCTTGCAAAAATACTAAAAAAGGAGTTTTACGTGTATTTTAAATGGTGAAAGTGTAATATGACGTCACATAACATATCAAGAGGGCTTTCACCCTCTTTGTCTAATCGGGAATTTCAATTATTCATATCTCGCTTATTTTTAAAGTTATTTAAAAAGTAATTTTACCTTGATATTTGTCAAGTAAAAATGCTTCAATTCAAGTGAAAAAAAAATTTCATGCATATTCCCTATTCCCTACAAAATCATGTCTTCATTCCTATACACTGATCCGTTAACGAGTTATTAAATTTCAAATTAAAAAAAAAATTCCTATGTTATTTAAATGGAAAATCGAAAATTGCGATGAGATCCTTTAAATATAAATATTCAGAACTCATATTTTAGATAAAGGTATAGGTGTTCATAGAATGACCAAAATAGTTCATTTTCACAAGTCCTTCTGTCTGCCCGATAACTCAAAAACGAAAAGAAAAAGCTAGCCTAAATTTAGTGTGTATAACACCTAAAAAATTGGGTTTAGTTGGTGAATGAGTAAAATTGGACCGTGCATATGGGATAATATCCATCTTTAAAAACGTAAGAGATAGAAGAAAAATTAAAAGACAATAAATGCTCCATTTTTAAAAACAAACAACTTTGATTTTAAACTGAACAGTTTTGATCTACTTTCAAATCCAGCATGTATGTATACAGCACCTGTATACACTACTTTGAAGTTTTATACACTTGCACTTGAGCAAAACATCGGTATATATAAACTCAGTATATACCGAGAGTTATTTAAGCAATTAACACAATCAGCTGTTATTTTTTACAAGATTTTATTTAACTTGCAATGTATGTATGTATGTATGCATGTATGTTCGGGTCAAATCTTGCAAGTTGAATCTACTTCCTCTTATCCTACGGAATTGAATTTTTACATGTTGGTTCAGTTCCGTTGACAATGCAGTTTTATGGTAAGCATGACAAGAATCAACAAGGGGAAAGAGAGAGGGGGAAACACAAAATTTGATATATCTCTCTTAATATTGAAAAAAACGAAAAACACATCAGAAGTAAAGTTGTAGAAAAATAGTTTTACTATAAAAAGCTTGTTTTAAAAAAATGTTTTTTAATAGAAACTTATTTAATTTGTTTTTAGATAAATTATATCTGCGATCTGTTAGTTTCAAGATTTGTCGACTGGAAATGGATTGACCCAAGAATAACAGCGATAATAATGAAGTGCAAATGCATTATTAATATAGTGACGACAAACATCCTACGACACACACAAACATAACAACATTATTGGACATACAAACACAAAACACAACAAACAGTGGATAGTGGAGTCGAACTGTCGACATAATAAATATGATGATGTTGGGTGGTTTAGTTTGGTTGCTGATGCACCGCAGCATTTCACGTATCATCAACTGTTAAAAACACCGTTAAGCTGTTTGGTTACAAATTGTTATGACAGCCGTGAACAGTTCAATTAGTGAATTAATACATGGGTATACAGAGAGATTAGAAAACATTGATTGTGATGCAGTACATTCTTCAAAGTCTGAAATCAACTCTATGGTCCGTATTCATAGTCCCGTCTTAATCATAAGTTCACCTTAAGCATGAGCTTAAGGCAGCGTTTAGATTCATAGTAATCCTGAAAGTTTGACTTAGCTAAGATATGTGTGGTTGGTTAAAAAAGACAATCTTATTAGAGACCTTATCCTTACTTTTTATTTAAAAAAAATTCGTTACGCAGGAGCTGCGTCAACTTAGCGAATTTCCTTAGAATACATAAATCACTCTCTAGCGGTCATAATTTTAGTGTGATCAAAATGAAATATAATATCTGATATGGCTTAAGTATTTGCAAAAATTAAATTTTTTAATAGTTACTATGGAAACGACAATCAAAATTTTTTACAATTAAATATATTTTATGTATTCGTGTCAAACACAAAATATTAAATATCTCTCTTAATATTAAAATAATCGAAAAATGTATAAGGAGTAAAGTTATAGAAAATCAAGTTTGCTACAATTCATTACTTGATTATTTTTCTCAAACTCTAATGTGAACAGAGATATTTAGAATTTTAACTTTCAATCTTTAATTGTAAATATTTCTGTAAACATTAGTGTAACAGAAAAATGATAAGAAACAAAATTACAGTAAAACATCGAATTAAAAAAAAAAATTTAGATTCGACAAAATCAGTATTAAATTTGGAATATTACCACTAATAGAACAGAATTTAGCTAAAGTGAATCGTCGCGGATTACTATTCCGCCAGTGATTCAATTATAAATATGTTTGCGATTTTATGCATTTGCTAGTTTTCAGGTAATTATAAATTATTATCACTTGAGAGTATTGCTTCCAAATTTGAAGAAAATGCTTTTTTTTTACCGAAATAGAATTTTTACTGTTACCCTTTTCCGTATATTTTCTTATTTTTTATTTTAAACAAATATGTATCACAAGGCATTTTGGATGGAAATCGCATTTTACTCGATCCTGAATATAAACAAATTTTTATCTATAGGAGCGAGTAAGAACGCTTCTTTGTGGAAATGTCTCGTTCAATAAAATTGAACCAACCTGAAATGTTAATTTTCATACATTCCATAAAACTCCTCACTTTTGTAACTCTCTGTATATTATTTATTTATAAACAAAGATTAGTAGTATATTTTTTAAATGTAAAAAAAGAAATGGAAGGTTAATTTTTTTGGAAGTTTAATGGAAGTTTATATTTTTTATTTATGTAAACAAGTTAGTGATAGAGTAAGAATATGTAATGTAAATACATGTTAAGTGTTATATCTCCTTTTAACGTATGAAAATAAAATAAAATGTTGTATCTGTCAAAAACATTTACTACAATAATCAAAATTGTGAGAGACTGATTCAGTTCAGGTCGGTTCAATTTTATTGAACGGGAGTGTATGTTCATTACCAGTTGAAGTACTATGTAGAATCCAGAATTGTCAAATCAAATCATTTTCTATGCAATAATAAAGTGATTATTACGTAAAGACATGTTTGATCTTGTTTCATCAGTATCAATCATTTAAAATGGTTCGTTACATGCATGTATGTATGATATCTACATTGTCTACATGTGCACTGTGTGAAGTATAGTGTATGTATATGTATGTATTATGTTGTCTATAATACATCATTTACTCTTAATTAAAAAGTTTATAATCCGACTAATCACTTGATCGTATATCATTTAAATTACCTCTACTTTTATTTACTTAACATCGTGTATAGGTAGGTAGGTAGGTAATGGACGACAACAGTTTAATCATAATTATGTGTGCTATCGTGTGCTATCGTTAAGTCGAGCTATCCTTTCAAAATTTCATAGTCGATTTGTGTCTTATTTATTCGGATTTTGGGAAAATGTTTCGAATAAAAGTTGTTAGTACAGTTATAATGAACAACTTTTATCCGAAGCATTGTTTCGAAAACCGAATAATGAATAAGGAACGAACTGTTATGATTTTGGACGTTTGGTGATCATTGTTGTGAAATAAAAATACTTATATTGTTTAATTGTTAAATATTTATTTTATTTAATATAGTAGTTTTCAAAGTATGTCTTGGATGAGTGATGGATACTATCTAACTATTTTACGAAGATGTTGAAATACAACAAGGAGGTATCAATAATATATTTCAACCCCTTTCTTTTATGAAAACATATGGGTTTATTATACTCAAGTTTCAACACGAAATTTAATGTATTTTATTGTATACTTAAATGTTATTAGTTCAGAGGTGGGCTCAGACAGCTCGTCTGAGCCTTACGGGCTCTCCATAAGCTGGGTGAGAGTAAGTATAGAAGGTATGTTTTGAAGCAAGACGGAACGATGTTTCAATACAGGTTGTCCTACCGATTACTACCCAATAATTTATTCAATTTAGAAATAGTTTTATAAAATTGTTTATTGTTTATTGTTTAAATATTTTTTACAGTATGGAGAGATACACAAAAAACATAATAATAATAATAACAATAATAATAATAATAATAATAACAATAATAATAATAATAACAATAATAATAACATAATAACAATAATAATAACATAATTAATAACTAATAAATAATAACATAATAATTGATGGAAACCACGGGAAGACGGTAGGCGTCTTCCATCAGGAGAACGATAGGAATAGGTAGGGAGATGAAATAAAGAGATAAAATGGAAAGGGATAAGTATATAAAATAATTAAGAAACAAACAAAAAATTATTCGTTTTCTATTATTATTCTTTGAATAATTTTGATAAATTTTCAATATCAGGAATATATGTATTTTGGGATATTCGCATTATATTTTCTAAATGTTTATCCGTAAGGGAATTTCGCGAATCTGATTTTATATGTTTCATATGTGAAAATCCCGATTCACATAGATAAGAAGATGCGAAACAACTACTAAGTTTTTTATATATTTTTAATAATTCCGGATATTTAAACGAAGATGGGTTTTCTGCGACGATTTCCCAAATACTTTTTGTGCTTGTGTTCATGGCTCCTAATAAATTATAATTTGTTGGAAGGGTAATCATTTCGTTTAATAACGCGCAATCATTGGAATCCGGAAAAAATTTGAGAAAAACTTCTATTAAAGTGGAAATTTTAAATTGTCTATTAAAAGGGGCCATTAAAAAATCACTCATTAGATTTATATTTTCAAAATCTTTAAATCGATTATTAAATTGTAAAATTACCGTTTCTAATAAACATTTATATTTTAAAAACAATTCAGTAAAATCACTCTTCACACATTGTTTCGCAATGTGTAATAGTTTAGGAAAATTATTTGGAATTTTTAAACCACCAAAAAAATTTACCGCCATCTCTAAAATTTTTTTCAATTCTATAATAGTTCTAACCGCGTCCCAAATATAAATATTTTTGCCCTGTAATTTTAAATTATGTAAATTAACTATTGAAGTTAAATCTACGAGAAAAGCTAAAGTTGCTGTAAAATCAAAGTCTCTTAGTTCAGGGCAAGGCTCACCGATTTCTTCATGAAATTTTACAATTACATCTAAATTTTTATAAAAGCGTGCAAACATTTGTCCCTTACTAAGCCACCTAACTTGAGAATAATATTTTAATTCCCTAAATTCCGGATCGTTTTTTTTCGCGAATTCGTTAAATAAACGATGTTTCAACGCGCGCGTTTTAATCGAATTAATTTTTTTTATAACAATATTTTCAATTTCCGTAACTGAAAGGCTTTTCATGCATAATGCCTGCTGATGTATGATACAATGAAATGATAAAAGATTTTTTAATTCAGGGATTTTTTTTAAAAAGTGCAATTAAACCGTTATTACAACCCGTTATATTACTTGCACCATCCGCGGTAAGTGAAACAAATTTTTCTAAAGGTAATGATTTTATTCGTGCAAGTACTCCGGCATAGAGATTTTCGGCGGTCGTTTCGCGATGTAGGGAAATCATCGCAGAGTTCTTCTTTAACAAATAAATCATCGAAAACCATACGAATGTAAATTAACATTTGCGCAGTATTTGTTGCATCGGTCGATTCATCCAACTGCAATGAATAGCAATAACAAAACTTAATGTCTTCATTTAATTGACTTGTCATGTTATCATCAATTGCTTCTACTCGCCGTGTTATTGTTCGACGAGAAATTGGGACTTCTTTAACGAATTGTTTACATTCTTCTTCAAGTTCGGTCCCACCGAACATTGAGTCCACATAGTCTTCCACTACCGTCTGCATAAAGTCACATTCACTAAATGGCTTTCGCGATTTCGCGATTCTATACGCTGTTTTGAAAGATAACGCGGTTTTTGTAAACTCATCCTTATTAATATATAATTTTTTGGCGGACGATGGTTCAAAATAATTTTTTTTTTAAACAGAAATTACGCGATCGCGTTCTGCTGTACCTATTTCGAATTTATCAAACTCGGCAGAATGTTTCACGGTATAATGACGTTGGAAATTACTTTTTTTTATATAAATAAAAGTTTTACCACAAAATAGGCAAATTAGCTCTTTATCAGTTTTCTTGTATATACCAAAATGATGCTCCCACTCGTTGATGCCAAAAACTATCCTCCTTTTCTTAGCAAACGGCACCGCACCTCCACTGCTGAACTTATCCAAGACTGCTTGCGATGTCTTCTCCATTATTAAATTCACTACTTTTATTTTTTTTTAAAAACAAATTATGCGAAAAATAATTTCCACTACTACAAATAGTACTTTTCACTTTTTCAATTCAAAGTAGACTAACTCGAAGAACTCAAATTCCTACTTTATGTAAAACTTAACTTAATTCATCAAATTCCCATGACATTATACTGAGCATACTCCATACGAAGAAAAAATAATTAAATCAGGTAAATAATTCTTTATTAGTTCTCGGATATGAATAGTAAAATATTTAGACAAATTATTTGGAATTTCCAAAACTATAATTATATTTAAATAATACTTTGCAAAAATTTCCCTCTTTTAGTTTTATTACAATGGTCCAGCGGTAAACTTAAAGGTTCAAAAGATATGTATTGAATGATGTATTGAATGAGTATGTATTGAATTGTATTATTTACTTTGTATAATAGTGACCATAAAAAAGATTTGGTATTATTATATTTTTTTCAGAAAATGTTTTAATTAAAAAAAGAAAATATTAATAATTGGTAGGTTACCCTGTAGTAACTCTATCTCTCTTCCCTACCTCTCACTCAGAGCTTGGCCGAGTCAACTCCTGCTCACCTCTGTATTAGTTATACTACACACAATGGTAAAAACCCTAAAATGCAATGACCAAAATATATTTAGCCTTTGATGTCACCGACATAAAAATATAAGAGTGTGATTTTTGTATATAGAAATTTGTTAAAATCTAACACGAACAACTCAATTATAAAATTTTGAAATGATAGCTCGACTTTTGACGCTATTTGTACGTACACACGATCACGCAGACATTTAAAAACGGTGTATTCAACTCTAGAAACCTCGAAACGTGGAGATATGTCGAATTTTTAATTCGAAAAATCGGACCCATTACAATAACTGCCCAAATGGGAAGATAATAATCTATTCTAAAAGTTAAATTAAATACTATAGATGTCACACACTTCCAGAATCTAATCATTAAAAATTAATTATTATACCCAGTATATGTAAATATATAAGCTATATTAAGTTTAGTCCAAGCTATGTTAAGTTTATAGAATGTATCCCGTATCAGTCAACAGTCGTATTATTGGGTAGTTGTCTGCAGTAATCGTGTTAAAAAGTTTCAGCTCATAACACACATAAATAATATGAATAGACAAGATTGTAGACTATACTTTTTTTGGCTTGAATGTACCTCGTATACTTGTTCGCTTGGATTATATAAAAATGTCAATCTTTTCCTTAATCTATTATAATAATTAAACGATCAATAATTTAATTTTTTTTTTCAAAATTTAAACATAACATCATTTTACATTGTCCTAGTTTTATAGCCGAATCGCTCGAATCGCGTTTTTTAAATAAAATTAAAAGTGTGGTGAAATTACTACTTTTTTAAATACCTCTAATGTCAATCGTACAATTTTTGAGAGCGATTTTTATCAAAACTGAAAGTTAAATAATTTTGAAATTTTAAACGAAGTTAGATACTTATTTTTTTGAACAAATTTATCAAGACTTCTGCCAATTACGCCGACAACTTACTTATTTTGCTAAATTTTGTATGTGTTTTAACAAGAAAATTGAAAATTTTTCATATAATTCACAAATTTTTATAAAAAAAAAATAAAATAAACCAACAGTAAGATTGGTATCAAATATTATATACTGTTTGAAGTTATTGAGAAATTTGATATCTAAATATGAATATAATATTTAAATAAGCAGTGCTGCCAATTTTTCTAATTATACTAAATTGTTAAACTTGAAGCTATTTTAACCTTCATTATGAACACACAATATTTTTCTTAGTACTCGAATAATTGTTTTACACGTGTAGCAAATAATCATATGATGATATGCGTATTATAAATAATACATGCATGCATGCAATGAAGGTATTTATTTAATTTGGGCGTATGTTTAACATGAATATAATACTGTTAGTACGGAAGATGGATATACGATTAACTCAAATGGATCTTTGCATTTTTGGTTCAAGCAATGGGAATTTGTACACACGTTCGTTTAAACCTACTTACTTTTCACAACAGAATATATTGTCAAAGTAGGCAGTTTGACAAGAGTTCAATCTAGAGGGTGCAAAGCGATGTACAGCGTCCCTCTCACAAAAGCGAAAATAATTGCGAAGCGAACTTCGCGGCGAAAAAAATCGCTCCCATTCATTCCCACATCAGCGCGAAACATTCGCAGTGCCCAAACACTTCAGTTGTAAGCATGACGTCGTCCGATGAAGAAGAGGCTCTTCTGCTATCTACTTTATTCGAAGAAAACGAAAAAAAAGAAGTAAATACTATTCTCTAGTAAGATAAATAGAACCTCTTTCTATAATAGACCTTTCCATACGTTATTACTTTTAAAAATACCGGTAGAAAATATTTCATGATGGGTGCATGAAATCAATTTGGAAAGACGGCAATATGGAGAATTTCATACCTTGATAAGAGAAACAAAGTAAACAAAGGGAGCGAATTTAAAGCGATGCGAACTAAAACGCGGTCTGCAGAGAATTGGAGTTGTGGCGGAAAAAAACGTTGCACAAAACGACGAAACATCGCATCTGTCTGTGTACCCCCACTAGTCGCCAGGTAAATAGAGAAGAGAGATTTTTTCGCTGCGAATTTATTCGCCGCTTTTCGCTTTGGTTTGAGGGATCCTTAAAATGGTATTTCCATAAACTAAATATCTGAAAATCTTTAATCTTCAAATTTTAAATGGAACATGTTTTAGTCATTGAGAATCGATAATAATTTAATTTTACAGGGATCATACTCGTTGATCACTTGTTTACATGCTATCTTTGGAACACCTAAAATAAGTTCTGGGCCTATGAAAGGTATTCTGACTCCCTTCTTTGCTAAAGTATCTACTTTTTCGTGACCTTCGGGACCACTGTTACCTGGTATCTAGATCCGTTTAACATTGTTCCATTTTGCCTGCTTCAATAGTTCCTGCCAGCAATGGCGATCCAATGGCACGCGGCAAAATATTTCGGACACGAAGTTGGTTAAGGAATTACGTTTCGAATATATACCTTCTAGTTTATGGTACGTCCACATATGCGCGCCGCTCGTGCGCAACGAATTAGTCATACTTGGACGGTGCGCGCGATCCATTTGAAGTCGGTTTGTATGTTTGCTGTTTATATTTGGACGTGTTCGTGAAAGGTTTGTAATTTTTAGCGCGCATGTGAATATTGTTTTTTTAAATATTAATTGAAATGTAGTATTTTAGTTCATCTTGAACATTTTTAAAGCTGAACTAAAATGTAAACATTTTAATTAATATCTTTAGATTATTTTCAGGCTTAAATAACGGGTTTTTGTGATTGATTCAACTTCACTGCAATATATGTTCGTGGGCTTCCTATGGATCGCTATAGGTTCGTTAAAATCAACAATTCCAACGAACCGAAGGCGAGCGGCGCGCACACCGCTCGGGGTTCGTGGCGCGTATATGTGGACGCACCTTTATGTAGCCCCTTACGTAGGTTCTTACGGGCGCAAACCAGTATGGCGTAAACTACTGCCTTAAAGACTGTGGCTGATTTGCTTTAGTTTTAATAATATAAATGTTAGCATAGATAATTTTTGACAAAAAAAAATTATACATCCACTTTCAACCTTCTAAACAGAACTTTGTTTTAAGAGTTCAACGAACGTGCTATTAATTTTCATTGCTTGAATAAAAAATGCAAAGATTCATTTGAATTTGTCACTTAGCCTCTGTACTATGCTACCTAAATATTCATAAAATATGTTTACCACACACACAGACTCAACAATCTCAATCCACAATTATCCACATATTTATATGTGTGAGAATTGGTATGATGGTTACTAAAAATATCTAGTGAAATATAGCTGACAAAATTTAATATTAGTTTGATCATTTTGGCATCGCAAGTATTGAATTTGAAAATTGTGTTAGGCTGATAAAAAAAAATCTACAAATCAAAAATAGCATATCCTGTTGGCATTTTGACAATATCTCTCCACATATTGACTCTCTAAAATACCTGCTATCATTGTGTTCGTTCACCACACATAACATTATTGTGCTAGTATTTGTTACTATATTCATGTTATGTTTGGCTGTAACAAATTTAACACTGGTGGTCAGTTGATAGGCTTCGGCTGAATATACGGGTGGACAAGTCATGCGGACAATGAATAAGGAGAGGCCTGCATAAACCAAACATTTTTTACGGATGTTGAGGCTCTTTTTTATGTGAGATTGCATGGGAGAAGTTCTTAGATTAGATTGCAGAGGCGGATTCGGGTTACACTTCGGCCATAAGGTCCATTGTGATGCCTAAGGATGTGAGTGGAGTGGAAGGAATTTTTGTGAATACACTAGGAATTGGTAGGATATGCGGAAAACCTTCTCAAGCAAAGCTGGTTACTTCGTTCTTGTCCATACGCCGATAGTTTAGTCAATTAACCGCCCCTTTTTTTTTTCTTAATAATTGACAAACTGCCGATGTCGGGATTCGAACCCATAACCTCCCAGTTTCCAAGTAGGCATACTACGCAGACATAACGCCTTAGACTGCTCGGCCACTTGGACTGGAGGTATTCTTGAGTAAATATTCATGTTCAGGATCATACAAAGGCTCTTATAAAGGGCTTTTAATGTAAAAAGGACTCACGTTTACAACTAGGAAAAACCCAATTGAGGATATCTACTGGGCTTCTAACTGGCCACTGCAAACTCAATAAACATATGCACAAACACAATCTCAGAGTAAACGATCTCTGCAGATATTGTCATGAGAGAAGGATACCAGAATTCACATTGTAAATGCGAACGCCTCTCTCTCAAAACACACTATCATTTGGGATGAAGAGATCTCCAACCAGATGAAATTGTTGAAGTGTTGCCAAGAGATATCCTAACATTTATCAAGACTATAGGACTCCTGGAACACCTCTGAAGGAAAGGAGATACTTAGATCATATTACTCGCAGTGCTCTTTAAAGACTTACTCATAATTCTAATCTAACCTAAGCATGACAATTGGCGCAACGCCAAGTAGAGGATGTTAAACAATGTGTGTAGAGGTTATTAAACAACTTTTAATTAGATAGTTTTTGAAAGCTATTTGAAAAGGTAAGCTGGGGTGAATTAAGAGTGGTTGCTCAAAATCCAGTTCGTTGGCGGCGTATAGTTTATGCTCCCAACGAGGAGTTCTATAGGACCATATGTATATATTTAATTCAAGCAACTTAGAAATTTAAGTTATCTTTAAACAAATTTAAAGAGAAATAGTGAAAAATAAACAGAATGGCGTACCAACTAAATGATCTAATTTTTTGGTGCCCCATTCACTTTATTTTTTGTTATTTCTCTTAAAAATTTTTTAAAAGATGACTTAAATTTCTAATACGGTCCTCGATCCTCGTTGGGAGCATAAGGACTATTGACGCTATGGAAAAATTGTGAGGATTTTTATTCACTACAAAAAGCCTCTCAACCCCATAAAAGAATGCGGAAAAGGGCGGTTGTCCCAAAGTGGTTTTCACAGTTGAGGGTTAATAACTCCTTTTACTATACTACACTACTTCTGGAAAAATTAACTGATAAAATTAGTCATTGGAAATTATCCGAGACTTTTTGAATTTCCCCAATAATTAGCGGTTGAGTCAAGTTTCCTGCTAATTACAGGGTTTCCCAGTTTATGATTGCTACCCTGGTTTAGTATTTTAAGGAGTTGTATCATCTTTTAAAAAATATTTGTTTGAAACAATCTATATAAATAACTATTATAAAATAACTATTTCTATGGATACTATTCAAATGATCCACCCAGTATAAAAGACATGCATTAATTCTAGATTTAATAATATAACGATCTGTTCACGTATAAGCAGGCAACACATCGTATAGGTAAAGTAATACCATACAACAAGAGCGTCGTATACGAACGATACGATATACATTTAGGTTTAATAACATCTCAAACATGCATTTCTCACGCCTCAATTAGTTACGCTAATTTTCTTAAATATTTAACACATTTAGCTAATTTGTAGCACTTAATATCTTTTATTTATTCTTTTGTAATTTGTTTGTCCTATTTTTTAATTTCTAGTTTTTCATTATATCATTTATTCATTTATCAATAATTTTCAAATCTAGAGCACGGTAGTGCGCAAGGCCGAGTTTAAGGGACACATTCGGACTTTTCACTACAGTGCTATTACTTATGGAAATATTAGGAGTTGATTTGACCCCGAAATATCTTCTAAACGAAAAGAGCTACAGTGTTGAAATTTCGAATTATCGATACTTTACGTAATTATAAGAACCGTTAAAAAGTTATTTCACTTCAAAAACGCAAAATTCGCGGAAACACCCACAATTTTTGGTAACTAATAGATCATAATTCTACGATACTTTCAGATATGCTGTAAAGTTGATATTTGGCATACGGAGATCTAGTACCCAAACCGACGGGAAAATTGCGAAAACTGGAAATTTGTATCGGAAAAAAGAACATTTTTACAATTTTCGTTTTAATCAAATTAGCATTAGAACGCATATATATTCATCTTATTTCATCTTATTCGTTGATATTTTTATAGAGTCCTATCTGATTGGATGACACTTAGGTATTTAAATATTTAATGTATTAGACCATATCATAGTAAAGAACCATGTAGAAAACAGAATGAACTATATGATCCCTAAAAATTTCTTTAACAGATGGTAATGGCAATGACTTGTTGAATACAGCAGTTTTCGTAAAACTTTTTTAAAATATTATATTTTACCTACATATGTTGAAAAGTTTTTATTTTTACATAATCTTTTCTGGTTCAAGAGCCATAAATTAATGAAAGCAACAACATTATGAACAATAAAACTGCATATAAAGATTAGAAAAAATAATCAAAGTGAGCTCCTAGGTATTCACCCATTTTTTTCCCCACGCGTTCATAGTTGGCGAAACGGAAAAAAGAGGTTTTTTAGCGATAGCGACGAAACTGTGAATTTGACAGAAAAAAGTAAAGGAACCATTTTCAGGTATTAACAAGGTAAGACAAACAACATTGGCGCGTCGGAAATTAAAATCGATTAATTAGTTCTCTCGCAGAGTAATAAAAACTAGTTGAACTGGTTATTTCTGAAATACCCGTTCCGATACCAGACGCAATAAAAATATTGGAAAAATTGCTAATGAATATCTTAAATAAATCCAGCTTTGTCGTATGAGACACAATGTTTTTATCTTCGAAGGTTCCTACGTAATATGTTAATGACAGACGGATCTAGAAGAAAAAGCCAAATGACATCTATTTTTGATAGTGACAAAGAACATAACTATTTTTGATATTGATTAGAATTTGACATATAAAGAAAACCAACATTCACTGAACGATTCATCACCGCCGATTCAAACAGTCCACTTTAATTTCAATAATGTATATTCTGTGTTGAATTGATAATCACTTTTAATCAAAAAATTTATCAATTTTGCGTCAAACTCAGTATAATTCTCTCAACTATGCCGCGGCGTAGTTCATATATTCAGTCAGATTGCCGAATTTAATCCCGTCGCGTAATCGAAATCATATACAGTTGATTTCAATTTTACACTTAACATCAACTTTTTAACTTTTTCAACGCTAAAATATTGTATTTTACGTAAAAATTAATCGAACAAGGAGAAATGATTATTTTATGTAAAAAAAAGGAATATCGTATTTCTTGTTAGACCAGTCGTCCTCGTTATATTCGATAAAACATGTTTTTCAACATACCGAGGCTAACAGAGACGATCTCTACTAAAAATTATTAAATTGATGTTGCATCTTGTTGCAGAAAATGCTGAAGACACATTATAAACAAGTAAAAATAACAACTAACTGAGTTAATTTCTTAAATACCCGGTACAGTAGAACCCCTCATATCCGACCCTAACGGGACCGGGCCGAGGTCGGAACGTACAAAAAGTCGGATATCACGAGAAGCAAAAAAACGTCTTTTCCCAAGTAGAAAAATTAGTTTTATTTATATAAAAGTTTTTCAATTTGACGCTTATTTTTTAAGATATCAATTAAATACAATCAATTAAACATTGATAAATTCAACCAATCACAGAGCGCATAGTGTAAGAAGACCTCTTACCGTCTGCCAGCCTTTAAAAGGTAAAGCACCACGATCTACTGCTGAGGCCACACCTCTTTACACTATGCGCTCTGTGTGATTGGTTGAATTTTTTCAATGTTTAATTGATTGTATTTAATTGATATCTTAAAAACTAAGCGTCAAATCAAAAAACTTTATTAAACTTTTTTGTTTGTTTTTTGCAGCTCTACATCGTGGTATAGTTTTCTTGAATGAATTTCAGATCACCCTGTATAATTTCAATCATATAAATCAGAAGATGGTTTACATGAATTTAAAAAATATTTAATCAAATAATGATATTGTGATATATACACATATGTTAATGGAAAAAATAAATGATTGCAAGTACTGTTATATTAACTGTAATAATGGTAGAAAAAAATTAATCTACATCGGTTATGTACATGAATTGTGAATCATTAAAAATTGTAATAGGCTGGCCGCGGACTCGTTCAAAATTATGTTTTCAAAGCGATAACATTATTACACAGATCCGATGACTTCAGTTTTTAGCCTAAAACGTGTTAAGCAAATTTATCCCACATGGAATAGATTCGCGATGTTCGATTAAGATACCAAATTATTGAGAAAAATACAAAATTTCAGCTCAATGGGCGTCGTTAAGTAGCCTTTATCGATCATATACTTCGCTCGGATACATACGCAATCCAGCAACTCATATTATTCGGAAAGCTTTACGGAAAACGCTCGAAGAAAACGGACATCGTGGATGGACAATATCATACAATGATCCAAAATCAATCCGTCATTTACCCCGTGCATGATAGGTCAGATTAGAAAAAAGTGGTATCCAACGTCCCTTAGGTGATATGGAACTCTCTATATAATAATAGTCAGTACCTGACCACCGGTAACAGACCTGAAATGTTAATTTTGTTACATTGCATAAAGTTCCTCACTTTTGTAACTCTCTGTATATTATTTATTTATAAACAAAGATAAGTAGTATATTTTTTAAATGTGAAAAAAGAAATGGAAGTTTTATATTTTTTATTTATGTAAACAAAAACATTTACTACAAGAATAATCAAAATTGTGAGAGAATGATTCGGTTGAGGACTGTTCATTTTTTTTGAACGGGAGTGTACACTACGTCAGTTAATCGGTAATTACATTAAGGCATGTTCAAAGATTATACTCAAAAATTTAATTTTTTATATCGCTTTTCAGCCTTCAAAACGGCTGTTTTATGCGTTTTAAAAACATTAAATTGTTTATAACTTAGAAACGGTCAAGTTTACGAAAAATAACAGAGACCTATTTTATTTTAAAAGTATCTTAAAAAAGCTCCATTTGGATCAAAATATTCGGTCTTTCGGGTTGACAAAAGCAAACTAAGTTTAAAAAATTTGGGACAAGATTTTCGTTGGGCAAAATCTTGATCCTTATTTCGGTCAGGGGCATTTTTCAAACGTGTATATGCATTTTGAATACGAATGTGAAATTGCCACCTAATCTAATTTTATGTACACTCCCGTTCAAAAAAAATGAACAGACCTGAAATGCTAATTTTCTTACATTCATAAAACTCCTCACTTTTGTAACTCTCTGTATATTATTTATTTATAAACAAAGATAAGTAGTATATTTTTTAAATGTGAAAAAAGAAATGAACATTTTTTATTTATGTAAACAAAAACATTTACTACAAGAATAATCAAAATTGTGAGAGACTGATTCGTTTCAGGTCTGTTCATTTTTTTTGAACGGGAGTGTATTTTCTAATGATATATTTACTTTTAACCCTTCTAAATTTACAAATCTACACGTAAGGGTAAAGCAGATCCATTTCTAAATCCACCGACTCTAACGACAAAATCTTGATTCTTATTCAGGTGAGGGGCATGCTCCAAACGTGAATATGCATTTTGCATACGAATACGAGATTTTCACCTTGCCAAATTTTATGTATGTTCTAATGATGTATTTTTTTTTAACCCATCTAAGTTTAAAAATCTACACGTAAGGGTAAAGCCGATCCATTTCTAAATCCATCGACTCTAACTAATATACAAATATGTCAAATTAAATAAAAGTTTGTAAACACAATACATAGGGAGAACTCAGTCAAACTATGTCCAGGTTGAATATAAATGTTGAGGTGAAGTCAGTTACACAAATAAATTTTAAATAAGTACACCTAGTAGTGTGTAAATGTAATTTACATGCGGTTTTTGAAATAATGATTAATAAATCGACGGTAATTTGTTGATTGTTGAAAGTAATTTATCATTGGAGTGCATCTGAACAACCTAACAGTACAGAACTACACCACCAACAGAAGCATCATCAGAGAGAGCTCTTTCAAGTTGTGTTGTATCATTATCATCAACATTTTCACCCAGTCACTATACCAAGAGAATAAATAATATAGTGTTGTTGTATTGAACGATGATGAACAACAGCACACCAAGCGAATTGAACGGCCAAACAACAAACGCAACAATATATATTACATAAACAAAATGTGAGAGATAGATAGAGGAATAATAATTTCAGCAGTTGTTTGTTGTGCATACAGAGTCAGTAACAGGTGGCTTGGTTGACTGGCTCTGGCTCCACTCACTTGGGACTTTTCCCTCTACGAAGAAACAAACAACACTTCACTGACTGACTGACTGACTAGTGAATGTGCTCTGTGTGTTTAGTCAATGCAATGTAGCTCTCAACTGTTTGTTTTTCTTTATCAATGTGTGTTGTAAGCTATAGTTGTGCCCTCGTACAATTCTGTTCAATAATATTGAACTAACTTTTTCATTTAAATGTAAAAAGTTACAATATCGAATTGAAATACGTGTGGCGCTTTTTGATTATGAGAATAATGTAGGTTTATTTTTGACACAAAGCTACAAACTTTTATAATTAGCCATTTAATTAGTTTAATGTGTGATTTAACGTATTTAACTCTTAAATCATTTTTTTAGTAGAATTTTTTCAAATATTCTCCCGTGTTGACCCAGAGCATTTTACAAAAGATCATCATGTTTTATTTATGGTTTTCCTATTGCATCTTTTGTCAGTTTTTGTTCAAAAATTCACCTTTCATCCCTCAGAATAGATTTTTTTTTTTGGAAAACTCACTTTTGGGACCTAGACTATTTTTAAGAGATTAAATTTCAAATTTTGCCCTAATTCCTAGGACAAATTTTATAAATACGTATTTGGATTACAAAGAATTCATCATCAGTATGAATTAGCTAATCGTAAATATCTCTGGGATATGGAGTCAAAGATATGTTACTCGTTGCTAATTTGGTGCGTGTCTCACATCTTTAAACCCAAAATGTAGAAAATTTTGATAACTCTTGAATTATTGCTGATTTTTTCTCGGTGGGGTGAAAATACGACCATTTTTTCATATAAAAACACATTTACAAAATTTATAAAATTTTGAAACTACTTACGGATATTCAATAAATTTGGTATCGTTAACTCACCTGAAACAAAACAAACAAAAAATCAATATATTGGTTATTTCTAAAATATTGGGCTCACTCTCTTAGTCATCTCAATTTGTCAATTATTTGCCTTGAAAAAGATTAATTATAATAAACAAGTGAAACTAACTAAATGAGTTAATTGCTTAAATACTCTTAATAATATATATTGAGTTTATAAAAAAAATGTTCAAAAGATGTTTATTTTAGAAAAAGGAAAATTTTGTCTATCTCTTACAGTTTCAAAAATGGATATTTACCTTTCCCCCTCTGCCAAGGATAGGCACAAATTTTTAACACGTTACCTCTTTTAGTTTTTGAGTTATCGTGTTTACAGACGGTCGGGCGGCCGGCAATGCGGCAATGGACTAATTAAGTCATTTTATAAACACCAATACCAAAATTTTTTTCTGCGATCAATATTTTCAACCGTTACTAGACCAAACTTAATATACCCTGGTTATATATTATATACCGAGTATACAAATTAGTAATAAATATTCCTGGAATATCATTTTAAAACGGGTCTTTTTTATGACCCCTTTGTGCGATACACAAACTTCGAAGCTTACGAAGATTACTGATCAATCATATTATTTGTAATAGTGAAACTAAAATCACACACAATGCTTCGGAAACCAGTCCAAGTGGCCTTATGTCTGCGCAGTATGCCTACTTGGAACTGAGAGCTTATGGGTTCGAATCCCGACATCGGAAGTTTGTCAATTATTTAGAAAAAAAAAAGAAAAGGGGAGGTTAATTGACTAAACTGTCAGCGTACGGACAAGAATGAAGTAACTTGCTATGCTTGTGAAGGTTTTCTGCAGTTTCCTTCACGAACTTCAGATGAATATCGGCATAGTTCCTATCATAGCCGGGTGCAGCCGCATATCCTACCAATTCCTAGTCTATACACAAAAATTCCTTCCACTCCACTCACATCCTTAGGCATTACAATGGGCCTTAAGGTCGAAGTGTAGCCCGTCCAGGACAGCCTCTACAGCAGGGGTGTCAAACTCAATTTTGCAGAGGGCCATATATTAAATTTAGAATGTGTAGGCGTGCCAGATTCAAATTAAAAAAAATGTACTGAATTATTATAACATTTTATTTACTTAATTATATAGTATATAATATACGGTTGTTAAAAATCATATCAAAGTTATAAACGAGGTTAATTATTTTGAGCTCGAGGATCCAGATACCGGATTTCTCTTGTTTTTGACAAGCTCATTGATGTCAGGTATCATATTCGTTGTAATTATTTTAAGAATTGATTGGAGATGTTCATTCGTAAGTCTTGTGCGATGTTTGTTCTTATTTATTTTCATGACGGAAAACATCTGCTCACATAAATAGGTGCTACCAAACATGCACAGAATGCGTGCTGCATGCTGTTTTAATTGTGGGTAGTTATCCAAACTCTTGAAATATTGTGTATAAAATGTAAGAGCGTTAACCTCTTAAAATTTTTCTTTCAAAATACTGTCTGATTGAAGATCTATCAACTCCATTTGCAAATGAACTGGTGCCTGTGAAGCTTCAAAATTGAATGGATTATTGAAAATTGGGAATTCCATTTCATTCATTTTGTGGAAGTCTTCAAAACGATTGTTGAATTCCGTGATCAGCTAAGTATATTCCAGTCGAGTTCATATTCTGCTATCAAATGCTCAATTGCAGAATAAATATCATTTGCTCTTGTAATACCTGTCAATGGGACGCACTTTAATAGTTCTTCAGTTATTTCAAAGTTACTGTTTATACCTCGTATAAAAACAGCAAGTTGAGCTGTATCCTCAGTATCAGTGCTCTCGTCAACAGCCAGTGAAAAGTTTGTAAATTCCTTAATTTTCTCCTTCAGTTGAAGAACCAAATTTTGAGATAAATCATTTATTCTTGAAGCAACAGTGTTTCTTGACAGCGAAATATTTTTAATTATTGAATTTTGAAATGGAAATGAAACATCGGCAACTTTCAACATGCAGTCTTTAATAAACTCACCATCCCTTGCCCTTGAAATTACTTATAAATGTTATTGTGTGCGCATTTTAAAACTTCCGTAGAGGAATCGAGTGAAGTCATGATTCTTCTGTCGGTCGCACATTGCGATCGCGGGCCGTATTGTTACGGCCCGAGGGCCGGATACGGCCCGCATCTTTGACATCCCTGCTCTACATTCTATCTATCTATGCTTGGGAAATCAGCTATCTTTCATCAAGCTTGCAGCTAACGAAACATGATGATCTTTAGCAGAAAGATTGCAAAAAAGGTCGCCTCTGAATATACTTCTTTAAAATGATGGCAGATGATGACGTACACATATCAACTCCTTTGAAATCGAACCTAGTAAGATATTGAACTCATGATGATCAACTCAGACAGGTTCATTTTTTTTGAATTCGAGTACCCATAGCCTGCCTGCGTCGTCATCGTGATGATGATGGCGTGGTTGTGTGGTAATATACTCACTATTTGTGTAAGTGTAGTATACAGAACAGAACACTGATGATATTTCTCATCAAAATATTGTACGTAGTTGGATTTGGATGCGATGGATGCTATGATGATGGTGAAGAAGCGAGCGAGCGAGCGAGTAGGTAGGTAGGTAGGTATGTATCACACACAACAAGCTCATTGAATTACACTTTACAAACTATATTTACAGTAATTAATCTTTGACATTGGTGTGTGTACGATTATTATTTATTAACCAAGAATCATCATCATCATCATCCATCCATTGTTATGTAAATATTTGTGTTTATTACCTTAATTTTCATTTTAAATAGGTCACACAGCTGAGTCAATCCATTTCAAATCGACAAATGATAGCCGCTCAACAAATGTATTCTTTTTTTGTAACAAGTTGTACTACATGAAGAGAGTTGCAAACTATTAAATGCTCAGGTCTGATAGACCTTTCTATTATTGCTAATTTTAAGCTTAAAGTTTAAGTTCAGTAAACATTTAGGTCTATTGCACTATTTATACTTTAAAACAAGTGAAAATAACAACTAACTGTATAAAGCGTGCAAAAGCGTTTAAAGCCCATAACCAATTCAATTAATAAACAATAAAAATAAAATGCGTATATCGATTGAAAAAAATTTACGTTGTTTAATAAATAACTTGGAACAGAGTTGATTGATTTATTTATTACTGAATAATATTAATCGTTACGTGATTTTAATGTAAATAGATGATTATATATGTGAGTGTGAGGTGCTTTGTGTTGCACTGATTCAACAATACACAATATTATATATTATTGGCTTGGAACAAATATTTATTTACGATTATGGACATTATAATGTGTGATTGTTTTTATTGTTGTTTTACTTCGGGAATATAAATAGGAACTGCAAACTATAAAAAAGGTGTAAGTTTATCAATAAATATCAAACAAAACAATTTACACTTTTTTTTTTTGGAATTTCATACTCTTTGTATTCATGACGAAATTGTCAGTTTTTAATAAGAACCATAGCCAAAAGAAGAATAACTTCATTTGTCACTGTAATCATTTAACAGATTCACGTATACAATTGTTACATGTGGATGTCTACAATAAAGATTATTTCCATTAATCTTACGATGTGGATGTGCTTACATCAGGCCAGTTAGGGTTTAGAGTTAAAATAATTTTAACGTTGATAGGACCTTGTGGGATCGCTAGAGGTGTTAAATTTTCAACTGCGAAAATCACTTGGGGACAACTACTTCACCCCGCATTTTTTTATAGACGTCAGAATCTTTGTTTCCTAGATATATCTCGGACCATTCAGTTTCTTGGAAAAGTTGTTCAGAGTAATTTTGTAGGAAATAAAAAACCTCTTAGTTTTTGTGTGAAAAATTTTTTTTGTTACGTCAATAGGCAGAAATAGCGAAAAATAAAGTGAATGGAAGTAAATGGGACACCACAAAATCAGGTCATTTTGTGGTGTCCCATTCATATATGTATAAATGTATATGTGTCTGTGATCTCTCTCGCGGTCACAGTTTTCATTTGATTGGCATGAATTTTGGCCAAGTTCTTTAATGTGTAAAATCCGACAAGGGAAAAAGGGGATTTAGAGAGAGGGAGATGCACAAAATTTTTTATATCTCCCTTAATATTGCGAAAATCGAAAAATGTCTCGGAAAGAATACTATAATTTGGTTTCTAATCATTTTTTCTGTCACACTTATATTTACAGAAATGTTTACATATTCAGATTGAAAGTTAAAATCCAAAACATCAGATCAGATAATGAATTTTAGCAAACATTATTTTCGACAATTTTACTTTTATACATTTTTCGATTGTTCTAATAATATTAAGCTATTTCCCAACTAGTATTAGGTTGTCAAGAACTTCACGAAATTCACAATATTAGTAAAATGAATCCTCAGAAATCAACTTATTTTTTTTGAGAATTGATCCCCATGGCGTTTTTGAGAAAATCATTACGTAAGTTGGAGAAATATAACATGCATCTTCATAAACATGGTGAAATCAAATGCACGATTCGGACTGTTTTTACTTCGAACTCTCTCAGTATAGTCACGGTTGTTCCGAAATTCGACACATACTTTCCTCAATTCTTTAGAAATATTTTTCCTTAAAACTTTAGGAGAATGACCACCGAGTTGTTAAGTTTTTTGATAAAATATGCGTAAAAAAGTGCATTTTTTTCATATCCGCAGCAGAAATTTTTTATGGTTCAGTTGGCTCCTGAGTAGCGGCGCGCAGTTTAAAAGTAGTTTGAAATTATAAACTAGTATATGTATGATGTTTTATTGCGGAATCACCCTGATTCTCATATAATTTTCTATACAGTTCTTTTCGCGCGGGTAGCCGATCAGTATTGTGGTTTCTTCTTTCTCTATGCCCTCACCCTTTCCCCTTGACTTATACCATTTCAGATACGACGTTTCATTTTGATCAGACTCAAATCGTGACCGTTAGAGAGTGATTTATGTATTTAAGGAAATTCACTAAGTTGACGCAGCTACTGTGTAACGAATTTTTATTATAAGTATTCTGTACTAGCTTGAATCAAAGAGAATCTTTATTCGTCCCATTAATCGTTGTATGTACGAATTTATATATATTATTACTAACAGCTCCGCGGCTTTTCTCGCATTTAAGCCAAACTAACGAGTATATAAAAAGATGTATCAGACTGAAGTCGAAAAAAAAGTAAAAATTCTTGTTAGTCAATATCGTTTTTTTTTAATTTGGACTCAGTAGCTCTCCTGGTTTCGATCAGAAACAGAGAGTTGGAAATTCTCTCTAAAATGTCATGTCAAATTGGTCACTTTCGCACACAGACTTAAAAAAAATTTGTTCATTCAAATTTCTATACTGTCAGTGATATAATTTTACAATTGGAGTGATCAAAACTAACTACATTCTTAACTAAATTCACTTCAAACTTGGTAGGTATCGTGACAAACAAAAGAAGACCTACGAAAACGAACAAAGAACCCAGTATTTTGTTATAATATTATTGTGTATATACACTATGTTTAATTTACATCTTCGTATCATAGATCCAACGAGTATGAGATAGTACATATGTACATATACATTAAGCAATGTGTATGAGAAGGAGGTCTTATAGGTTTGATAAACAAACATATTTTTCATAACTGTTCGAGTGGTCACCAACCACTCAAACCTATAAGACCTCCTCATACACATTGCTTAATGTATACATATGTACTCTCTCATACTCGTTATGAATATTATTCACTATTTTGAAAAATATGCTTGTTTATCAAACCTATAAGACCTCCTTCTCATACACATTGCTTAATGTATATGTACATATGTACTCTCTCATACTCGTGGGATCTATGATACGAAGATGTAAACTAAACAGACGGTATATATTATATAATATATACTAAAACCCAACATATACTATTATTATTCTAATATTAGGCTGGAGCAGAGTTCAAATACAGACTACAATAGCAATGAACCTAAGCTAGATAGATATGATATTCAACATGAGACTACTCTCACATAATATCATATATGTAGTATACATATATGCATAATATACTCTTCTCTCTGTCATACATACGTATTCTCACATATGCTACGTCATTGTTATACATTACGGTTACAAACCCATGTACATACCTTTTAGTATATGGTATATGTGGAATACATTTACCAAAAATACACTGGGTGTTAAGAAACTTTTGTGTACGAAATCATTTATTGACGTAAGGGATTAAAATAAGATTTTTGATCTGTTTTATAAAAAAAAAAAATTTTGACAAAATGGAAACCAGACTTCAAAAATCAAATATTCTAGAACAAAAAATTCACTAAAAAGTAAAAAAATAATTGCATATTCTTGTGTCAATTTTAGTTCACCCAAGCAAAAATTTTTAAATATATATGTACAATTATTGTTATTTTTGGAGGCGGGGTCAGCATAGAGAAATTCACATAACTTTTGGACACCGCCTCCAAAAATAACAATAATTGTACATATATATTTAAAAATTTTTACTTGGGTGAACTAAAATTGACACAAGAATATGCAATTTTTTTTTACTTTTTAGTGCATTTTTTGTTTTAGAATATTTGATTTTTGAAGTCGGCTTTCCATTTTGTCAAAATTTTTTTTATTTCTCGCTTTTTAGTGACTTTGAAGTTCTATAACTGATTTTATTTGTCTGAATATGGGTAGACCTACTAAACGACCTACTAATTTTTAGTGAATTTTTTTTATAACAAGTTTTTTTTTTTTAATTTTTAGTGCACTTTTTCATAACAAAATTTATGAAAAAAAATTTCAAACAAAAGTTGTTTATTTAAAAAATTTTTATTCTATCTGTTACAGTTTCAAAGATATGCAGTTTTGTCCATTCACGGTTTTCTCCATGAACTTGACTTTATAGGTCGCTATCTTTTGTCGTTTTTGAGTTATCTTGTTGATAGACAGCCAGCCGTTTCAAAGTAGGAACTAAACTTAATATACCCTTGTATCATAAATACTGGGTATAACAACACATCGACAACATATAATTTCATTCCGATCAGATTAAAATTGTGGCTTCTGGAACCCGTGCAAACACACAGTATTAGGAGTGCGTTAGCAGGTGTTCATAAACAAATTTGTATTTATATTTTGGTCTATCTTGATATCATCTACCCTCAAAGTATGGTAGCACTTTTTTGGTGGGCATCCTGTATACAAATAGTATTCTAGAGCTACATAAAATATTGTTTTAGATGTTTTATTTGTTAGACTTCTATTTATACAGAAACACAAAAATAAAATATGTAAGTACAGTATGAACTTAATTTATTTTTATACCCAAAGTGACAATTGACCTACATTGAGAAAGGACACTGACGAAACTGTTAGTAACATTCCATTTGTATTTGCTTCCAAAATACAATCTACAATAACTAGTCTAGAGCAGATAGTTAGACCAGATTTTAGGTAGTCTAGTGGGCGCAGAGCTGAGTTCAGTCAAACCCTGCCTACCTATGGTCTAGCGCACTTATTGAAGTATACGAACATGTCGGTGGCTGTGGTCTCTTTACCCTAACCACCTTTTGATATTGGATGAAAAGCTCCTCGTCGGAACGACTTCTTAGTCATGTTTATTATTTATGTTTATATTAAAATACATCTCAACGTTTTTTTAAATGATTACATGCCTTCTTTTCCATTACCAAACCAAAAAAATAAAAGATAGAAAAAGTTATAGAACATTTCTGGAAAAATGCGGATTTTACCTTATATGGGGGGTTTTTGAGAAAACTACGAGGCTTATAGACTTCGCTTTGCGCTTTATTTAAAGCTAATTAAATTGCCTGCAAGTTATATTCTCCAAGTTCTACTCGTAGGACCAATGGTTTCGATGCAACTTCGGTCCAAAGAAGGTCTAAAACTAAAATTTTCAATTTTTGGAAAAACTGGCCTCATTTCAAAGTGCCGTAATTCGGTAACGAATTGACCTACAGAGCTCCGATTGAGCTTAATTTGTCACAAATTTAATGTTCTTAAAAAACATATAGAATAGCTTTCGAAGAAAAATGCATAGGTTAGAAGATATATAGCAGAATCTGAAACAAGTCCAAAAATTTCGGGGTTTTTCGCGTATAAAAATTTTGTCACAACTTTTTGAGAGTTGCAAACTTGGATATACATAGCCCTAATGGGTCCAAACAGCATACTCAAAACTCAGAGATACATCATGTTTTGCGAATTTAGCGATTTTTTGTGTTGATTTTGGCCGGAGTATATATTATTTTTCAATAAACATATAAATATTAACAGTATCGTTCTAGTTTAAATTGGAAGTCGATTTACGTTTTATATTCAATTCGCTAATAACTTAATCTTGTTGACCGTCAAGGTATAATCATAAGTGTTCTATACCTGTTATATCAATGCAAGTGGCATACGTGTAAGAATTTTTGTAATAAATGTGATTATTATATTGTAAAACATATATATATATATATATATATATATATAGGACTTTTTTATTTGTAACCTGTACAATACACAATAATGATGACTGTTGTTGTCGAAAAGAACTACTGCATATTTTAGTCTTTTAAATTGAAATACCTAAATAGAGAGCAGCAAAATTTTCCGGGCGGCTGACGCCCACGCTACGCCCTTGTGTATACGCTCCACAACTTTTTGACAATATTGTATCACAACTACCTTAAGACACAAAACTATCTGCTTTCAATATATTATAGACATTTATTATAGAACATCCAAAAACGACAAGAATAACCCAAATAGAAAGAAGTAAAAACAATGTATAAAGTAAAATCGAAACTAATAAATTAATTTGATCGTGAGTTTAGATTTAGACATGGTGGCATGTGAAGCTATTATTATGGCGTCAAGAAAACGATGTAGGGGAGACTCCAAAAAAACATGCCGTGACTAAATATAGTTTCTCATCTCTTCTGTTATGTTAAAAATAAACTAAAATATACATAATATGGCCACATACATATACTATTTTATACAGAACTTAACTTATTTTAAGGAATAAATAAATATATAAACGCTGACTTCATGTTCGGAAAATTAATCATAAAAAGAAAATTTTCATCAGACAAATAATATACATTTAGTTTATTTTATATATGTAAATGTAAAATAAACATATGTAAACGAATCAGAAAAAAATTGTTATCCCCTCCTTAATTGTCATTACAAAAGACGTAGAATCCACAAAACGAATATCAAAAATTATGTCGGTCCGCCGTATTGAATCAAATGAGTTGAAAACTTGTAGGCAACTTGTGGTAAGGATCAAATGTTAAAATGTTTCTTGGCGACCTGATCGAACTTTATTCAAGGGGGGCAAAGAACCCAGGCACACGCTGAAAATAGTTGGATTGGTTAAGGAAAAAAAGAGCGTCATACCTAAGCACATGTACAAAATTTCATTCAAATACGATTCATAGCTTCGAAGAGGTAAGTAAATTTTTGAAATAATTTACGCCAGTTTTGAAGTAATTTACGTCCTGGTAGAATGTCTTTACAGAGCCACAATGAATAGCCTTCGGCTCAACCGAAATGGGGTAATCGAAGGTAAAACAATTAAACCGAAGCTCTGTGCTGTCATTCGCAAAGGGGTCAGGTAGGTTCGGCAATGAACACAGGGTTAAAGAAAACGAACCAGATGTGATAGAGGAAAGTAGAGGTTGAGGGGATGGGTTTGTAATGTACTCGAGTCTATTGTCGATCTAGACAGCGTAGTGCAGTACATATGTCCTTGAGTTTCCTTGTAACTACCAACAAACCCATAAATTTTAAGGCTAAAATAAATATTGATTTAAAGAATATACAAGGATATCTTGGTATATTCATACAATTGCCTTTCCGGCGGAGTGGTATGTTCCGACAGGTTCATTTAGCTTCGGTAAAAAAGGCCTAGAAAGGCATACTTGCAAGACTTGGTGGGATAAAAATTTGTAAGGAGCTTCAGGTTAAGGCCTAGACGATAAAAATTTCTGGTAAAAATAAATATCAACCTAATCGATGATGTGAAAAATTTGGTAACCATTATAAATAATCGTATCGAGTTGGGCAAAGTCCGGATGCTAATTTTGAAGTTAATATATAAAATAAACTCTTGTGTAAGTCATTTGTATCCGGTTTTATAATATACATATATGTATATTTTTGCTACATATTTTCGAAATTATTCGTAAAAATATAAAAAGATTTATTTTGAATATTATTGATTTGATGTTATCAATTCCAGAAAAGCAATCTGTTATGAAAAACTGACTGGGTATTAATGCAACGAATTCAATTGTAAACGTCGCTACACACTAAAGACATGTTATCGGAAGTTAATTTAATCGATTTAGAAATCGCTCGTTAAAACTGAGTAGTTGTTTCTAGTCAGAGTGGGTGTGGTTACACGGTAAAAAATAAAATAGTTGACACAACTACGCCAGGTATTTAGCCGATACTACCTAGAGGAATGAAGAGCACATAAGCTAAATATCTTAACATTGAAGTAATGAGACTGATTTTGTTGAACCAACTAATGCCCGGAATACACGACGGTAGTTTTTCAAGCTAGGATAGCAAGCTAGGTATTCCCACCTACCTTGCTAGCTTTCTATCCTAGCTTGGTACAAGCTAGAATGGTTTACATGGTACTAGGAAATTTTAAGCCAGTATCATTACTATCGCGAGACTGTGTATGAATAATTTATAGCGAGATTGTGCGTAACCACTGTACACTAGCTTATCGTGTACTAGCTTTACCGTCTACATGACGGATAGTAAGCAAAGTCAAGATAGAAAATTCAGTGGTGGGGGTGCTACTAGCTTGCTAATAGCTGAAAAAGTAGGATGCTGTCCTACTCAACTTTCCTGGCTTCTCCAGCTAGCTTACAAGCGACTTCACTAGCTTGCTAGCTTAAAAACGAAGATAGTTATGTCTACACGAACCTAAAATTACTAGCTTTCTAGCTTACTAGTACTGGCTTGCTATCCTAGCTTGAAAAACTAGCCTCGTGTAATTTGGGCATACGCGACGTAGTTGAGATTAAATGTTATTATTACTGAAGAGTTGTGAAAATAATAAAATTTTTCTAAATTTTGTGTTTTTATACTTAAATAATAAATAAATAGTTTCAAAATATTATGAAACTGTTAATAATCGGTATAAAATAATACTAAAAACTTTCGCTTGTGACATGAGCCATTGTGATAGGTATATATTGTTATCAAACCAAAAAAATATAGTTATGATTTTATTGTAAGTATAATTAGTGAGTATAAGTGAGAACATCATGTAATCAGAGTTAATACTGATACTAAATCTTTAGACAGAGATAATAATAATAATTAGAAAGAGGAGTACCGCAAACGGGTCCCTAGCACCTAAACTAGCGGAGGTGATACGCAAAGGCGAGACGCCTCCAGGTGAAAGATGCTATTGTAGACAGATAGAGAGATGTGATTAATTCAAATCGCAACCTAAAGTGAATTTGTTGTTAATTCAGTACAAGGGATGTAAAATTACAAGAAATAAAATTGATGATTGTGTACAAGTTTATTCATTGAAAAGTCCAAAAAAAAATTAAACAAGTGAAAATAACAACTGATCTAATTTCTTAAATAGATCGTAGGTAGACAGTAAATTTATGAAAAAAAGATTTAAACAAAGGTTGTTTAAATTACAAAAGGGATATTTTTTGTCTTTAAATTTTTGCTCTATCTCTTACAGTTTCAAAGATGGGCAGTTTTTTCCCATTTTGCCCAAACATGGTCCGATTTTACCCATTCATGAATTTGATCTGAATTTTTAGCTCTAGAACACGCATACGAAATATCAGCTCGCTATCTCTTTTCGTTTTTGAGTTATCGTGTTGACAGGCAAAAGCCGTTACAAAGTTTGAACTAAACTTAATATACCCTGGTATATATTATATACCGGGTATAAAAATAAAACGCTCGCCCCAAAAGGTTCTGGGATAGATGGGGACTTACCCTAATGAGATTTTACATTTAATAGGATCAAAACTCTATCTATCCACAAGTGACTTTTTTGAGTATTACATTCATGATCGCGTACGAACGTGGTGGGTTACCAAAGCGAACGAGCACTCTCCGAAATTTACCGGCCCTAGGAAATTCAGCATTGTTAAGCAACAGTTAAGGATGTACGAGCGCTGATATATATAGTCCATTTATAAAATTCTTCAAAATCTTTTTAACCCGACTTCAAAAAGGAGGATGGTTCTCAATTCGTCTAGTTTTTTGTTTTTTTTTTTTATATAGTACATTCATAAAAGTCCACAATAATGTTTATTATTTTTTGTAGTAAGTTAAAATTAAAATTTAATTTAGGCCCTAATAAAACCGGGTCTAACAAAAAAGATATTTAAGAAAAAACGTGAGATTTCGGGTTTCTAAGCTACCACCGACAGAAATAAAATTTACCCCCCGAAATCTCAGTTGTTTTCTTAAATATCTTTTTTTAGCCTCGTCATACCGGAATTTTATTGGATCAATCTCTTTATTAATATTTCTATTTTCTATTGCGTAGATTTTTTTTTTATTCGTCTTATTTTATTCCAAGTGAAAATTATCAAAATATGTGTAAAAATATGGGTTTGTCCATAAGAGCAATGCATTAAAACTCGAACTTTAACATTAAATAATTAATTCAAGACCTCCGTTAACCCCCCTCCCCTGAAACTTTTATAATTGATTTATATGCACTTCAACTACATGTAAACAAAAAATCAAGCCTTAATTTTTTTGAAACTTCAGTGCTCGTACATCTCCTTAATCGATTACACAAAAAGAAAATATCAATAAAATTTGAAATGAATACAATTCGATTTCATTAGCTGTCTGTCACTATTCATTGAATATAATTTTAATGTGATTGTCTGTTGGTAATTAAAACACGTTAAAAAATTCCAATACAATTAATAAAAGTTAATTATATAATTAATTCCAAATTGTTTGAAATCTTTATTACATTCTCTCCATCAAGTGTTGATTGTAAGTGTGGACATACAATTAGATATGATGTACAGAGATCATTTTTATGATTATCATATAATAATAATTATCTAATAAGTTATATAAATAAAAACTAAGATTTCCTTATAAATGAATGAATGGATCAAATTGATCGATAATTATTGTACATGATGATGATTCTCAACCATTATATAATAATTCAACATATTTGTTGACAATTCAGATAAAAATTTTTCTAAAAACAAGTTTCTTTCATATACGGTTAACGTTTTATTGAAAAGGAATTCATTACATGCACATTTTAATACGTCTGTGAAGTTGGCAGGACAAATTTATCTTAACTACAATGTGCATAGAAATTTGTAGTTTTATTGCAGTTCAAATTATAAATTTGCAGTTTATATATTTTAATAACCGTGTGCACTGCTAACTTCCGCGGAAGTTAGGTTTTTGAGGTCCCCTAAACGCTGTACGCAAACTTGTACTGCAAACTTTCAGAGAACTGCACACGGTTATTTAAAAAAATAAACTGCAAATTCGGGAAGGAGCTTATCGGAGAACTGCAAAAAAACTGCAAATTCCTGGCGCATTCGCAATTTTTTTTGCAAATTCGGGAATGAGCTTATCGGAGAACTGCAAAAAAACTGCAAATGTACGCAAACTTGTACTGCTAACTTCCACGGAAGTTAGCAGTGCACACGGTTACTTTTAATAATAAATAAACTGCAAATTTATGTTTTGAACTGCAAAGTAACTGCAAAAAAACTCCAAATTCCTATGCACACTGTAGTATGTTAAGATAAATTTGTCCTGCCAACTTCACAGAACGTCATTTTAATTATGTTTTTATAGTAAAAAAATAAATAAGTTTTAAACTAAAGCCCGACTACAAAAAAACCTCGAAACAAGTTTAAAGAGGCTTGTTACTATTTCTCGTAGTCGAAGGTCGGGAATTGTTACAGTTTTGCTTTGTGCATCGCATTTGCACAAAGCAAAGCACCTTCCACTACGAGACATGTTTCGTAGTCGGGTTTTAACTTATTAAACTTATTTACATAAAACTTTTTATTTATTTATACATAAATTATAATACATATTCGGAATCTGTATAACATACTGACATACATACACTCCCGTTCATAAAAAATGTACCAGTAAATCACATTCTAAGCGTACATATTACTAAATATGTATAATATTATATACAGTAGCACTTAGAATGTTTTAACTGGTTCCATTTTTATTAACGACAGTGTACATAGACGGGTCTCTAGGCCTCCGTTGTCGGGTAATAATAAATTATAAAATTCGGAATCTAATATACAGAAGTGAAGCTGGCACACTCACTGATCTATACAAAACCGAACCCACTTCTAGACATGCTAGAAAGATGCGGTTTTTTTCATTCGACGCGAAATTGCTTGAAACCGACGAGAAAAATTGGAAAACTTCAATTTTTTTATTGCAACCCCCCGGAAAATCGGAAAAACACCCCCCAAAAATTTTTTTTACAATTCATGCAATGCTATTTTTTGTGACGCGGAATAAAAATTATTTATTACTGGCAGGCCGTCTGGTTACTGTGCAGAGTCAGTCAGTACACATAAAATGAGAGCCATCTCATATGCGTATGGTAGTTTGTTTGTCATTTAAGAGTGTGTACTGACTCATTTAACAGTGTGTACTCATTACATGTGTACTGACTGACTTCGCACAGTAACCAGACGGCCTGCCAGTAATAAATAATATTTAACCTTGATTCTCTATTGGAAAAGCATTCCAACACAGTCTGTATGTTAAAACTACAGATAATTACTTGATTCTCTAATCCAAAACTAATTTTAGTCATGCTTTTTTGTTAGCCCCAGCGTGTTAATTTCAAAACTCGCAAAATTCTAATGACTATAAAATGGCTATAAAACGACAATAAACTAACCAATAACTACAAAAGTATTGTCAGTAGAGAAAAAAGTTTTAGACAAAAGTTGTAGAGAATTAAATGATCTATAAGTTTGATAATGGCTAAATTCAATAAAAGTGAACGGTTAGTGAGATAAAGGCGATAGACAGACTAAAATAGGGAAGTTTGTTCTTTTCAAACAAAATAATTCGGAAAATATTGATGCTACAAAAAAAAAGTTAGAAAATTTAATTTATAAGAGAAAAGGTCTCCATAGTTTTTTGCGTAAAGTAAACCGTTCTCGAGATAATGAATGAAACGGGTTTTTCGCGATTGTGGCGACACTAACACTCGGACGATGTCCCTCAAATCCGCCATTATGCTCAGAATACATCCCTTTAACAAATCAGACCAATACGAAAATTACGCTATCTTATGTAGATTGATTCACCAATTGCCTGGCCTATTTTTTTTACTGCAATCTAAAAGTGAAACGCAATTGCGACCACAGAAAACAGTTGCGTGCAATATGAAACTAGTCAAATTCCAATCGACTCGTGCGGACCCCCCCCCCCCCCCACCACACTATACTATGGTAAAATCACAAAATGATTGCAAGCTCAACTGGTTGAGACAAACTGGAATAATCGCGTCGCATCGTGTACGTTTGGCCTAAATGTGAGATTTATAAGTATGCATAGCTCGATTTCTTTTTCCACTTCTTACGATGGACGATAATAAACAACTTGTGACAGGTTTGTTTTGTTTTTAATGTCATGGATTTACACGGGTTTTTACCGAATTTCCTGAAAGGAAATAGAGCTATTGGTCCCGTACCGAAGTCAAAATTTCGCAAAAATTTCTTCAAATGTCCATCGATCCTATCTAGTAGATGTCACAAATCACCATCTGTAAAATTTATATATATATATATATATATATATATGTGTAATCACTCTAGCGGTCACAGTTTTCATTTTATCGGAATGAAATTTGGTATTTGAGGCGCTTTTGGTATTCAAAAGGTCAAATTCGTTAATAGGTAAAATCGGACGAGGGGAAAGGGGGGTTTAGAGGGAGGGGGAAATACAAAATTTGACATATCTCCCTTAATATTCGAAAAATCGAAAAATTTATAAGAAGTAAAGTATTAGGTATTAAATTTTACTGTAGTTTTGTTTCTTATCATTTTTTCTGTTACACTAATATTTACAGAAATATTGACGGTTTAAGATTGAAAACTAAATTCCTCACTATCTTTGTACACATTAGAGTTTGAGTAAAAATGATGAGGTGATAAATTGTAGCAAACATGATTTTCTACAACTTTATGCCTTACGCATTTTTTGATTGTTCTAATATTAAAAGAGATATTTTGTATTTTATGTTTTCTTCTTTCATTATGCCCCCATTTTCCCTTCACGTATGACATTTATTAATAAAATTGGCCTTGCAAATACTAAAATCATATACGACATTTCATTTTGATCAGACTAAAATTGTGACCGCTAGAAATTGATTTATGCATTTTAAGGAAATTCGCTAAGTTGAAGCAGCTCCTGCGTAACGAATTTTTTACTAACATATTCTGAAAAACACTAGTTTTAAACTTCTTTTGTAAAAGCAAAAACAAATTTTATTTATGTATATAATTACACCTCTCTAGAGTGATTCTAGATGTAATATATATCTCAAAACATATTATACATACATACATAGTTTTAGAACCACTGACACTGAAATGTTGTAAACCCCCGCTGACCACGAAGTCGGCCGACCTGTCAGCGCCCGCGCCCCAACTCTCAGTTGAGTTGATGATGATAATACTGCTGAACCTGTTTCCTTTACCTAGTGATAGGTAGATGTGATATTTATGTTGGTTTGTTTGTATAAATATGAACCTGCTATTCACATCTATCTATCTATATAGTTACGAGTTGGTCAACCAGAGCCAATGCCAGTTCGTTTGTCCACAAAACATGCATATTTATATACACATATATATACTTTTGGTTGTCCACCTTAACCGTTTCATAAACGATAAACGCTAAATCAAAGCGTCATCCTCCAAATAATAACATCACAAACAAGGTAGAATTACATATAACATATGAGTGGTTTTCATGTAACTAGTTTTTTTTTTTTATAAAATGCATTATATTTTAGGGTTCCATACAGTAGAGTAGCTAGCCATAAATGGGCCCTGTGTCAAAATTTCTTAGACGACCCTTTTTCAATAAGTAAACAAAAATACACTTATAAACGACCTTCAAGTTGCAGTTTCAAAATTTTCAGTTAAATAGGATTCTTGGTGGTAGTGGAGTAGCTAGCCCTAAATGGGCCCTGTATTAAAATTTCTTCGGCGACTCTTTTACAATAAATATAAACAAACACTATCATAAATGATCTTCAAGGCGCAGTTTCAAAATTTTCAGTTAAATAGGATTTATGGTGGAAGTGGAGTAGATAGCCCTAAATGGGTCCTGTATCAAAATTTCTTCGGCGATTCTTTTACAGTAAATAAACAAAAACACTCTCATAAACGACTTTCAAGGCGCAGTTTCAAAATTTTCAGTTAAATAGGATTCATGGTGGCAGTGGAGTAGATAGCCCTAAATGGGCCCTGTATCAAAATTTCTTCGGCGACTCTTTTACAATAAATAAACAAAAACACTCTCATAAACGATCTTCAAGGCGCAGTTTCAAAATTTTCAGTTAAATAGGATTCATGGTGGAAGTGGAGTAGCTAGCCCTAAATGGACTCTGTATCAAAATTTCTTCGGCGATTCTTTTACAATAAATAAACAAAAACACTCTCATAAACGACCTTCAAGGCGCAGTTTCAAAATTTTCAGTTAAATAGGATTCATGGTGGCAGTGGAGTAGATAGCCCTAAATGGGTCCTGTATCAAAATTTCTTCGGCGGCTCTTTTACAATAAATAAACAAAAACACTCTCATAAACGATCTTCAAGGCGCAGTTTCAAAATTTTCAGTTAAATAGGATTCATGGTGGAAGTGGAGTAGCTAGCCCTAAATGGACTCTGTATCAAAATTTCTTCGGCGATTCTTTTACAATAAATAAACAAAAACACTCTCATAAACGACCTTCAAGGCGCAGTTTCAAAATTTTCAGTCAAATAGGATTCATGGTGGAAGTGGAGTAGCTAGCCCTAAATGGGCCCTGTATCAAAATTTCTTTTACAATAAACAAACAAAAACACGCCATAGTTCCTATCATAGTCGGCTGCAGCCGCATATCCTACCAATTCCTAGTCTATACACAAAAATTCCTTAAACACCACTCACATCCTTAGGCATCACAATGGACCTTATGGTCGAAGTGTAGCCCGTCCAGGGCAGCCTCTACAATCTATCTATCTATCTAAATCCAACATGGTGGAGATGACTTCCATAATACGTTTAACAACAACAGCAAAAATGGTTTTAATTCACAGATACGAATATTTTTGTAGATTTTAAAGAGCTGTTAAAACCAGTTGAACGGACTGAACCGCAGCCTGAGTTACTCAAAAACTAATAGATATAACTCGAAAATTAACTAATTTACATTTAGTTTTGTTTAAATTTGACGTTGAGATCTACAAGAACAGAAAAAGTTATTACAATCAATGATCTTTTTGTTTCTTTGCTTTGAAACATCAAACAAATTTGAATTTTGTGTTTTGATGTAAATATTCCACAAAACAAAGAGGTTAGGACTATTTTTTCGTAAAAAGAATCCAACAATTTTGGCAGTTTCCAAGAGCATATTAGCTGGTCTAAATGGATACTTCCCGGAGACGACATAATATAGAGCTGTGTTGGAGTGTTTCATTATTCATTCAAGATGACTTAAAAGTTTGTACAACTAATTATTTTGTATCAAGTATCAACTTAATTTGATTATTTAATTTTACAGGGTGTCTAGAAATATTTTGGCAAAAGATTCCCTGACTTTTCCAGACTTGAATTCTAATTTTTCCAGACCATTTTTTCATATACTATTTTGTTATTGATAGGGAAATTAAGTAAAGTATAGATTTGTTCTTTAATATTCATTTTTTGTGGATAATATGATAAAACCTATACATTCTTTTTCATCAGTAACATACATAAAATTTGTTCAAAAACCTCACAACACATAATTATTAGTAATAATTTTTTAGAAACAAATAATTTTAAATACGATTATGCAAAATTCCCTGAATTCCATGAAATTCCCTGACAATTCCATGACTTTTCCAGAAACTCAAAATTCCCTGACATTTCCAGGTTTTCCAGATTTTCCAGACAAGTAGACACCCTGTTTTACTAATATGTACGTATCATCGAAACGATGATACATTCTTAACTCTTAAATAAGTATGCTATAGCAGTTGAAGCAACTGCTACAGCGGTGGCTACGCCCTTGCTTCCATACGATTAATAATCATTCGCAACAGTGTAATATTTACAGGGAAGTTACAAGAAGTGTTTCTCGCCTATTTTGTTCTATTTTATATTTATTTAAATATGTTATTCTACATTCATATCTTAGTTAGAGACACGTGTTTTTTTTACCTGATAAAACACATTTTAAGGGTGAAATTGTTACTTCAAAGTTGATAGTAAAAAGGGGTGGTTCTAAGATTACATTTATTTACAGTTAATATAATCAAATGGAATCAACAGTAATGTTCATATGGATTCTTCTTTACTATCAACTTCAAGGGACAATTTCATCTCTTCAATGCGCTTTCAATTAAGGATGTTCCAGCATGAAACCTCTTTTCGACAGATTTTTCTAATTTTTTTTCACAGGCTAGAAATAACGTTTTCTAATAAACCCCGAAGTTTCAGAATTTTTACGAGATAATTAATATCAAAGTTATCATTCTCTCTCACTCTTTCTCATTAAAAGCATTTTAAACTTCATTCCCGCCCAACTATTATCTGGGATAGTAAAGATAAATATTTATTAAATGATTTTTTTTAAATCATTTAAGACATTTTTAATTATATAAGACAGTGCTGGGAACTACCTTAAGGAGTTTCGATACCATTTTCGAAATATTACGGAGTATTTGAAAATCAGTCAAATTTTATCTAAAAAAATCAAATCAAATTGTTTGTTAAAGCACATTTAAAATGGTATCGAAATTTTTTAAAGAAGTGCTCTGTTTTTATCCAATTGCCGCAGAAGGAGGGTTGTGTTATGTTTTTCGAGTGTATGCATGTATATGTATAAATCAATTTCTTTGGCACGCTCTGTAGCCTAAACGACTTAATGGATTTTAACATATGAGGTTAATTCTTTGTTGGGCTGTTTTTATGCAGTCGTGATTTTTCGATTTTTTTAAATATTACTTTTCACTTGTGTACTGTTAATATTAGGGTCAATAATACTCATCAACGTATAAATTATGAACATGATAATTTATTCAAATTAGTCAATTCATAAATTAAAATTGGTTAGACCTACATTAACAGAGACAACATAAGACAAAAAATAGTATATCTTGCTTAAAACTTTTGTTTGAACTCTCACTATTTATAGTATTATGGGCCACAAAAAGAGTGCTCGTTTTTCAAAAATTTGTTAGTTAATTTGTACCTTATTAATTCGGTTTTTGGAAAAATGTTTCGAATAAAAGTTGGTAAATTTATAATAAACAACTTTTAATCGAAGCATTTTTTCGAAAATCGATTCAATAAGATACAAAAACAAATAGATTATCAAATTTTGAAAAATGAGTATTACTTTAGTGCCCTTATGTATGTTGACTGTGTAATTCAACAACTACATTTTATCCTTCATAGTTCGTTTTGCAGTACAGCAGGTAGAGAACCAATATCTTGCCATTTGTTAGTGGCCATGTTTATGACTGTGTAATGCAAGAACTACATTTATCCTTTATAGTTCGTTTATCAGTACAGAAGGTAGAGAACCAATATTTTGCCATTTGTTAGTGGCCATGTTTATGACTGTGTAATTCAAGAACAGCAGGTAGAGGTATGAATCTCAGGTAGTAAAGTATGAAATACCCTGCACTTGAGAAACTTACACAATAAATTTATAGCAAATTTTTTTCACTTTTGTTTAAAAACTTCGCCCATACATTTTTGTTTTCGCGGGGATAACACTCCTTTTTTATGCGTAAACTTGGTCCCTCTTACATTTGTGTTTTTGGTGGGATACAAAGTATAACGCAATAGATCTAAACACAGGAGAGATTTTATTTTTAATATTATCTTAACAACTCATTACTCACAATTTAATTTTTGCTTCTCATTTAGCCCCCCCCCCCCCCAATATAGGTAGGAATGCCAACCGTCCCGAATTTTACGAATGCTTCTCCCTAGAATGAGATTATTTTATTGCATCCCGCAGACAGATGTTGTGGGACGATATTTATTTTGTTTGTTTTTGTATAAGAATAAAAAAGTTATTTAATCTTTGCAACAGTACGTAAATTTAAAGTCTCATAACGATGAAGTCTCCAGACTGAAGATACCCGATAAAAAAGTTTTACTGAAACAACTGTAGGTGATATTTGTACACTTATATTATCGTTATAGTTCGGGCATTTAGTTCTGTATTCAGATTATTTTGGTATATATTTTTAAATTACCTTTTTTTGTCACGCTCAATGACAAAAATTTTCAGGATTGGCAACCCTACATACATATAGCCAGTGTATCACATATAGAAATTGAAATTGTATCGAATGATTTAAAAAAAATGTTTTTGATATACTGTTTTCAAATATACGTAACATAACATACAAATCAATAAAACGAGAATTTTATATGAACACCAATAATAGATAGTCTCCTAGTGATTATATTTATTGCCATTAAAATTATAATTAATTAATATTAAAATTTTATAAAACCATAGGGGTAAGCAAAGGCTCAATAAAATTTCATTTCACTTTAAAAACATTTACTGAAATTTAATGATGAAAATAGGAGATTGCCTCACTTTTGGACAAACTACCATTTCCAGTTAATTTTAAAAATACCTCTTTAGCAATTGAGAATATTCAAAATGGAGCAAAAAAAGGTCGACATCAATTTTGTTCGAATTTATATTTACTAAAATCCTTCCTACAACTTGTTCTATAAATTAAATAGTTGTCATCCCGTTATCAAGAAAATTAAAAAAACTAATCCTTATAAAAACGATACCAGTTGGGATAGCTCTTCCCAAAATGGTCTGCACATTTAAAAATCAATCCCAGTCGAATTACTATATGAAAATTAAATTCTTCTGCCAATAATTTTGGATACTTTTGCAACTTCATATTTTATTTAAATACTTTAATACTTCATATTTTGAGTTCTTTGTATAGTATTTGGCAACTAAACTTAAAATAATAATAAACATCCAGAATTTTAAAACTTCAAATACGGAAAAGTCTGTTAATTATGTATAATTTAAATATTGCTTTGTTTGAATCGAGATTTTTTTAAAAAAAAAAGAGCATGCGTGAAATTGAGAATAAAATCCAATAGACAAAAACAAATTTAAAAAAATATATAACCTGTAATAAGGTGATCCAAAAGGTGAACAATAAAATGGATCTGACGGATGACCAGTAGGTCCTCCTGCACTACCCGGATGATTGCCATGCATATGATGTCCAGCATTAGGATGATGAGGTGGTACCATTGGGCACATACCACCAGACTGATGATGGGGGTCCGGAACCCCCACCATGGGGCCAGGACCACTGCAATTCGTACTGGATAACGGGGTACTGTTATTGCTTCGACTACGAACTGGCATGTGTATGCCACCAAAAATTTATTGTATTTTTTATTTAGGTCTTATATTTAAAAACAATTGTTTGAAATTATCACTATTTTATTTACACAATTAATATAAAAACAATAAACAATATCAATAGATCATTATCACATATTATTTAAAATGATAAACAAAACAAAACAAAAAACCACGACTATGTACACAACTTGTTCGCCCGACACACGCAACACACATTATCACAGAATCACAAGTAGAATTGCACATGATAATATAAATATTTAAAACACATGGTACGAAAATGGGGGAGAGATTTATCCAGTTGTTTGACAGTTTAAATGATGTTTAGCGCCACAACCACGTGAGTCTTCTATACACGACAATAATAATATAGAATGTGGTATTGAGAACATCGTCCGTCAGTAAGTATGTCCGCGTCGCGTCGCGTCGTATTTTATCTTTTAATAGTGTTAGTACCCCTATATGAATGTAAGTATGTATTTTATGTATGTGTGTATGGATAAACTGTGTTATCACAACGACGCTACACAGAGTTCTGAATTCTAAAATATGTTGTAGATATATGAATATGATGATGTGAAGCCGGCCGGCCGGTTCAACTCACCACTCACTGCTAGTGCTGCATCGTGATCGTGATGTTATAATGTTCTAACGTACTGCGCACAGTCACACGCATATAACATTTGTAATACTGTGTACTGTTCTGTATGTGTCCCGCGTTCAACTCTAGTTCGGCTTGCTGGTAGTGCTGCTTGCTTGCTTGCTGCTTGAAGGTATTTTACGCGCTGTTGTCAAATCCCCATAATAATTCTATACAGATACTACTATACCAGTTAGTTAGTATGGGTATACATACATACATGTAATAACCATATACACAATACTACATACAGATACACCACTATCACTATACATACATACATTCAACGACACACTTTTCCAAAACTCCACTTTGTGTGTATGTTGTTATTATTGTTTGTCTCTCTCATACATATATTAATAGTAATATACTCTACAGATATAGATAGGCTTAAAATCAACCACAATACCATCTCTATGATATTGTATCAAAGGTATTTTGTTTATATAATCCGAAACTATTTGAAGTTACTATATTTTACTTTGTTGTTTATTGTTTAATCAGGGCAATCCAAATGTTTTAGTCCCAAATTTATAAGAACTTTGATTTAATTGTTATGAAACATAAAATTTTGTTTGTTACAATAACAAAAACGAAAGTAAAAAACTCTTTACGCAGGAGCTACGTCAACTTAGCGAATTTCCTAACCGTTTCTCTTTTAAAAATAGATATCTGAATTACCTTTTTGACTAAAATGTTATATACTTTAAGGACCAACTGGAAAGGGGGGGAGGCTTATGGACAGAAGAAAACAAAAACAATTTTTAGATCTATTCAATTTTGATACCAGATTTAAAAAAATCTTAAATTAATTAACATCATTCTTTCCGGAAAATTCATTTAAGATTATAAAAAAATCAAGGAACCACCATGGTGATACATTATTGTATTATTCATTATTTTGGGTATTTTATTTAAGTTGCAAATATTTCAGGAAATATTAGAGTTAAAAAAAATATGGTCGGATAGTGAATTGTAGTAAAATTGATTTACTACAACTTTACTTATTATAAATTTTTCCATTTTACTAATATTAAAAATTCTAATTAATTCAAGATTTTAGATATTAAATTTAAATTGCAAGTATTTCTGCAAATATTAGAGTTACAGAAAATATGGTCAGGTATTAAAAACTGAATTGAATTATATTTACTCATTACAAATTTTTCCATTTTTCTAATATTAAGAGAGAAATCGAATATTTTATCCAATTAAAGAAATTGACCTTTCACATAAAAAAAGCACGTCGTATACCATATTTCATTCCGATCGACCTAAAACTGCGATCTCCAGTGCGCGTACATACACACTGATTATATTTTAAAATACACCCAATTTAGAAACATTGTACAGTGTATTTATCGCTGTCTATATGCAGTGACTATGATATGGTGTTTTTGTTACATATACATGTAGACACACTCACACGACGGACGACCGACGGACAATAACGACGATGTATACAGGCAAGAGTAAGATGCAACTATATATAAATGATTGTAGTTAGAGAGAGTGGTAAGTATAATAGTTATATGTTATACAATACTGATTTTAATGCAGTTTAAGTGTAACAACACATACTACACTACACACTACATTGAGATAGCGATAAATACACTATACATTGTTAGCAGATTGGGTGTATTTTAAAATACAAGCTGTATATATATGTATACATATGTAAAATTTTTAGTGACGATGATTTTCGTATTCTACTAATTAGGTTCGATGAACATTTGTAGAAATTTCTCCAATATTCCTTTATCGGTAAAAAACCAATAGCTACATTTTCTTCGAAAATTCGCTAACAATTTATATAATAATAGTGGTAAAAAATTAGCAAAGCAGTAACTTTTTTTGCAAGACTAAGACGTCTGTTTCATTCAAGCATTGTATGATGTAAATTAATTAGATGGTATAAATCTCTCTAGACTATCAAAATATATATGTATTTGTAGCGCTCTAGAGGCCAAAATTTTAATCAAATCGAACAGAAATTAGGTATGAATTAAATTATTATGAATTATTATATAAATTAATAAGTCATAGACTATGTGACGCCATATTAAATCCAACGTGGCGGATATAAATTGAATTTTAAAAAAAATCATAAATGTATCGAGTTTGGTATCAAATGAAAGGTTTTAATTCCCATATTCCGAAAATGAGTAATTTATTTTTACCCGATTACAGAAAGACTACGGTCGCTTGCCAAATATCAAAGTTATCATTCTCTCTCACTCTCTCTCATTAGAAGCATGTAAAACTTCATGCCCGCCCAACTATTATCTGTTGTATTAGAAAAAATACTCGGCAGAATTTAAAAAAAACTAGCGAGAGTAAAGATAAACATTTATTACATAAATTTATAAAAAAAATCGTGTTACCGTTTTGTTTTCGAAATATAAAAGTTTAAATTTATTATTTTTTTTAAATATTACATTATTTTGTATATATAAACAGTGAATTTGTCTATGTGTGTTTATGTATTTGTTCTGTAGTAAAATCAAACCGGTTTTTTGTTCTGATTATATAACACAGTGCTGGAACATCCTTAACTATATGACGTTATATAAAATCTAACATGGCGGATATAAATTGAATAATACGCTTGCCAAAAAAAAATTCATAAATGTATCAAGTTGAAAGGTTTTATTAATTCACATATTTTTAATATTATACTAAAAAGTCTTAAATAAATAAGGTTAAATAACTGAAACCCGATTACAAGTTTAAAATAAAACAAAGTTTAAAAACTAATACCTGACTACGGAAAAAGTACGAAACTAGTTTGAAGAGTCTTGTAAATATTTCTAGTAGTCGAAGGTCATGAATTGTTACAGTTTTGCTTTGTGCATCGCAGTTGGACTTCGACTACGAGAAATATTTACATGGCTCTTCAAACTTGTTTCGTGCTTTTTCCGTAGTCTGGTTATAGTTTTTAAATTTTTTTAAATTATACTTAAACATTAAATAAAGTTTTAAAATATTGTTATTAGTAAGTGAGAACATCATGTAATCGTAATACTGAAACTGTAGATAGAGATAGTATATAGAGATGTGACTAATTCAAGTCGCAACCCAAAGTGATACGTAAATTATTCGTTAATGTTATTCGGTACAAGGGATGCTAAACTGCATGAAATAAAACGATGATTAATACATCAAATGAAATTTTAGATTTAGTATAATTATTTCAATTACGCTGCGTAGTTCAGAGAACTGATTCATTCGGATCGCCGTATTTTTACTTGTCGCGTGGCTGAATCAACTATCGTTACTTTCAATTTACCCCAGTTTTTGAACTGTGTATTCATACGAACATATTTGGAATAAACCTGCCTCACCAGTTCACATGTAGATATTCACACCATATTTTTTTTTCGTTTTAACTTTATACACTCTTTAGAATTCATTGAGGAATTTTTTTGAATATGTTTGTGTTTAAAAACATTAAAATGTAGATAATAATATACATATATATTGAGTATCATTAGTCTTCTACCGAAAAGAGATTAACGGTACTTTAGTTTAAAAACCATAGATACATACAATAAAACACAATTCTTAAGAAAATTAAAAAAAAATAACTGAGTTACTTGCTTAATTACCCTTCACATACTGATTTCATTATCAATGCGTGAACTGTTTAATGCATTTTTTACAGACGCAAAGGTATACAAATATAAAATTGGTATGAAGATGCTATTTACATATATGCTATATACTGTAATCATGAGTAATTGCATAAGTTTGTGCTAAAATTGTGGCAAAACCATTCAATTTATTAAGAAAAAAGTCCAAATAAAAGTTGTTTAATAGAAAAAATGAACATATTTTTGTTTTTAAATTATTCTTCTACCTCTTACGGTTACAAAGATAGATATTGGTCTCACAAGTAGCGTTATTTTTTCAAAATTTTAAACTGTATTCCATGTTGCAGCTTTGCTCGCAAAAATTTTTTAAAGCCCGTATTAACTGATTAACATAATATTTCTCCCGGTCAAGAACTGATTTTCTTAAAACGCTCTTACATTTATTTCTTTGTTTTTTTATAATTTATAGGTTACATATCAATTTTCATGTCTCTAATTTTAAAATATTTAACTTCTATACAAACGATCACCCCAAAAACCGAAACTCTTACCTATTTTAGATTTTTATCTATTTTACCCCCATAATGAAATTTTAGAATGAATCTACAGGACTCTCCTACACACCAAAGGGTTAAAAATAAAAGGGTTGAACAAAACGACATCTAACATGTTGATAGTCATTGCTGAGCAAAATGAAATATTATAATGAATCTGCCAGATCCACTTTAAACACCAAAGAATTCATATAAAAGGGATGACCCAACCGCCCTCTAACATTTTGATAGTCACTGCTTAGCAAAATGAAATTTTAGAATGACTCTGCAAGACCCACCATATACACAAATTTTAGAAATAAGTCTGCAAGAACCAACCATCTTCCACAGCAAATAGTTAAACATGGAAGGATTGGACAAAACGACATCTTACATTTTGATAGTCCCTACTTAGCAAATTGAAATTTTATAATGAGACTGGAAGGCCCACCATATAGATCGGTTAAAAATGAAAGGGTTAAACAAAACGACATCTACTATTTTGATAGTAAATACTTAGCAAAATGAAATTTTAGAATGAATCTGCAATACCCACGATATACACCGGTTAAAAATTAAAGGGTTGAACAAAATGCCATCCATCTAACAATTTGTTAGTCGCTGCTTAGCAAAATGAAATTTTAGAAGTCTGCAAGACCAACTTAATACAACGAATGGTTAAACATGAAAGGGTTAAACAAAACGACATCTAAAATTTTGATAGTCTCCGCTTAGCAAAATGAAATTTTATAGTCTGTCCAACCCACCTTATACAACCAAAACGATGAACCATACGACATCTAACATTTTGATAGTCACTGTTTTAGCAAAATTAAATTTAAGGACGTTCGAAAGAGTCATTTTGCGGGGAAAGGCGTAAGGGGGTATCAATCGACTGCGCATGCCCGCAGCGTTACAGATTTAATGTATACGTTGAAACTAGATTTAAATATTCTATGTTTAATTGGTAAATAGTAACACTCGTGAGTCGTGACTCGTAATGTTTCTTTAAATAAAAAAGTAAAAGCTTGTGTTTTGCTTCTCCAAAATGATAAAATTACTTACATAATTCATTATTACTTTCCAAAATACATTTGAGCATACCTTTATCTTTGGCTCAAATAAATTCTTGTTTATTTAACAACAATTTACATAGTTTTTTAAAAACTTCTCTGTATTTTAAACTATTCGATTATAATGATTAAATTTGTAGTTTCTTCATACTACGCAATGTTAAAAGTATGATTTTCAATATCGAAAAAAATGAAAAAATGCATTTGAAAACATTTTGAAGCATACCAATGAATTCGTATTGACTTTTTTATAACATATTTAATTTACAGGAATTTCTCTGCATTTTTTTTTCTCTTTCGAACGTCCTGAAGATGACTCTGCAAGACAAAGGTTATAAATACAAAGGTTGAATAAAGAAAACATTTTGATAGTCACTGCTTATGAAACTTTTGGGAAAAACCATGAAATTTATCTATACATTACTACTCCCACACATACATATTACATAAACCACACACTCTAGCATAAAGTTCGGAATAACGCAACCCTATCTATAAATGAGGTATATAATAGTATGTGCGCAAGTGCGTTAGTTGTGTAACACTATTACCGAACAAAGATAGTACATATATATATATATATATATATATATATATATATATATATATATATATATATATATAATATGTAGGGTGAAGTACGTATATAACGTATTATAAGTGGTCCATATTTTTCCGCATTCTCAACGCGTGTAAATCAGTTTAACATAATAACCTACAAACAAACAACAAAAACAACATTTTACAAGTACAGGAAAAAAAATAATAATAAAGTTTTTTGAAGTATTTATCGTTAGAGTACATTAATGCCCTGTTTTTTTTTTCTAATATTGTGTTCGTATATATCGAAAGTATATATTATATGTATGTGTAGTAATGTTATTTAAGGTCACGAACATGAACTTGAGAATTTTATATGACTTTACGTCTTGTTATTTATTTATTGATTCACACCATAATAAATCTTGAACGCATTTTCTCTATACCACAACAAAAAGCCATTATAAACTTTGCTGTTAACATATTTCAATCAAATTGTTTGTCTGTCAAAGACCGATGACAATGCAATAATTCGATTAAAATATCCGATTATCCTGATTAGATTCGCCAGGATCCATCAATTTCTTTCCGCATCCTTTGCATGAGAGTAAGAGAGATAGAGGTAGTGCGCGAACTTCAACTAAAAAATGAAAAATAAATAATAGTTTAAAAAAACACGCTTTTATAGAAAATCCAACTAAAAAATAGAAAATAAAATTTAATAAATTTGGATTAAGAAAAGTGTAAATAAGAAACAAATGTATATTAATGGAATAACTATTGACACTAAGCACCCCACGCTTTTTTCCATTAATATACATTTGTTTCTTATTTACACTTTTCTGAATCCCAATTTATTAAATTTTATTTTCTATTTTTTAGTTGGATTTTCTATAAAAGCGTGTTTTTTTAGTTTTTTTAAATTATTATTTACTTTATTTTTTTTTTTGGTATTTGAAGAAATATACAGTCTATTTCTTTAAATTAAACCGTTTCCGAGTTTAATATTTGATCAAACGCAAAACGATCGTTTTCAAAGCTGAAAAACTATGTTAAAACATAGAATTTCTGCGATTACCAAAATTTTAAAATATTTTTTGAATATCTTTTAACAAAATTCTGAAGAGTAGTTACAGATTATTACATTCTAAAGCCTTGTTTTCTACACGACACATATGTAAAACGTATCTCTACATATGTTTTAGCGTCATTTTGGCGATTATAAAACGAAACTTCAGGATTTTGTTAAGGGATGTTCAAAGATTATTTAAGAATTTTAATAATCTCAAAAATTTATGTTTTTAATATTGTTCTTCAGCCTAGAAAACGGCCTTTTTGAGTTTTTTTACAATAAATTAACATTAAAATGTCTACTCTATAGCTCGGAAACGTTCAGCTTAACGAAAAAATGACTAAGAGATCTATTTAAAATGACCAAAAACACCTAAAAACGACTAAAATATTCGGTCGTTCGCGTTTGTAAACATAATTAGTTTAAAAAAATTGGGACTAGATTTTCGTTGGGAAAAATCTTGATCCTTATTCAGTGGCATATCCCAAACGTGAAAAAAATCGAATGGGAAAATTTCTTTTACAAATGAGATTTTCACCTTGCCTTATTGATGGGTTCTCTTTTGCAGAATTTCAAAAACTATGAGGTTTATGGCCAACATTGTTCTTGGCATAAAGTTTGAATAAAATGGGATCTTTATATGTCAACGATCGGCAACTATCGTAGAGATTTAGCTGATGTTTATTTCAGAAATGAAGGGAGGACAATTAAAGTTGTTTCTTTTAAAAACACTAACAACATTTGTTTTAACATTTGTTTAAGTTTAAGGTTTTGCTCTATTTTTCTTCGATGTCAGTATAGATGTTTTACTATCCGTTTCATAACTGATATAATCTTTGCAATCGTTTTGTAACGAACTCATTTGGTTTTCGAAAAAAAAATGTGTCGAATAAATTTAATAGAAACACCATTTCTATGGCCAGTATATGTAAATATACAAGGTATATTCTGTTTGATTACGACTTTGTAGGCATGAATGTTTGGCATATGTGTTCATAAAATATCCTAATTCGGCAATTTCCACATGTCCGTCTGTCCATCTATCCGTGGACACGATAACTCAAGAACGAAAAGAGATAACGAGCTGAAATTTTATGTGTTCTAGAACAAAAAAGTAGGGTCAAGTTCGTTAATGGGCAAAACGGACCATGTTTGGGCAAAATGGGCAAAAATGCCAATCTTTGAAACCGTAAGAGATATAACAAAAATTTAATAACAAAAAATCTTCTTTTTAAAATAAACAACTTTTGTTTGAACAATTTTTCCACAATAGTTTTAAATGCTTTAAAGTTGCTGGGAAAGCGAAAAATATGACCATCTTTTTACAAATAATTCATATTTTATAAACATTGAACTGGCAGAATAGGGAATATGCATGAAAAATTTTTTTCACATTTATTTTCAGAATATGAAAATACTGTTAATACTGTAATAATATTTAAAAACGAAATTAAAATCCGACAATATCAAGCAAGCTATAAGCTTTTAAAGATTATTATCTGTCTCTTTCTTGCAAAAATACTAAAAACGGTGTTTTACGAGTATTTTAAATGGTGAAAGTGTAATATGACGTCACATAACATATCAAGAGGGCTATCACTCTCTTTGTCTAATCGGGAATTTCAATCATTCATATCTCGCTTATTTTTAAAGTTATTTAAAAAGTAATTTTACCTTGATATTTGTCAAGTAAACATGCTTCAGTTCAAGTGAAAAAAAATTTTCATGCATATTCCCTATTGTTAACAATTCAAACATTGATATACAACTCAGTATATACTGGGTATTCAAACAATTAACTCAATTAGTTGTTACATTACTTGTTGTTCTTAAAATTGTTTCAAAAATCGAAGGCTACAATAATTAAAAAAAAAAGATTATAATTGAAATAAATATGTTTTTAGGTTAAGTACTCAAACGGAATCATTGTTTGAGAATCACTGTAGTAATTTTGAATAAAAATCTAAATATGATTGTTATATAAGAACGCAACGCACGATTTGCGTGTTACGTAGTACTCAAAAACGTTTTTTCGTACAAGGTACGTAACAAATTTTTCTCTTTTGTTCAAAATTTTATGTGAATAATTATTTTGAACATGCAATATCAATCATAAATTGTTTTGTAAGTGGTATTACTGTACATTTTAATATCATTTAAAAAATAATAAATTTAAGTATAGGTAAATACAGAGTGTGCGGGAAGTAGTACTATGAACCATAACAGTTGATTTGTGCCTTATTTAATCGGTTTTCGAAAAAAATTTCCATTTAAAAGTTGCTTATATTTATAATGAAAAACTTTTATCAAAAGCAATTATAAAATTTATAAAAATGACATCAACTTTTGTGGACCATATTATATAAAATTGAAAAGGATGATAAAAATTATTAGAAAGAGGGGTACCGCAAATGGGTCCCTAGCAGCTAGACCAGCAGCTAGCTTCTCTGTGCCCTCCTTGAGAACAACCTGTCACCCGTAGGCGTGACGTCTCCGGGTAAGGGGTGCTATTAAACTATAGGAAACTATAGGATTCTGTTGAGGCCAGACGCCACACAGAAGGCTCACAACTTCTCCGCCGGCATTGCTTCCAGGATTGATGGAACCAAGGTTTCGGAACCAAAAATTCTATACCTGACACCTTGCAGATTTCTGCAGATGCAAATAACATGTATGGAGGTTTTAGCGTCCTCCATACAAGTGGGATCATGGAAGATCCCCAAGTTATGAAGGTGGTAGTTAAATCGACAGTGTCCTGTCAAGAGCCCCACCATCCTTGAAAAGGATGATAGAAAACGTCAATTTGAGATTGATTCCTCCAATGTTGTAACGTTCCAATTCGAAGTTTTTTGCAATTTTCATTTATTTCAAAATCACACACCTTACAGTAATGGCCTGTCGCATGCTCTGCGCAAAGTCCCAGTAATCGAGATGATGAGCTTGTCTTCAAAACTATTAAGTATAGTTATGAAAAATTTATCTTTCATCTCTATAATTGTTACTGTCATAATCCAAACAATCTTTTAACGCAGGCAACTTAGAAACGACTATCTTGACATCGATATACACTCCCGTTCATAAAAATTGAACCTGTAAGTAACATTTTAATCGTATATAATACTAGATATATCTATATATATATATATATATATATATATATATATATATATATATATATATATATATATAACATTACATACAGTAACACTTAGAATGTTTCAACTGGTTCAAGTTTTATAAACGGGAGTGTACATTCAACGAATATAAACACAAATTTATTTGATTATATTTTATAAAATTTTGAAACTACTTACGAATTATTTCATCAATAGATTGAATTGAATATTGTTAACTCACCTGAAACAAAAAAAAGACATCAGTTAATGGACGTTATATTATCGAATGATAATTAGTGAGAACTCTAGGTTTTTGAAATAAAATTTCAAATTCGTCCCCTTTACCTAGATCAGTTTTTTGTATTATAAATACGTATTTCGACTACAATGTAGTCATCATCAGTATAAATTAGCTAGTCGTGCTTTACTCTTTGACAATTAGAGATAGTTATAAAGTCGAGATCAACAGACAAAAAATAAATAGAAAATTAACTAGATTAAACTATATACTAGATTTAAAATATAATAAATTTTAAATTATATTGAAATTGCTCTTGTTAAAATTTCTTCATTCACATTTGTTCCTGTTAATTTTACTCTTATTAAAATTACTCTTATATTGTCCCAGGATATGTTACTTGTTACTAATTTGGTGACGGTATCACACATCAGTAAAGCACGACTAGCTAATTTATACTGATGATGACTACATTGTAGTCGAAATACGTATTTATAATACAAAAAACTGATCTAGGTAAAGGGGACGAATTTGAAATTTTATTATCAGTTAATGGGTTAATTCTAAAATTTTGGGGCAAACAATTTGCCTTGACTTAGAAGCTTTGATATCTTAATCTGGCTTTCTACTTATTCTTAAATTAATGCTTCGTTTAGACTACGATATAAGTTGCGACACAAATGTCAGACAAATTTCTTTACTGTTCACACTTAAACAGATTTTTGGACCTCCGTTAAGCTAGCAGAGCAAAGTACCGAAAATGAATTTACTACGTACCAGAATTATGTGTTGCAATTAAAATTTTTGTGTTTTTTTCGTTTTAGGCTGAATATGAAAATTAAAAGTGCTCGGCTAGCTTAATATCAAGACAGCAGAGCATCGATTATAAAGTCCCGAAAAAGAATTTACTACCTACCAGCATTAAGTGCTAATTATGTGTTGCAATTAAAATTTTTGTGCTTTTTTAGTTTCGGCGGAAATTAAAAATTAAAAGTGCTCGGCTAGGTTAACTGCAAGTAAGTAGAGCATCGGTTTTTAATTCCCAAACATGAATTTACAACGTACCAGAATTAAGTGCTAATTGAAAATTCAAAACGCTCGGCTAGCTTATCATCAAGACAGTAGAGCATCGGTTTATTTTTGCAATAGTCATATTTGAACTAACATAATATTTATATGCTTTTCAAATGTCGAAGAGTCAAATCCATAACTCTTTTATTTCCCCAAAAATAAACCCTCGAAGATCCAAACTGATCTTAAAAATGAGCATGAAATTTTAATTGCAACACATAATTAGCACATAAAAAGCACTTAATTCTGGTACGTAGTAAATTTATTTTCGGGACTTTACAAACGATGCTCTCCTGTCTTGATGTTAAGCTAGCCGAGCGCTTTTAATTTTGAATTTCCGTCGAAACAAAAAAAGCACAAAAATTTTAATTGCAGCACATAATTAGCACATAAAAAGCACTTAATTCTGGTAGGTAGTAAATTCATTTTCGGGACTTTATAACCGATGCTCTGCTGTCTTGATATTAAGCTAGCCGAGCACTTTTAATTTTCATATTCCGCCGTAATGAAAAAAGCACAAAAATTTTAATTGCAGCACATAATAAGCACATAATTAGCACTTAATTCTGGTAGGTAGTAAATTCATGTTCGGGACTTTATAACCGATGCTCCGCTGTCTTGATATTAAGCTATCCGAGCACTTTTAATTTTCATATTCCGCCGTAATGAAACTAGAGATACTCGTGCGCACACATAGACACTCGGTGTATACACTGAGTGTACGGTGTCGTAATCTAAATGAACCTTAAATTGCCTCTTAAACCTTAAATTAAAATACGAATTACAATCTTAAAACAGTTATAGGTGTAATAAAAAAAATCAAATCAAAAAGCACCAATCAAGAGCGATTTTAGAATAGAGTTTAACGTCGGTCAAACGCATACAAGCAAGGCACAACCAAGAAACGTCGTGAAACTGTCACCAAATTAGCAACGAATAACATATCCTGAGACAATATAAGAGTAATTTTAACAAGAGTAATTTCAATAAAATTTATTATATTTTAATTTGATTTTTGTCTATTGATTTCGATTTTCTATCTATTTCTAATTGTCAAAGAGTAAATTACGACTAGGTAATTTATACTGATGATGACTACTTTGTAGTCGAAATACGTGTTTATAATACAAAAATTTAGGTATTGAGGTGAATTTGAACTTTATTTCAAAAACCTAGGGTTCTCATTAGTTATCATTTGATAATCTAATATTTAAATTCCATTTCGGTTACGTAACAACACAAATTCGAAAGGACTAGCGTAAGAGTCAGCCAAGTAGCCGCGCATGTTCAAGCGTTGTTTCTACTTGGCACTGGGAGGTTATGGGTTCGAATCCCGACACCGGCAGTTTGTCAATTAAAAATTAATTGGGCGGTTGATTGACTAAACTGTCGGCGTATGGACAAGAACGAAATCACCGGCTGTGCTTGTGAAGGTTTCCTGCAGTTTCCCTTCACGAACTCCAGATGAATATCGGCATAGTTCCTATCAAAGTCGGCTGCAGCCGCACACCTACAAATTCCTTGTCTGCATACGAATTCCTGATCCTCCAGGCACATCATAAAAATGTAAAGTAAAAATTAATAAAGGTTGAAAAATAATGATGTGGGTGGCCTCTGTTATAGACCGTTGTGTCTCAAAAACGGAGGTTAAACCCCATTATTATGATTATTATTATTATTAATATTTAAATTCCATTTCGGTTACGTAACACAAATTCGAAAGGACTAGCATATACTTTATAGAAAAATGTCATTGAATTTTAATTAAATATTGATAAGAAAAAAATTAACTCGTCAACCAGGAATCGATCCTCGGCCCTCTGGATATCTAGGATTGGCGGCACTTCCGAGGTGGAAATTTGTATGGATTTTGTTTATTTACAGTATCAGTACGTGCAACTGAATCTAATTTTTTTTTAAAATAACTTCTGTAATTTAATGCAACACAATATTCTCTATTAACTGTACTACATTGTACATTTAATTTGACCGTATAACCAGAAGTCTTATATCGCGCTTATGTTTCAGATAATTAATATATGGTTACATTACAGTACACTCAAGAGACTGGTGGTCTTTAATAATATGTTAAGAGTACACAAATAATAATATCTTCTACTACTCATGTAAGTTTGTATTATTGAGAGGCTTAAGTTACCTATACACCTAACAATTTATAATACTGCAGCATCCATCATGTAACATCGATCGAACCGGCGTCGTAACGATATATTATAACGTGTGTAGTATGCCAATGCCAACACCGAGCGTTGGCGTTTCTACATTAAATGTCTTATAACTCAAAAAGTATGGACATTAGAAAAAAAAGTTTTAAACTAAAGTTGTAGAGAATAAACTGATCTTTACAAATGGACTGATTCATTTTATTGATTAATCTAATATTTCAAAAGTTATCGGCCGCGATAGAAAAACAGGTTCATTAAATGGGACATAAATCGTCAATGGTAAGTTTTACACAAAAATTTACTGGAAACAAAAGTGCGAAATTTTATTCTCTACAATAATGGTCTTTATAACTTTTGCCCTAAAGTGCATAGTTTCCGAGATATTGGCCAAAAACGTTTTTTTCAAGATGGCGCTTGAAGCGGCACCTGGATCTGTCAGCATTTTGTGATTTTATGCTCAGTAAGTGATCCTAAACCTTATAAAAAAAAAAATTGGATCGGAAATTTAGTGCAAAGTTAAATGGTATTTTGACTGGCGTATAGGACAAATTGAATTCTTCGCAATACGCAATAATTCAATGGTTTGCAATACGCAGTTTTTTTTATAAATTTTAATTGTATCATTGATCAAAGATTAAACTGTTGGAAAATATATAGGTACTATGGACCACAAAGTCGGAATGCCCTTTATAGGCCCAAGAACTGCTGTAGCTGGCAAAACGGAACAATGTTAAATAGATTTGGGTGCCGGGTCACAGTGGCTTCGAAGGATACGAAAAAGCAGATGCCTTATGTGATCAAACAGGTGATCAACGAGTGGTCAAATGCTAAACACCCTGATCACTGGGGAAAAGTACCGTGGCAGGAGCTCGGGAAAATACAGCTTCAGAGTGCAACCAAGAGGCTATCTCTCGATGCATTGAAGCTGAACACAATGAGACTCTGTAACGGGCATTGTGTCCAGATTGTGTGGCGAGGAAAAAGAAACATCCAGCCACATCATCTTTGACTGCGAACCTCTAGGTTACAGCAGATACAAGATATTCGGTGCATCACACCCCGAATATATGAACCTTCAGGAAGACCAAATAAGCATGTTTCTAGCTATTCCCAACATATGGGAGAAGCGAATATCGTCGGACTGAAAAAGGAGGAGAACAATGGACCATAAGGTGCAATACTTTTTAGAGACCAAGATGTATCTATCTATCTATCTATGGACCACAAAAGTGTGTCATTTCATGTCATTTTTTTAAATTTTATCACTGCATTGACTGCAAAATCGAATCAATAAGGGGCACAAATAAACTATAAGAACTCGCCCTACTAAACGCTCATTGATTGCCGTTCGATTTTGGAATTAAATGATGAGCAAACCTAAATCATAGCCCGTCAAATTCCATACGACTTTTGATCAGTGAATGTACGTTTTTGCGACTGATTTGAATTGAACACATTTGTTCTCGAAAAAATATTTCGAATATAAAAAAAAGGTTCGTTATTAAAAATGTGGACAACTTTGAGTCTAAACATTTTTTCAAACGAAACAAATTCAGCAAGAATTAATCGTAAAAATTTGAACCAGGTACGTCAATTTTGACCGCTATACTACAGATGAAGCCGGAGAAGTGAATGAAACTTTTTGTTACACTGTATACAGCAAGTATGTCGTTATCCATACACCTGATTTAGTGTCTCCCATTCGTTTCTTGTTTCATATGTTAAATACATGCTATATCAATTAATATATTTTACATTGTATATTAATTGATATTCATAATTGCGATAGTTACGTTTTTTTTCTTTTCATACTTATTTTAAGGCCCTCGTAAGCTTTCGAACTTCTTCGAAAATTCGTTAAAAATGTGAAATCAAGAATTTAATTTTTTTCCACCCTATAATCTTTATAATAATTTTTCAAATTTACTCGGTTTTCAGCGCGCGCGGTATATGAACCCTTAATAGTGTAGCTCGCTTTTATACCTCAAATGCAATAACCCGAATTGATGCACTACAAATATATTTGCATAGTCAAGAAAGAAAAGAAAATGGGTCTGTAAGCGGCATTACAATAAGTTGTTACGTGTGTAGGAACCATTTTTTATGTATACGTGAATGTATAGTCTATATTTGATTCGTACACACTGCGGTTTGAGAATGCGGTAAGACAAATCATGTTTGAAAAAAAATTATTTCCTTGTTTCTTTATTTCCTACTTTACTGTATTTTTTTCACTCATAATATCTTTTTGTTTATTTGTATATGTTTATAGTTAGTTGTACAACGACGTGATTTCTGAACATTCTGAGGTTCACTTCCTACATGTTCAATTATTAAACGAAGAAAAATTGTTAACATTCATATGAAAATTTCTAGGCAAACGAAACACTCACAAACCAATTATATCGAATTATTAAATCTTCTATTATCGAAAATATCCAGTAATTGTGAAAGCTCGAGCTCACCATCTTGAGTACGAGATTAGCATTTGGAACACTGTGGTTGATGAAATCAATGGATTTAGAAATACACCTTGTAAATAGTATACCGTCTGTTTTGAACAGCTTTGCTAATAGAGAATCAATGTTAAATATTATTTACTATAATAATTATGAAATGCTTCATAAAGCAATCAAAATAGTGGAGGAACTCTGTAGTCTGTAGTGTGTGAGTGCATACGTAATGCATAATAATATTATAAATTAAGTGAGCATCACTAAATCCCCACTCGTAAATGGCATCAAACAAAGATGTTTTGTAAGTATGTGCATGTATGTATGTATGTATGGTTTTATAGTAAATATTTTATTTATTTATTTACTATTAGAAATGCTTTTGAAAACAGACAGTATAAAAGTACTGTTATATACACAAACGCATGTTTTTGTAATCTTATAATATATGCCCTTTGTGTAAATATGCCCTTTGTGTAAATATGCTTTTTGTGTAAGTCACTGACTCACTTACTCACGTATACAAATTCTAACCAACTTCTAGACATTCTAGAAGGATTCGGTTTTTTGCACTCGACACGGAATCACTTCAAACTTGTGGGAAAAATAGGAAAACTTAAAATTTTCCCAATGCAACCCTCCGAAAATGGGGAAAAAATTACTTTTTTGTAGTTTTATTCATGCTAGAAGGATGCGGCTTTCTGCATCATGTCAAGGACATACAGACGACTTTGCAGTGCGTTCCGAAATACGGATTCTTTTATTAAGACTTCATTCATATGAATCTTTCATCACTCAAAATTTTTAATGATTTTCAAAAATCGCTTTGTGGTCAAATTACACCTGATAAAAAATGACTAGTAATAACTGTTTAAATCAGAAGTTAGAAATTTAAAGAAATAACATTCTAATTCATACATGATCTGGAAATTTTTAAACTATATACAATATATTTTAATATATTTTTAATTTTGTTATATAAATTTATTTTTTTAATTTGTCCATAAATAATTATTTATTTATAATAATAATAATGAATTAAAATATTAAAATAACATTTATAATAATAGTAATTAATATCTCATAAATATTCAATTAAAATGAGATCGTATTTAATTTTCTTAATTAAGTATCCCATTCAGAAGTGATCAAATGAAACATATGTTGTCGTTGATCATCACACTCACCACTCAATGTATTAAAGATGGTATACATACAATACATTGATCTATCTGCATGTTAAGGACGTTTATTCGCTACGCTAGATTCGAATTTATTTAGAATTTTAAAAAAGTTGTAAAGTATATCAATAATCTTACTTAAAGTATCTTTATAACCTTTTTTTATTTGTCCTAAATATTTTAAAAGTATTTATTGTAAAATATCAGTAAATTGTAAATTAGAAATTGATTTGACTTGATTTGACAGATCTGACATTAAAACAATGTTGTATATTTGTGTGTATGTGTATATTTTTTAACTGTGAGCTGTCGCCAGTTTTCAAAATATAGTGACAAAAACAAACCTAACAAAACAGTTTTAATTTTATTAAGTAAATTAATTCAAACGTTCGTCAATACCATTTTCTTAATGCAAATATATAAACTGCATATTTTAAAGAATATTTATAAATATTATTTATTATGGTGTCTACTTTAATAATATAGTTATTATAATTTTAAGGACATTCGAAAGAGTCATTTTGCGGGGAAAAACGTAAGGGGGGTATCAATCGACTGCGCATGCCCGCAGCGTTACAGATTTAATGTTTACGTTGAAACTAGATTTAAATATTCTATGGTTATTTGGTAAATAATAATACTCGTGAGTCGTGACTCGTAATTTTTCTTTTATTTTGAATAAAAAAGTAAAATCTTGTGTTTTGCTTCTCTAAAACTACTTATTTAATTCATTATTACTTTCCAATATGCATTTGAACATTTATTGACTTTCTATGGCATTTATGCATTAGAATTGCTACAACTATTGACTTTCTATGGCATTTATGGATTAGAATTGCTACTACATATTAAAAAATTCAAGTAAGTATGAAAGAGACAACTGTTACAACATAAGAAAGAGTGAAATTGTCATACCCCCATAGAACTGTATTTTTTGAAAGAAGTGCAAATTATATGGGTGGTAAAATTTATAACAAGTTGCCAGAAAATATAAAACGTGAACAAATCTACAAAAAATTTAAAAGTATAGTTAAGAGTTATTTATTAAAATTCTTGCCGTGCATCTAGGGATCTAGGGTAAGTATAAGCAATCCGGAGGGGAGACATAAAATAAAATAAATGTACACACATATGAAAGTCAATATACACTCCCGTTCAATAAAATTGAACAGACATGAAATGTTAATATTTCTACATTTCATACAACTCCTCACTTTTGTGACTCTCTGTATAATTATGCATTTATAAACAAAGATAAGTAGTATATATTTTAGAGGCACTACAGACGTTGAACAGCAACATAGCGTGATGCTCTGTGTGTATAGTGGTTGCAGCAACAAAAAACATGTCCTTGAACGGTTGCTGCAACAATAAAAATTATTTGATATTTTGTAGGAGTTAAATGTTCATATACAAATTGCCATATTATCTGAAATGTTATGCTTTCCTAATATTTTATTATGTTTTATTACCTATATTGGTTACAATTTACATTATATATAATATATACAGTGTGTCTACTTAAGTTGGCTCCATATGAAAAACTTTTTTATTATAAGGTTTACGAAAAAAAGTTATCTTTTATAAAAATTTCTGCTTTCGAAAATATTAACATGCCGCTATTTACTTTTGACATCGAATGTACAGGGTGTGCAGAAATTGAAAAAAGTTCGATAGGAATTTTTTTTCCACTTCAATTTTAAATTAAATTTTGCAAATCCTACTTATAAAACACGTTATCTGTTATTCTAATTAACCAGTCATCGTACTTCAAATGTTTATTTGCTGATTTGAAACATTTAATGAATGATATGTAACAAAATAATGAATATAGAACATTTATTTTTCATACATTACATTACAAATACAATTATTATTGTTGACGTAAGTAACAACAGTTATCTTCAGTTCGTTTTTGCCTCAACGTATCTACCTTCGCGTTCCATACATGTAATTGTTCTTTTACAAAATTCTTTGAATCCACTCCTACATATCTCGGGAGTGATTTCTGAACCGTTTCCCGTATAATCTGTTCTATATGGTCTACATTTAGAACAAAAATATACAAAATTTAATTTAAAATTGAAGTGGTCAACACATTTCTATCGAACTTTTTCAATTTTTAGACACCCTATACATTTGATGTCAAAAGTGAATAGCTGAATATTAATATTTTCGAATGCAGAGATTTTTATAAAGAATAACTTTTTTTCGTAAACCTTATAATTAATAAAAAAGTTTTCCATATGGAGCCTACTTAAGTAGACACACTGTATATATTTTATTATTTTATCATCCCAATACTAGTTGTTACTAGAGATACATACATATAAATAAACTATACAAATTAAATGAGATAGATAGACACAAGATGAGAAATGATTGAATTTTTATGACTAGAGTCATAAAATAATAAAAATTAAATTTTATGTTCCCAAACTTTGGTTGCAGCGTCTGTACTGAAAATATTTTATAGGCGGAGTTCAATGTTGCTGCAACCATGTTCTGCGTCAATTCTGTACTTTAAGTAAAAAAAAAAATGGAAGTATAGAAGTATATATATTTACAACAACAATAATCAAAATAGTGAGAAACTGAATCGGTTCAGATCTGTTCAATTTTATTGAACGAGAGTGTACATGCATACAAATATAATTTAAATGATTTTTAATCTCTTTGACCCCATATTTGTGACATACCGAGGTTGGATTCGAATCCACCGGAAGTGTTTTCCCATAAGGTCAGGAGGGTCCTTTCATCTTCTTCCAATTACGGGAATGTTTGAAAATTGACTTGTAAGATTTTAACTTAACATACAAATAATTGAAATTAAAGTTCTGTTTGAAACATTTTTTATACTATCAATAATATCAATTTTTTATACTATCAGGTGGATTTTTTTAATACATATTTTATAAATGAATATTTTTTTACAAATTTGCAACGAATTATCCCATGACTCAATTCACACTAGACGTTTAAAACAAGTTCTGTTCCAAAATACCAAATAGTCTATGTATTTAAATAGAAAATGAAATGATTTGATTATTTATGAATTGTAAGTGTTCCCAAAGGTGAATATAAAATCGATATTGAATTTAATTGATTTAGATTATATATTTGTAATTCAATTGATTCCAATATATGTATTAACTAGAGATATCTGTGTATTAACAAGTCACTTGAGATAAATCATTTTTGTGATTACACACAAAATACAACACATCTTACACACAACACATGGAGATTATTCTCAGAGGTCTGCTGTTCCAGTTACCTATGTTTATTACCGTCTAATACATAAGTATTAGTCGGTAATAAACTCATTTTCTAACTTCAACTTCAATAAAAGAAATTTTTCATAGAACAAAAACATAGCTAACTCATACAATCCTATGGACACATGACATATAGTTCAGGAGACTAAAGGGTTTTTCAGGATGATGAGCATCAAGCTGGTACTTTGTAAGTAGCTTCATTTTGACAACTCGCCCAACTTTTGTAATAGGGAATATGCATGAAAATTTTTTTCTCACATGAATTGAAGCATGTTTACTTGACAAATATCAAGGTAAAATTACTTTTTAAATAACTTTAAAAATAAGCGAGATATGAATGATTGAAATTCCCGATTAAACAAAGAGGGTGATAGCCCTCTTGATATGTTATGTGACGTCATATTACACTTTCACCATTTAAAATACACGTAAAACTCCGTTTTTAGTATTTTTGCAAGAAAGAGACAGATAATAATCTTTAAAAGCTGATAGCTTCCTTGATATTTGTCGGATTTTAATTTCGTTTTTAAATATTATTACAGTATTAACAGTATTTTCATATTCTGAAAATAAATGTGAAAAAAAATTTTCGTGCATATTCCCTATTATAAAATTTTGGAAAACGGTATCGAAATTATCTGGAAGCCGTTGAACATTGAAGATGGGAGACTCGGAGTCCATTCCATTGAATTTGTAGGACGAAAATTTTTCCTAGTTCTTCACTTGATTATCTTAAATTATGTAAAACTTCATGCCCGCCCAACTAATATCTGTTGTATTAGAAAAAATAATCGACAGAATTAAAAAAAAAAACTAGGAGAGTAAAGCTAAATATTTATTATATAAATTTAAAAAAAAACGAATCGTGTGTTACCGTTTTGTTTTTGAAATATAAAAGTTTAAATGTATTTATTTTCTTCAAATCAACATTATTTTGCATATGTGAACAGAGTATTTGTCTATGTGTTGTATATGTGTATTTATGTGTTTGTGCTATAATCAAATCAACCCGGTTTGTTATGCTGAATGCATAACACAGTGCTGGTGGAACGTCCTTAAATATCATTGATCAATAGATTATAAAGATTTTGAAATAATCACAATAATCATGAATTCTCTGTACAGAGGAGCACTGGTTTACGAGTGCTACGTTTAATTTATAATATGTTTATATCATACCTAGAGTACAGAGATATTGATCACATAGCACAAAGCCTCCAGGCAGAAATACGTTATATAAAGTGGAATGAGGTTATTCAAGGGGGTGTTAGTAATAGGTTAGGTTTTAGTAGGGTGTTTGTACTCTTTCCACTACATTATATACATTATATACTGCTGTTGTTCCTCGTGTATGTATTTATACATAGATTATATATATATATATATATATATATATATATATATATATATATATATATATATATATATATATATATATATATATATATATATATATATATATATATATATATACGGAGTAATATATATGGAGTGATTCAAAAATAATTGTCATTGGATGCAGAACAGCCTGCTTACTTGGAACTGCCTACTTGGAAACTGGGAGGTTCTGGCTTTGTATCCCGACATCGGCAGTTTGTCAATTATTAAGAAAAAAAAAAGTTCGTTACGCAGGAGCTGCTCCAACTTAGCGAATTTCCGTAAAATACATAAACCAATTTCTAGCGATCACAATTTTAGTCTGATCAAAATGAAATATGATTTTAGTATTTGCAAGGCCAATTTTATTAATAAATGTCATACGTGAAGGGGAAATGGGGGCATAATGAAAGAAGAAAACACAAAATACAAAATATCTCTTTTAATATTAGAACAATCAAAAAATGCGTAAGGCATAAAGTTGTAGAAAATCATGTTTGCTACAATTCATCACCTTATCATTTTTGCTCAAACTCTAATGAGTACAGAGATAGTGAGGAATTTAGTTTTCAATCTTAAACCGTCAATATTTCTGTAAATATTAGTGACACAAAAAAAATGATAAGAAACAAAACTACAGTAAAATTTAATACCTAAAACTTTACTTCTTATAAATTTTTCGATTTTTCGAATATTAAGGGAGATATGTCAAATTTTGTGTTTCGCCCTCCCTCTAAACCCCCCTTTCCCCTCGTCCGATTTTACCCATTAACGAACTTGACCTTTTGAACACCAAAAGAGCCTCAAATACCAAATTTCATTCCGATAAAATGTAAACTGTGACCGCTAGAATGATTACAGACATATATATATATATATATATATATATATATATATATATATATATATATATATATATATATATATATGTATATATATATATATGTCCATAGATATATATATATATATATAAATTTTACAGATGGTGATTTTTGACATCTACTAGGTAGGATCGATGGACATTTGAAGAAATTTTTGCGCAATTTTGACTTCGGTACAAGGGGGCGGTTAATTGACTAAACTGTCGGAGTATGGACAAGAATGAAGTAACCGTATACACAAACCGTATAACTTCCACTCCACTCACATCCTCACATTCTTAGGCATCACAATCTTATGGCCAAAGTGTAGCCCGTCCAGGGCAGTCTTTACCATCTATCTATCTAGCTATGTTCTAAGGCAGGCATGGCGAACCTATGGCACGCGTACTCAACTTGCAATGCGTAACGAATTTTTCTGGCTCGCCACATAATAATGTAATCGACTAATTGAAAACGTTTGAATATTTCGATGTTAGTGTTGCTCGCAGTTTCTCATAGTTGTATCCCATCGGTCCATACTGGTTTTACACTAATGAAAGCTACTTTTTAACCCGACTTCAAAAAGGAGGATGGTTCTCAATTCGTCTGTATTTTTTTTAAACACTTTATTGTTTAATGAAAGCTTTGATTTTTCTCCTATAAGCCAATAATATTTTAAGAGATTTACGTTTAGCTATTTTTTTTTTGGTCCAGATGTGTTTTTCTTATGTAGGTCTTCTATCTAGGTGCAACCCCAAGTATTTAACTTCATTAGCTTGTGGTAAACTAACAGTGTTCACGTAAACAACTGGGCAAGTTTCTCTCCGAGTGGTAAACGAGACTTGAACGGATTTCGATTCAGTAACTTGAATGCGCCATTTGTATAACCAATGTTGAATTTTATTTAACGTATTATGTAGCTTTCTAGAAGTTAAACTTGGATTGATGATTTAATTTCATTGATTGATTTCCCTGGGTTTAGGATAAGAATGATTTGCGATATTTTCCAAAGACAAGGAAAATATCCGGCTCTTAAAATTGCATTAAACATGTTGTTAATCATAGTTATTATAATATACAATTTACTAGGACCCAAAGGTACCCTCTCAGACCTATTCTAAGGTAGTTTTCGTAAAGTATTATATATACGAGAATATCACGTTAGATCTAGTTGCTCCAAAATTTGGAAAACCGAAGCAAGGTTTATTTTAATTTTCGATTTGCAACCATACGAGAATGTTTTGTATACAATAATTGTTCCAAATGTTAAATTGATAGCCTACGGCAAAACAGCAATGTAAAGAGTTTTGACCGAACGCAAAGATTTTAAATTAATGCAATTATGTTAATTACTACCGCTTAGGCTTAGTATACTGATGTTTTGTTCAAAACGGTTTAAATAACCTCCATAATTCTATAGTGAAACGCTAGCAAAGGACTCTTGGATTTCTTATGGAATAAGTTTACAAGAATAATTATGGAATAAACTTGCATTAAATTTTTTATTTTTGGATATATTATTCTTCTTCTAAGCCAAAATTTCAATAGTTTTAGCCACAAAATTGATTTGTCTACTCTTTCGCATATCACATAGACCATATAGCTCATGTGAAATACAGCAGTGCAAAAAAACCTGATTATAATAAATCATGCTGTATAATATGCGAAGTCAATACATAATATATATGTCGCAGATGGATTGTCGAATCCGCTGTTTTACAAAACCGCTAGATGTTTTACATAACAACTCCGTTATGCAAAACAACTGAACGACGTTCAGCTGGATTGTCATTGCGATACGTTTTACAAAACTACTACCCACGTTTAGACGTAATGCAGAATAGCTTATCTGTAGTCACAAAGAGCGTTTTGATATAGGGAAATATATACAACGGCTTTTAGTGCGGGGCCCGGAAACCCGAACAAACTCGGGGTAAGACCGATGAAGTGAAAGATTTTAGTACTCGGTTGTATTAGTTACCTTATTTAATTTCAATAATTGTTCACACTATATGTAAAATATATAGAACTTGTTAGGAAAAAGGACCTTTAGTAATGGGAATTCCATTAGCCCGTTTACAATAATTCTAAGCTATGAATTTAAGGCTTAAACAATATAGACTGCTAGGTAATATAAATAGTAGTAATAATAATAATATAAACTAAAATCTACAATCTGACGTTTCATGTCACGCTGTTTTACATAACGTCTAATCGTTAACCCTGCATTGATAAACGCAAAACGTTTAAGCAATATACGTGTTAAAGTTCAGTAATTATGTAAAACCGCTAAACGTCGTTCAGTTGTTTTATATAATGGAGTTGTTATCTAAAACAACTAGCGTTATTTTAAAACAGCGGATTCGAAATCCATCTGCGACATATATACTACACGATGTACTATGCGTCACAAAAGTCGTGTCTTTGTTTCAAAATGGTATAGTCATTTTGTGCCTTATTCAATCGATTTTTCGAAAAACATTTCGAATAAAAGTTGTTCATTATAAATATACTAACAGCTTTTATTTTAAAACATTTTCCCAAAATCGAATGAATAAGGCAATTAAATGAATATACAAATTTGAATAAAGGACACGTATTTAGTTCATAGTACTATCGAATCAAAAAGGAACATTTTTTTGGGCCGAGCGTACGATACACACACACAGATCCCGACATCGGCAATATTGAATCCTTGGCTATATTGAATCCGAAAATGATGAGAAAATTACCTATTTACGATATACTCTATGTATATATCTACATTTAGTATATAACCAGAAGTATTATGTTGTGTGCATAAATATAGGGTGAACCGTTTTATGCGGTAATGAGAAATATATTGTAGAATAAGTTTGATATAGAAAAATGATTCAATCAAAAGTTCTTAGGTTTAAGGGGGGGGGGGGGGTAGGTACGTTAGATGGAATGGTGAAGAAATATAACTTCGAGAAGCGATTCATCACGGAGTTAAAGAACAAGAGTGATTGAAACAGCGAATCCGAAATGTACTCACTTAAAAAACATACCATAAAAGGATATACTGATGGGTCAAAGACTCTAGAATGAACCGCAGCTGGTGTATATGGGCCAAGGATCAAACACTTTGAACCTATGGGCTAATTCCCCAACATCTGTCCGGCCGAAATACTGGCTATTGAAAGATGCACCCAGCTTAACCTAGATAGGAACTACTATCCAAGACGAGATATAGCGATCTCCTCCGACAGTCAAGTAGTCAGAAAAGCGCTGAGTTCTTACGTCATCAGCACAGAGATGGTATGGGATTGCTTAGAGAAACTGAACAAACTGGGTAAGAATAATAATGTCACCCTCTACTAGGTCCCAGGACAAGTGGGAATAGAGGGAAATGAGAAAGCGGATGGTCTGACAAGGAAGGGAGCATCCCTTACAGGACCGGGCCACTCTGCGGACTGGATGATGCAATCATCCAGTCCGCTCTGATCTCCTTCTATCGAGGAGATCGGAGGGCACCAAGAAGACACCAAGAGAGTCACACTCTGGAGGAACCTTCCTGGGCTCAGGCAGGCCAAGAATCTTCTCGGGAATTATAACCGCAAAAGATTTAAAACCTGCATTGGTCTAAACAAGAATAGACTGCAGCTTCAGAAAAGGTTTCTTACGGGACATTGCAAAATCAGGTGACACCTTAGAAAGCGAGGCTTGGAAAATTAGAGCAACTGCAAGTTTTGTGGATAAATGGAGGAAACTTCGGAACACCTCCTTCCTAATAGATTGTGAGGCCCATATATAAAAGAATAAAATGTCTGGGAATCTGAGCTACAATACTTAGACCCAATCCAGATCCTGTAAATCCTGAAGGAAACAAAGCTGAACGAGGACTATTCCTTGTTAGGAACCAGATGGGGAGCACAATAAATCTAATAGGTCGCAGTGCACCAAACCTCCCTCACATTACCATTCATTCATGGATTAAAACGGTCCATCCTATATATATATATATATATATATATATATATATATATATATACATATATATGTATAAATTATATATTGTTTATGAAAATAACAGGTAGACGGTAGGTACACGGTGTTGGTAGATGTGTATAAACAAACACATCTACCAACCAACTAACATTCTAATATTGTATATAGGGCAGTAAAATGAGGAAACTGCTTCGGAATTTGGAGTAACAGAGAGGATTTACGGACATAGAGGACGATGAAACCTCCATACATGTTATATGCCCCTGCAGAAGTCTACAGGGTGTCAGATATAGAATGATTGGGTCCGAAACTTTGGATCTATCAATCCGGGAGCAATCCCGGGGAAGAAGTTGTGGGCCTACTGTGTGGCGTCTGGCCTCGCCAGAATCCTATGGCCTCATCTGCTTAAAATAGCACCTCTTGCACGGAGGCGTCTCGCCTTCGGGTGACAGGTTGTTCTCAAGGAGGGCACAGAGGACCCCCTTGGTGTAGGTGCTAGGGATCCGTATGAGGTACCCCTCTTTCTGAATATTATTAACAGAGAGGAACTTTCTAAGCACCCCCTTTTCAGGCAGAGGATTTTTTACCACATATTACTGATACACTTTAGAAGATAATATCAAAAAATCCTCTGCCTGAAAAGGGGGTGCTAAGAAAGTTACTAAACAAAATAGGTGCAAAAATACGGTGTTTCGCGAATAACTTTGAAAACTAAATTTTTTTCCAAAAACTGCGCCAATCGAAAGAGGTGGAAAGGAAATACGTACAAAATTTTTTATTAGGATCAAAAGTCTGGGAGCTATGATTTTGTTAATTAAGGTCACATATCCGTCTTATATTCGTATATATATATCGTCTTACATCCATCTTAAATTCGTCACATATTCGTATATATATATATATTTCTCTTTTTTTATTATAGCAAAAATGCACCCTTTTTGGATGCGGTGGATTTTATATACCGTACGTTTAGTTTACATCTTCGTATAGTAGATCTCCCACGAGTATGAGAGAGTACATATGTATACATTAAGACCTGTGTATGAGAAGGAGGTCTTATAGGTTTGTTTTATTACTGTTGTGTTGTATGTGCTTGTATAAATTTTAGAGAGTGGGGATTTTTTGTTGAATACAAATATTATTAATTGTTTTGATAATATGCAATCATTACTATGTGAATGCTTTTGGAAAATACATGTTTGTGTATTTTATTTATTGGTATTATTACAAAAATGGGTTATTATTACACAAAAGAAGAAAAAATGCAAATTGTTAAATGGTACTTTTCCGGACATTCCGCACAGGAATGTCCTTCTCATACACATTGCTTAATGTATACATATGTACTCTCTCATACTCGTGGGAGATCTGCTATGCGAAGATGTAAACTAAACGTACGGTATAGAGTATTTATAACAATTTAAAAAAGGTTTGAGGACGATCCGAGTTGTTACTCGGAATTCCTTTAGTTAAGGTCCTTTTTTGACTCATTTTACTGTACTATTATGTTATGTACAATGTATGAATGTGATGTTGATGATGATCTATCATCAAAAACTAATATAGTCCTGAAAATTTAATAAATAATGAATTTTATAATTAATAAAAATGCTTCAAGCATTGGTTTTAATTATTATTATTATGACGTAGCTGCACATTTAATTGTTCAAAAAAAATTATAGTTTAATAAAAAAAAATTCAATTGGTGGAACTGTCATATATTATTTAATGTACTATTAATTCCATAAATAGCGTTACTTTTCCATAACACCATTTTTGGGGTCGATAGTACAAATATTACAAGGGTTTTCAACAAGGGATCAAAAATTTTGATCCCATTCTAATGTAGTAAGAAGTTTAGATTTTTATATACATTAGGATCGTTTTTTAGAAACAGTATGGATTTATTTATGTTTTTGTAACCTTTGAATATATCATCAATTTCTAAGGAAGGTAGGCAGCAATAGTAGAGGCCCTGTTTTACAGATCCTAAAGGACAAAGATTTTGTATGTAGACTAGGAATTGATAGGTTGTGCGACTGCAGCTCACTTTGATAGGAACTTGGCCGATATTCATCTGGAGTTGCGAAAGAAAAATGTAGAAACCCTTCGAAACCATAGCCGGTCACTTTCGTTGATGTCTATATGTCAACAGTTTAGTCAATAAACTGTCAGCTTAACGTCCGCTTAGGGCTTATTTCATGTCAACCGCACAGCCGTATAAACGATATATAGCCGACTACGACAGTAAACTAAGGCTTATTTCAGACCAACCCGACATTCATATTAACGACATTTAAGCCGATCACGATATTAAATAAACTAAGAATTATTTCACACTAACACGACAGTAGGCCAAAGCATTGGGAGTTGTCGGCCCCCTTATTCTTTCCGATTGTCACCTGTCGGTTAAACGACTACGACACGATGCCAATCTAATGTGAAACAACTCATTAATTTTATAACCCTTGTGCCTTGTATCCGGTGTCGTTTTCACGATTGTCAGGTTGCTGTGAAATAAGCCTAAGATGGATTGGCCATATGACCACCAACTTTTTGACCAAGTTAAACCTATACGTAATTTATTTTAGTGATTTGTTATTGTATTGGCTATTTTATAGTCCTGGCACATATTTATATAAAATCTTCCAATTTTTGTGAGATTTTATACACTTTCCACAATAACTTCAACTCCAAATAACATCTGGTATCGAGGAAAATAAAGAAACAAAAGTCTTGGTCTTCGAAAAAAGTCTCAGTCTTGAAAAATTGTCTCTTGGCGGATTACCACAAGCTGAGATTATCCCAGGGCTGAGATTATTATTTAGTACCAGGCCATTTTTTATGTTTTGACAGATGTTTTTTCACGTTTGACTTCTGAAACAATTGAAAGTTTATATTTTCAATGCGACTGAGACTATGAAAAATAGGATTATATTGAATTTGATCAAACAGAAGACTTGCAATACCAAAGAAAAGATAAAAATTTCCGAAGCGAAAGTACTAGCTTCTTTAATCATTATCTTCAGATGTCAGATGTAACGGTAACAGATCATTCCTCACTTGACTCGATATCTATTTTATTCAGATTCAGGTTCGAATAGAGGATCATCATCTGACCAGTCTTCAATTATCTGACCAACGTTGAGGTCTAGGATATATCATAAATTATGGTTGGTTTAATAAATGTATGGTTTAATAAACTAGCCACGAATGTGATGTGTATCATCAGGACATCAATGAATGTGAAATAAATACTACATACATCAAATTTGCTGATGCTATACTTCTTGGAATTTTAACACAATTTCAATAATGAATCAATTTGATTATTTCCTGATATAATCAAATTGTGTATATTTTATACAAAATTGAAACTCCAACTCATCTCGATTATTGGGACTTTGCGCAGGGCATGGGACAGGCCAAATTGTGCATAAGCACAGCAAGGCCATTCGACTGTGCTCGGATGAAACTCACTAGAACACAGTTGAGAAGGGTGGTGGGATTCTTTACAGGACACTGTCGATTGAACTACCACCTTCATAACTTGGGGATCTCTTATGATCCCACTTGTCGAGCCTGTATGGAGGACCATGAAACTTCCATCCATGTTATATGCACCTGCAGAAACCTGCAGGGTGTTAGGCATAGAATGTTGGGTCCGAAACCTTGGATCCATCAATCCTGGAAGCAATCCCGGCGGAGAAGTTGTGGGCCTCCTGTGTGGCGTCTGGCCTCGACAGAATTCTATAACTTCATCTCCTTAAAATAGCACCTCTTACCAGCCAAGTAGCCGAGCGGTCTAAGGCGTCATATCTGCGCAGTATGCAGTACTTGGAAACTGGGAGGTTATGGGTTCGAATCCCGACATCGGTAGTTTGTCAATTATAAAGATTAAAAAAAAGGGGCGGTTGATTGACTAAACTGTCGGCGTATGGACAAGAACGAAGTAACCGGCTATGCTTGAGAAGGTTTTCTGCAGTTTCCTTCACGAACTCCAGATGAATATCGGCATAGTTCCTCTCATAGTCGGCTGCAGCCGCATATCCTACCAATTCCTAATCTACTCACAAATTCCTTCCACTCCACTCACACCCTCACGTCCTAAGGCATCACAATGGACCTTATGGTCGAAGTGTAGCCCGTCCAGGGCAGCCTTTACAATCTACCTCTACCCGTAGACGTCTTGTCTTTGGGTGACAGGTTGTTCTTAAGGAGGGCACAGAGTACCCTTTGCTATAGGACCCATTTGCGGTATCCCTCTTTCTAATTATTATTATTAACTCTGATTCTAATGTAAATAATGGATGTCAAACTCGTAATTTAAAAGTAAAATTTAACGCTGGTTCTGTCCTACCGTTATAAAATTTAGAATCATTGGTTGTAGATACAATATACCATTCTTCTGTTGTAGTTTTTCTCTACTATATAATTTTATTACACTTTTGTGTCTTGATAGTAGTGTTGACCCTATTTAATATTATTTTAATAAATTATTTAAAAAGAAGTATAACTTCTTACGTGCTTGCATAAGTACACACACACACTTTACAAAACAATTGTCGTAAAACAAAAAAAATAATAGGAGAAGAAACATAATTTTTTGAATTCGAAATCCTACTTTTAGCACGTCAGGTGTCAGAATGATATCTAAGCGATAGTAACCAACAATAATCGAAAATATGGAGAACAACCGCATAATAATATTTAATTACAAATGTATATTTACTTCAAGGTTAACAGACAATTTAATGATTATTACACTAAACACGAAAATATAATTTTATCTCATTGTAAATGATTCTGCTATTAGCATAATAAATATTTGATTTATGGCAATGAAGGAGAGATATCTTATCGATTTATAAATAAATACACACATCCATTTCAACACGTTATAATGTAAAAGTACCTGCATTGTTATTTACATAGTTCCGTACCAACAAAATGACAAGCTCAATATCAATATTATTACAAATTAGTTAGTATTTTACTTCGAAAAATTTAAACGTCGTTTATACCTTATAGCAATGATTCTCAACCACTGTGCCACGACACTTTAGTGTGCTGCCAAATTCTTAAAGTGTGCCGCCAAATTTTAGAAATGTATATAGTAAAGTATTAACCAACATAAAAACGAAAAAAAGATCGAGTCTGTTAAATGTAGAAGACGATATAAGAGTAGCATTGTCATTTTTACGACCAAATATAAATGAAATTATCAAAAAACATCAAGCTCAAATTTCTCATTAAAAGTATTCTTATTAATACAACTTATTAATAAGAATACTTTTAATGAGAAATTTGAGCTTGATGTTTTTTGATAATTTCATTTATATTTGGTCGTAAAAATGACAATGCTACTCTTATATCGTCTTCTACATTTAACAGACTCGATCTTTTTTTCGTTTTTATGTTGGTTAATACTTTACTATATACATTTCTAAAATTTGGCGGCACACTTTAAGAATTTGGCAGCACACTAAAGTGTCGTGGCACAGTGGTTGAGAATCATTGCTATAAGGTATAAACGACGTTTAAATTTTTCCGTTTAAATGAATCCCTTAATAAACGTACTATTGTTTTTGGAGTACATATTACTTTATTTTACATTCAAAATTATTATAAACTATTTTACACAGTGAATTATAGGTAAGTAAACAACTTTTAAACTTATCTTTGTGTACCGTCAAATTTTGAAATCGTTAAAAGTGTGCCGCGACAAAAAAAAAGTTGAGAATCACTGCCTTATGGTAATCCCCCCACTTTACCAAATTTTTTAACAAGAGCATGCTCAAGTTAAGTTTATCGAAAAAGGTTAATTTTTGTAGAAAAATAACAAAGCTCACATTTGATTGAATAAATTTTTTTATATCCTCAATTAATAGCAAAAATAGAAAATATGGGGCACCCTCAAAATTCATCGAAACCATTAAACTTGCTAAGTAAAATATTAAAGTAGTCAAGTAAAATATTAAACTTGTCAAGTAAAATATTAAATAACTAAGAAAAATCTTGCAATGTCTTGGTTCTCAGTTAGGTTAGATTAGGTTGTAGCGACTGCCAAGATATGTCAAACTTAGAAAACTATCTATTGTCATATCGAAAAGGGCTTATCATTACTATTTGTGGTGAATATGCGACAACTTAGTCCCATTAAACATTTTAGCCTTTGGTGGGATAAGTACGATAATTAGAAGCTACTGAAAAGCGACTGGCAAGCTGTACTAACAGGTCGATCTAATAAAAGCGTATCACTATACACTTGCAATTAAAATATCTAAGCCTTATTTGCATAATAGTAAATGAAAATGATTTAGGAAAATGAAAATGACGTAATCGAACTAAATTCTTTAAGAAAATTACTTTTTTATCCACAAATTTGATTATATTATAGGATATTATATATATAGGAACAAAGGGTTCACAGTAGACGAAAGAAACGAGCTTTATTTAAGCTTTAAAAAGGCTTTAACTTTGAAGAAATGGCTATCTGGAAGGATTTATTAAAAAATAAGGTTCCTGAATCATGAAACTACGGATTTAGCCTTGTATCCTATTTTGTTTAATCAATCGTCTTAAACGCCAAAAAAAGTGGAGTACAATGGAACCTGGATAAGCGCGAAACTGGGCACATGAAAAACTAATTAAGTGAGACTAAGCCACATTATTTTGTGAAACTACCAAACAAAAACCTCCACTTACCTACTTGTCATGAACACATTGATAAGTAACAATCGCTGACGAAGTTACTCAAACAGTCTAAACGAAAAATTGAAGTATTTTTGTTGTGCGGAATTGTGAGAGGTGAAAAATCGCGAAATTAGATACGGCGGACTATGATTTGGCAGAGTCGACCTTCTATGTAGTTATAAAACACAAGGAATCTATAAATCGTAGTGTTTTGAGGAACACGGAAACATTAAGACGAACTAATTTTCCTGTCGTTAAAAAGTACCTTGTGGAATGGATTAAACAAATTCTCAATATAAAAATTCACATGGAACAATTATTATGATAGTTTTGTAAGTGAGAAAAGTTGCTTTTGCACCTTTATAGGTGAGAAAACTGGTGTCACGTGAAAAATATTGCGAGAAAAAAACCCATTCTTTTAAACTCTCCCATATCCAGGTTCGCCTGTAACAAAAATCGATACCTATATGAATGATTAAATTTCTTTAACATTCATCAAATTATGGAAATGTTTTGTATCATTTTAAATTTTAAGGATGTACGAGCACTGAAGCGACGAGCAAAAAGATTAAGGCTTGGTTTTTTGTTTACGTGTAGTTGAAGTGCATATAAATCAATTATAAAAGTTTCAGGAGGGTTACGGGGGTCTTGAATTAATTATTTAATGTTTAATCATTTATGGAGAAACCCATATTTTTACACATATATTGACATATTTTGATAATTTTCACTTGGAATAAAATAAGACGAATAAAAACTTGGAATAAAAATTTCAGGTTTTTTTTTAAAATAACTTTTTTGTTAGGCCCGGTATGACGGGCTTAAAGTAAATCTTAATTTTAACGACAAAAAATACTGAACATTATTGTTGACGTTTATGAATGTCTAGTGCTAGACTATATCTAGTGCTCGTACATCTTTAAGTGTTTAAAAAAAATTGTATATCATGCGATGACCTTAAATAATTTCATTATTAGTCTTATCATCGGTATTTATTCGTGCACCGAAGGCATATTTCCTAGAATTAGATTAACAAAGTTATGTCGTGTCGTTGTTCGGTCATAGTTTGGTGTGTTGTGTGTGGTTAACTTTGATGATGGTTATGAAACTGAATGTATTTCAAAAGTATTATTATATTTATTTACAGAGTGATCTAAAAACTAAAAATAAGACGCGGCTCGTTTTCAATTAAAATATAGAAATTTTGTGGAAGATATCTCTCAAAAATTACATTTTTTCTTTTACAATGGTGGTAACTACAATTTGCATTGTAATTATAATTCAGATTCACATGGTTTTATATATATATATATATATATATATTCAACTTCCTACTGACATTTGTTGTTCATACATTTGCGAATATGTACACTCGTGTTCATAGAAATTGAACCAGTTAAAATATGCTAACTGTTACTCTATGTATTATTCTGAATGTGACTAACTGGTTCAATTTTTACGAACAGGAGTGTACAAATAAAATCAAAACATATTTATAAACGAAAAATAGTGTTTTATAAACATTGTTTGTTTTTAAGGTAGTTCTCTTATCACATTCAAAGCAAAAAGTATAAAATACAGCTATGTCAATTGAACATATCTATACTAAACTCAAGCTTCAGAGTTCATCGATGTCAACAAATACATGCACTTAACACGTGAAAAAAATAAAATAAAACTGCAGTCGCCTTCTCCCCCCCCCCACCGTAGTCCAACGTAGCTTTTCATTGCACCCCTAGCCGTTCACGGACCACGTTGTTTATGAACGGCCTCCAATCTTATACATTTGTTTGTTTTTCTTATTCTACGTTTACAGCTGCTAATGCTGTAATTATCTCTGTTTCGGCCATTAAACTAAGCATTGCGACTCACATCATACCAATAAACACGAAAGTAATTGCCGTGTAGACACCACTATTTCATCATACTTTACATGTAGACTTTCTATTACTCACTGAAATCTGGCACGATATTTTTTGAAGATCGTGTATATACTGAGTACAAAAACATTGATGATTTGTTTCTTTTCGCTAAAAAAAACTTAATGGCATTACTGAATTACGCAATCAACTGAGTATCTTGCTTATTGTTAAATCTACTACATCGTTTGTTAAATAGATTGTGAAATAGATTTTAATATCAAATTCATCTCGACTGTTTTCAGATAGAAACATTGAAACAACACTCCATGAAATTTGATGTGACAAAGTATACAACCATTACACCACAAGAATGTACGTTAAAAGACTATTCGCTTGTTACACAGGTGATCGGTCGAACATATTGCGTCACGAATAATTTCGATACTAATAATCGCTTGGTTGACCCACATCATATATACATCTATTTACGTAATTATATTTCAAATTTTGTCCCTATTTCTAGAACATTTGTTTGTATTTTATAAATACGTATTTCGACTACAATGTAGTCATCATCAGTATGAATTAGCTAATCGTAACTATCTCTGGGATATGAATTCAGAGATATGTTGCTTGTTGCTAATTAGGTGCCTGTGTCACAATGATATTAAAAAATTCTGTCCTTTTATACGATTTGGCTGAGGGTATAATCTGACTTGAGGATTATTTAAGTTGCCTGACTACTGGATTAGGTGTGTGGAAAGCCCCACCTATTTATTGGCGGTATTCGTTGGTGACTATGCGGCGTTTGTTTTGTCACTAAAGTGAGTGTACCTACGTTAACCTTGACATTCAGGTATTGGATTTTTATTTTTATTTTTGAAAATGGTTTAATTTTATTAAATCAGAATTTGGAATTGGGCCATTGTCTAAATTCATTATCTGTTTTCTCAATTTGTATATGTAGATGCTTTCGTATGCATCTAATTCTGTGGGGTTTTGTACCGATTTAAGTATTTAAGTAGTTTTAGATTCGATTTATCAATTTTATGGTTGTTCTCAATAACGAGCGCCGCTATACACGGTTTTTCGGTTCTCCCAAATTTCTTATTTTAATAATCTTTATGTATTTACGTGTTTGTTGCTCTTTTTTGTTTTGCCTGTGACGTTATCGTACAAGTAAAGGCAAATACGCGTTACGAATTAGCATGATTACGAATTAGCTTTGTGTTAAGTTAAATTCGTTTAACTAGGACTTTAATTATAGTGTCATTGTGAAGAGCTTACGGAGCACTACTAGCATAGTGAGGAAATCTAAATTTTAATGGCTGAAATATAAGTCAAAATCAGTATTAAATTGAAAATTACAAAAAAATTGAAGACTTCTCATATGACTCATAAATGTGCTCGGAATTATAGAAATATATACGTATATCAGAGGAAAGTTTGTGTAGAAAGAAATCCAACGAATCTAAAGTCCAGTGCCGATCGAATGTGAGAGCTATTTCAGCGACAAAAAGGTAATAAAAGAAACGGCGTAAAGCGATTACGTAGGTATCCCATCGGGCACACAGCGATAGTCCATGTACGTCTATGTAAAAATTATTAAGATAATCAAAGAGAAAGGTTCTTTGAAATTAAATTTCAAATTTTTCCCCAATTCCTAGAACAATTATTTGTATTTTATAAATACGTATTTCGACTACAAAATAGCCATCATCAGTACGAATTAGCTAATCGTAATGTAGAGGCTGCCCTGGACAGGCTACACTTCGACCATAAGGTCCATTGTGATGCCTAAGGATGTGAGGAACTCAGTGGAGTTGAAGGAATTTTTGTGTATAGACTAGGAATTGGTAGGATATGCGGCTGCAGCCGATTATGATAGCAACTATGCCGATATTCATCTGGAGTTAGTGAAGGAAACTGCAGAAAATCTTCTCAAGCATAGCCGGTTACTTCGTTCTTGTCCATACGCCGACAGTTTAGTCAATTGCCCCTTTTTTTTATTTTTATAATTGACAAACTGCCGATGTCGGGATTCGAACCCATAACCTCCCAGCTTCCAAGTACTGCATACTGCGCAGACATGACGCCTTTAGAACGCTCGGCTACTTGGCTGGTAAATGCGCCTTTCTTATTTTTTGATATTTCATCGATTTGATTCGGTAGCAGACAGACCATCCTGTATGTATCTTACAGGTAACAAACAATAACTATATACATGTTTATTTAACATCATCAACAGAACAGAACACAACAACTAGGTACACACAATAATGTATTTGAATAATATCGGTACCTATAATTTATGGAAGAAGAACATTATACTGGACGTTATGCTGATTACAATAAAAGACGGTCAAAGTTGGTAGTAGCGCGCAAACACAATTGTGTGTTTATTCAAATAATAAATATAGATACTACGATGTGTACAGTGTGTTTTAAGGAAGTTGGGAATTTATTATTTATGAGACTTATGAGGTGCAAAGTGTAACGTCCCACCCATGTTAATGTATAGAGCATGTTAGTTATAACAAAATGCAATAATAACTGGCTTAATAAAAATCAGGTTGCACAGGCAAGGATCGTGGGAACATCAATTATCTCAGACCCCGTCTTTGAAATGGGCACAGATATACTTCCCAAGATATACTCCTTAAAACCTTTCACTGTAGTATGTGATAGGGCCATGTGGTCGGAAGGAGAACCACCCTATATCAAGAAAGGAATCGTCTGGTAAACAGACGGTTCCAAAACTGAAGAAAGGACCGGGGCGGGAATCTACGGTGAGAGACCTAGTGCAAACATATGCCTCAACTTGGGGAAATATGCCACGGTCTTTCAAGTAGAAGTCTACGCCATACTGGCTTGCGTCCGTGAGAACCTAGGTAGAGGCTACATAAACCAGAACGTATTTATTCTTTCGGACTATCAAGTTGCTTTAAAAGTCTGGAACTGAGGTCACTTCAAGGGTAGTCAAGGATTGTCTGGAGGAACTTCTGAAACTGGCAAAACGGAACAATGTTAAATTGATCTGGGTTCCGAGTCACAGTGGTTTCGAAGGAAACGACAAAGTAGATACCTTAGCAAAGAAGGGGTCGGAATACCCTTCATGGGTCAGAGCCTATCTTAGGAATTCCAAGGACTGCATGTATACATGTATACACTGAGCTCGGGAAGGTACTGTTTCAGTGTGCAACAAAGAGGCTATCTCTCGGTGCTCTGAGGCTGATAAGGATGCAACTGTGGAGGGTTACCGGATTCATTACCAGGCATTATCCCCTGTGGAGGCATCTGCACACAATGGGACTCCATAACGGGTCCATTATGTGCAGATTGTGTGGCGAGGAGGAAGAAACATCCAGGCATATTATCTTTGACTGCGAGCCTCTAGGTTACAGCGCATAGGTCACAGCTTCTAGGTTAATACGGGCCCATAAAAATTCAGTTTTTGTAGAATAAATGATAAATTCATCTTTTAACCATGTGACAAACTAATTAAATTCTCTAAATTTTAGCTGTCTATAATAATTGGTGGCAATTAGTACAAATTTTGGCAGTTTTGTAGCTTATTCATACATTTAATAACGTATACTCAAAATATAATTAACACACAGTATACATAATCGTGGTTATACACGAATATATGTGTGTGTGTGTGTGTATTAAGAGAATCGTGGGTCAGCTTTGTACACACGCTCTGTTGGGGGCATTGGCTTCACCACAACTAGATGGACAGTCATGGCTAGAACAGCTAGCCTAGCATTGTGTGAATGCAACATATACCTGATCTATAACATACACTGAATAGAGTATTACTCTCCACTAGCACTAGTAATACTAGCATAGCATCATAGTGGGTTGCTGTGACTACTCTTCTGGTTCTATACTCTTAACTCTAAAGAAGAAGAATATGAAGATGAAGAAACCACTGATCACTAAACAACACAACACCACACTATGTGCTGATATTGTCTTTCGTCCCCCTGACCACTAAGTGTACCCACAACCTAAACAACTTGTCTCCGACCTTAATCTAAGTCTATTCGTCTTACGTACAAGTGTAAGTACCTATATTCATATTAGATTACTTCTTGTAATTCAACCATTTCTTAAATATTATTTTCTTTAAACAAGTGATGTTCTTATGCTAATGGATATATCAACACGTTCGATCTGTGGTTTTAAAAATGTTTTCAAAAACTTGAGAATTTTTCTATTTTTTCCCGTTAGCGTCTAGGAAATTTGTGGTAATAAAAGGACTTAATGTCACGATTTACATTTCTAGCCCGTGAATCTTTAAAATTTTTACAAGATGACATTAATGTTGAATTATCTCTAGTGTAAGTCGAAAAGACATTCCTAACATCTGGAGGATGGAATAACCTTTAATGGGGAATGTATTTATGTAAATTAAACCTGACTAATTACATATTGACTAAAACAATATTTATTAAAGGTGTTTTTACACGTGAAAGTTTTGATACAAGTTTTCAATCGATTGTTTTACTAAGCAAGCGCAGTATTATTTTTTGATGTAAGTTTCTAGTTATATCATAATAGAGAATCTATTTGAAACAACTTAACATGCAATTTTGTAAGTATTATATGTAAGGGGAGTGCTTGCGTATGTGTGACATTGCCTTTCTTGTGATTGGTATACTTGGGGCTGGGATTGGGACTTGCTACCTGGACCATGTGACTGACGCGGTTGTTAAAAAAAGAAATACGAGTATTAAACAAGAAGGGAATTATAGTTGTTAATAAATATGTCAACTTTAACTTTCATATGAATTTCATCGTATGAACAGCAATGTAATTTTTGTTATATCAACAATTTTTAATCCGAATGAAAACAATTTTACCCTACATTATGTTTGAAGTCAAGTTTTAGGGAAAGTGTAAATAATAAATTTTACGAACAAATCATTTTTACACCGAGTGATGCAAACCTTTTCTTAAACGTGTACGGAAATTAAACTTTACGTTTTAGTTGACATACGTACATATATAAACAACTAATTGATCAACATAATGGAACAAATTTGGAAATATGCTGTACTTTCGAAAGAAAAAGTGGCGTACTTTCCGAAAGTCTGGGTACCGGGTAGAAGTATAGGTAGATTGTAAAGGCTGCCCTGGACGGGCTACACTTCGGCCATAAGGTCCATTGTGATGCCTTAGGATATGAGTGGAGCCGACTATGATAGGAACTATGCCGATATTCATCTGGAGTTCGTGAAGGAAACTGCAGAAAAGCTTCTCAAGCATAGCCGGTTACTTCGTTCTTGTCCATACGCCGACCGTTTAGTCAATTAACCGCCCTTTTTTTTTAAATTTTTATATTTGACAAACTGCCGATGTCGGGATTCGAACCCATAACCTCCCAGTTTCCAAGTACTGCATACTGCGCAGACATGACGCTTTAGACCGCTCGGCTACTTGGCTGGGTACAGGGTAACTCTGTCTTTAAAGGGAATGAAGCAGCAGACTTGTTGGCACGAGAGGGGTCGTCTCAAACGCCCCTTTCACCTGAGCATGTCATTCCCATAGCTAGATGCTCCATAGTTTACCGAATCAAGGAGTGGTTACAAGTCCATCTCGATTACTGGGACTTTACGCAGGGTATGCAACAGGCAAAGCTGTGTATAACTACAGCTAGGCTATTCGACTGTGCTCGGTTGAAACTCACTAGAACACAGTTGAGAAGGGTGGTGGGGCTCTTGACAGGACACTGTCGATTGAACCACCTTCATAACTTGATGATCTCTGCTGATCCCACCTGTAGGGCCTGCACGGAGGACGATGAAACGTCCATACATGTCATTTGCACCTGCAAAAACCTGCAGGGTTTCAGGTATAGTACGTTTGGGTCCGAAACCCTGGATTCATCAATCCTGGAAGCAATCCCGGCGGAAAAGCTGTGGGCTTTCTGTACGGCATCTGGCCTCGACAGATGCATCTCTCTTCGGGTGACAGGTTGTTTTCAAGGAGGGCACAGAGGATCCCTTAATCTGGGTGCTAGGGAACCATTTGCGGTACCCCTTATTAGTATTATTATACGATGGATGAATAAAATTAATCTAAATTATTTGATATGTACAAGAAACCAATAAAAGTAAAAACTTCTTTTTTATTAAGATATGTATTACAAATTGAAAGTTCAACAATTTAATTTAATACAGGATTCTCACAATTCACACGTTAATTTTATTCAGTAAAAAAATTAATTGCAACCATTATAGCTAATACAATACAATCAGCATTAATTTTAATTAATTATTCTTTTCATTTTATGACATGTAAATTAGTTAATAAAACATTTTATGTGGTTTTTCTTTTCTGTGATGTATCAATAAAACTTAATAGATAAATGATTAAAATTTACTACGATAGTGAATCACTCGTAAATTTATTTCATTTGATGAAATTGAAAATATGGCATTAAGTAAGATCAGTGATCAGTGTACCTTATTTTATTTTAAAAAATCAAAATTTTTGATCGATTGTAAAAATAGGGATGTTCATAATCAAAGCTGAGATTTTTATCATACGTCAACTGTTCGCGCATGACCCTATTTTTATACCCGGTATATAATATATACCAGGGTATATTAACTTTAGTACCGACTTTGCAACGGTTGAAAATATTGATCACAGAAAAAAAACTCTGTATAGGTGTTCATAAAATCACCGAATTAGTCCATTTCCGCAAAGTTGTCCGTGTCCGTCTGTCAACACGATAACTCAAAAACGAAAAGAGAAAACGAGCTTTGTCTATGTTTTTTAGCTAAAAGGTAAGGTCAAGTTCGTGAATGGGAAAAATCGTACCATGTTTGGGCAAAACTGTACAACTTTGGAACCGTATGGATAGAACAAATATGTAAAGACAAAACACGTTTATTTTTTTTTAATAAACTACTTTTGTTATAAATTTTTTTACATAAATTCAGTATATACCGGATACTTAAGCAATAAACTCAGTTAGTTGTGATAAAACAAGGAACCTTTCCTATATATACTTTCGAAAACCAAATATGTTAGTTGAACTTTAAAAAAAATTCAAAATCGGTTCATAAATGACGGAGTTCTAAGGTGACAAACATAAAAAAGAACATACAGACGAATTGAGAACCATCCTCCTTTTTGAAGTCGGGTTAAAAAAGAAACATATATCATATTTAAAAAAGTTTAATAAGTATTCATTTGTCACACAAGTGAGAGTAAGTGAGAACAACATGTATTCTGAGCTAATACTGAAAATGAACTATGTAGACAGAGATAGTATAGAGAGTTGTGTGACTAATTCAAGTCACTGCCAATCAACAAATTTATAAATTTACGTCAAGTCTAGGACAGTTCTTTCAACTACGCCACGTAGTTCTGGCAAATACAACTTATAGTTCAGAGAAGAGTCTAAACATTAAAGACTATAGAAAAATTGCTGTTTTGTGATTAGTAATATTTTTACAGATTAAAAATCTATTTAGATTGAAGGAGAGTACCAGTCCAAGTGACCGAGCGGTCTAATGCGTTATGTCTGCGCAGTATGCCTACTTGAAAACTGGAAAGTTATGGGTTCGAATCCCGACATCGGCAGTTTGTCAATTGGGAAAAAAAAGGGGGCGGTTAATTGACTAAACTGTCGGCGTATGGACAAGAACGAAGTAACCGGCTATGCTTGAGAAGGTTTTCGGATCCGGCTATGCTTGACATAGTTCCTTTTATAGTCGGCCACAGCCGCATATCCTACCAATTTCTAGTCTATACACAAAAATTCCTTCCACTCCACTCATATCCTCACATTCTTAGACATTACAATGGACCTTATGGTCGAAGTGTAGCCCGTTCAGAGCAGTCTCTACAATCTATCTATCTATCTTGAAAGAGAGTACTGTCCATCTCTCGAATATTTATTGAAAATCAGGATTCTTATTTTCTTCACGTCACTCGCTGACTTATTCTTATTGAGATATCTTGAACGTGTCCTAAAAAGAAACTACTAATTCGTGATTCCAATCACAATTGTATATTAAACCTTAACGTATAGAATAGTATTAGAATAAAGTTCAAATACAGAAAAAGGTTTCTTTTTTAAAACAATAAAACTTATTTTGACAAAATGGAAACCCGACTTAACAAAAGAAGCACTAAAAAGTAAAAAAATAATTGCATATTCTTGTGCCAATTTTAGTTCACCAAAGCAAAAATTTTTAAATATATATGTACAATTATTGTTATTTTTGGAGGCGGTGTCAACATAGATAAATTCACATAACTTTTGGACACCGCCTCCAAAAATAACAATAATTGTACATATATATTTAAAAATTTTTGCTTTGGTGAACTAAAATTGGCACAAGAATATGCAATTATTTTTTTACTTTTTAGTGCTTCTTTTGTTAAGTCGGGTTTCCATTTTGTCAAAATAAGTTTTATTTCTCGCTTTTTAGTGACTTTGAAGTTCTATAACTGATTTTATTTGTCTAAATATGGGTAGACCTACTAAACGACCAACTAATTTTAGTGAATTTTTTTATAACATACTTTTTTTACCCGTTTTTTTTTTTTTTTTTGTAATTTTTAGTGCATTTTTTTATAAAAGATTTTCAGTTTTTTTACAAGCATTTTGTCTTTTTTTTGTAAAAATTTTTTTTTTTGGAGTCGGTTTTTTTTTTTGTAAAACATTTTTTTGAAGTCGGTTTTTAAAAAAATTTTTTTATTTTCCCATTATGAATGAGTATACCCTTTCAAAAAAAGAAAAAACTTTCGCAGAAATCGGTTATCACATATAAAATGAAGATTTTCCTCAATTTCCCGGAGATCCCCTCATCAGAATGCGATTTGGTGACAATGGGACCAATCGGGAATCAAACCCTTTAAAACAAAAAAAAAAATTCAAAATCGGTTCATAAATGACGGAGTTCTGAGGTAACAAACATAAAAAAAAAAAAAAATAAAAAATAAAAAATACGAATTGAGAACCATCCTCCTTTTTTGCAGTCGGGTTAAAAAACTTTGGTTCATCAACTCGATCGATACATATGCAGTAGATAGATAGATAGATAGATACATCTTGGTGTCTAAAAAGTATAGAACTTCGACCTTATGGTCCATTGGGATCTCCTTCTACTTCAGTCCGGCGAGATTCGCTTCTCCCATATATTGGCAATAGCCAGCGGGCATGCCTATTAGGTCTTCCTGAAGATTCATATATTCGGGGTGAGATGCACCGAATATCTTGGTATCTGCTGTAACCTAAATGTTCGCAGTCAAATGCATATGCAGTATCTTATTATAGAAACCATAAGTCATGTTTTAATATATCTATACGTACATAGAAGTAAAATAAACATATGTATATTAAGAATTAAGTATATACGGAATAGGTAAACAAAAAACTAAATTAGTAGTCACTTTTAGTTTTAACTTATTGATGTATACTCCCGTTCAAAAAAAATGAACAGACCTGTACCGAATCAGTTTTTCACAATTTTGATTATTCTTGTAGTAGCAGATACAACATTTTATTTTATTTTTACACGTAAGAGAAAGATTTAACACTTAATATGTATTAGCATTACATATATTCTTTAAATTCTCACTCTGTCACTGCAAAATGCAAATAAAAAATACAAATTCAGTTTATAATTCCATTTCTTTTTTACACACTTAAAAAATAAACTACTTATCTTTGTTTATAAATAAAGTTATACATTATACAGAGAGTTACAAAAGTGAGGAGTTTTATGAAATGTAAGAAAATTAACATTTCAGGTCTGTTCAATTTTTTTTGAACGGAAGTGTACCACATAGAAGTGATTGAAACTAAACAAGTATGGGAAATGAAGAATGGTATTACCAATTATGTTGTAAGTATTAAATTAATGATGAAATGTCGGTAGAGTCAGAGGAAGGAGGTCAGAAGAGTAAGATGAATGACCAAACACATTTATCATTTCAAAACTAACTACTAATAATAATTAACGTTGAATATGATGATGTTGTTATTCGATAATATACATTTTGTGGCTCTACAAAATCGTTCATCTCTAATCTAAACCTTTCAAATGGTATTTTAAAGAAATCTGAAAGTATTGCAACGATTGGTTTTTTACTGAAAATGAATCTTTAGAAAACAATCTACTTTTCAAACACGGTGAAAGCTTTTAGAAAAACACCGTGATATCAATCTACTCTATACAACAAGTTATTTAAACCCTGGTATATATAATACAAGGGTATTTTAAATTTAGTCCCGACTTTGTAACGGTTGAAAATATTGACCGTAGAAAAAAAGTTTTGGTACAGGAGTTCATTAAATGACCTAATTAGTTCATTTCCGTAGACAGGATTATTCAAAAACGAGAAGATATATTTGTCCTCAGTATAGCACGGTTTTTTTTAATGATTAGTAACAGGCTAAATTTTTGTCAGTAGCTTCCTTTCGACGAGACGCCCAACTTTTCTCTCGCGGAAATTCTCGATGATATTGACTAACGAAGCGCGGAAGAGAGAGAGACTAATCATTAAAAAAAAACCGTGCTGTACTGTGGACTATAACGAGTTGAAATTGTGTGTGTGTGTTCTAGAACTAAAATTCAAGAATGTAAGGGTCAATTCGTGAATGGGTAAAATCGGTCCATGAGGAGTGAAAATATCCAACTTTGAAACTACAAGAGATAGAACAAAAAATTTAAAGACAAAAATGTTTTTAATAATAAACAACTTTTGTTTGAAACTGTTTTTATCACTCACTTGTTTTTAAAAAGAGTTCACGATTGGAATTTACAAGCAAATATGGATGTATTTTAAAGATCATATCGAAATTTCTTTCATGTTCCGACAATTTACCGATTGGTTCAGCGTTTTCGGCAACATGGGGCTATATGTGATCTTCCGCGTGCTGGAAGACCTCGTGCAGTTCGAAATGATGTGAACATTGCTCGGGAGCAAGCAAGTGTTGAAGAAAACCCCGAAACTTCCACCAGATGACGTATTCAGCAGTTGATGATGTCTAGGCGGTCTTTGCAAAGAATTTTACATACGTTACACCTTTTCCCGTATAAGATTCAATTGGTTCATGAGTTAAAACCAAATGATGCACAAATACGCATTCATTAAATAAATCATAACGTTACTTATGCGCCTTTATATATGCACAAAAAAGCGCTTTTTCAAATTAATTTTAAAATTCATTATACAAATACAGTTGAAGTACAACTCTCAAAAAAAATATACAGGTTGAATTGAGTACCTCCTTCTTTCGGTCGGTAAAAAATAAGCTCCAAAACAACTCTGTAGGACCATCGTTTTTTGTGTGTTTTAGAGCAAAAAAGTAAGGTCAAGTTCGTTAATGGGCAATCGGGCCATGTTTGGGCAAAAAGGGCAAAACTGCCTATCTTTGAAACCATAAGAGACATAACAAAAAATCTTCCTTCTTTTTAAAATAGACAACTTTAGTTTTCTCATAATTTGTGATTAAATGTTCTTCGGAAAGCGAATCGTTAACAATTCGAATACGTAAAATTGTTAACAATTTTATCATTGATATACAACTCAGTGTATACTGGATATTCAAACAATTAACTCAGATAGTTATTACTTGTTAAACAGTTAAGTTTGATTTATGACCATCCCGAGCAGAAAAAGCCAGATGTTTGCCGGACACTATATCTGGTCCGCATCAGTTACGAGTATGGCATGCCAGACCGGGCATGCCGGATTGGTACCCGATCAGTTTCTGAACAGGTGTCCATATGGCAAGCCCAATGTTAAAGTGTTCACAATATATTGGGTTTGCCTGACATGGGCCAGACTAGGAACGGATTAGGTTAACCTTAGCCCACAATTGTAGGATTTTTTTAAACTTTGTAAAATGAAATTTTTTCAACTTTATTAATATTAAATAAATTTTAATTATTATATTTCTTTAACAAAATAGTAAAATTATTTCAAAAGATTTTAAATCATGCCGGACTGGTACCCGATCAGTTTCTGAACAGGTATCTTTATGGCAAGCCCAATGTTAAAGTGTTCACAATATATTGGGTTTGCCTGACATGGGCCAGACTAGGAACGGATTAGGTTAACCTTAGCCCACAATTGTAGGATTTTTTTAAACCTTGTAAAATGAAATTTTTTCAACTTTATTAATATTAAATAAATTTTAATTATTATATTTCTTTAACAAAGTAGTAAAATTATTTCAAAAGTTTTTAAATCATGCCGGACTGGTACCCGATCAGTTCCTGAACAGGTATCCATCTGGCAAGCCCAATGTTAAAGTATTCATATTATATAGGGTTTGCCTGACATGGACCAGACTAGGAACGGATTTGGATATTTGTTTTTTTTTGGAGATGGTTAAAATTTGTGTTGATTTTCTAACTTCCACGGAAACTCTACTTCAATAAGATAACTATAAAATTATTTTATTTAAGTTTTGTTTTAATTTTGAAATGTCAATTTTGATTGTCGTTTCCATAGTCACGTTAAGTCAGGATAACGTCTGTCGGGTCAGTAATATATTGAAACAAATATCGAATGGGATTATATCGATAATACCTCAAAAGGAAATTATTGTTCCAACGTCATGGATAGTTTGGAATGAAAAATTGAATCATATGTCTTAGACATATATGTCAGAGCCGTTTACAAATAAAATAAAGTGCTAAAAACGTCATGAAATGGTAAAAAATTGTCACAATATCATGTTGAAATTCATGGAAGCGCTTGTAAGTGATTTATTTTAGTTTTTTTAGAATTATATTTATGAATAAAGTATAGTATGATGACTTTACATTAAAATTATTAATTAATGCAAATTTTTATAGGTTCTTACGAGCAAGCTGAAATTCGTCTTAAAAAATAAAGGTATAACGTCAGCAATTAAAACGACGGAAATTGGGACGATCATCGATTATTACCCTTAGAACAAAGTGGAAAAAATTTATATTATTGTAAACTAAATTTTGTAATTAATCAATAAAAGATTTAAATTTAATTGAATTAAGCTTGTTTTATTTTTAAATCTGTAGAACAACTTATGATACAGATCCGTTTACAAGCTGGCATGCCAGACCTGGACCCTATAAGACATCCCTGATCTGGATCTTATCAGGCATGCCAGATCCGTTTCCAAGCTGGCATGCCTGATCTGGATCTTATCAGGCATGCCAGATCCGTTTCTAAGCTCGCAAGCCTGATCTGGAGCCTATTAGGCAAGCCAGATCCGATTCGAGCCAAGCAGCCTGTTATGTTCCAGATCGGGCATGCCAGATTGGGCCCAGATTAATCGTCTGCGTTACATGACGGATCAGGTACGGATCAGTGGACCATATCCGGTCCTTGTCAGTTTTAGGTAAAAATTTCTAGTCGGGATATTCGATAAATTCATTAACAACTTATGCAATGAACTTTAAGGGGTTAGGGGTGGGTGGCCAGAGGCGTAAAAAATGATTTGCATAATTTCAGCTTGTTATTTCTTTTCGTTCTTGAGTAATCGTGTCCACGGACAGATAGACAAACAGACGGACATGCGGAAATGGCCGAATTAAGCCATTTTATAAACACATAGGCCAAACATTCATGCCTACGATCAATATTTTTAAGCGATACAAAGTCGTGATCAAACTTAATATATCATGTATATTTACATATACTGGGTATAATAATAATAATAAATTGCACTTTGTATGGTCAGACAATTATTATAAGTTTATATTATTAAGTTTAAAATATATATTAGCGAGCACTCATAATTACGCATCTATATGTTAATTAATGCAAAAAAAATCGTTAACTCAGTAAGCATTCAAAACTAGGTCATCTTTATTTCAAACTTATTTATGTGTTTGAAGGTAACATTAACATAATACAGTAGAACCACGGTAAAATGAACTTCAAGAAGATGCAAAAAATATGAGTTATCGAGATTTCGACTTATGAAGGGTCTTTGCCCTGAGAGGTTTGTATAGGCCAGGGATAGGCACATGTTCGACTTGTAGAATGTACGGGGTCAGATTCTACACAACAATATAAAAATTTATTGATAAAATAAGACCCAGAAATCTTTCTTAGAAAAAATGTTTATGATATGGGCTTATACAAATTTTTTAGGGTTATAAATATTTGGGATTACCTGTACTGAAAATATTATTATTTATTTGATTTGACTTTGAACGTATTTTAGTTTAAGGGACACATTTGGATTTAAATTACGTGATAAAAACCAACATACTGGACTGTTAAAACACACAGTGGCTCCAAAAACATAACACCACTCCTTATAGCCGATTCAATAAATGCATTTTTGAAACTACTTACAAATAATATCAATAAATCGATTTCAATGTTGATAACTCACCTAGAACAAAAGAAAACTATTAGTTTTGCAAAATAAGATATTGTTGAAAAATATTTTACGTAAGTTAGAAATCATTTGGTTCAAAGAGTTCGTTTCATAATTGAGTTTACTCGTTTTGAGTTAAGATTCACGTTTGCTGTAATTTCTTATATTTTCTTTAAACAATTTAAAATTTTAAAGGGAATTTTTATTAAAAGAATAATTTTCAATCAAACAAAACAAATCATCTAAATTGTTTAATCCAATTGTTTGGACAATAAAATTTTTATGTTTTCTTATCTCCATAAAATATTTGTATTCCAAGATTAGTTACTGCAATCCCATCAAAAACATATAAATAATAAAAATAAATATATAAATGTCGTCAAAAGTCGAGTTATCATTAAAAAATTTTATAATTGATTTGTGCCGTATTTATTCGGATTTCGAAAAATATCAACTCTTGTTCGAATCTTTTTCCGAAATCCGTATAAATCAATTATTAAATTTTGAAATTATTGCCCGACTTTTGATGCCATTTGTATAACTGGATTTGTGCCTCATTTATTCGGTTTTCGGAAAAATGCTTCGGATAAAAATTGTTCTTTATAACTATACTAACAACTTTTATTCGAAACATTTTTCCGAAAACCGAATAAATAAGGTAAAAATCAATTATAGAATTTTGAAATGATAGCTCGACTTTGACGCCATTTGTACATTAGATAGTGTGAAATTATACACGATCTACCATACCATCTGGATAGCTCTGTTGGCACTGGTCTGGAGTACTAGAAGTCTTGGGTTCAATCCCCAGTCAAGATGTGTAAGATTTTTAATATAAAAACATTGCCGACAAAATAATGTTACAAATATTCAGACATATTACTTAAATGTCATATTAAGTAAACCCTAGTCATTTCCGTTAGTATAACATAACCGAAAGGCACAAAAAGTTTACAAAAATAGTTAAAAAATCATAACTTATGCTTTATTTTACTAAACGAGATTACTGTGTTTTTAAAAAAACAATAAGTTCAATCCGTAAACAATAAGTTCAATCAAGTTAGTCAGACTAAGACCAAAATAGTATGCTTCTGCGTCAGTTCCATTTTTAACCCGACTTCAAAAAGGAGCATTGTCACCAAATCGCATTCTGGTGAGGTGATCCTCTGGAAATCAAGGAAAATCCTCATTTTATATGTGATAACCGATTGTTGCGAATTTTTTTTTTTAAAAGTGTATACTCATTCATAATGGGAAAATAAGAAAATTTTTTTAAAAACCGATTTCAAAAAAATTTTTCACAAAAAAAAACCGACCCCAAAAAAAAAAAATTTTTACAAAAAAAAAAACAAAATGCATGTAAAAAAAATTGAAAATCTGTTACAAAAAAATGCACTAAAAATTAAAAAAAAAAAAAACGGATAAAAAAAATGCACTAAAAATTCGTTAGTCGTTTAGTAGGTCTATCCATATTTAGACAAATAAAATCAGTTATAGAACTTCAAAGTCACTAAAAAGCGAGAAATAAAACCTATTTTGACAAAATGGAAACCCGACTTCTAAAATCAAATATTCTATAACAAAAAATGCACTAAAAAGTAAAAAAATAATTGCATATTCGTGTGCCAATTTTAGTTCACCTAAGCAAAAATTTTTAAATATATATATACAATTATTGTTATTTTTGGAGGCGGTGTCCAAAAGTTATGTGAATTTCTCTATGCAGACACCGACTTCAAAAATAACAATAATTGTACATATATATTTAAAAATTTTTTGCTTAGGTGAACTAAAATTGGCATAAGAATATGCAATTACTTTTTTACTTTTTAGTGCATTTTTTGTTATAGAATATTTGATTTTTAAGTCGGGTTTCCATTTTGTCAAAATAGGTTTTATTAAATTTATCTACTGTACTTGTTAGCTGTTTGCTTATCACCTTGAATTTGGAAACTTAAGACTAGAATACATATAGATGCGATACTAAAACCATCACAAGAAGTTGATGTCACTTTTTAAAATTTTATTATTTATTTGTGGCTCATTGATTCAGTTTTCAAAAAAATGCTTCGGATAAAAGTTTTTCATTATATAAAAATTATTTTTTGAAACTTTTATTCGAAAACCGAATGACAATTTTAAATCAATTATATAATTTTAAAAACTAACATCAAATTTTGACGGCCAGTGTACAGAAGTGCCGAAGGGATTACTGTGTGTATTCAAAAAAAAATTTAAAAATTATCGATATGATTGACACAAAATCGATATCGGATTAAAAAAACATGTAACATGAAATAAATAAAATAATAAATTTATAAGGAATAAAAACAGAAAATATTTTGTAATACAAGTGAATTTATAACAAGTAATAATAAAATTAATAATAATAATCAATGATTTGTACGTAATCGATAAATTGATAGTAACCTGACATTATATGCAGTTTGTTGTTACTAAGAAATGAAGGTGTATTTAAAAAACTTATATATAGATATTACCATCTGAGGCCGAATTTTTGACACACATAAATATATCAAAATATAGTTTCCTCTGTTTCATTTGTCTGTATGAATCAGAATAATAATAATTAGAAAGAGGGGTACCGCTAATGGTTCCCTAGCACCTAGGCTAAGGGGTCCTCTGTGCCCTCCTCGAGAACAACCTGTCACCTGAAGGCGAAACGTCTCCCGGTAAGAGGTGATATTTTAAGCAGATGAAGCTATATGATTCTGCCTAGGCCAGACGCCGCGCAGAAGGTCCACAACTTCTCCGCCGGGATTGCTACCAGGATTGATGGATCCAAGGTTTCGGATCCAAACATTCTATACCCGACATCCTGCAGATTTCTGCAGGTGCATATAACATGTCATCGTCCTCCATACAGGCCCTACAAGTGGGATCATCAGAGATTCCCAAGTTATGAAGGTGGTAGTTAAGTCGACTGTCCTGTCAAGAGCCCCACCACCCTTCTCAACTGCATTCTATTGACTTTAAACCGAGCACAGTCGAATGGCCTACTAGCTGTACCTATGCACAACTTAGCCTGTCGCATGCCCTGCACAAAGTCCCAATACTCGAGATGAGTTTGTCGCAGCCACCCCTTGATTCGGTAAACTACGGAGTATCGTGCTATAGGTATGATAGGCTCAGGTGAAAGGGGCGTTTTAGATTACCCCTCTCGTGCCAACGAGTCCGCTATAAGAATCAGAAAATAGACAAATAAATTCATAGTTAAAATATCCATTTTCATATTGCGGAATTTCCATATTCCATCCGTGAATATATTTTTCTAAAGAATTTAATGAAATTTAAATGTACGATCAAAAGTTCACATTTCATTTTTCCAAAAACAAAATATCTTTCGCTACTTTTGAAGGCGAATATTTTTGCTTTTGCTGGGGATATCACTACAATATTATTTTTGCTGGGATATAGTTATAAAACCAAAGCAGTTGGTCTTATTGTATATATATTGAGTGTATGGAGGAAACATCATGTATGCAAAGTTAATAATCTGTACAAGACAGATATTTTACAGAGAGATGTGAGTAATAGGGAATATGCATGAAAATTATTTTTCACTTGAATTGGAGCATGTTTACTTGACAAATATCAAGGTAACATTACTTTTTAAATAACTTTAAAAATAAGCGAGATATGAATGATTGAAATTCCCGATTAAACAAAGAGGGTGATAGCCCTCTTGATATGTTATGTGACGTCATATTACACTTTCACCATTTAAAATACACGTAAAACTCCGTTTTTAGTATTTTTGCAAGAAAGAGACAGATAATAATCTTTAAAAGCTTATAGCTTCCTTGATATTTGTCGGATTTTAATTTCGTTTTTAAATATTATTACAGTATTAACAGTATTTTCATATTCTGAAAATAAATGTGAAAAAAAATTTTCATGCATATTCCCTATTCAAATCGCAACCCAAAGTAAAATTGTTCGTAATTCGGCATAAGGGATGCAAAACTGCATGAAATAAAACGATAATTAATACATGAAATGCAATTTTTTCTTTTAATTTCAATAATGTGTATTTTGTGTTTAGATGATAAACTTTCAATCAACATATTTATAAATTTGGGTCAAACCTAGGATAATTATTTCAATTACGCCAAGTAGTTCAGAGAACTGATTCAATCCGTTCGTCGTATTTATTATTCCCGCCGTGTAGTTGAATCAACTACGGTTACTTCCAATTTACTCCATTTTTTTTACTGTGTACTTTTCCAAATTTTACATCCTCCCCCTTTCCCCTTGTCCGATTTTACCCATTTACGAACTTGACATTTTAAATACCAAATTTAATTCTAATCGGATTAAAACTGTGGCCGCTAGAGAGCCCATAGACACATAAACTTATATATATATATGTATATATATATATATATATATATATATATATATATATAAATAATACATATATAAATTTTTTACGAAATGCCATCACCGTTGCACACAAAAGTCAGCCACGTTTTTTAAGCACCACCCGTGGGTTTGTTTTCAATAAATCAAAGCAAAATCCCAAACAGACCTAACTATTGTAATCATAATTTAACATTCAATGTAAGAAACCTAGTTGCCCTTTGCTGCCCAAATTTAATTATAAACAAATTAAAGCCGATATCCGAAATAAAGAATGGTTTTATACTTTGTCTATTAACGATTACATCAACATAATCGAGTCTAGATAGTAAACACACATAATGTTATTAAAAACGAAACGCTGGATTCTCACATATAGCCATTGGCGTCTGTCTCAGCACGCGCTCATAATTCTTATCATCCACAGTTTAATTATGCTAATTTTAATATTAAACAGTATCAGATTCACAGCTGCTTGTTTATTAACTAAATGTGTATGTCATGTTGTTCGAATTTCTCGTTTATTATGAAATAACTCACCTTCTATTGACTTTCATTTTTTTTTCTTCATACATCTTTTTAATTCAATTAAATTTTTATTTGCATTTTTTTTTTAAATAATTTTTTTTCCTTTATAAATACTTTTTTGTAGTCAAATTGATTGCATCAGACTGTAAATAGTTAGTAAAACAGCATTTATCATAAATAATGACCAAGTTAATTGTTGTCACTGTGTTAGATACACTGCTGTTTGTCATGCTAATTTCAAGGTTTATTTACCTAATTTGTATATGGTGTAGGTGTTAGGTATAATGCGTCATTATGCGAACTGTTGCCGTAAATTTATTGTCCGGCTTTGTACAGACTGGGCCAATAGGGAATATGCATGAAAATTTTTTTTCACATTTATTTTCAGAATATGAAAATACTGTTAATATTGTAATAATATTTAAAAACGAAATTAAAATCCGACAAATATCAAGAAAGCTATAAGCTTTTAAAGATTATTATCTGTCTCTTTCTTGCAAAAATACTAAAAACGGAGTTTTACGTGTATTTTAAATGGTGAAAGTGTAATATGACGTCACATAACATATCAAGAGGGCTATCACCCTCTTTGTTTAATCGGGAATTTCAATCATTCATATCTCGCTTATTTTTAAAGTTATTTAAAAAGTAATTTTACCTTGATATTTGTCAAGTAAACATGCTTCAATTCAAGCGAAAAAAAATTTTCATGAATATTCCCTATTTCGATGGTTTTATGGGGTAACTCGGTAACTATAAGAGATAGAAAAAAATGGATGACATAGTCTCGATCTCTATTTTTTAGAGTAATTCATTGGTGTCAACAAGAATTTTGCTAGCATCTTTTGTTTACGAGTTATAAGCAAAAGTTCGATTTTTCGACTTTTAAACAATTGTGAATATCTTGGTTGTTTGTAAAGCTAGATGAAAATAATTTTTACATTCTTAAGACACATTTTTTGGTATCCCGTGGCGTCGTGAAAGTTTGAGAAAAAAGGTTGGTTTTCGAGATATGACCTAAAGTTGTGTTTTTTTTAAATAGGAAGTATAGTTGGCTATGGTTTAGTTAGAACCGATTTTTTTTTCTCTTTTTAACCATGTATCATTTATTGGGTCGCTTTTCATCCGTAAGTCTGAAATAGTCTAAAATAATCAAAGAGAACTCAAAGTTTTTTTATCTAAGGAGAACTTTCTTAATATCATTGTGAAACACGCGCCAAATTAGCAACAAGCAACATATCCCTGAATCCATATCCCAAAGATATTTACGATTAGCTAATTCATACTGATGATGACTACATTGTAGTCGAAATACGTATTTATAAAATACAAACAAATGTTCTAGGAATTGGGGCAAAATTTGAAATGTAATTACTAAAATGTATATTTTCTGCAATAATAATATTAACAGAAATATTTGTAATTTTAAAATAATACCCATAATACTGAATATTACAAATTCATCACCATGGTTACTTGAAACTTTTTAATGTATTTCAATGAATTTTTCTAATGTTAAGGTAGTACCACAGATACCACAAGGGTCAAATGTGTGCTCTATGTGATTTGACTTCAGTAGTATTTATATTTTGCAACGCAGCGTCAAAGTAAGAGAGATAGAAATAAAACTTCTGCGCAAGCATCAATGAGTTACATGTGAGTTTACTAAAATGTCTGAGTCAAAATGATTAATATTTCATTGGAAAGACTTTATGTGATAAATGTAACTGTATTGATAAAAATTACTTTATAAATGTTTTGTAATAAAAAAATGTGTAAAACATTGATATCCGCACATGTCGAGGTATGTTTGAATTTTACGCGCGTCATAACCTATTTGATGACGTTGAAACATGTAATTAACATAGTACATTTTTCGTAATTATTTGTTAATTACTCTTATCACACTCTCTGAACCTCGAATTGTGAGTAATCAAAATTATCGAAAATTTTTCTTGTTGTTGATGGCAAAAAAATGTTATATAAATAGGGTATAAACTTCAAAGCAACCGCATTTTCATCCGGTTGCCTCTTCAAAAGATGTGACGATGTCCAAATTTGACGTGCCATTGCTCTGAATTCTGGACTGAATTAGATAAAATTTCTTTTATATCATATTGACTTGAATACGCCTATTTTGACATCACGACGATATCACGAAGTCCATATCATTTTTGGTACTCGAGATACGGGCTCGAAAAAAATGTCACCTTATCAAAAATAGACGTAGAAATATGGTGAAAATTTTTTTCCGATTTTTGGACCTATTACTATGACTTCCCTATACTAGGAAGGTCAGGGAAGTTCACTTAAATAAATATTTAATTAAAGCATTATATGTTAAGTAGAAAATAGAAAACCATTAGATATTTTCTAGTAAAATTTAAAAAAAAAACACTACGGGTAGATATTTAGAGACATCTGTTATACTAAAATAAATATTAGTATGTAATATTAAAACAGCAACGACATCTCTGTTTCAATTACCATTGTATTGCCATTTTTCAATTTCGAACAACCACCCACATCATGAAATGTTACAAGGTTATCTACATATAATAATTATGAATATCCATCCCCTTGATCTAAACACAAAAGGATTTGACTTGAAACACACTTTAGTTACTTACTACCTGGGTGCTGTCATTAATTAGTTAATTACAGGTATAATGTTAAGATTTATATGATGATCTTATAGGCCTTTCAAATACCGAATTCGCCATTTTTATTGATCAATTTTCGACATCTACTGAGTAGAATCAATGATATCGTTTTCCTTCGTATTACACCGCCTAAATTTAACATTCCTAAAAATAGTGATACTTTTTACAAGCTTTTATTTTACTTTCGATGTATGTATGTATGTATGCTCGGGACAAATCTTGCAAGCTGAATTAGGACGTTGCATTTTTACATGTTGAATCAGTTCCGATGACAATGCATTTTTATGTTAAGCATGACAAGAATCGACAAAGGAGGGTTTAGAGGGAGGGAGAAACACAAAACTTGGTATATCTCTCTTAACATTGAAAAAATCGAAAAACACAAAAGAAGTAAAGTTGTAGAAAATTAGTTTTACTATAAAAAGCTTGTTTTTTTAATAGAAACTTATTTTTAATAGGAAAAATTTTAGTAGAGTGGTGGCAATATATGAACAAAACCGAACTTTTCCGATAAAACCTTTTCCAAATTGTAACACAGTGAGGTATCTAGGATACTCAACACTAGTAAATGAAGATGTCACAAACGGTACAAGATTGGGTCAATCTTTAAACACACAAATATTTATCTCATAAAAACACACAACTTCTGTTTTAAACTTTGATTCATACATCTCCTAGTCTTTGTGTAAATAGGGCGTCAATTTTGTATGTTTGCGAGAATTATTGAATGCATGAAAAAAAGTTTCAAACAAAAGTTGCTTGTTTTTTTGAGTTCTTATAAAATATTGTTCATATAAAAAAAAAATCACTTTTGTTTGAAACTTATTTTTATTCACCCAATATTTCTGTGCGTAAATAAAAAGTTTAAGTCACATTTACATCAAAACTAAGGGGTGTATGAAAAAAAAGTTTCAAACCAAAATTATATAACTTTAAATAAATATTTAAGTAGAAACTTTTTAAATGAACATTATATCTCGATTGATATCCTAGTTCCCTTCCCTTCAAACTACAAGACCTGTACTTTTCGAAATATAATAAACCATATTATAAAGAAACAATAAAGATCCATTGTAATGCCTAAGGATGTGAGTGAAGTGGAAGGAATTTTTGTGTATAAACTAGGAATTGGTAGAATATGCGGTTACAGCCGACTATGATAGGAACTATGCCGATATTCATCTGGAGTTCGTGAAGGAAACTACAAGAAAAACCTTCTCAAGCATAGCCGGTTACTTCGTTCTTGTCCATACGGCGACAGTTTAGTTAATTAACCGCCCTTTTTTTTCCTTAATAATTGACAAGCTGTCCATGTCGGGATTCGAACCCATAACCTTCCAGTTTCCAAGTAGGCATACTGCGCAGACATAACGCCTTAGACCGCGCTCGGCCACTTGGACTGGCCCAATTTTTTCTTACAAGGTATTTCATTATATCTTTAGTCCGTGTCAAAAAAAGGTATGCCATAATTTGAGGAAAGCCACTAAACTGAAAATAAGTAATGTATTTAATACGACCTTTACACATTTGCAAAAAAAAAAACATTGGCAAAATTCAATAGGGAATATGCATAAAATTTTTTTTCATTTGAATTGAAGCATGTTTACTTGACAAATATCAAGGTAAAATTACTTTTTAAATAACTTTAAACATAAGCGAGATATGAACGATTGAAATTCCCGATTAGACAAAGAGGGTGATAGTCCTCTTGATATGTTATGTGACGTCATATTACACTTTCACCATTTAAAATACACGTAAAACTCCGTTTTTAGTATTTTTGCAAGAAAGAGACAGATAATAATCTTTAAATGCTTATAGCTTCCTTGATATTTGTCGGATTTTAATTTCGTTTTTAAATATTATTACAGTATTAACAGTATTTTCATATTCTGAAAATAAATGTAAAAAAAAATTTTCATGCATATTCCCTATTATACAGTTATTTCAAATACCTCATCAATCATCACTCATCCAAAAAGATAATATAACAACTTTCTCTAATTTGAGAAAGTAAATGTAGGTATATGTAGTAGCTCAATCAACAGGTATGGTATAATATAAAACACGACTCTTTTAAAATAGAATATACACTGCAAAGCAAAAAAAGTGGCGTACTTCGAAAAAATTCATTTAAATTATTTTCTTTAGAATTTCCTTGCATATCGAGCACTACATTTTTATAAATTTGTATATGTTTTCATTCCATGGAGTTAAAATTGCACAAAAAAAAACCTACTAATTTGCGGAAAAAAAGTAGACAAATTTGCATAAATTTTATAGTTTAAAGAAAGCATTCTATTTAGAATTTTTTTTGAAGGAGATACACTTTTGATAGTGGATATTACTTCCTCTTGCTTTAGCGACTGCCTCAAGCATTTTAGGCATACTTTAAATTAAGTTCACTACGATATCTTGGGTTATTAACTGTCATTCCTGCACTTAAGCTATTATGCGCTCCTATGAGCTATCAGGAGGGTTAACTTAGCTTCTTATACGCCGGAGAAGTTTATGGCCAGAGATGTTCTATTGGATGTCACTCTGGGCAACTTGGTGGCTATCTTAAATACCGAACTTCGGTTGTTTTATATTAATGCATACCGTTCGGAATCGCTTTTCTTTTGCTTCTGAAACTGTCCAATGATTCCGTATGGATCATGGTGTTGCAATACGTACAAAAACTCTAAGAAGAAGGCTTTCTCTAATGAAGTTACGACCTAGACGGCCAGTTATAGCACTAGAGCTTACTGTATATCATCGAAAATCCACTGACTCACCTCCATCACTGGCCTACTTCCGAATTACACTCTTTCAGTTATATTACATTTCCAGTAACGTTCACCTGGCCTTTGGCAGAGTCCTGCATACCCATTTGGCACATATAATGCATATCGTAACCAACTGAAAAGTAGAAGTTCTTACACTCCACATCAAGAGCTTTCGGCGGGCTCTTCGGTGGTTTACAGAGAGTTTTGGTGCTACGGCTGACCTTCTGGACCGGCATTTCAGCAAGTCTTCTAACAGATTTTGCAATAGTATCAGTCTCAGAAGAAGTAGAAAAACTATTCCAAAGGGTGTACATTAAAATAAAATAAGACCATTACGTAGTCCCTAGTGAAATTTGATAGAACATATCTGGGATGAACTTGTACGACGTATAAGAAGATGAATCAACCTTCCTGATTCACCAGTCCAAGTGGCCGAGCGGTCTAAGGCATTGTGTCTGCTCAGTATGCCTACTTAGAAACTAGGAGGTTATGGCTTCGCATCCCGACATCGGCAGTTTGTCAGTTATTAGGAAAAAAAGAGGTGATTAATTAACTAAACTGTCGGCGTATGGATAAGAATGAAGTAACCAGCTATTCTTGAGAAGGTTTTTTGCAGTTTCCTTCACGAACTCCAGATGAATATCGGAATAGTTCCTATCATAGTCGGCTGCAGCCGCTTATCCTACCAATTCTTAGTCTACTCACAAATTCTTTCCACTCACAACCTCACATCCTTAGGCATCACAATGGACCTTATGGTCGAAGTATAGCCCATCCAGGGCAGCATTTACAATATATCTATCAATCGAACCTTCCTGATAGCTCACAGGAGCTTATAAAACCTTTAGTGCAGGAATGGGAGGTAACCACTCAAGATGTCATAGCGAACTTAAAAGTAATTATTTCCTTCTAAAAACACCTCGAAATAGAATACTTTTTTAAAAATACGGAAATTTGTCTTTTTTTATTAAATAAATTTTTTCCCCGTAAATTATTATTACTTTTTCTGCAATTTTATCTCCATATCAACGATAACATACAAAATTTATATACATGTAATTAAAATTCCAAAGAAAATAATTTAAATGAATTGTTCAATGTGCGTCATTTTTTTTGCTGTGCAGTGTATACATTTACTATAACTGCGCTATAATTAGTAAGTAAAGTAATAACCCATATTGGTTTACAATCAAGTGATTGAATGCAAGCAACAACATACAGTAAAAATTTAAAAGATACATAAAAACAAAACAACAACTTATATGAATCAATCAATATAAATAGAGAAATCAATAAATGGTGTATCAATCAACATTTAGATGTGTTGGCAGAAACTAACTGTGCACAACACTTACAAATCACTTACAAATGAACAATACAACACTATTTACAATTATAAAACTAATGCATTTGAGTACAGAGCAACACTTATCAAGTGGGTTGGCTACGTTTGGTACATTGACAATACACTTACTTAAGGATGTTCCATCATACCATCACTTTTCGACAGATTTTGCTCATTTGTTTTTCACAGGCTAAAAATAACGTTTTCAAATGAATCCCAACTTTTTAGAATTTTTTAGAACGCGAGATAATTAATATCAAAGTTATCATTCTCTCTCATTAGAAGCATGTGAAACTTCATGCCCGCCCAACTATTATCTGTTGTATTAGAAAAAATAATCGACAGAATTTAAAAAAAAACAAGCGAGAGTAAAGATAAACATTTATTATATAAAATTTATAAAAAAAATCGGGTTACCGTTTTGTTTTCGAAATATAATAATTTAAAATATTATTTTTGTCCAATTATAACACATTCCGTTAATGGTAATAATGGTCTGACAACGTTGTGCGCCAAGCTCTCTCAAGTTGCATCAAGTAAAGAGTGGGAATTGTTACTGTTGACATAAGCAATATTAATATACCGTACGTTTAGTTTATATCTTCGCATATTAGATCTCCCACGAGTATGAGAGAGTACATATGTAGACATTAAACAATGTGTATGAGAAGGAGGTCTTATGTACCTATGTATGTGTTGTATGTGTTTTGTTACTGTTGTGTTGTGTTGTATGAGACAATCACCAACCATTCGAACAATTATGAATATTCAAACGTACGGTATAGGTATATGCACAGAACAAAATTGCCAGATCACCGTACAGGAAATATTTGCTAATATGTGTAAGTATCTGTGTGCCAATAATATGTGTAAGTATGTGTACACAGTGCTGGAGCATCCTTAAGGTTTTAAGGATGTTCATGCGTGAAGCATAATGTTAGAAAAAAATTTTAATTAATCTTTAATCTATCCTTTACCACAGCATGTGGTTCGCGATCGCCCGATCGATCGCTCGCGATGTCTTGACAAAATGTAATTTTAAAAAATTGAGGTAAGATTTCAAGATTTTGAAAAAATAATTAAATTGTGAAATTTATATCATTTTCTTTTAAATAAGATTTAAATGTGATTTAAGTCAGATAATTTGAAGAAGATTTTTGGAAATGCATCAACCGACAAAAATATCCCAATATCCCCAAACTTAAAGTTAAGAAGACTAAACAACATTCTGTCTAGACTAATTCCTATACTGAAGACTTAGTCTTCAGTATGCAAACTCAGTCTTCCCATTAATGTTAAGGCAATAAAATAAATTCTAAATCTGTATTTATCCGTAGCTAATTTGAATTAATTTTGCCCCATTAAAAAATTATGTTGTTTTTAACGTAGGTGGATATACAGGGTGTTTCAGTACGAGGTGCACTCCCGCGAGCTATTGGTAGATTAGCAAAAAACAAATCTAAAAATCTTAAATCAGGCTTCCATGATAAATTCTCCTGACCAAAAAAAATCGCGAAAATTAAATCTTAAAATCAAATTAACAGCCATATTGAATGTATTATATTGGATTATGTAGAATTTTATGAATATACTATATCTAGAAAATAAAGTTCTTGTAACTTTAAAAAAATTATACAACTGGAAACTAAATGCTTTGTAGCGATCTTATAATAGTATAGCACAGTTAGGGTCGATCCAAACTATCATGTCGATCACGGTACGTTCTCGGCCCTATCGATTATATTCATATTATTATTTTCGATTCGACCGGAACTTGACTGTTCCGGACTGTTCCAAGATAGTATGAATGTATAAAATTTTTTTACTTGATAATATTTTACTAGACCGAGATCGAACCGAGAACGAACCGTGATCGACATTATAGTGTGCATCGGCCCTTATTTTGCTCAGTCGATCATCCCAAATATTTTAGTTTCCAGATACATGGATTTGTAAATGTTATTTCTGTGAAGCCCAATTTTATTTTTATGCAACAGTGTTATTTTTTGACAATATTATGTTTTAGTAGATAGATAGATAGAGCTGAATTAATTTGTTTTAACTATTATAAGCGCGTAAGGGGAACTTATTTAAAAGTAGAAGGGCAACTTATTTTAACCATATTTTAATCATATATTTAATACTTAGTATTAAATATATGTTTCCTTCCTTTCATTTTGAAAATAGACTGATCCACTCAAACTGTAACGATATTCGAGGCTTCTTTACAAATTAATATACTTCTAGATAAATACATCTTGGGGTTTAAAAAGTATCGCACTTCGACCTTATGGTCCATTGTGCTTCCCCTTCTACTTCAGTCCGACGAGATACGCTTCTCCCATATGCTGGCAATATCTAGGAGCTTGCTTATCAGGTCTTCTGAAGGTTCATATATTCGGAGTGAGATGCACCGAATATTCTGTATCTGCTGTAACCCAGAGGTTCGCAGTCAAAGATAATGTGGTTAGATGTTTCTTCCTCCTCGCCACACAATCTGCACATAATGGGCCCGTTATGGAGTCCCATTGTGTGCAGATGCTTCCGCAGGGGCTAATGCCCGGTAATGAATCCGGTAACCCTCCGCAGGTGCTTCATGTTCAGCTTCAGTGCATCGGGAGATAGCCTCTTGGCTGAACTCTGAAAGTACCTTCCCGAGCTCCTTGACCACTCGTTGATCACCTATTTACATGCAGTCCTTGGAATTCCTAAAATAGACTCTGGGCCTATGAAGGGTTTTCCGACACCCTCCTTTGCTTAGGTATCTGCTTTTTTTGTTTCCCTCGAAAGCACTGTTGGCCCGACACCCAGATCAATTTAACATTGTTCCGTTTTACCAGCACCACCAGTTCCTTGACTACTCTTGAGGTGACCTTTTAGTAGAATGTACTTTTTAGTATATTTTGTAAAATAATTTATTTGTAATGATTAAAAAAATTGCCTTAATTTCAAGCATACATTTGTAAGTGAATAATTGTTTATATAAATCTTAGAACGCACGATGTCATTTACAAATGTGGTTCACACACACACACGTATATTATAAGCATAAAAAAGTAAGAAAAGGTAATTCGATCTAAAAAAGGAGACAATAATGAAACTATTTACTGCACCATGTGTCATGCATTTTTATGAAGTTTCTATTTGTGTAAGTAAGTACAGCATACAAACGACATTCAATTTCATGTAGACAAAAAAACACTCATTTTTTTAAATTCATTTCCTTATTGATAACTAATATGTTTAATACAGCCTATACAATACCGCAATTGAATATTGGAAAGACAATTTGGCTATTATCACATAAAAAAATTAAAATTCGCTAAAAAGTCATTAAGGTATTTCCAAACTATATAAGCTGATCGGGTACCCGCGCGAAGAGAACTATATAGAAAATTATATGCGAATCAGGGAGATTCCGCAATAAAACATATATAATTTTAAACAGCGCGCTGGTACTCAGGATGCCAACTGAACCATAAAAAATAACCATCTGCAGCGGACATGAAAAAAATGCACTTTTTTACGCATATTTTATCAAGAAACTTAACAACCTGATGGACATTCTCCCAAAGGTTTTAGGAAAAATATTTCTAAGGAATTGAGGAAAGTATGTTCAGAACAATCGTGACTATATTGAGAGAGTTCGAAGTAAAAACAGTCGGAATCGTGTATTCGGTTTTCGAATAAAAGTTGTTCATTATAAATATACTAACAAATTTTATTCGAATATTTTTTTTCGAAAACCCAATGAATAAAAAACAAATCAACTATAAAATTTTTAAAAAAGATATCAACTTTTGTGATCCATGGTACTAATTTATAGCCGCTGCTTCGCCACGTTTCATTGCTATATCCCGGGCTCTCGTAATCGTAGCGAGATAAAATATATACCAGTTTATATGTCTAATCATAAGCTTCCAAACACAAATCAGTTGTTTTTGCGACAATAACATTTTTATAACAGTAGAGGAGATTAATTTGAATACAGACAAATTACAATGTTAATTATAATTCATTTTCTTATTCGGATCTTATTCGTTTTACCCCATCCCCTCCCAGTAAAAATGGTTGAAAATTAGTGAAAATGGTTTGTTAGGACCTTAGGAAGTGATTCCAAGGAGGAAATAGTCCTTTTCATCCTTGAAATCCAAAATATTTTTTACGAATAAAATTTTTTTAACAATATTAAATTGTTAAACCAACCCCGCGCTAAACTACCCCAACCCAACCCAAACCTCTTCGTCCTTCAAAATTCAAAAAAATTATTTTTACATTATTAAAATGTCGGGGGGTTAGGTTGCGTTAGGTTAGGTTAAGGATTTCAAGGACGAAAAGGACTTTTTCCTCCTTGAAATCACTTCCTGTGGTTTTCCCAAACATTTTCAACCATTTTTACTGGAGGGGTAATAAAATGAATAAGATCCTCTTCTTCTTTTGATGCTTTTCTTTAAATCATTAAATGACTTTTTTATAAAAATAAACATTTGAGGTTATAAAAGAATATGAAAAAAATAAGTTGACCACATAGTGCGTCGCTGCGCGCTGAGGTCACAATATAATAATTTTTTACTTTTTTTTTTAAGTTTATTTTATATACATAAACAATATACTTAAGTAATCGTGTCGGGAAAAAACTTCTAACCCTCCTCGAAATTTCAGGTTTTTAAAAAGTTGTAGAATCAAAAAAATTAAATTTATAAAAAAATTCCGCCAAGTCCTACGTCAAAAATTTTAAGTCGCTCGACTTCCTGTTAGCTGAATCAAATTTGCTGAAAATTTGTAGACAGCTTGAGGTAAGGACATAAAAGATGGTAAAAATTACTTAGATATCTGATCGGAATTTATTAATAGACGGATATCGAGATCATAAGGACCGTTTAGAGTACCCAGGATCTGAGTATCATTTCCATAATAAAAAAATACGAGAAAATCAGTTTGATCTTGAAGGTTACATTCAATTCGAAGGCCCTGGTCTACTTAGATACAACTTATTTATACAAAAATTTTCGGTAAAAGTCTGATTTTTCAAGTTACTCTGATGATATTCAGAAAATGGGTTTTATGGCATCGAAATCTCGAAAACTGTCCATGTTTAGACTTTGTGTCCATTAGAATTTTTGATCAGAACGTTATGAAGTATAATATATCACAATTATAATCAATTTGACATCATCTACAGTGTACAAAGGCCATACCCTTCATGTTGCTAAGAAATTGAAACTTGAAGCGTCCTACAAATTTTCGACCCATTTTATTTAATAGTGTGGATTTTATTCTACACTATTAAATAAAATGGGTCGAAAATTTGTAGGAAGCTTCAGGTTTCAATTTCTTAGCAAAATGAAGGGTGTGGCTTTCGTACGTAACCGTGACTACAAGAAATATTAGGCCCAAAATGGCAACCTTGTAACTTTTGAACTAAAAGAGCTACAGTGCTCAGTTTTCGAATATCGTTAGATTTCTGAATTATAACAGTACCTTTTTAAGCTCATCGTTAAGGAATAAACAGTTTAAAAGATATTTTAATTAAAAAATCGACAAAGTGTGACCACGCCTCTAAATCGTGTAAGCTGACGAGATTAAAGAAAAATTTGGCATCCCCCTATAAACTTGATTTTGAGGTTGACAAAATAAACTCTTGGGTAAGTCATTTATAGGTTTTTGTTTTCTAAAACAAACAAACTATAATCTATAAACTATAAACCAATAGCATGCATACAGTATTATTATTTGTAGATAAGACATTTATTACGCCGTAATGATAAAATAAGTGTATATTATGTTAGAATCATAATGTATGTTATTTTTTTTATTGAATTGCAATTTATATTATTCATTCAAAATGGAAAATCTATATCAATTTTATTTCAAAACTATTATTCTAACTTTATTAAAATTTTATTGATTGATTTCAATTGTTTTTTTTTTGTCGTGGGAATATTTGTACACATAATATTTTATAAAGATTATTATAAAACCTATTTTGACAAAATGGAAACCCGACTTCAAAAATCAAATATTCTATAACAAAAAATCCACTAAAAAAATAATTGCATATTCTTGTGCCAATTTTAGTTCACCTAAACAAAAATTTTTAAATAATATGTACAATTGTTGTTATTTTTGGAGGCGGTGTCCAAGTTATGTGAATGTCCTTATGCTGACACCGACTCCAAAAATAACAATAACTGTACATATATAATTAAAAATATTCCTTAGGTGAACTAAAATTGGCACAAGAATATGCAATTATTTTTTTACTTTTTAGTGCATTTTTTATTTTAGAATATTTGATTTTTGAAGTCGGGTTTCCATTTTGTCAAAAAAGGCTTTATTTCTCGCTTTTTAGTGACTTTGAAGTTCTATATCTGATTTTATTTGTCTAAATATGGGTAGACTTACTAAACCAACTAATTTTTAGTGCATTTTTTTTATCAGTTTTTTTTTTTTTTTAGTGCATTTTTTAACAGATTTTCAATTTTTTTTTCTAGCATTTTGTTTTTTTTTTGTAAAAATTTTTTTAAGTCTGTTTTTAAAAAAATTTTCTTATTTTCCCATTATGAATGAGTAGATCCTTTCAAAAAAAAAAAAATTCGCAGAAATCGGTTATCACATTTAAAATGAGGGTTTTCCTCGATTTCCAGGAGATGCCTTCTTCAGAATGCGATTTGGTGACAATGGGACTAATCGGAAATCATACTCTTCAAAACAAAAAACAAAAAAATTCAAAATCGGTTAATAAATGACGGAGTTCTGAGGTAACATAAAAAAAAAAAATACAGACGAATTGAGAACCATCCTCCTTTTCGAAGTCGGGTTAACAATAATCAAAGAGACATGTTGCTTGTTGCTAATTTGGTGTAGGGGGTGGTTAGCTTGTTGCTAACTACGAGGTTTACAAACCCCGCTCTGCGCTTAATTTAAAGCTAAATTAAATTGTCTACAAATTATATTCAGCAAGTTCAACTCGTAGGATCAATGGTTTCGACGCAGTTTCGGCCCAAAGAAGGTCTAAAACTAAAATTTTCAATTTGTGGAAAAACTGGCCTATTTTCAAAGTGCCGTAATTCGGTAACTTCGGTAAACAATGGACCTACATAGCTCCGGTTGGGCTTAATTTGTCACAAATTTAATGTTCTTAAAAAATGTGTAGAGCTTTCGATGAAAAATGCATGGATTAGGAGATATATAGCAGAATCTGAAACAAGTCCAAAAATTTCGCGTGTATAAATTTTTCCACAACTTTTTGAGAGTTGCAAACTTGGATATACATAGCCCTAATGGGTCCAAACAACATACTAAACAATCAGAGATACATCATGTTTTGCGAATTTATTGTTGATTTTGACCGGCGTATTATTTTTGTTTACTTTTTTTATTTATTTTCTATTTATTTTTTAATTGTCAAAGAGTAAATTACGACTAGCTAATTTATACTGAGGATGACTACTTTGTAGTCGAAATGCGTATTTATAATACAAAAACGGATTCAGGTATTGGAGTGAATTTGAAATTTTATTTGAACTGAGAAAGTTAATATTATCAGACCGAGAACGAACCGTACATCGACATTATAATGTGAACATGTTTAGACTTTATCAGACTGAGATCAGACAGAGAGCGAATCGTGATCGGCACTAGTGTGGATCGACCCTCAAATTTGAGATTTTTAACATAGACGGTAAGGGCTTTTTTTTTTATTCGTTTATCAGATCTACGACTTTTAAATTACATTTAAATGCACCAATGTAACTGCAGAAACAGTAAACACTGTGTATAAATAACATAATATTATTAAATGTTATTGCCTTGAATGATTTTATCATTTTTACAAGAAAAAAAAACTTCAAAAATGGCGGATGTCAGTTGCGAACGAGTCTATCAAAGTTGATAGCAGTGATTGACTCAAGGTTGACAAGAAGAATTGCGCGCATATAAAAACGCACACATATAAAGTTCATCAAACATAAACACACACAGACAGAACTACATACACTAAAGCAAATGTGAATTCATAAATGAAAAAATAGAGAGTGGCTAACAAACAAACAACGCCCGGGCCGAGTAGACCCAACCCATTCACTGTTTCGCGTGCCATGTGGTAAACTACTCGCGAGTTCATTCAAACCATCTTATACAGATAAAATCTAGTATTAATAAAACAAAGTACACAGCTTACAGTGGATCAAACTCAAATTAATTTAAATCAAATCTTTTTTTTTACTGGTCCAATGAAATACAGTACAACCTCGATTTACCGGACAGACCTCCGGCTATACCGGCCCCTGTAAATCGAAAATGCATGTATGTACACTCCCGTTCAATAAAATTGAACAGACCTGAAATGTTAATTTTTTTACATTTCATAAAACTCCTCACTTTTGTAACTCTCTGCATAATCATTCATTTATAAACAAAGACAAGTTGCATATATTTTAAGTGTGAAAAAAAGAAATGGAAGTATAGTAAACATAATTTACTACAAGAATAATCAAAATTGTGAGCGACTGATTCGATTCAGATCTGTTCAATTTTATTGAACAGGAGTGTACATATATATGTATGTATTATATGTATGTATTATATGGGTGCATAGGTGGACTCAGTAAGATGCCTACGTGAAAATAAATACAATTAACTTTGGTTTTGGCGCCGATGCAAGTGCTCTTATGATAAGTGTATACTGAGTTTATAAAAAAGTTTTATATAAATTGTTTATTTTTAAAAAAGGAACATTTTTTTGCTTTATATATATTTTTGTTCTATCTCATACGGTTTCAAAGATAAACAGTTTTTCCCATTTTGCCAAAGATGGTCCGATTTTGTCCATTTAACTTGACGTTTTAGTTCTAGAACACACAAATTTCAGCTCGCTATCTCTTTTCGTTTTTGACAACTTTGTGGAAATGGACTAATTAGGTCATTTTATAAAAACCAATACAAAAATTTTATTTCTGCGATGCATATTTTGAACCGTTTCAAAGTTGGGACTAAACTTATCGGGAGATCCTGGTATACATTACATACCGGGTCTAAAAAGTTATTGAAGGCCAAAGATTGCGAAAATCAGCTTTTCTATTTGTTTCCGTTGACAGAGTTCATCATTAAATTTAATCCTTAGCTAATTCTGCACAAAAAAAGGCCATGTAAAAAATTCTCGTAGGACCAATAGTTGTCGAAATATATGATTCAGAAAAGTTGAGCATAGCGATGCATTCAACTGTTAAACTGAATTTAACTGAGTTTAGTCCCGGCTTTGTAAAGATTGATCGCGGAAATATGTTTGGTATAGGCACGATGACTCTTAAACCGAAAAGGGATGATGAACTGAAAATTTATGTTTATAGAGCTAAAAAGTGAGGTTTTCTCCGGGGGGCAAATATCCATCTTTGAAATCATAAGAGATAGAAGAAAAGTAAAAAGACAAAAATTGTTCACTCTTTAAAAATAAACAACGCTTGTTGGAAACTTACTTTCATAAATTGAATAGTTTTGTCACAATTTTAACTCCAACAATGAAAAATCCAGAAAATTTCAATGTTTCTGTGGTCCCCTTCATTTCGATCTAAAATAAAATGATTAAAACGATTTCCAACTTTCCATGAAAAAATAAATGAATTTTTTTTTTTTTTCCATGAATTTCTTCAAAGCAAAATCGTATTTTGTCTGGGCTATTTGAGTTCAATATTCTTTTAATTCGTGTGTATTTGTAATAAATGTCAGACACACGTAATCTTATGTAACAACATATAAAGTCTAATCGCAATTGTAAATATTGAATATTTCGTTGGAAAATAACTTTTATTATGACTTGTTTACAAACTAGGTAATATTTCAAATAAAAATACTACGAAGTCGTCACTCATTCATATTTTTTAACCCGACTTCAAAAAGGAGGATGGTTCTCAATTCGTCTATATTTTTTTTTTTTTTTTTTTTTAATGTGTCACCTCAGAACTCCGTCATTTATGAACCGATTTTGAATTTTTTTTTTGTTTCAAAGGGTTTGGTTTCCCATTGGTCTCAAATCCCATTCTGATGAGGGGATCCCCGGGAAATCGGGAAAACCATCATTTTATATGTGATAACCGATTTCAGCGAATTTTTTTTTTTTTTTGAAAGGATATACTCATTGAAAAAATTTTTGTGTTTTTGGGCTTCGCACTAAAAGGCGTTCTATATATTTCCCTATATCAAAACGCTCTTTGTGACTACAGATAAGCTATTCTACATTACGTCTAAACGTGGGTAACAGTTTTGTAAAACGTATCGCAATGACAATCCAGCTGAACGTCGTTCAGTTGTTTTACATAACGGAGTTGTCATGTAAATTACAACTAAGAACAAGGTTAATTATAAGAACAGAGATCTACGTAAAGCGTCGCTTGAACAGATCGAAGTATTTCAGGGCAAAGTATTTTTGTAACCGCTTTTATTGTGGTATGAACTTTGATCAGTCGTGTATTTTGCGACAACATTGCACAGGACATGATACATGCGAGTACATGGGAGTACAGTAGTTGTCTACTGTCACGCCAACAGCTCGCAATCGTGTGACCACTTGAGGCTAGTCGAGCTACTACCATGCCAGAACAAATGGCAGTAGCTGTCTACTATCAACACCGTGTAACTAGGCGTTAGTCTAAAACAACATAACATCAAGTATTTTAAATAACCAGTCCAAGTAGCCGAGCGGTCTAAGGCGTTATGTCTGCGCAGTATGCCTACTTGGAAACTGGGAGGTTATGGGTTCGAATCCCGATATCGGCCGTTTGTCAAATATTAAGGAAAAAAAAAGGGGCGGCTAATTGACTAAACTGTCGGCGTATGGACAAGAACGAAGTTCTATCACCATAAAATCTAATCATTAAACCGTAATTGATCCGTGGCTGGCCTATCTTTACAAAAACCTACCAGTTACAATCCCTGTAAGAGCGGATCCACACTATAATGCCGATCACGGTCCGAAAAAGGTCCGATCGATTATATTTATATTGTTATTCTCGATTCGACCGGTACTTGACTGCTCCGGATTGTATGAATGCACACATTGTTTCTTACTTGATAATATTTTACAAGATCGAGATTGAACCATCAAGAACGAGGCGTGATCGGCATTATAGTGTGGTTCGAAGTAACCGACTACCGGCTGGTGACGAAGTAAATGGCTATGCTTAAGAAGGTTTTTCTACACGAACTCCAGATGAATATCGGCATAGTTCCTATCATAGTCGGCTGCAGCAGCATATTCTACCAATTCCTAGTCTATACACAAAAATTCCTTCCACTCCACTCACATCCTTAGGCTTCACAATGGACCTTATGGTCGAAGTGTAGCCCGTCCAGGGCAGCCTCTACAATCTATCTATCTATTTATTTTTAAATAACATAGAACAAAAAAAAGGAAAATCAATACACTATCAACATAAAATATAAAAAAAAAACCATACACAATTTTTTTTTTTGCAACAACATGAACAACATGAACGAACCAACAACGGTACCTTCTACACCCAATAAAGTAAAAAATGGTTTTTATCAATAGTAGGTATTGTGAATTGTGTGTCCTGTATATGGCATGGAGACGGATAGATAGATAGATAGATGGATGGATGGATGACTTGTGGTAAAACAATTGTTTGTAGGTTGAGAACTAACAATAATAAGAAATATTCTTTGTGGCGTGTGGTAGTGATTGCAACAACATGAACTAAAGGCGCCTTTGTTGAACATTTGCAGAATAAAGTCATTGAAGAAATGATAGGCAACAGGTTTTTATAAGTTGAAAGTTTAGTTTTTTTTTTTTTATTCACCAAGTCCAGAAAAAGAAGATGTTGATGTTGAATTATTCATACAACTGTGGGTATGTATGTGTATAGTATTTTATACCCACCAACCAAACTAACATACAATAAATACTCACACACTCTTTGAATGATGAAATGTCTGCATAGTTAACAACTACTTCTGTATCACTTCAACACGGCGGGCACTGACATAAAATTTAACCCTATTGAATATAAATATGATGTACTATGGACAACAAAAGTTGATGTCATTTTTATAAATTTTACAATTGATTTGTGCCTTATTGATTCGGTTTTCGAAAAAATGTTTCAGATAAAAGTTGTTCATTAGAAATATAGTAACAACTTTTATTCGAAAACCGAATGAATAAGGCATGGAGACTCCACAAGGAGACCGAACTCAAACGGGAGAATTGACAAAATATGGCAACGTAATGGTAGAAGTTATATTTACTTTTTGTGCCACTAGCGTCGCTAGTTTTCATTTTGCACCGAAGTAGTATAATAAATAAGAGTGAAGTATATATTTGTCATTTTGTTAGACTTATTATTAATAAATAAAAGTTTAATTTAATATCTGATTCAATAATCTTTAAATTGATTTTAATAATTTTAATATGATTTATTTCTACTTAATTTATTTGCATTTTTACAATTTCCAACGTTACAGGTTACTATTTAATTGTTCGATATTTTAAAATTATTTTGTTTTTTATTCTTATGTAATTATTTTGCGCATTTTTAACTTCACTTACTTCAACTAATTACTTTATTTCATTTATTAAAAAAAGGATTTTATTGGAAAAAGACTTTAGCTGCAAATAATTTTTATAATACTACATAAATGCGTCATGTTTTTTAATTCAAACTCGCGTCTTATACTGTCTCTACTGTTTCCGGTGTAGAAGGAACACTACTGACATCTTATTTTTGTCAATTATTTGTTTACATGGAGTTCGGTCTCCTTGTATAGTCTCCATGGAATAAGGCACAAATCAACTATAAAATTAAAAAAAAAACATCAACTTTTGTGGCCAAGCGATATCTAATAAAGTCATAGTCTATCCAGTTTTATTTCCGAGATACAGCTTTTTTTGTGATTTTGCGAAATGACCCATCTTCTCTGTCACTGTCAAGCTCTTGCTATAAGAAGACTGACACTTTGGTCAGCCATTCTTTGACGACCTGTCCGAACTAAAATCGGTTGACGTAAAATCTTTTTTGCTGTTCTTGAACAACTCCAGAAGGTTTGAGAAGTAGTGGTCCCCTTTTTCAGGTATCGCAATGGACCCTTATATGGTGTGTATATGGTGTATACACACCATATGTGTATCGCAACGTATATGTGTACCAACCTTTAGAATTTCCCGTATGTGTTCTTGGTGAGTGTTTTTACGATTTAATTGGGGAGTATTTAAAAGTATTTACAGTACCCCACTTGGCCATCAGCGGAAAATCCTGAACCTGGCCACTCGCAGGTTCACTTGGTAAGAAGCATTTTATTTCAATTATTAACAAGTGAAAATTACATCTAACTGAGAAAGAATAAAGTTTCTTACTAATGTCTTTTATTTAAAAGAAAAGATTTTGTCTTCAAACGTTTACTCTTTCTTTTACGGTTTCAAAGATAGACAGTTTTGCTCATTTTGACCAAACATGGTCCGATTTTGCCTATTCTTCCGAACTTACTATTCCGAACTTGATCTTACTTTTTATCTCTAGAACACACATACAAAATTTCAGCTTCCTAACTCTTTTCGTATTATCGTGTTTGACGCACGGAAACATTTGTGGAAATGGACTAATTAGGTCATTTTAATGAACACCTTTACCGAAACTTTTTTTCTGCGATCAATATTTTCAGCCGTTACTAAAAGTCGGAACTTAACTTAATATTCCCTGGTAAATATTATATACCGGGTATAAAATGTTCTATTACCATAAAATCTAATCATTAACCGTAAATTTATCCGTGGCCGGCCTATCTTTACAAAAATCTACCAGTTACAATCTCTGTAAGGGCGGATCCACACTATAATGCCGATCACGGTCCGAAAAGGGTCCAATTGATTGTATTTATGTTGTTATTCTCGATTCGACCGGAACTTGACTGTTACGGATTGTATGAATGCACACATTGTTTTTTACTTGATAATATTTTACAAGACCGAGATTGAACCAAAAACGAACCTTGATGGGCATTATAGTATGGTTCCACCATAAATTGGTGCTATATTGATGTGCTTGCTTAATGGATCTTACTAGTGATAGCTTATACACCATACTGTAGCCAATAGTAACTGACTTTGACTGTGTATTGTTAGTTTGGTTGCTGCACACATAGCTTTTATAAAATAGTGCCGGATATATAAATAAAACTTCATCCATAACATGTTATTACACCCCCTCACAACACTACTACCCCCTAGCTAGTATTTTATGTTCTTATTGACGGCCTATACTTACTATTATATATATATATATACATATATATATATATATATATATATATATATATATATATATATATATATATATATATATATATATTATTAAATAGGTGAGTGTTTGTTGTAAAGATGATGATAGTCGTACTTCAGTGATTTCCAAATGCAACGAATAGCTTTGTTAACATCATAATAACACCTTGAATTGACAGTGATACATTTGAACGTGTAAAAATATAATCGTATCAAAATCACTGAGTGCCTGGTAACTGTGAAAGTAGTGCCATCGACCAGTCTCTTGAAAATTTCATGTAAAAGTACTATGGACCACAAAAGTTGATGTCATTTTTTTTAAATTGTTTAATTGATTTGTGCCTTATTGATTCGGTTTTCGAAAAAATGCTTCTGATAAAAGTGGTTCATTTGAAATAGACTAACAACTTTTATTCGAAAATCGAATGAATAAGGCACAAATCCACTATAAAATTTTTTTAAAGACATCAACTTTTGTTGCCACGCAAGTGTACACATGGTCACAAAAGTAGCGCTCATTTTTCAAAATTTTACAATTGATTTGTACTCTATTTATTCGGTTTTCGAGCGGTATGCAAGCTGAGTTTAAGAAACAATAATTCTTAATATAATAAATTATTAAAATTTAAATAAATTATTTAATTTTAATAAATTTTGTTATATAATCTATACAATTCAAGACTTTATCACACTTTGTTGACATTGTTATATCTAACCTCACTAACTTAAAAAAAAGGAATACTGTAAACACCTCTAAAATGCTACTATGTTTCTTCAATCTATTCAAGTTATCATTTCATCCTACTTACACTTATTAATTTATATGTAATCGGTTAAACCTAGCATAGACGTTCACAATGCTAACATCTACATTTGCTGCTAATTGTGAATAGAAGTATATTAATTTGTAAAGAAGCCTCGAATATCGTTACAGTTTGAGTGGATCAGTCTATTTTCAAAATGAAAGGAAGGAAACATATATTTAATACTAAGTATTAAATATATGATTAAAATATGGTTTAAATAAGTTGCCCCTCTACTTTTAAATAAGTTTCCCTAACGCGCATATAATAGTCAAAACAAATTAATTCAGCTCTAACAAAGGTTTATGGCCAAGGGCATCGCCAGGGGGGGGGGGGCAGGTAGGGGCAGTTTCCCCCACCTAGAGATTCAAACACAATGACTCATTGTGTCCTAAAAGAGGCAAAAACCTATCCCGAAACGGGAAAAGCGTTGAAAATTTGTATCGCTCTACGTTAAGAAGCACTATGGGGAAAAATCGCCTGAATGGTCTGGTCATGATGAGTGTGCACAGAAAAATTATTAATGAAAACTTACAAGATTTTCATAATAAAGTGGTCGAGAAGTTTACAAAATAAAACCGAAGATTGTGTTTCAATTAACTTAATAAAAAAAAAAAATCTCGCTCGACTACTTTATTATTAAAATCTTGTAATAGGGAATATGCATGAAAATTTTTTTTCACATTTATTTTCAGAATAAGAAAATACTGTTAATACTGTAATAATATTTAAAAACGAAATTAAAATCCGACAAATATCAAGGAAGCTATAAGCTTTTAAAGATTATTATCTGTCTCTTTCTTGCAAAAATACTAAAAACGGAGTTTTACATGTAATTTAAATGGTGAAAGTGTAATAAGACGTCACATTACATATCAAGAGGGCTATCACCCTCTTTGTCTAATCGGGAATTTCAATCATTCATATCTCGCTTATTTTTAAACTTATTTAAAAAGTAATTTTACCTTGATATTTATCAAATAAACATGCTTCAATTCAAGTGAAAAAAAATTTTCATGCATATTCCCTATTGTCAATGTCTCTCATATTTTGTCCTAAATTATTTTATTCTATTATTCTAATATAATAACTCATTATAATAAATATAATAATATAATAACATGTGCTTTTGACTGTATTTAAAATTCATAGTTTCCCATCTTCTATATATCAACTTGTTGCCCTCCCCCCTGGGCCATCGGCTGGCGACGCCCTTTTTTATGACAAAACTCCACCAGCTTATTTTCATTCCGAGATTCAATCCTTAATTAGTTTTGTATAACAATTGTTATTTTTTGTTCGACACATTTCCGTCTTACCTAAACTAAATTTTTTCATTTTAATAAATTATTTTTCTATTACTATCAAACTAAAGCCTGCTATTAAGTCAGTAATGAAAAACGAATAATAATTAAACGAAAAAAAAATTAATTAACATCATTATTTGTAACTACCTAATGTTTTTTTATAATATAATAGAAACTAGTCGATGAAAGTAGAATTAATATACCCGAGTCCTTACTATACTCACACATTGTGGATATGTGCCCAGTAGAACAATGGCGCTGAATACTACTAGCTAGTAATGCCAGCTCGGCTGCTAGTACTAGATACTATGTGGTAGAGTAACAGCATGAACAAAACACTATAATATGAACTAGAAATTGATGATGACCAGACCATATACATACATGGTGTGTACATGTATACCGAGTGATCCATTTGAAAAGTTACCAACAAAGTATTTATTAAACCTTGAACACTAACCATGCGTAAAACTTACGTACACAAAAATACCACGCATGTGCCAAAGTCACGTGTCAGTCACTCCTCTACTACATATCTAACATTTCTCCGAACAGTGCTTTATGCGATTCCATCAAGATTGTTACTTAAAGTGTAACGCCTCCCATCTTGAAGAGATTTTTTTTAAGTGGTGAGTAAATTTTACTAATAGTAATAAAAGAATAAACAAATGCGTACCACTTTTTAACAAAAATCTCTTCAAGATGGAAGGCGTTGCACTTTAAGTAACAATCTTATTGGAATCACATAAAGCACTGTTCGGAGAAATGTTAGATATGAAGTAGAGGAGTGACTGACACGTGACTTTGGAGCATGCGTGGTTTTTATTTTTGTATACGTAAGTTTTACGCATGGTTAGTGTTCTAGGGTTACACTTTTTATGATATTTTAATGTTCAAAATTGTCTATAAGTTTTTATTTCTTACATATTTTGTATTCTATTAAACATTTATATAAATATATTAAGCAAAATTGTCAGCAAAATATGTAATTATTTACCCAGTCTACATAAGTCTTACGCATGGTTAGTTATGAAGGGTTATATTTTCCGGTTAGTCTTCTAGGGTGAAAATATGCATTTTCGAAAAAAATGTTTCAAACAAAAGTTTAAAAGGGTACACGTAATGCAATAATTATTATTTGTCCCATGCATCCGTGCCGCGTGGTATATCTTATCTTTTAAAAGGTGCGAGATAGGCAAAATACTAAAAATGTTAATATCATAAAAACAAACCAATTTTGTTTGAAACTTTTATGCATGAATCCAATAATTATGGCGTCAATACAAAATTTACGCCACATTTACGTCCCGTATTTACACCAAAACTATGGGATGAGTTTATAAGATACCATGCGAGCACGGATGCATAGAACAAAAATTTAATTTTTGAATTATGTTTCACTCTTATACTGTGCAACTTCTGTTATTTTTTTTGGTAACTTTTCAAATGATCACACGTATAATTTATGCATCCGTGTTTACGTGTTATAACCTATCTTTTCAACTGTGCGAGGTAGAGAGAAAATTTTTACATAAAAAACAAATAACTTTTGTTTGAAGCTTTTTTTAGCTTTGGTGTGAAAACGATTATTTGGAGCTTAAATTTTGTATTTACGCCAGAAATATTGGATGTATGGAAAAAAGTTTCAAACGTTGTTTGTTTTAAAGAGATAAACATTATTTGTATTGCCCAATAATACCACGCGGGGGCACGAATGCTTGAAACAAAAACATAATTATCGAAGTATTCCTTGTTTTAACTATTCAACTTCGGTTTGAAACGTTTTTTCCAACATGGATATTTTAAAACAAATTTAAGTAGTCTTTTTAAATAAACACACGGTATATATCTATCACACGGTATAATATATGCTATCACAAAACCTATTCAAATAATAGCCAAACATAAGTTCCATATTTCGAGCTCACCTCATATATATATATATATATATATATATAGCTTTCTAACAGTTCTACTTTAAGGTAAGCCCGAAATATGGCACTTATATTTGGACATTATTTGAATAGGTTTTGTGATACCATTGGTCGATGTATATTAACTTGATACTGGGAGTTTATGCTTTAATGTTGCTAATAGTTAACATAGTCTAATTTAGTAATAGGTTTCAATTGATTGAATTCATCAAAATACGGTTTTCTTCTGTTCTTTAGTGTTTCGTCCCAAAATTGGCAAAAAAGAACACTTATGAAATCACTTCGACACCTATGAAATCACAGTGCCAAGTAAAATATGAAATACCCTGCACCTGAGCATATTACGCAATAAATTTATATCAATCATTTTTTCACTTTTGTTAATCTCAACTTGGCCCTTATATAGATTTCCCTACTTTTGAAGGCGAACATTTTTGTTTTTGTTGCGGATATTTCACTACTTTTTGTACGCGAAAGATTTTCCCCTTTCACAATTTTTATTTTGGTGGGATATTACTAAACCTTCGAATTTATTAATGAGATTCATCGCAATTCCAAAAAGTGGTTCAATCTAAAGGCCCCATACACGATCAAACCATTTGCGCAACACCCTGTTTGCGTAATACAGGTCCTCATACATGATAGAAAATTTGCGCAGCAGTGTGCAAACTTAATTTTTCGTTCCAACAAGTTATGCAAACTTAATTTTATTTTGTGATGTTCGCGAGAGAAAATACTGAACACTCGTTCAAACCGTTTATCAAACGAGTTGCGCAATAATAATTGACTCACATACACGATCAAACAATGTACGCAAACCTGGTTTTGTTTTGTAGTTTTTGGCCAAACACTATCATACACGTTCCGGCTTGTCAAGCGCGGAAATTTTGCGCAATAAAAATCAATCCCAAAGAATTTCTTTCTAACCGTTGTGCAACAACTCAAGCCAAACCATACACAATCACATTTTTTGCGGAAACAGGCTGTTGCACCAATTGCTTGTTAGTGTATGGGGATGTATTCGGACCGATTTGTTTCACACCATTGTGAAACAACTCAATTCATACCACGCAGCAAGGGTGCCCAACAAGTTGATCGCGATCGGTCGGTCAATCGCGAAGCCAATTTTGGTCGATGGCTCGCGATGTCTTAACACAACGTAATTGAAGAATTTGAGGTAAGATTTCAAAATTTTGAAAAAATAAAGAAATTGTGTTTCATATGGAGCAAAAGGCATAACAAATGAAATTATAATTTTACAAACTGATTGAATCATACAAACCAGAAAATTTGAAGAAGATCTTTGGAAATACGTCAACCGAGAAAAATATCCCAATATCACCAAATATAGCGAATATATATTTATTCTTGTTTCAAATCAGCATATCCAGTGTGAATCGGCATTTTCATACTACAAGTTAACGAAGACTGAACAACGTTCTGTCCTGACTTATTCCCATACTGAAGACTCAATATTATTATCTTTGTCAGGATATACACCTAATTATGATATTTTGGTTAGAGACCATGTTAACTGTCTTCTGATTAAAGTTAAAGCAATAAAATAAATTCTAAATGTGTCTTTATCTGTAGCTAGTTGGAATTAATTTTGACACGTTAAATATTTATGTTGTTTTTTACGTAGGTGGATATACAGGGTGTTTCAGTGCGAGATGCACTTCCGCGAGTAGCTGATAAAATCAAATTATCAGCCATTATACTGTGCATTTTTATAATAACTTTTTCATATGAACATTCGAACAAATAGTCCAAGAAGTGAACGCGACACATTTTTTAAATAAAAAGTAGATCTTATACAACCATAAAAATTTGTTTACAAAAAACAAAACCCGACTCTAAAAGAGAGTCTAAAAAAATTTGCTAGGAAACAATGCACTAAAAAGTAAAAAATAATTGCGATATTTATTTACTTCAATTTTTTACTTTTTAGTGCATTTTTTTATAGCACATTTTTTTGATCCTTTTTTTTTTTGTGAAATTTTGAGTGCATTTTTTCATAGCAGATTTTCAGATTTTTTTACATGCGTTTTGTTTTTTTTTTGTAAAAATTTTGTTTTTAGAGTCGGTTTTTTTTTTGTAAAAAATTTTTTATTTGAAGTCGGTTTTTAAAAAAAGTTTCTTATTTTTCCATTATGAATTAGTATACCCTTTCAAACAAACAAAAATTTTCACAGAAATCGATGATCACATATAAAATGAGGATTTTCCTCGATTTCCATGGGATCCCCTCATCAGAATGCGATTTGGTGACAATGGGACCAATCTGAAATCAAACCCTTTAAAACAAAAAAATTCCAAATCGGTTAATAAATGACGGAGTTCTGAGGTAACAAACATTTTTTTTTTTAATTCACACGAATTGATAACTCTCTCCTTTTTTGAAGTCGGGTTTAAAAAGTTAGCCATCCCTGCCATACACCATCTAATTATTTGTGCAAAAACGGTTGTTGCGTAAATGTTTGAACGTTTATTGGGGCCATACTTCACAATAGTACACCCATTAATGAAGTATTTAAATGATTTGTAATGAAATATATCGAAAATGCAGATTTACTATCTGACACACTCGAGTTGTGTCACATGGCAGAAATTTTCTTCTATTAAACCAGATCCCATTATACAGTTTATCAACGTTCAACTTACTATTCAAGAGTATATTCCCAAGTGTTTAATTCTTTTCTAATCAGAATGGAAATATTGTATAAAAAATATAAAAGTAAACGGTGAAAAATAATTTATTAGGTGATTTAAAAGTAGAATCACGTATTCGATAAAAAAGAAAGTATTTTACTTTGAATAATCGTTTAAAAAATTTGATTTCCAATTTTCTAGAAAAGATAGTAAGAAATAAAAATACTTTTGCAGGTTGGTTGGTTTATGACCATAATTTTATGAAGGTTCTTCACTCAATTAAAAATATCTAAATTCTAGTGTATAATATTTTTTTTAACATTTATGATATAATCATATTGTAATATTATGCAAAACTTGTGTTGACAGTGATTATTCATTATTTTTGGTGTTTCAGTTACAAATTATAACGTTTAATCTTTTTTTAAATATCAGCAGGACATGTTTTATTATACATATATATATATAGACCTTTTTTGTAGCGCGTTTAATTTCCTATAAGAATTTGCTCTGGCCTTACAGGTCGGCTAAGCCGTCCAAAAGCTACAAAATTTCAAAGGTAAAAAAAAAAAATTTCCCATGTTAATCAAATGGGAAAACGCGATGAGACACCCTTAATTTTAAAATTAAGAGCTGCCGTTTTAACAGGGTCATCTTTTCGGAATCCTGAACAATTTTTTCATTGTGCTTTTTGAAAAGTCGATTTTTTTGATACAGCTTATATATATATATATATATATATATATATATATATGTATATATATCAGGTATACCAGGGTAAGTCCGAACTTTGTAATGGAAAATATTGATAGCAGAAAAAATTTTTTGCCAAAAATCAATGCCAAAAAATCATTCTTGCATAGTACAACATATTAGTAAATAATATCATAAATGTTAAAACACTATATACGTTATACTAGATATGTTCAATTGGCATAGTTGTAATAAGTAAATTAATCATATAGTATTCTATATTTTTTGACTGTAACGAGTAAAATATCTTAAGAATACGTAAAGCCACCAACAAAAGCACAAAAATACTTTTATTTAACCGTAAACTTATCCGTGGCCGAACTATCTTAATTTTCGATATTTGAAAAATAAAATTCAAGATAATTTCAAATATAACCAAACCTGGCACCAATTAGTGTATTGTTTTCTTTCAAATTGTTTCGACAAATTCAAGAGTAAATCATTTCGAATGAAATATTTTTATAATATTTTTTTCATATAAATTTATATATACACTTCCGTTCATAAAAATTGAACCATCAGTAAGTAACATTCTTAGCGTTTATATTAACATTCTAAGCCTAAATATATCTATGTTACATACAATAACACTTACGCCTAAATAAATATATGTACACTCCCATTCAAAAAAAATGAACAGACCTGAACCGAATTAGTCTCTCACAATTTTGATTATTCTTGTAGTAAATGTTTTTTATAGATACAAAATATTATTTTATTTTTATACGTAAGAGGAAAATATAACACTTCACATGTATTAACATTACATTAATTTTTTTAATACTTTGTCACTGACACCGCATATATAAATAAAAAATATAAATTCAGTTTATACTTCCATTTCTTTTTTACACACTGAAAAAATATACTACTTATCTTTGTTTATAAATAAATAAAATTATACATTATACAGTGAGTTACAAAAGTGAGGAGTTTTATGAAACAAAATTAACATTTCAGGTCTGTTCATTTTTTTTAACGGGAATGTATGTTACAAACAATAACACTTAGAATGTTTCAACTAGTTCAATTTTTATGAACTAGAGTGTACATACATACAATTGCAAAAAAAAAAAATAATTTTCATGTTATAAGGACGAAGAAGAGTAGTATTGATTATCTTGAATAAAATACAAAACGTGGAAAAAAGCATTCATTTTATGTTTTTTTTTTCTAAATTGTTTGTTGTTTAAGTACCACTGGATGTTGAATTCAAGGGGATAGAACAGAAAGGTGAACGAGTATATATGCTGTTCAGAGCAGTTAAACGTATGTCCGATGCTATCTTACTCATAATAAAATTATACAGAGTGTTCCAACAAAATATTACAGAGAGTACAGAAAAAAAAACCGTTTGTTCAGTGTGTACTGTCAAACTGTAATCCATTATATTTAAATGAAAGACATATTTTATCATGTTTTAGGATTCGTTCTTAAAATTCTGAGGTTTGTATTGAATGGGTCGTTACTTGACGAAAATTTATTATCATTATTAAATAACACAAATATTTGAGATTTTCGTAACAATAATTTTATTTCGAGTATAGTTTCGAAAGACAGTTTCTTCATCAGATATATTATCATAATTATATATTTTCAGATGAAGAAACTGTGGTCCAAAACTATAGTCAAAATAAAATTATTGTTACGAAAATCGCAAATTCCTTACGAAAAATTGTTGGAGATCCCTGTCTCCAATTTCAGTAGCACCGAAAGTGGGTTGCCTGATTTTTATGCTTCGAGGGCATTGCACTATCAAGTAGTAGATTGCCTTCTTACTCCTCGAAGCCCGCCAAGTCAAACTGCTTTCTATTCCCATAAAGGAGAAATGTCAGAATTCCAGTCATAAGATAGGCACCCTCTCAACAACGTGAAATAGTTCTACTTAATTTTCTGGTTTCGGGGTAATCTCAGCATTTACATGACCGATCTCAATGATACTTTGCAAACTCATAAAAGTATCTTTAAGGAAGGGTTTAGATTCCATTTCATTTCGATAAGTTCGATAGAATTTGAGTAATCGCAAAACAAATTTTCTTAATTAATATAGCGTTTTCTAAATAGTACTTAATATTAATTACATCATTGGTGCTTTAAACATTTATTTAGAGTGGCTAGCTTTCTAGATAACTTAAAGAATGTGAAAATTTCTATAAAAATCAACCATTTTTGAGAAATTTCATTTTTTGCTTTACCGAAATCCGGTTATTATTTTAACAATAATTGATATATTTTTTTATCGCACAGACGTGCGAAGCAGCGTGTATCAGACAGTCATGTAATATTTTTTTTATTAATTTAGTTCTACTATAAAATCAAATGCGTAACAGCCACTGCGACACGAATTACTTAGTATTCGAGTATCTCATTCTAAGAAGCACATTTTATTCCAACATATAAAACGTTATTTAATATTGTAAATAAATCAATTATTATTATTGTACACTAGGCCACAGAAGTTAATGTCATTTTAAAAAATTTTATAGTTGATTTGTGCCTTTTTCATTCGGTTATCGAGAAAAAATTTCTGAAAAAAATTTATTAATATATTTCTAATGAATAACTTTTATCCGACGCATTTTTTCGAAAACCGAATCAATAAAGCACAAATCAAGTATAAAATTTAAAAGAATGACATCAACTTATGTGACCAAGTATTGTACAAGTATATACTATTCTACTTTTCTACAATAGACACGGAATTATAAATGCAAAAATAAAAAAACAATTTTACAATTTTCCAACGTTCATCTTATACATTTTCCGTACAGAGCAAAGTAATAATAATATCTAATACAAAATTATTAGATGAAAAAAAAAAAGAATACCATCTTTTTTTCGTTTGCTGTATATGTTGTGTTGTGTAGTATAGTTGTTATGTGTAAAGAAAATTGAAGAGAAACAAATAGCATATCTACTGTTTAGAATTTAATATTCTGGGTTTGTTTGGTATGAATGAGTTTTGTGTTATTAACCAACCAGTTTGTTATAAAATGAAATGATACCATTGCGGTATTACAAGCGTGTAACAGAGATAAAAATAAAAATAGAGCAAAGTGGCACTGTGTATTCCTGTGTAGTCATGACAACACAAGTACAGGTGTGATCAAAACATTCGTCCACCAGCCGAATCAACATCGTCGGCTTCTATACTATACAGTATACATTTATACAACACGAGCGAAGTGAAGTAAACGAACGAACACACACATATTATATTATAATATTATACCTACAATATATATGTTACAGTTAAAACCCGAATTCTGGATAATGCTAAGTTTAGCCGGATAGAGCTAGGTGTATCCAACGTATTTGGATAAAGTTGATTTAAAACATAAATATGATTAATTTTGGGCTATATCCGTCTAATCTTAGCATTATCCAAATCTCTCTGGATAAAACTGGAGTTGTAGTTGTAGTAATTTTAAAATCAATAATTTTTGATACTAAATCTCGAATATATAGAACGCTTTTTAGTGCGGGGTCCGCAAAAAAACGCAAACCCGACCAACTCGGGGTATGACCGATGAATTGAAAGATTGTAGTACTCGGTTGTAAAAGTTACCTTATTTAATTTCATTAATTTTTGACACTATATCTCTAATACATAGAACGCCTTTTAGTGTGGGACCCAAAAACACGCAAACCCGACCAACTCGGGATATGACCGATGAAGTGAAAAGATTGTAGTACTCGATTGTAATAGTTACCTTATTCAATTTCATTAAATTTTGACACTATATCTAAAATATATAGAACACCTATTAACGCGGGACCCAAAAAACGCAAACCCGACCAACTCGGGGTATGACCGATGTATAATATTAACAGCTGGAAAGTATGAGTCATTGTTTATATTTTTTAATCGACAAATCTCAACTTTATCCAGCGGTGTTTGACAAATGCTAGTATTATTAAATAAATTTCGATTTTTTGCCCCAATTTCGTAGATCAAAATTTTTTGTATTTTACAAATACGTATTTCGACTACAACGTAGACATCATCAGTATGAATTAGCTAATTGTAATTATTCTCCGAGAAGATGTTACTTGTTGCTAATTTGGTGACGGTCTGCACCAAATTAGCAACAAGTAACATCTCTTCGGAGAATAAGCTAATTCATACTGATGATGACTACTTTGTAGTCGAAATACGTATTTGTAAAATAAAAAAAATTTTGATCTAGGAAATTGGGGCAAAAAATCGAAATTTATTTCGAAAAATCCTAGAGTTCTCTTTAATATTATTTATGCTAGTATTATTGCTAAATTCCGTAATTCATATTTTTGTCAACTTTATCCAGCTGTTTTGGATACAACTAAATTTAGCCACCTACACCTAGCTTTAGCCAATATTGGGCTTTACTCGTAACCTAAATATATATATACATGTACTGAACAGGCAAACAACATTACACGATACATATAAACTGTGTATAAGTGTATACAGTCGGTATTTCAGGATAGACAGACAGACAGCTACTGCCGTTAACTTTGTCAGTCACTTCATTCTTGTTCCATTGTACATAATGTATATTATACAGTACTATTTGATAGTCAATTTCGATTAAATGGGAGCATAACTATATTACAAGTTTATTCGGAGATAACAGGGCTGTATTGTATTCGTGATATAATGTCAGCGAAAGCAAAGCTCTTGTAAGAATTTAAGTGGAAGAGTTTACAAACATTGGTCACATAAGTGTCAGTGTCGACAGTATTTAATCCCAATCCATTCAGTGACACTTAAATCTGTATTCATGGTTCGGTTTTAAGCGTCAGTTAGTTCACCTTAAGCATGATTTTAAGGCAGCGTTTAGATTCATAGACGCAATCTTGAGACAAGTTTGATCTTAGCAACGATATCTGTGGTTGGATAAATATTCATAGTCAAAACTTAAGACGATATTAAGAATTGAAAACTGTTGATGTATTCACAGTCAAATAAGACAATCTTATTATAGATCTCATCCTTACTTATTATTAAAAAAAGAGGATTTTCTTTAATTCAACATTTTAGTAGACTTAAGACAAGCTTAATAACTTTGCAGTGAAAAAAGTAGTGAAGATAATGAATTTTTTGAGTTTACATAATATAAAAATTGATGATAATATTAATATCGATTTTGATTCTGACGATGAAGACATAATTATACGTACATATAATAAATAACATTCGAAATATACAAAATCCGTTTGATTTTTGTTCAGGCATCGAATTAACAAAACAGGGTTTTAATCCGACAAAATCAGTATTCAATTTGGAGTATTACAATTAATAGAACAGAATTTATAGCTAAAGTCAATCGTCGTGGATTACCCACTCTATCAGTGTTTCAATTATTAATATGTTTGCGATTTTATGCATTTGCTAGTTTTCAGATAATATAAATTATTATCATATGCTTGCTTCAAAATTTGAAGAAATTCCTTTTTTTCTACCGAAGTATAATTTTTACTTTTACCTTTGTCCGTCATATTTTTTATTTAAAAAGCAATTTTTTTAGCTCGTTACTTTTATTTACGGTTTTATGTGTTTAGACTGTGGAGTCTCAGAAATAGAGAGGCTTGTGGAGTCTCAAAAACCCCAGGCTTATGAAAATTCAGGTGAACATTTATTCTACCTCTTACGGTGTGGGATGACATTAACACGTACAAAAAGTTGTCTCTTATAGTTTTCAACATTTCAAGCCGTTACAAACTTAGAAGTTAACTATTAATAGGGAATATGCATGAAAATTTTTTTTCACTTGAATTGAAGCATGTTTACTTGACAAATATCAAGGTAAAATTACTTTTTAAATAACTTTAAAAATAAGCGAGACATGAATGATTGAAATTCCCGATTAGACAAAGAGGGTGATAGTCCTCTTGATATGTTATGTGACGTCATATTACACTTTCACCATTTAAAATACACGTAAAACTCCGTTTTTAGTATTTTTGCAAGAAAGAGACAGATAATAATCTTTAAAAGCTTATAGCTTCCTTGATATTTGTCGGATTTTAATTTCGTTTTTAAATATTATTACAGTATTAACAGTATTTTCATATTCTGAAAATAAATGTGAAAAAAAATTTTCATTCATATTCCCTATTCTATTATACATACAATGACCCACACAAGTTGATGTCAGTTTTTATAAAATTTTAGGATTCATTTGTGCCTTATCGATTCGGTTTTTGAAAACATGCTTCGGATAAAAGTTGTTCATTATAAATATAGTCACAACTTTTATTCGAAAACCGAATGAATAAGGTAATTAGAAAGAGGGGTACCGCAAACGGGTCCCTAGCACCTAGACCAAGGGGTCCTTCGTGCCCATGAATAATTTAAAAACTAACATAAACTTTTGACGCCAAGTATTCGAAATAAGGGTGTAATGGGATGTACCTATTCTACAAAGAGATCAGATCTATCATTGATAGTGTTTTATAATAAGTTCATGTTGTATGAAATGTACTATATTATATTCTACAGTAAAGAACGTATACAATACAATATGATATTATGATATGCCTCCTGCTAGCCAACTAGTGCTAACAGAATAGTAGGTACTATAGGCCACAAAAATATCGCACATTTATCAAAATTTTTCAGTTGATTCATACATATTTCATTTGGTTTTCGGGAAAATATTTCGAATAAAAGTTGTTAACATATTTATAATGAACAACTTTTATTCGAAACATTTTTTCGAAAACCGAATGAAAAAGGTACAAACTGATTATAAAATTTTGAAAAATGAGCGCTACTTTCGTGTCCATGTGTATGTACTACAACATAGGATGAATATTTAGCCGACTAGAGCTGTTTCAGCTCCTAGTATTAAATATAGCTTTATGATAGCTCTACTTGTGAGTTCTATATAAGCTTCTATAATACATAAGCGATACATAATATATAGCCAACATACCGCATACATTTATATATAATACATAATAATACTGTACATATATATTATATATATATATATATATATATGTATATACTTTTAATACATATGATTAGAAAATTTATTTACAATTCCTGGTAAAAACATGACAATTTACTGGAAATTTAAGTTTAACAGTTATGTAACTAAACTAATTCATATTTCTAGATATTAATTCTGCAATATTAATCGCTACTTATATAAATAGTATTTATATAAGTAGCGAAATATATACACTCCCGTTCATAATAATTGAACCCTTCTAATAGGGAATATGCATGAACAATTTTTTTCACATTTATTTTCAGAATATGAAAATACTGTTAATACTGTAATAATATTTAAAAACGAAATTAAAATCCGACAAATATCAAGGAAGCTATAAGCTTTTAAAGATTATTATCTGTCTCTTTCTTGCAAAAATACTAAAAACGGAGTTTTACGTGTATTTTAAATGGTGAAAGTGTAATATGACGTCACATAACATATCAGAGGGCTATCACTCTCTTTGTCTAATCGGGAATTTCAATCATTCATATCTCGCTTATTTTTAAAGTTAATTAAAAATTTTACCTTGATATTTGTCAAGTAACATGCTTCAATTCAAGTAAAAAAAAATTTTCATGCATATTCTCTATTATGTCACATTCTAAGCTTATTATATATATATATATATATATATATATATATATATATATATATATATATATATATATATATATATATGTATATATTTAGAATAAAAAAGTATAAATTTGGTATATCGAAAAATTGGTTGCTGGGCATCTTAAAATATGAAAAATATGGGAAAAATTTTATATTTCGCTAATAATAATCATCTATACATATACATGTATCGTCTCTTTCTATTCCCAGCTTCCATAAGGAGTCTACTTTCTTCTGATTGTCTCCATAGACTGACGGAGATTTTAAATCTTTTTCTGTTAAAATTTTCGAGAATATTTCTGGTTTGCCTTAATCCCCGAAGTAATTTCCAGATCAAGGCACCAAGGCACGAGTCTGAAATTGACACTTAATTTATGAATATGTCAGTCACGAAGTTAAAGAAAAGTCATAAAAACTCAACGCACTAAAAAATCATATTATTAATTTATATTCTTTAGTATTACGTTTATATAATCATTAACTGAAACCTGTTGAAAAGTGTACAGTACAATTATCCCTTTTTTGCCTTTCTATAAAATTATGAAATCCATGAAAAACTGATTCATCTCTATGAATAGGGAATATGCATGAAAATTTTTTTTCACTTGAATTGAAGCATGATTACTTGACATATATCAAGGTAAAATTACTTTTTAAATAACTTTAAAAATAAGCGAGATATGAATGATTGAAATTCCCGATTAGACAAAGAGGCTGATAGCCCTCTGGATATGTTATGTGACGTCATATTACACTTTCACCATTTGAAATACACGTAAAACTCCGTTTTTAGTATTTTTGCAAGAAAGAGACAGATAATAATCTTTAAAAGCTTATAGCTTCCTTGATATTTGTCGGATTTTAATTTCGTTTTTAAATATTATTACAGTATTAACAGTATTTTCATATTATGAAAATAAATGTGAAAACAAATTTTCATGCATATTCCCTATTGGCTAATCTAATTTGGTAAATATCTCCTCAATTTAATTTCTAACACATACAGTTCTCTTTGATGATGTTTAAAGTTATTTTCTCTGTGAGTAGAAAAAGGTAGCGGCTTCTTTTAGAAACTACCAAAAGTTTATTTGCCCGTAAATTTACATTTATTGAAATTCATTTCAAACAGCAACAATCGAAAATATTCAACGGTAACACTAATTTCATTAGTCCAAGTGGCCGAGCGGTTTAAGGCGTTATGTCTGGGAGGTTATGGGTTCGAAATCGGCAGTTTGTCAATTATTAAGAAAAAAACAAAGGGGCGATTAATTGACAAAACTGTCGGCGTATGGACAAGAACGAAGTAACCGGCTATGCTTGAGAAGGTGTTCTGCAGTTTCCTTCACGAACTCCAGATGAATATCGGTATAGTTCCTATCATAGTCCGCTGCAGACGCACATCCTACCAATTTCTAGTCAATACAGAAAAATTCCTTCCACTCCACTCACATACATCCTCACATCCTTAGGCATCACAATGGACCCCTTATGGTGGAAGTGTAGCCCGTCCATACAATCTTAGAGGCTGTCTGGACGGGCTACACTTTGACCATAAGGTCCATTGTAATGCCTAAGGACGTGAGGGAGTGGAAGGAATTTTTGAGTATAGACAAGGAATTGGTAGGATATGCGGCTGCATCTATCTAACACTAATATAACTTTCTTTGTTACTTTTATAATTTCTTACTTAGTGAGTGTTTTTGTCTAAATCTTTAGCAAATCCCTCTCGAAGATTACATTAAAAATATTGAAGTACTTCAGATTTTTAAGAGAAAATAAAATATGCTCATTTATTTCAAAATTCAATTGTCATCCCTCATTCAACATCGGCGATGTTGAAGAAGACTTCCTATGGGAATCAATCCAGATTCGATAGAATAAATTTCGATTCGATAGCACAAATAATTTTAATAGATCCATTATTTTATTTGTTTACACATACAATGTAAATTAATGTTCTAATAATCGAATTTCAAGAAGAACACTTTTCGTTCAGAACGTTTAAAAAAATTTAAATCCGGTCCGTTTCTAAATAGCTTGGTGAACCTTATATTACCCAAGACTTTATAAACGACATATTACAATAAATATAAACCATATTTTGACAAAATGGAAACCCGACTTCAAAAATAAAATATTCTATAACAAAAAATGCACTAAAAAGTAAAAAAATAATTGCATATTCTTGTGCCAATTTTAGTTCACCTAAGCAAAAATTTTTAAATATATATGTACAATTATTGTTATTTTTGGAGGCGGTGTCCAAAAATTATGTGAATTTCTCTATGCTGACACCCATATTTAGACAAATAAAACTAGTTATAGAACTTCAAAGTCACTAAAAAGCGAGAAATAAACCATATTTTGGCAAAATGGAAACCCGACTTCAAAAATAAAATATTCTATAACAAAAAATGCACTAAAAAGTAAAAAAATAATTGCATATTCTTGTGCCAATTTTAGACCCCAAAAAAAAAAAAAAAAATGCTTGTAAAAAAAACTGAAAATCTATTATGAAAAAATGCACTAAAAATTAAAAAAAAACGGATAAAAAAAAATAGTATGAAGTTATAGAACTTCAAAGTCACTAAAAAGCGAGAAAAAAATTGCATGACTTTTCCCAGTTATTCTGAAAGTGGTGGGGGGGACACCCTGTATAACTTTGAATAAATTTATCATATTATAAAATTTCGAAAATTCATATTGGTTATGATATTTAAAAAACATTAAAAAATTATTTGAAAATTTGTATGTTGGTTGCTATATTTATTAAATATTGTAAAATCATATCGCATGAAGGTCGATTATAGCAAATATTAAAGTGAGGTTACATTTACTGATAGTCAACATTACATACATACATTTACATAATATCCATAGACTGTATATTCTCGCACACCCACACTATTCAATAATAATACGTTGTTGCCAGATATCCAACTTTGTCTCATTACACCAAATCAGTTTAAAACGTAATAGTGTTCTGTGTCTAGTGATGGCACATTATTATGACCGATAAGGTAGTTCAGTCGTATAGTCGTGCAATTTTTTATGTTTAATAAAAAAACGACACTTTTACAAAAAAACCTATAAATTATTGGATTTGTTCTGCGCATTTAAAAAAAAAACTGTGTGTGTCAGCTCCGACGCACGCTCGAGTTTACTCCTTAAGAATGATTGTCTTTACTAGATTAAATATTATATTATAATTATAAGTATAGTTTATATAATTTTCACTTCACTTTATGTGAATATAATTATCAATATTAATAATCCACAATAATAATATTAATTATCGAAACTTTAAAATATTTATATAAATAAATAAACTACACTAATAATTAAATGTCTTATAAATAGAAAACACATGTTATATTATGTATACAATATATCGTCTGTCCCACCAGTATGAGAGAGTACATATGTATACATTAAGCAATGTGTATGAGAAGGAGGTCTTATAGGTTTGATATACAAGCATATTTTTCAAAATAGTGAATAATATTCATAACGAGTATGAGAGAGTACATATGTATACATTAAGCAATGTGTATGAGAAGGAGGTCTTGTAGGTTTGAGTGGTTGGTGACCACTCGAACAGTTATGAAAAATATGCTTGTTTATCAAACCTATAAGACCTCCTTCTCATACACATTGCTAAATGTATACATATGTACTCTCTCATACTCGTGGGTGATCTACTATACGAAGATGTAAACTAAACATAGTGTATATATAGTGTATACCATATTAATGACTAACTGAGTGCAGTGACAGACGTACACAGCATAACCTGTGTACGACTCTTATACAGCGAGACATGAACCTGACTAACTGACTGATTTTTCGTAACGAGGTCATTCTATCACTATATTTTAGTCTCCATATTTTCTCAAAACCGGACGCTTATATGTAAAATCGATTATTAAGGAGTAAACTCCAAAAACAAGAATTATAGACCGTCTCATTGTTTAGTTATAACAACACAAAGTAAAGCATTTTATAAATAAATAAACGTGTCGGCATGCACTGATAAGAATTTGATGAAATTAACATGAACTTAGCGAATTTCCTTAGAATACATAAATCACTATCTAGCGATCAAAATTTTAGTTTGATCAAAATGAAATGTCGTATCTGGTATGATTTTGGTATTTGCGAGATCAATTTTATAAGTAAATGGTATAGATCAAGTGGAAATGGAGGCATATAGAAAGAAGAAAACACGAAATATAAAATATCTCTCTTAATATTAGAACAATCGAAAAATGTATAAGGAGTAAAGTTGTAGAAAATCGAGTTTGCTACAATTCACATATACAGAGATACTCCTTATTTTAATTTTCAATCTTAAACTGTAAATATTCCTGTAAATATTAGTGTAACAGAAAAATGATAAGCGACAAAATTATAATAAAATTTCAAATTTGCCCCAATAACTAGATCAGTTTTTGTATTAAAAATATGTATTTCGACTACAAAGTAGTCATCATCGGAATAAATTAGCTAGTCGTAATTTACTTTTTGACAATTAGAAAAAGATAGAAAATCAGGGTGTCTAGTAATATCTTGGCTTGGCTTGATACAAGTATTTTTCTCTCTCGAAGTACATATAATACGCTCAAAGAAAATATTGCCCGTTAGGTACACGTAAAACACACGGCCGTGTCCAAGACACAGCCACTCCTCCACTTTTTATTTATTTATCGGTATCTGCAAATACCTGTGTAAGTATTTCTTCAACAATATTTATAAAACAATGCACGGTATTACATATAAGAAAAAAATGTATGTTGTTCAACTTACGTAAATGTGATGTATTAACATAAATGTGACTCACCTGAAACAGAAAAAAAGAACTCATTAACACATGATCTCATTTCAAATTTATCTTATCAGTAAAAAGGAGCAAAAATATTTATTTAAATTACGCACAAGGTAACCACTTTTTTTTTCTTTTTTTTTAAATTTCACAAATTCAAATATGTCTGATATGAAAATAACAAATTATATCAATTATATTTTGAGGGGTAATCATGAATGTGTAATTACAATTTTACACTGTAAAAAATAAAATAGTGGACCCAAATATGCCAGGCAGTTGGCCGATACTACTTAAGTTAAATACCAAAACACTGAAATAATAAATAAATAGTTTCAAATATTAGGAAACTATTTTACAATCGGTATTAAATAACACCAAAAATTTCCCTTCTCGCTTGTGACATATTCTATTGTGATAGGTATATAATGGTGAATGTATAGCGAACATTATGTATTCAGTGATAATACTAAAACTGAACTCTGTAGACAGAGATTAAATAACATAGAAAAATGTGAGACTAATTCGCAACTCAAATAGAGAATTTTTTTGTAATTCGGTACTATAAACCAGGGCTGTTGCGAAATTTTGGACATATGTGGATGCGGATATTTTAAGACTCACATTGGCGGATGCGGATTTATATGTCAAGTTATTTTTAAAGAGATACTTAATTTAGGTACACTCCCGTTCAATAAAATTGAACCGACCTGAACCGAAGCAGTCTCTCACAATTTTGATTATTCTTGTAGTAAATGTTTTAGACAGATACAACATTTTATTTAATTTTTATACGTAAAAGGGAGATATAACACTTAACATGTATTTACATTACATATTCTTACTCTATCACTGACTTGTTTACATAAATAAAAAATATAAAACACTTCCATTTCTTTTCTCACATTTAAAGAATATACTAATCTTTGTTTATAAATAAATTATATACAGAGAGTTTCAAAAGTGAGGAGTTTTATGAAATGTAAGAAAATTAGCATTTCAGGTTGGTTCAATTTTATTGAACGGGAGTGTACATGAATAAAGCAAAAAGATGGTATAAGTTTTAATATAATAATCTTTATATTATAATCAAATTTTTAGTATGAAAATTAAAATTTGGTGCATTATATTCAATACAGAGCAATATATTGCCTTTTCAGATTTCATCCTGTTTCGCAGAAGTTTATATAGTTTATTACTTCATCAGATTTGTAACACGAAAGGTTACAATGGGGCACATATCAGCATCTTCTCAGATAGCCAGGCAGCACTTCGGGCTCTTGAGGCGTCAAGATTCCAATCGAGGATAGTCTATGAATGCTTCGAGGAGCTGAACCACCTGGCACTGAGTAACACAGTCAGGCTGATCTGGGTACCGGGTCACTCTGGCGTTAAGGGGAATGAACTAGCGGACTCGTTGGCACAAGAGGGGTCATCTCAAGCGCCCCTTTCACCTGAGCCTATCATTCCCATAGCAAGATGCTCCGTAATTTACCGAATCAAGGGGTGGCTGAAACAAGCTCACCTCGACTACTGGGACTTTGCGCAGGGCATGCGACAGGCCAAGTTGTGCATAAACACAGCTAGGCCATTCGACTGTGGTCGGTTGAAACTCAATATAATGCAGTTGAGAAGGGTGGTGGGGCTTTTGACAGGACACTGTCGATTGGACTACCACCTTCATAACTTGGGGATCTCTGATGATCCCACTTGCAGGGCCTGTTGGAGGACGATGAAACCTCCATACATGTTATATGCACCTGCAGAAGCCTGCAAGGTGTCAGATATAGATCCATCAATCCTGGGAGCAATCCCGGCGGAGAAGTTGTGGGCCTTCTGTGTGGCGTCTGGCCTTGCCAGAATCCTATAGCTTCATCTGCTTAAAATAGCACCTCTTATCCGGAGGCGTCTCGCCTTCGGGTGACAGGTTGTTCTCAAGGAGGGCACAGAGGACCCTTTGGTCTAGGTGCTAGGGACCCGTATGCGGTACCCCTCTTTCATATTATTATTATGTTCAGACATATTACTTAAATGTCAAATAAAGTAAACGCCGGTCGCTTCCGTTGGTATAATATAACCGAAAGGCAATCATACTAACAATAGAAATAAATAGACGTTAGTTTACAACAAATAATTTAAAAATATGTCAATGCTTAATTATTGCGGAAGCGGAAAATTAATTCGGAAGTTACGCGAAAATCCGCAACATCCCTGAAGGGATACATACAAAACTAAATGAAATAAAACGACAGTTAATAGGGAATATGCATGAAAATTTTTTTTCACTTGAATTGAAGCATGTTTACTTGACTAATATCAAGGTAAAATTACTTTTTAAATAACTAAAAATAAGCGAGATATGAATGATTGAAATTCCCGATTAGACAAAGAAGGTGATAGCCCTCTTGATATGTTATGTGACGTCATATTACAATTTCACCATTTAAAATACACGTAAAACTCCGTTTTTAGTATTTTTGCAAGAGACAGATTATAATCTTTAAAAGCTTATAGCTTCTTTGATATTTGTCGGATTTTAATTTCGTTTTTAAATATTATTACAGTATTAACAGTATTTTCATATTCTGAAAATAAATTTGAAAATAAATTTTCATGCATATTCCATATTATCATCAAATGAAATTTTTGTTCACGATTTTAACATATGACATGCCGTTAGATTCGTCTTAATTGGGAAAGTTACACAGATTATAATATTTAAATATGGCTTCTGCGAAGGAAAATTGAGAGGTTTTGTTATTTTCAAAACAATAATTGAGAGGGAAAACATATTTGAGCAGAAAAAAATGAACGAATGAAGAAAAATGATGTTATTTAAAAAAATATATATACGTAAAATAGTTGTCAAAAAAGTCGTCATGATTTACTAACAGGATACGTTGGCGACGTCGCTTCTGTTGACGTCATCGTATAGCATTTATCGTTGTTGTTATGGAAACATTGTAAGCATTATGTCGTTGTTGGTTGATCACGTCGTTATCTCCCATCATTTATGGTCTTATTTAACTGGATAGAGAATAATTTTATGCAACATTTTTTTGCAATTATTTCCAAGGAATAAACAGTTTTTGTTTAACTCTCGAATGCTAATAAAATGAATTTTTGTTGATTTCGAATTGAGACATAGTTATTGATATAATAAAACTTATATCACAATACTAGAAAATTGTATATTAACCAAGTAATGGAACATCTAACTGAGTTAATTGTTTGAATACCCAGTATATACTGAGTTGTATATCAATGATTTGAACATTTAATCACAAATTATGAGAAAACTATTGAGTTTATGAAAAAAAATTTCAAACAAAAGTTGTTTATTTTAAATTGAAGAAGGGAAACACGTTCCGATTTTGCCCATTAACGAACTTGACCTTACTTTTTTGCTCCAGAATAAACAAAAAAAATTTCTGCTAGTTATCTCTTCGTTTTTGAGTTATCGGGTTCACAGACGGAAAGACATGCGAAAATGGCCAAATTAGGCCATTTTATGAATACCTTTGTGAAGCATTTTTGTCAAGGGTTAATATTTTCAAGCGTTACAAAGTCGGGACTAAACTTAATATACCTTGTATATTTACAAATATACTGGGTATAAAAATCTATATAAAAAATATTATTAAATACGTGAAAATAACAACTGAGTTAATTGCTTAAATACCCAGTATATACTGAGTTTATGAAGAAAAAAATCAAACATAAGTTGTTTATTTTTTTTTAAATGAACATTTTTTTTTACTTATTTGGTCTATCTCTTACGCGTTTCAAAGTGTGGGCAGTTTTGCCCAAACATGGTCCGATTTTGCGAACTTGACCCTACTTTTTAGCTGTAGAACACACTCATAATTTCAGCTCGTTATATGTTTTCGGTTTTGAGTTATCCAATGCCCAAATTAAGCCATTTTATGAACACGTATTCCAAAATTTATGCCTGAGATCCATATTTCGAAGTCGGGACTAAACTTAAAATACTCTGGTATATTTACATATGCTGGGAATAAAAACAACAATATTGATGTGGATAGTACTACCTAACAGTTCAGTTAAGGATGTTCCAGCATACCACCACTTTTCGACAGATTTTGCTAATTTTTTTTTTCACAGACTACAAATAACGTTTTCTAATAAATCTCGAAGTTTCCAAATTTTTGACCGTTTAGAACGCGAGATAATTAATATCAAATTTATCATTCTCTCTCTCTCTCTCACTCTCATTAGAAGCATGTAAAACTTCTTGCCCGCCCAACTATTATCTGTTATATTAGAAAAAATACTCGACAGAATATACAAAAAAAAACTAGGAGAGTAAAGATAAATATTTCTTATATAAATTTATATAAAAAATCGTGTGTTACCGTTTTGTTTTCGAAATATAAGTTTAAAATTTTGTTTTTTTCAAAATTACATTATTTTGTATATGTGAACAGTGTTTTTGCCTATGTGTTGTATATGTGTGTTTATGTGTTCTAAAATAATAATTTTTGTCCTGATTATATAACACAGTGCTGGAACGTCCTTAAACTGAACCATATTCATTTTTCAATGGAATTGACTTCCAGTTTATGATAAAACCGTTTGCGTAAATTTTCAAAATCTACGAATATCAGCATTTCACGAAATGTTTGCGTGAAAATTTATTTAGCGATTATTTAAAATTTTAATTTGAAGATAATCGTTTACATTTAAAAAAATGAGCATCTTATTAATATTGTTAACATTTTAAATAATTCAATTAGACTTAATTTATAACAGTTCTATAAAATTTTAATTACAAAATTAAGGTCAAATTTATTACTCCAATAATTTCTATTAAATAATTTGAATAAAGTATTTCCTGTTAGCAAATATAAACCCATGTTCTAAGAAAATATATTTGCTTAATTTAAATTAAACTATTCAATAGGTACTGTGTACAAAACACTGATTTTCTATGATTATTTTATTCAGTTAACTTTTTTCAAACTAAGCAAAATGTTAAATTTGTATTAATAATTGGTTTAAAAAAATTTACTAAAACAAATCAATAAGAAATTTTTTTGTACAAAAAAAACAAAACTACAAAAAAGAAAAACGGATCTAAAAAAAATCTGCTATGGAAAAATGCACTAAAAAGTAAAAAATAATTGCGTTATTTATTTACTTCAATTTACTTATAAATATCCATTTTTTTCAAATCAAATTTTATTATTTTTGGATTATATCCTGGGGAAGGACACAGACTGTCTCAAAAAATCTTGAAGGGGGTGAACATAAAAAAATACATACAGTCGAACATAGAATCTCCTCGTTTTGGAGTCGGTTAAAATTTTTGTTGATTTTGTTATTTCCGCAGAAACTATACTTCTATAAAATAAGTATAAAATTATTATTTTTTAATTTTGTTTCAATTTTGAAATGTCAACTTTGATTGTCGTTTCCATAGTAACTATGAACTATTACAGCATACTACAAATCGTTATATATCGATATACATATATATATATATATATATATATACGGGTGTTCTGAATATTTTTCAAGAAAACTATACCACGGTGTGAAGATGCAAAAAACAAACAAAAAAGTATAATGAAGTTTTTCGATTTGTCGCTTATTTTTTAAGATATAATCAATTAAACATTGATAAATTTAACCAATCACAGAGCGCATAGTGTATGGAGACGGGGCCTCTTACCGTCTGCGAGCCTTTAAAAGGTAAAGCGCCCTGCTCTACTGCTGAGGCCACGCCTCCTTACACTATGCGCTCTTTGTGATTGGTTGCATTTATCAATGTTTAATTGATTATATCTTAAAAAATAAGTGACAAATCAAAAAACTTTATTAAACTTTTTTGCACACCTTGATATAGTTTTCTTGAATGAATTTCAAAACACCTGCATATGTTTATATGTATATCGATATAAAACACTTATATATATATATATATATATAAATCAGAGGAGAAAGTTTATGCAGCTTCTTTAAATGAAGTATATCACTATTTCTTTAAAAAGTTTCATTTGTTTGGATTAAACAAATGCTTATTTTGGTCCAAAATTTTAGCATCTTGATTCATTTCAGTTAATAATTTTTAAGATAAATTTCTTTAGTAGTGAAGTTTAGTTAAGATAATTTTCTCGAGTCAAAATTATACTAAATATATATTATCCTCCCTAAATATGAGGTTTAAAAAAAATTTTCTTACTGCAAGGAATTACTTCTATCAGTGCAGTTAACCCAGGTTCCCTGATAATTCCAGGTTTTCCCTCTTTATGGCCACCACCAAATATGTTCCGAGATATTAGTTGTGTCAATTGAAAGCATTTTAAACTTGTGTCTTTCAATTTGGTGTCTACCGAGAACTAATATAGAGATAATGAGAATGTTTCACATAATATTCCTGTTTATACGTAATCACTATCATTTATTAAAATTAAGACTGATATTAAATGTAAGTAGTACCTTTTTTTTTATTATCACATAATGAATAAAAAGCAATAAGTGATGATTATTATTACTTAAAAAGTAATATTTTTAAATTACTTACACTCATTGTATAAAAATATCTATTAAAGCAATTCAATTTAAAATATAATATTCAAAAATTTTTTTATTATTATTATTGAAAATCGTAAAATAGTTATCTTGTATCGAATGGCAAAAGTTATCATCAATCACAACTGTATGGAAACTATTAAGGAAGTATTTAAAGTACAATCAGTGCTGTCAAAAGTATTGAATAATGTCAATAATTAGAGAATATGCATGAAAATTTTTTTTCACATTTATTTTCAGAATATGAAAATACTGTTAATTCTGTAATAATATTTAAAAACGAAATTAAAATCCGACAAATATCAAGGAAGCTATAAGCTTTTAAAGATTATTATCTGTCTCTTTCTTGCAAAAATACTAAAAACGGAGTTTTACGTGTATTTTAAATGGTGAAAGTGTAATATGACGTCACATAACATATCAAGAGGGCTATCACCCTCTTTGTTTAATCGGGAATTTCAATCATTCATATCTCGCTTATTTTTAAAGTTATTTAAAAAGTAATGTTACCTTGATATTTGTCAAGTAAACATGCTCCAATTCAAGTGAAAAAAAATTTTCATGCATATTCCCTTTTCTTAACTAAATTCAACACTTGAAAGGAAATTAAAGGTACTTCACTCGTAAATTCATTTTTCTTAAGGTAGTTCATCCATGACAATCGGGGACAAAAATATCGTCCGATAGTAAATACAAAACGTATTCCCATAGCAGGATGCTCCGTAATTTACCGAATCAAGGGGTGGCTGGGACAAGCTCATCTCGATTACTGGGCCTTTGCGCAGGGCATACGACGGGCCAAGTTGTGCATAAACACAGCTAAGCCATTCGACTGTGCTCGGTTGAAACTCAATAGAATATACGACCTCCTTCTCATACACATTGCTTAATGTATACATATGTACTCTCTCATACTCGTGGGAGATCTGCTATGCGAAGATGTAAACTAAACAACCGGTATACCAGGTGCGGTCAGCGAGTCAATTGCGAAACCAATTTTGGTTGCTCGCTCGCGATGTCTTGACAAAAAGTAATTGAAGAATTTGAAAAAAAGGTTTCAAGATTTTAAAAACTTAATAAATTTTGGAATTATTATTTTTTCTTTTTAAAAAAGATTTAAGTGTGAAAAGCATTAGCAAAAAACTGCAAACATATTTTATACGGAACAAAAGGCATAAAATATGAAATTATTATTTTACAAACTGATTTAATCTTACATGTCAGAAAATTTGCAGAAGTTTTTTGGAAATACGTCAACCGAGAAAAATATCCTAATATCACCAAATGTAGGGAATATATTTATTATTGTTTCGGCTCTACATACCTATATGAATCAGCATTTTCATACTTCAAGTTAACCAAGACTAAACAACGTTCTACTGTCCTGAATAATTCCCATACTGAACAATATTATTATCTTTGCGAGAATTAACACCTAATTATAGTTCCTAGAACTAAGTCTTCCTAAAAATGTTAAGGCAAAAAAATAAATTCTAAATATGTCTTTAACTGTAGTTAATTTGAATGAATTTCCCGCGAGCTATTGATAGATTATCAAAAATAAGTCTAAAAATTGTACATCTTTCATCGATGATAAATTTTCCTGATCTCAAGAAGAACGCGAAAGTGAAATCTTAAGGATGTTCCAGCACACCACCACTTTTCGACAGATTTTGCTCATTTTTTTTTTCACAGGCTAAAAATAATGTTTTCTAATCAATCCCGAAGTTTCAGAATTTTTGACCGTTTAGAACGCGAGATAATTAATATCAAAGTTCTCATTCTCTCTCAATCTCTCTCATTAGAAGCATTTTAAAACTTCATGTCCGCCCAACTATTTTCAGTTGTATTAGAAAAAATAATCGACAGAATTTAAAAAAAAACTAGGAGAGTAAAGCTAAATATTTATATAAATTTAAAAAAAAAATCGTGTGTTACCGTTTTGTTTTCGAAATATAAAAGTTTAAATTTATTTTCTTCAAATCAACATTATTTTGTATATGTGAACAGAGTATTTGTCTAAGTGTTGCATATGTGTTTGTGCTGTAATAAAATCAAACCGGTTTGTTGTGCTGATTGCATAACACAGTGCTGGACGTCCTTAAAATCAAATTTTCAGCCATACTGTGCAATTTTGTAACAAATTTTTTATATGTAGTAAATAATAATCATTATGATTATGATTTTACACTTATATATAAAGTGTACCAATTGTTAAAAATAAATTTTTTGACAATTATTTGTTGCACTATCGTTTACACACAAGTTTCTCTGTGTACACACGGTGTAATACGATGTTGTTAATGCAACACACGAGGCTTGCACACTGTGTCACACTCCGTTAAATGGAAAGCAACGAATATTTGGCAAATTTGCATAGTGAACTATTAGAGCAAATATTGATACGAAAGACTTTAAGGATGTACCAGCACTGTGTACACATACTTACACATATTATCAGCACACAGATACTTACACATACTATCAAATATTTCCGGTACGGTGATCTGACAACGTTGCTCTGTTCATATACCTATTATTATTGCTTATGTCAACAGTAACAATTCCCACTCTTTACTTGATGTAACTTGAGACAGATTGGCGCACAACGTTGTCAGACCATTATTACCATTAACGAAATGTGTTATAATTGGACAAAAATAATATTTTAAATTATTATATTTCGAAAAAAAAAACGGTAACACACCGATTTTTTAAATAAATTTGTATAAGAAATATTAAGAAATACTCTCTTAGTTTTTTTTTAAATTCTGCCGAGTATTTTTTCTAATACAACAGATAATAGTTGGGTGGGCATGAAGTTTTACATGCTTCTAATGAGAGAGTGAGAATGCTTAATTTTATATTAATTCTCTCGCGTTCTAAACGGTCAAAAATTCTGAAACTTCGGAATTTATTAGAAAACGTTATTTTTAGTCTGTGAAAAAAAATGAGCAAAATCTGTCGAAAAGTGGTGGTATGCTGGAACATCCTTAATTGACTATAAACCATTTGGTGGTAGAAATGATTTTTTTAATTCACGGTATTTATGACAGTGAACACATATTTTCACATCGATCCAATAATCCTAGAGATTATCTACCTCTAACAAATTTATAAAGTTTGTATTCGTATAGATGATTATTAGGTACATTGAAAACTTGCATTTGTTTAGAAATCAAGTTTATAATAGTAGGTATAGTCGAGTGAAATAGAGTTTAGTAATAGTCAGCACACATGATCAACGACAATAATAATAGAGTTAATATTCTACGAACAACAAATAATTGAAATAGTTTGCAAGTTGTTGAAAACTGATGCCAAATATTTCACCTAAAGTTCAATGTTATCGTTAATTATGTATACAACTTTTCATATATATATATATATATATATATATATATATATATATATATTCTGAACAATATTATTATTATTATAGAATTTTATACATTTTTATTTAATAATAAATATGTCCGTCCACATAATATAAACAATTTATTCATTCGAAATGACCCCATATCAAAAACTTAGTTCATGTAGTCTGTTCGTATTTTCGTTAACCCACTTTGCTGCAGAATGTAATAAAATTTGAAATTTTCTGCCCATCTAATAAAAGAGATATTCACTATTAAAAGTTGGAACTTTTTGCATGGGCCTAAATGTGCCAGTTGACTGAAAGTGGTACATTTTACATCATAAATTAAATTTCTGTAGATTTTTTTCAAAAACAACTTACTGATCAATAAATTTATGATAAATTTTTTGAAACCCAGAAACCCAGTTCTTGGCCTATTTGATGAAAATATATATATTAATAATAAAATATGGAATTTTTAGCTATTCTCGGCAAGTGGTATATATATAGGATGTTTTGAAATAAATTCAGGAAAACTATACCACGGTGTAAAGCTGCAAAAAACAACCAAAAAAGTTTTTCGATTTGACGCTTAGTTTTTGAGAACATTGTTAATAAATTCAACCATTCACATTTGCATTTGGGTGTCGCTACACTTATTGAGAACTCTGATTGTGGCTACTATAATATGCTCTACTGTGGCCGCCCTACTCCACCAATCACAGAGCGCATAGTGTAAGGAGGTTGGACCACAGTAGTGGAGTAGGGCAGCCACAGTAGAGCATGCTAGAATAGCCACAATCAGAATTCTCAATAAGTGTAGCCACACCCGCAAAAATTCAAAAATGCAAATTTGATTGGTTGAATTCATTAATGTTTTATTAATTATATCTCAAAAACTAAGCGTTAAATCGATAAACTTTATTAAACTTTTTTGTTTGTTTTTTGCAGATTTACACCGTGGTATAGTTTTCCTGAATGAATTTCAGAACACAAATATACATATACTAGCGGTCCATTCTCGAATCCACTGGAACACACACAAAAAATTTCATCAAAATCGGTCCAGCCGTTTAGAAGGAGTTTAGTCACATACGCACGGACAGAAGAATTATATATATATATATATATACATACATACATATATATATATATATATATACATATATATATATATATATGTGTATATATATATATATGACTCTCGCACAAACTACCTTAAGGACGTTTCAGCACTGTGTTATACAATCAGGACAAAAAACCGGTTCGATTTTATTATAGAACAAATACATAAACACACATATACAACACATAGACAAATTCATTGTTACATATATACAAAATAATGTGATTTTTTTGCAAAACCTTTTAAAAATCCTTTTTTCCATGTGTTTTAAAATACGTTTTTTCCATGAAATGACTATGGTTTTATAAACTTTGTGATTTCAAAAACATTTTTTTAGCTTATTTGTTTAGAAAAAATTTTCATTTACCGTCAAGGGCCTTCGAAGAAAATCGTGTTCAACAGATCAAAATACATCGAATTAACTTTGGTGCAACTCTTGGGACCTCAATCGGCTTCTGGCCCCCAGAGTACTGATTTGATCAGATTTAATCAGGTTCTACTGTACGTAGAATAGATTCCTAATACAATTAAATACTTACATGTTGATGACGATATGTAAAGCTTATTACTTACATTCATACATACATTGTATATTATTATATGAAATGAATGTCTTATGTGTTAATTTATTACCCAAACACGAGAGACAAGAAGACTAGTCACAGATGAAATTAAGAGTGGTTTTTCAACAGATGAAGAACGTATATGCAAATGAACACTCACTACTCAGTCAGTGAGTCTAGTCTTAGTCGTTGTCTTGCTTGTTTCTGGTATGTTCACACACAATTATTTATTAATGTTCTTATTTATAATTCATAATGAGCATACATTATTATCTGATACCTGCTGTAATTTATCTTTGAACAAGCACATAAATAAATTATTATTACTAGATCATCATCATTTGTTTTCAAAATTACCAAGTGACTCAGATCAAACAATCCAACAAAATATTTATCTCGTTATTCTCTCGTTACACTGGTGGTCATATCAGTCTTGGTAAATACGCTTCGATATTCCAGGCTGTGTGCCATTAATAGTTCAGTAAAGTTAAACATGAAAAGGTGGTCGTGCTTGAAAAAGGTCCGGTCGTTCTGAATTTTTTATATGTTGTTAGGACTTAAACCAATATTAAAAAACCAGATTTGGAATTTCCAAAGTGCTGTGCGATCGGCGGTGTACCCAAAAAAACCATGAAATTTTCGGACTTTTTTCAGTTTTTGCTCAATATCTCAGTGAAGGAAGGGTCTGACCGGTATAGTCATTCTATACACTTTTGAAGTAGACTAAATTCAACAATTTGAGATCAAAACAAGCTCTATACAGCTATTGGTTCCCAAGATACAGTTCTTAGAAAATAGGCCATTTTTTCCAAAAAGTGAAATTTTTTCGAAATGGTCACTTATTTCGTGAAATATCTTCTAAAATACGCATCCCACGTCAAATATTATATGTAATAAACTTGTAGTAAATTTAATTAACTTTCATTTAAGATCAGACTGGTACCTGTATGCCCAGTGGTTCTCTCAAAAACGGCAGATAACCAAAAACATTCATAAGTTAACCAGCGCAGATAACCATCGCAGCGCACATATTTACCAGATGTTTGTATCCATATTTTCGGTAAAAGTAGGTACCAATTCCAATCAGAAGAAAGGAAACAAAAGATCGAGGTCGTACAGCAGTTATCAGAACATGCGAAAATGACACACACTTCTTCTTCCATGCTTCAAGGGGCCACGCTTGTTTTTGAGAACAACAGTCTCAAAAAATAGCTGTACTGAGTGTCCCTTTATTGGAGCCCATCTCCACTATGACTATGTCATCGACAAAACGTTTTTGGAGGTGAGTTTTCGCTGCTCTGACATCAGGTATACAATCACCCTTAATTTGCTGTAGGAGGTGTGATAAAGAAAACTGACATTCATCACTGTTTTCCAATAGGTAATCGTACACAATAGGAACCAACATGTAAAAATTCAAGTGGTTCTAATTCAAGATTTGTAAAAGCTTGCAAGATTTGTAAAATTTTAAAAGCTTGTAAAATTAGGTTTGATTACTTTCATTCCGAGGTTGACCCTTCATTTTTGTTATGACATTCTTAATATTGAAAAAAAGTCTGATATAATCTCGTGTCAAAATATTCTCAAGGTCACGAAAATCGGTTTCAACTAAATGTCAAAACAAAAATTAATGTAATACAAATTAAGTTTGATTACTTTCATTCCGAGTTTGACTCTTTATTTTACCATATTTGATTCTGTTATTTAAATACATATTGTCATAGATTATTCAGTATCTCTATTGCAGATATAAAGTGGCTATTATTGCTGATTCAATATATTCGTGCGTAATAACCGTAGACCGTAACAATAGTTAAAATAACAGTGTTAACAACCGACACAAGGCGTTTTAGATTTAGATCGTCTCAATGTGATACAGACTAACTTTACACCTTAAAAAAACTTTTGACCGTAATAAATTTAATAATGTGTTATCCTAAACAAGAAACTAATAAATAGCATTTAGAGTTTTAGACCTATCAAACGTATATACATGGTGTCCCGTAAGTCACGAACACAACTGATATGGATAGAAAATTGAATTCTGAGACGAAAAGTGCTTTACCATTTTTTAATCAGACGAACAGGTAATTAGCGATTAATTAAAATAAGTAACCAATTAGAGGCGTCCAATAGCGTGTATGAGTGAGTGTTTGAAAGTTGGTTGCTGGAGAATGCATGTACGTATGTCTATCGTACCTCAGTGCGCGCCTCTTATTGGTTACTTATTTTTAACCCGACTTCAAAAAGGAGGATGGTTCTCAATTCGTCTGTATTTTTTTTTTTATGTGTGTTACCTCAGAACTCCGTCATTTATGAACCGATTTTGAATTATTTTTTTTTGTTTTAAAGGGTTTGGTTTCCCATTGGCACCAAATCGCATTGTGATGAGGGGATCCCCGGGAAATCGTAGAAAATCCTCATTTTATATGTGATAACAGATTTCTGTGAATTTTTTTTTTTTTGAAAGGGTATACTTATTCATAATGGGAAAATAAGAAAATTTTTTTAAAAACCGACTTTAAAAAAATTTTTTACAAAAAAAAACCGAACCCAAAAAAAAAAAATTTTTACAAAAAAAAAACGAAATGCATGTAAAAAAAATGCTCTAAAAATTAAAAAAAAAAAAAATGGGTAAAAAAAATGTGTTATGAAAAAATGCACTAAAAATTAGTAGGTCTACCCATATTTAGACAAATAAAATCAGTTATAGAACTTCAAAGTCACTAAAAAGCGAGAAATAAACCATATTTTGACAAAATGGAAACCCGACTTCAAAAATCAAATATTCTATAACAAAAAATTGCACTAAAAAGTAAAAAAATAATTGCATATTCCTGTGCCAATTTTAGTTCACCTAAGCAAAAATTTTTAAACATATATGTACAATTATTGTTATTTATGAAGGCGGTGTCCAAAAGTTATGTGAATTACTCTATTCTGACACCGCCTCCAAAAATAACAATAATTGTACATATATATTTAAAAATTTTTGCTTAGGTGAACTAAAATTGGCACAGGAATATGCAATTATTTTGTTTCTTGTTAGTGCATTTTTTGTTATAGAATATTTGATTTTTGAAGTCGGGTTTCCATTTTGTCAAAATATGGTTTATAATTAATAACTAATTAACTGTACGTCTGATTAAAAAATGGTAAAGGACTTTTCGTCTCAGAATTCAATTTTCTATCTATACCATCAGTTGTATCCGTGACTTACGAGACGCCCTTGTTATGTATAAAAGATATGTTCGAATGTTATTTAAAAGTAATAAAATTATTAATTGTCTTGAAATAAAACTGTAACCCATAAAACCATTTTTATATTCAAAAACAAAAATTCTAAACTAACAAAATATAAATAAAAATTCTTAATAAGACAGTTATTGTCTACGCACGCTTTTATATCATAAACCTGAGACTAAATACAACCTACCGACAGAGGACAATTATGTCATTCAGTTTACTAGCTAAAATCAACAGAATTAACTCTTTAACTGCTACAAAAGTATTTTAAGGAGGTTAGAGAGAATGTTAAAGGAGCTACGAAACGAACGAAAATTTAGAAGAAAATCTCGAAAACGATTTACTAAGCTGTTTAAAAGTTATTGCAATTAAAAATAAGTAAAAATAACAACTAAGTTAATTAGATAAGTCATTTTAACCCTCGAAAACCTCTACAAGTGAGAAACAGAAATGTTTATATGAGATAGTCGTCTGTCATGCCTGGGCGTCTATAACCGAGACAGCCAATTGCCGTATACCTCTATAAGCGAGAGTCGAGCGTGTGTATTATCTGTTATCAATGCCATAGGTGGGCTAACTTTAACTGCACTCAGCTCTGAGTGAGAGGTAGAAAGAGAGATAGAGTAAATACAGGGCACCTACCAATTTTTATTATTTTCTTTTTTTAATTAAAACATTTTCTGAAAAAAATATAATAATACCAACTCTTTTTTATGGTCACTATTATTCAAAGTGTACAATACATTGAATACATACTCTGGAATTTTGGGCTGGCAATTTGGGGCATAAAATGTACTTTTTTAATATATTTGGGTATGAATAAAATATAAATGTTATATAAATTATAAAATATAAATCTTTTGATCTTTTACATTTACCGTTGACAATTGTAAACCGCTTGTAAATTTTTTGATAATTTAGCTTTAGTTTAGATTTTAGAATTAGATTTTTGGAAATTTCGAATAATTTGCTTAAACTATTCATATCGGAGAACTAATAAACAATTATTTACTTGATTTAATTATTTTTTCTTAGTAGGGGGTATAGTGTCATGGGAATTTGATGACACTGGATACAATAAAGATGCCATTGATAAAGCTGGGGGTGGGGGGGGGGGGGTATATGTAATTTGTTACTAATTTCTAAATGGTTAAATTTTACATAAAGTGGGAATACATATAGTTGTTGTAATTATTGTTATTGCTATCATCATTATTGTTGTTATTATTATTATGTTTTTTCGTGTATCTCTCCATATTGTAAAAGATATTTCTTAAACAATAAATATTTAATAAAAATATTTCTAAATTGATTGAATAAATTATTGGGCAACAATCGGTAGGACAACCTGTATTGAAACATCGTTCCGTCTTACTTCAAAACATAACTTTTTTACTTACTCTCACACAGCTTATGGAGAGCCGTTCGGCTCCGCAGAGCGTCTGTGGCCAGCTCTGATTTATGACACTCTCAATTTCTTTGAATATCGAAAAAACGTATTTACATAACTATTACCAGTCCAAGTGGTCGAGCGCTCTAATGCGTTATGTCTGCGCAGTATGCTTACTTGGAAACTGGGAGGTTATGGGTTCACTACCAGACATCGGCAGTTTGTCAATTATTAAGAAAAAAAAAGGGCGGTTAAGTGACTAAACTGTCGGCGTATGGACAAGAACGAAGTAACCGGTTATGCTTGAGAAGGTTTTCTGCAGTTTCCTTCACGAGCTCAAGATGAATGTCGGTATAGTTCCTATCATAGCCGGGTTCAATTCCTAGTCTATACACAAAAATTCCTTCCACTCCACTCACATCCTTAGGCATCACAATGGACCTTATGGTCGAAGTGTAGCCCGTCCAGGGCAGCTTCTACAATCTATCTACATTACTATCACTGTTTCCTGTATTTTTTATACCTCTGTAAGTGTTAAAAACTATTCCAGCACCTCTATAAGTGATAAACTTGGTTGACTGAAAAACCTCCATAAGCGAGAAAAGATTCCGGACCCTTGAACTCTCGCTCATCCAGGTTTGACTGCACATGATTGTTTTATGAGCACGGCACTGATAAAGAACTCGGTATATACAGACGTATATATCGTATATACAATAGACTCCGTTAGTTGTTCTTCTTTATTTAACTGCAAAGTAGTCTTTATCGACAGATTGCGATGGTGGCACACAGCCGATGATAGAATTTTAAGACTTCTGATAATCTAGACTTCTTCGAAAATTCGATAAAAATTATCTCATCTATTTATACATCCATTACCATACTGATATACAAAATGGATGATAAACATGAGAAAACATAATCATCAGGATTGGTTGAATTTTGTAGACACATTTCCCAGACAAAATTTAGTAGTACAGGAAACAGAAAATATTGAAATTCAATAAAATTTTATTGAATTGTATTACGTGGCGTTTTATAGAAACGAAACTTATCGATAGAGAAATATGTATACATTTGTTGTCTTTATTATTTTAACTTCCAATATTTTTATCTGCAATTCACTTGGTAATGTCTTCAAACATAAAATTGTATTTGATATCGTTTTGCTTATAAAACTGTGTATGTATAGTCCGGTCATTTTAGACATAAAAATAGTGATCAAATAAAGAAAATTCCGACAGAGCCAAATCTTTGTAGAGACCTTAGGTTTACCACAAGGAATAAAGTGTCAAAAGTCCCCATCAGTCCCATGTGAGCTTAGGGACTTATTCGGGGCCCAAGGTCAAAATTTTAGGTTTTTTGGATTTTTCTCGAAAACGGTAAGTTTTATCGAAAAAGTACCTCGGAGCAAAGTTGTAGATCTTAAAATTCTCTATAAAAATGGTTCCCATGATTTTTTCTCTAAGACCCACTATTTCCCAGATATTGCGCTTGTAAGAATCAAGTTCTACATAATATGCACACATTTCCACACCACCTGTGAGGTAGTGTACTCGGCGCGTTTTTTTTAACGTGGTATCCCCGGTAGGCCTATTCCACGAACCTTTATGACGTTATTTTCAGGAACAATAATTATTTAATAGTATGAAGATTATTGATATGGGTTACTGAGTTTAACCAAAAAAAAAGATAATGATTCGGGAATATCGTTATTTATATCTTCAAACATTCTACCCGGTGGCGGGTACATAGTATTATCAAACACACAAGATTGAATATCTTCTCGAATAATTTCTGCCGCAGCTTTTAAAGTTTTCCACCTTTTTTCCTTTTCATTCAAGTTTTTGTTATCAGACCAGGCTTGACTTAAAATGTCTTGGTAATTGTCTACAAAACAAATAAATGTTAATTTTCCAGGCTTCTCTGTAATAATAATTCTACTACCATACTTTAATTTCAATCGTATTTTTATAATCCCGTTTTCTAAAGCTACATTTTGGCAAACATTCTTCAGTTCATCTAACGAAAACTGGCAGTCATCGCTACTTTCGATGAAATTGAAAATTTCCTCCATTGCAGAGTTTATAGCCTCACTTTGAGGACGGCCAATTTTACCGCCAGTATTAGGTCTCAGGAAGGATTTGTAACAACTGTCATGGTATTTAGCGTCAGCAGCAACTAAATCATACTGAAAATTAATACGCGCAAAGACAGCTTTTGACACATCATCAGAACGATCTTTAGCTAATTTTAAAATGGAATCTTTGAATGTAAGTGTAGAAACTTTATGAATTTTTCGGCGATAAATCTTCACTTTCTTCTTTTCTGCTTCTTCATCCGCTTCATCGCCACAAAATAAGCAGTGGTTTTTAAAACAAAAGCTGGATTCACTTATTCGCGCTCTAGTATGAGGTGGACTTACTTTTGAAGTACTGGCCTGTTCTTCCTCACGTTGTCTTTTTGATGCAGAGATTGAAGTTTTCCGGGTGTATGATTTTCTGCAATCCACGTGAATTGTAACGGATTTTTGGCTTCTTAAATAATCAGCAAACTCATCACTTCTCGCGACGCTTGCATCGATTAAAGTTGGCATTCCACGACTGACCACAACAGTTTCATCTTCAGTCAAAAGTTTATTACAAATAAAGCAAAATTGTGACATTTTTTGTTAAATATTAATCAGCACTAATTTCAATAGTAGACGCTTGTAATAAATACGTATAGTCACTCGAACTGCTCGTTCAACACTAAAAGAAGCAGGTATACGTGAACGACACCACATGGGCAAAAGAATAGGCAGATGTTTTTCAAGGCCAGATGTTATTCAAGTAGAGGGGATTCGGTAAGGGACCGGCGGTCGTTTTAGAGTAAATTTTCTTAGAATAGTATAATGTATACATAGAAGAGGCACGAGTAGGCATTTTTGCTTGCTTGAGTACCTAAATATGTATATACGTGGCATATGTGTGCATACTATGTAGAACATGATTCTTACAAGCGCAATATCTGGGAAATAGTGGGTCTTAGAGAAAAAATCATGGGAACCATTTTTATAGAGAATTTTAAGATCTACAACTTTGCTCCGAGGTACTTTTTCGATAAAACTTACCGTTTTCGAGAAAAATCCAAAAAACCTAAAATTTTGACCTTGGGCCCCGAATAAGTCCCTAAGCTCACATGGGACTGATGGGGACTTTTGACACTTTATTCCTTGTGGTAAACCTAAGGTCTCTACGAAGATTTAGCTCTGTCGGAATTTTCTTTATTTCAAATGTCTAAAATGACCGGACTAGTATGTATGTATGTATATATGTATGTACGTTTGTGTGTGTGTATGTCTGACCCATAATATCTATCACACATTCTGAAAAGAATCTTTTGACATAAAATACTTTTTAGAAAACATTTAGGGAAGATCCAAACAATGTTAAAATGATCTGGGTATCGGACCATAGTGGTTTCGAAGGATACGAAAAAGCAAATACCTTAACGCACCGTAACGCAGGAGCTGCTTCAACTTAGCGAATTTCCTTAGAATACATTAATCACTCTCTAGCGGTCGAATTTTATTAATAAATGACATACGTCGAGTGGAATGGGGGGAGGGGGAGGTATAAAGAAAGAAAAAAACACAAAATATAAAATATCTCTCTTCATATTAGAACAATCGAAAAATGCGTAAGGAATAAAGTTGTAGAAAATCAAATTTGCTACAATTCATCACCTTATCATTTTTGCTCAAAGTCTAATGTGTACAGAGATATTAAGGAATTTAATTTTCATTCTTAAACCGTCAATATTTCTGTAAATATTAGTGTAACAGAAAAAATGATAAGAAACAAAATTACAGTAAAACTTAATACCTACAACTTTACTTCTTATAAATTTTTCTATTTTTCAAATATTAAGGGAGATATGTTAAATTTTGTGTTTCCCCCTCCCTTTAAACCACCCTTTCCCCTTGTCCGTTTTTACCCATTAACGAACTTGACCTTTTGAATACCAAAAGCGCCTCAAATACCAAATATCATTCCGATAAAATGAAAACTGTGACCGCTAGAGTGATTACAGACATATATATATATATATATATATATATATATATATATATATATATATATATATATATATATATGTCCATAGATATATATAAATTTTACAGATGGTGATTTTTGACATCTACTAGGTAGGATCGATGGACATTTGAAGAAATTTTTACGAAATTTTGACTTCGGTATGGGACCAATAGCTCTATTTCCTTTCAGGAAATTCGCTAAAAAGGGAGTCGGAATACCCTTCATAGGTCCAAGGCCTATTTTACGAGAAAATACAAAATATACTGCAGCAAAAACTCGGGAAAATGTATGCTTCAGAATGCATCCAAGAGGCTATCTCTCGATGCACTGAAGCTGAGGAGGATGCAATTGCGATGCAGGATGCAATTAGCAAGCTCCTAAAGCTCAGACTGAAGTAGAAGGGGAAACACAATGGATCATAAGGTCGAAGTGCAGTGCTTTTTATACCCGAGGATATATATATATATATCTGTATCTATCTATCTTGGGTATCCGCACAATAATGCCCTATCAAGGTTCGGTCTCGGTTCCACCTCGTTCCGGAAAAAAAAATCAAGTAAGAAACAATGTGTGCATTCATACTATACGTAACAGTCAAGTTCCGACCGAATCGAAAATAATAATATAAATATCGATCGGACCGACAACGAACTGTGATCGTCATTATAGTGTGGATCCACCCTTAGTGAATACCAAAAAAATACACAAACTGTTCAATAAAAATATCGTATTTGAACATATCGTATTAAAACTATTTCCAAATTATTATCATCCATATTAGAGCGAAAGAATAAATTTAAAGCATTCGTACTTTCTCGACGAAAATGTGCCGTCGACTGATCAGATATATTTTTAAAAAAAATCGGATTAGACGATATCAGCTAGAGTTTACTTTAACCCTTAATGACATTTGCTATTTCGACGGACGTTTGTCATTTCGTGGGATGTTCTTCTAATATACAAGTAACAATTAAGGAACTTACTCGATCAGTCTGAATTTCAAGATCAAATGAATATCGTTTTTTGACGTGAAAACTTCTATTCTTTCGTTAGACTGGTGGCCGGTCAAATAATTTTGTGTGTCGAAATAATGTAAGACTTCAATCGCTAATAACCTCGACATTAATCATGCGTTTACAATGGTTGAGCCCACAACATATATATCATATCTTTACGTATCTGTTACATTGTATTTGTGTTACCTGTGATGTCGTCGTACCAGTTTATGCGCATGCGCATGAACGGTAACGAATAAGCTTTGTGTAGAGTTATAAATTGATGTAGTGTGGAAACGTATTTAACTAGGACATTGATTCCGCTGGCATTGTGAAGAACTTGTGAGCATTGTGAGCACTACTAGAAGGCAAAGCAAATATTTGCCGAAATATAAGTGACAATCGATTTTAAATAGAAAATAATTGAAGATTTGGTCTCAAATGTCTCGTAAATATGCCCGGAATTATAGAAAACGCATATCAGAGGAAAGCTCGCGTCGTAAGGAATCTAACGAGCCTAAAAAGCTTACATATATTCTATCACATGACCATTTTTTTAAATATTTAGCTAGGACATTGATTCCGCTGCCATTGTGAACAACTTGTGGAGCACTAATAGGAGGCAAAGCAAATATTTGCCGAAATATAAGTGACAATCGGTTTTAAATAGAAAATAATTGAAGATTTCGTCTCATATATCTCATAAATATGTTCGGAATTATAGAAAACGCATATCAGAGGAAAGCTCGCGTCGTAAGGAATCTAACGAGCCTAAAAAACCTACACATATTATATCACGTGACATTTTTTTTAATATTAAGTCGTTACTTGCTGTACTTGAGTATCCATTCACACTATAATATGTGCTAACTTTCGTTTTTCTTGGTGAAAACGTCATTCCATAAAAGGTTCATTAACAAAATATTTTTTTGTTTATTTTAATAACCCTATTTATGCATATGTAACTATCACAGTTGAATCTGACTACTCTGTTTCCAATTCTTGCCACCAGATGACATTGTCCTGAGGAACAAAAACCAATAACACAGAAATCAATGAAAATATTTATGGAAATCTTAACAGGTAAGATATACTTTTGTCAGTGGCAAATGTATATGATGCATTTAGACCATGTCTTGATGGAATTTTCGTGGGGTAAATTTCAACCCTAACTAGTACGTATCTATGGGAGTAACTAGAGAGCTGAACTAGAGCCGGTACTGTGATTACAAAGAAACGGAACTAGTAACGAAATTATTAACAAAAAAACTATGAGTGGGATAGAAAACGACGAATGAAGTTAAGGGTTAAAACACAAAAACAAGATAATGTTTTTGATGAAAACAAATATAAATTATGAACGTAATCCCTCCAAGATTTAAATCAAAACATATCACTCAGTCGCACATATTTTCATACAAAACAGATAAAAACACACACACATACTTCATGTTTAGTTTAGAAATAATATAAAAAAGAACATTCTTGACTATAAAAAAACGTAAAATAAATAATGACTCAAAATAAATGTGACATTTCATTTCTATAACATAATAAAGACTGTCTGTACTTGTAAATATTGTCTGTCTAGTTAAATTGGTTCTCTTTCGTTGAATATATCGGTCAGTGTAGTGTTAGGTTGTCCACCACCATCAGAGCCGGCCGGCGGCAAGCAGGCAGCGCAGAGGCAGCTTACAATACATGCACAATCCGCTGCTTACATTATACATGTTGTATCATACATACATACATACATGAATGTATTATGTCGGTGATGATAATCTGCAAAAACCGCCCCAAGGGCACTACCACAACCCCTTAACCACATACTGTTGTCGTTCTCCTTTACCTGTCGGCTAATACAAACGATATTCACATCACTTATATGTAAATTGTAAAGCCTTCAAAGGACTAACCTTACTACTAAATACTTATAAAACGTATGTGTGAATGTGTGTGTGTGTGGATTCTATTCCCGTGTCAACTTTTTTTCACTGTCTGTTTGTCTGTCTGTTGCCTTTTTGTATTGTAAATTTTGTTTTAATGATTAAATTTTTTTTTTATTTTTAAGGATTATTTAAAAAGCAGCTTACACGTGAAAGATAACGTGTGTATTTCGTGTATACTTATGGTTTTGGTGTACACTCTCGTTTTATAAAATTGAACCAGTAAGTCAAATTCTAACGCCGCACCTAAAGCAGTATAATAAGTTTATTCAAAAATATACATGACATAAGATATAATTAATAAAAAAGTTTCATACAAAAGTTTTTTTAATTTCCCTTCTCTTACCGTTTCAACGATAAACTTGTCACTTAAACCTAAAATAATAATGTAATTATTCATATTTAGGATAACCACACGAATGCGCTCTTTCCACTAAGTACCCTACAGATAGGCTGATAAACCCAAGATAGATAGACTGATCATATCCACAATTATGCATGAGATTAAATTTGAAGATAATTTTATGATTTACAAGATTTATGATAACTTCTAATGATATTTCATGGACATGAAAGAGATATTTCATGGATAAATTTGCAAATATCCGATTTTCATGACCTATGGCCTTAAATATCTTCCTTCGCAGACCCCAGGTAATATGATACTTTTTTGCCAGTTATTAGAGGTACAAAATTTAAGTTAGTCAACATTAACCTAGCAAACTTATGAGTTTTCCAACAGTCTTTATAAGTGGTTCCAAAATTTCCCGTTTTCCGTAAAATAAAAAAAAACTAGCTGAGCGAAAAAACTAAGCATTAACGTATGTAAAAAAACATCGAGGGTAAAAACAGCTAGCGCAAGAATTTTGAGTGATTTATGAGTAAATTATGAGTTTTGAGACTACTGATCCAAAGTATTCCCAAAATTTTCGGTAGGGCAATGTTGACTAGCTTAAATTTTGCACCTAGTTTTTAGAATGTCAAAACAAAAGTTTATGCAAAAATTCAGCTTGCTCTGCTTACCTAGTCAAGGTTGACCTATCACTAATTTGGTAAGTAGGAATCAAATTTTTTACTACGCCGTTCAGAATTTCGTAACGAACAAAAACTGAATAATAATATTGGTCCGTTTTAAATCTAGTTTCATACAAGCTTCGATCGGTTGGTCCATTCCTCTAGATTCACATTACATAGACGAGTAGTCAAAATATAGCTTTAATCAAGACTTTTTATTGCTATAAACTTGATAGGCAAAACACTGCCAAGCTTCACTCATCTAGATTTGAAATAAAAGCATGGTAGTTTTATGCTTTGAGTATAAAAATTTAATGCCCGTCATCTCTTCAAATCCTATAAATCCATGTAAAACAGACACATAGAAAAAAGATAAAATTTTTAATATTTTCCCATTCAATATAAATAATATATAGATGTGAAAGCTCAACTTTTCCGAGTTCAGTGGTGAAGAAAATGATTGTAATAAATAAAATTAAACACACACACACACACACGTGGTAATGCGTGTACCCCACACGTGTCATAAATTTTGTAGACGACATTTTTTGGTGTAATGCCGTCGTCAGCAAAGTTTACACATTAACCAATGTATGTTGGTGGCCATGAAATTAGTCAATTCATAGAATGATTAGTAAGTATAAGTTGAAATAATGTTGAAACATAGTTATTTAAGATATTTCCAAACTATATTAGCTGATCGGGTACCCGCGCAAAAAGAACTATGTAAAAAATTATATGTGTAAAAAAAATATGTTGGTACTCCTGCGCGTTGTTGAAAACAGCTGTCCGTTGTCGTCAGTGTTCCCATTCGTCACATAACATATCATACATATACTAGTCATCATACATATATTAGTATATAATTTCAAACGACTTTCAAACAGCGCGCCGCCGGTAATCAGGATGCCAACTGAACCATTAATAAAAACCTTCTGCTGCGGACATGAAAAAAATGCACTTTTTAACGCATATTTTATCAAAAAACTTAGCAACCCGATGGTCATTCTTCCAAAGTTTTAGGAATTGAGGAAAGCATGTGCCGAATTTCAGAACAACCGTGACTATATTGAGAGAGTTTGAAGTAAAAACAGCCGGAATCTTGCATTTTATTTCACCACGTTTATGCAAGTTAATTTTCCCAACTTACATAACGATTTTCTAAAAAACGCCATGTTGATAAATTCTCAAAAAATTCTACTGATTTCTGAGGATTCAATTTACTAATATTGTGAATTTAATAATTGTAAGCGATAAAACGAGTTATTTTGTAGTTTAATCAAAAAATCTTAACGTATAAACCAAATAGATTTAATTGACTGTAAATCTTTTAAAATAGAACGTTTATTTAGCAATTGATAGTCTTTCTTATTAACTGCTAAAAAGGTGTTAGTTCTTTTTTTGCAATCGACTTGCGCCCTTTTCTTCTGGTTTTTGAAAAAATGCCTTGCATAAAAGTTGTTTGTCATACTAATACCAAAAACTTTTATGCTGAATATTTTTTCGGAATCCGAATAGATTTGGCACAATTTTTAAAATAGATTGCTATTTGTTGTCAATGTTTACACTTGATTATCCTAATTTATGATCAATATGGCGTCAAATGGCTACACTATACATCTATTTTTAATTTATTGAATTAAAAAGAGTGTACATTAGATTACAAATGTTAAAATACTATATATGTTATACTAGATATGTTCAATCGGCATAACAATAATATAAAAGTTTATCAGACTGTGTTTTATACTTTTTGTTTTGACTGTCACCAATGAACAACAACCTCAAACGTCAATATAATGTCGCCTATAGCTTTTTAGCGAATTTCCAAGGAAATAGAGCTATTGGTCTTGTACCGACTTCAAACTAAACTTGTATGGTATATATATATATATATATATATATATATATATATATCCATAGATTCATAGATTTCCACAGTTTTCATTTTATCGGAATGAAATTTGGTATTTGAGACGCTTTTGGTATTCAAAAGGTCGAGTTCGTTAATGGGTAAAATCGAACAAGAGGAAAGACGGGTTTAGAGGGAGGGGGAAATACAAAATTTTACATATCTCCCTTAATATTCTAAAAATCAAAAAATGTATAAGAAGTAAAGTTGTAGGTAATAAGTTTTACTGTAATTTTGATTCTTATCATTTTTTCTGTTACCCTAATATTTACAGAAATATTGATGGTTTAAGATTGAAAATTAAATTCCTCAATATCTCTGTACACATTAGAGTTTGAGCAAAAATGATAAGGTGATGAATTGTAGCAAACATGATTTTCTACAACTTTATTCCTTACGCATTTTTTGATTGTTCTAATATTAAGAGAGATATTTTATATTTTGTATTTTCTTCTTTCTTTATGTCCCCCTTTCCCCTTGACGTATGTCATTTATTAATAAAATTGGCCATGCAAATACTAATATCATATACGACATTTCATTTTGATCAGACTAAAATTGTGACCGCTAGAAAGTGATTTATGTATTCAAAGAAAATTCGCTAAGTTGAAGCAGTTCCTGCGTAACGAATTTTTATTAGTTTATGTTTAGACCTAATGGTTAGACATAATAAAATTTGACGGATTCGACCGAGTGTTACCAAAATACATACGCTGGTTCGTTCATTTACTTGTTTGTGATATTACTGTACGATATATCTAAAACTTACCTACCTACTTGGTGTTGTTTTGTCTCTTGTTGTTCGTCGTATCCACTGTGTCCAATAAATAACTTTTGGGACAAAAAAATACTATGTTAGAATTAATTTCTAACTGCTTAATATTTCTTTGTTTTACTACCACCATTATTATGTAATTATATTATTTTTAATTATACTATTTTTTTTTCTGGCTTAATTAAAATTATTTGTAATCGTACTGTGTAATTAATTTTGAAATATGTGGTTGGTTTTTATTTTAGATCATTTGTCACGTAGTAGCTACGTAGACTACCGAATTTCTTGGGGGGAAAGGAATCAAAATCAATATTAAAATTGCAAATATTTATGTAAATATTTTATGTACGAACCCTCCCGCTACTTTACATAATATTTCTTAAATGTTTAATATTTAGATGTAAAAATTATTTTGTATAAGTTTTATTTTGTATTTATTACCTGCATGCATAATTACGACAATAGTTTTTATAATTGTATTATTTTTTTTCAGCTAACTCTATTTTTATTTTATAGGTTTTACCCGGATTTTCTTGTTTTCATTCACACAATGTTTTATTATGTACACTCCCGTTCAATAAAATTGAACTGACCTGAACCGAATCAATCTCTCACCATTTTTATTATTCTTGTAGTAAATGTTTTTGACAGATACAACATTGTATTTAATTTTTATACGTAAAAGGGAGATATAACACTTAACATACATTTACATTTCATATTCTTACTCTATCACTGACTTGTTTACATAAATACATATATAGAACTTCCATTTCTTTTTTCACATTTAAAAAATATACTACTTATCTTTGTTTATAAATAAATAATATACAGAGAGTTACAGAAGTGAGAAGTTTTATGAAATGTAAGAAAATTAACATTCTAGGTTAGTTCAATTTTACTGAACGGGAGTGTACCTAAATATGTTTAACTTTTTGTTAAAATTTGTACAATTTTGTCAATATTACATATTTTCTGAAGAAGGAAATGTATTTCCGCAACTATAGTCAAAATAAAATTTTTGTTACAAAAATTTCAAATATTTGATTTGTTTAATAATGTCGTTAAATGTTAAGGTATTTATACACCAGGAAACATAGTGTTGGTAATATCTATCAACATGTTGGCTATATTTTGTTGAGAAAGAAAATGAGATACAAGAACATGTATCTTGATTCTGGATACATGTTGTCAGCACTGCGTCTAATCCAAAAATCAGTCAAGGTGTGGATCTTATACTACCCCAAAAACCGAAAAAGAAGATTGTGGCAGACAGTTTTTTCACGTTGAACAATGGCAGCTCAACGTTAAAATCTCTAAAAGGTACACACTATCATGCAACCAACCATACTTGTTTAAAATATCGAATAACCTGTTAATGAACCCTTACTAACTATCGTGAGTGGCGTGAAAATGTTGACAACACCGTTCACACTGAGCGATGTTTTTTGTTGCTGCTTATATTGTAATTAAACAACGACGTAAACGCTTTATTTATTACTATATAATATCTATATGGAATGTATGACAAAATATCGAACTTGTTTGAAAACCTGAAGAGACACTTGGACACGTGGTGTTTACACAGCCGCTGCTTCGACACTAATTATTGTGGCGCAATAAATGTCACAACTAAAGACACTCATGTGCACACATAGACACTCGGTGTATACACTGAGTGTACGGTATCTAGTATCGTAGTCTATACGAACCTTAATGGATTACTCTTTTGGTTGCACACAATAAACAGGCATGTTTTTAAGCCCCGCCCTCAGGTCAGTGCTCATTTTAATATTTATATTATACTAACTAAAAAATAATTTCTAAATTTTAATAGTTCGAAACAATTTTTTTATTTTAAGTTTATTAAAATTAATTTATTTCCAAAATTTTTTTAATGCTGACATTTCTATGTAAACTAAAAACTATATTACACTATAAACTGTTACATAACATAAACTAAACTTCATCTATATATAAGTTGGAGACACGAAAATTGGTAGATCGGCTATCCTTATCCTTACATAGTATAAAATAAAGTCCCCCAGCCGCGACTATCTGTCTGTTTGCGATTTACTCAAAAACTACTGCACCGATTTTCATGCTGTTTTCACCAATAGATACGAGTGGTTCTCGAGGAAGGTTTTAGTATATAATTTGTCAAGTTTTTGTATAAATTGGTCGTTACATATTATAAAAAAAGATCGTTGTATAATTTATTGATGTATAGGTGTATAATTTATCAGTGCATAGTAACAGATGTTCTTTGGTGCTGTGTGTTATACATTGTCTGTCAGGAGTGGGAATGTAGACATTTTGACTGTTATTTATATAAGCATGCAACAGACAGCAGTCTGCATAAAGTGATTGATATGTAACAGTGGATCATATATTAATACAGTCCATTGTTCATATGCAGACCTATAGGTGTATAATTTATCAGTCCTTGACGAGAGAAAATATTATGTTACTTGGTTATAAGGGCGTTACAAAATTTTTGTGGGCGAAGCCACAACGGGTAATGCTAGTTAATAATAAACAAAGAAATACGTATTTAGATGTTTTTTGAATTTTAACCCTTAAGGGTGTAAAATTGATATTTATAAATAAACAAATATGCGTGACAGCGTATTATGAAAAAGTTATAGAGTCGTTACACAATTTTTGCGGATGAAGCAGCAACGGGTAATGAATGTCAAACATCTATCATCGAATTTTGAAAAAGCAAAAGATATATTTTCTGAGTCGTTTAACCAGAAATTATATACTTAGTGATCATAATTAAATTCACACAGTTGCAACGGGTAATGCTAGTTTATATATATTTATACCTAATGTCAAACATCTATCATCGAATTTTGCAAAAGCAAAAAAGATATTTCAAAATCATTTAACCAGAGATTATATATTTAGTGATCATCATTAAATTCACGCCAATCATAAAAATGAACGATAAAACGTTAAGAATACTTAATAACATTATAAACACCCAACAACAAGCAAACCAGAAGTGATATAGATGTATATAAAAAAAAAAAAAGTTTCATAACGATGATAACGTAACTTTATCTTAACAAAAATATCATTACGCAAACGATATTATATGAAATGAAATATCGGCATTATTTCAATATACAATTTTAAGCAAAGCAGCAACTTTTTTTTGTACATAACATTAGTGTTTTATAGATATAGATACACTTGGCCACAAAAGTTGATGTTAGTTTTTTAAAATTTTATAATAGATTTGTCCCGTATTGAGTCCGTTTTCGAATAAAAGTTGTTACTATATTTCTAATGAACAACTATTATCCGAAGAATTTTTTTCGAAAACCAAATCAATAAGGTTCAAATCAATGATAAAATTAAAAAAATTAACATCAAGTTTTGACGTCTATTGTACCAACAAACCAACCAATACATAACAGCTACTACAGAGTTCTACACACAAATACAATGATACAGAGTACAGATACATACTAGAGTATGGTGGTAATCGGTATGTTTGTGGCACTATTATTAGAGAAAAATAGACAATAAATATTGTAGGTGGAAACAAGATGAACTGATGACATATTATTAAATTAGTCATACGTAAATTAAATACAATACTTACTTACAATACATACCTATATGTATGTATAGACTATAGATGTGTGTGTATTGTGTTAAAAAGAGACAAACATTCTATATTATATACACGATTCTATATTATATACACGATGTAAATAAAGACAAATATCATATTTTGTTACATTGACGATTACAAATACACTTTACATTCAGTCTTTTTTATTGAACGCATTTTTATTTCTATGATAAATCTTACTTAAATTTTTTGGAATACATGGATTAGTTATTATAATTATTTTATCTTATACTAGCGACCCGGCTTCGCACGGTTATTTACATAAATTTGTTTACTGCTCATTGACAGGGTGCTAGTAATATTTTGGCGAAACATTCCCTGACTTTTGCAGACTTGAATTCGAATTTTTCCAGACTATTTTTTCATATAATATTTTGTTATTCATAAGAAAATTAAGAAAAGTATACATTTGTTCATTTATATTCATTTTTTATGGATTAGATGATAAAACCAATACATTCTTTTTCATCAGTAATTCATACATAAAATTTTTTCAAAAACCTAAAAGATAATTAGTAATAATTTTTGAGAAATAAGTTATTTTAAATACGATTATGCAAAATTCCCTGAATTCCATGAAATTTTACGAAATTCCCTGACAATGCCATGACTTTTCCAGAAACTCAAAATTCCCTGACATTTCCAGGTTTTCCAGACAACTAGACACCCTGATAGAGTATAAAAGCAGGTAAAAGCATGTTTATTGTTAAATATATTTTGATTTTTGGCAGATTGAGTAACGAGTCTACCATGATCCAAAGAGAACTTAAATACGTCCCAGATATTAGCTTGATACGAAAGATAAAGCGGTAAATGCAAATACATTTACGATTACCATACAATGTATGAACCCTAACATTCTGCCGTGTGGTAAATAAGTTCCTGAATTGATGGGGAGCATTTTCTCTCATACCACATATATATATGGCAGAGCGGTCATTTTCGAGATACAGAGGGAGTGGAAAAGTGGACCCTAACCGTCCGGAAGCAACGGTAATTCAAAGTATCCCTTTTTTTATACACCGGGAAATAAAGAACCCCACAAATTGACAAATGTGGTGTCATAAGGTTCGTCTTAGTGACGAACCTAATGACGTTACATTAAATCCAAAATGGTGGATATAACTTGCACCATACGTTAATCATTAAAAAAAAAATTCACAAATATATCGAGTTTGGTATCAAATGAATGGTTTTAATTCATAGATTCTGAATACTCAACTAAACAGTCTTAAATAAGTTTAAAAAAGTAAAACCCGACACCCAATAAGCACGAAACAAGTTTGTAAAAATTTTTGTAATCGAAGGCCGAGATCTGTTACAGTTTTGCTTTAAACATATTTCGTGATTTTGGTAGTCGGGTTTTTTAAAAGTTAATTATTTTACCAAATAAATTTACTTTATTAAAAAAAAATGTCGAATTTTAATTTACAATAAATTTAACAATAATTAACTTTTATAAAAATTATACAAAAATATCACTTTCGTTTTTCGCTAGAAAGTTAGCAACATACTAAATACTAATTATAATTAATATTAAAATGGAATAATTAATTCTTTAAATACAAAAAATGTATCACCCTGTACAAAAGCAAAGTACGGCATTATATGCTTAGGGAAAACCTTTGAAAGCTATACTTGGAAAATGACTCGACTGAGAATTATGGATAGATCTCTTTGGGTAACAATTCTGTTCCCTTTAAATCATTATATTATTCAACCTTTGGACCAAAAACAAGATATTGTAGACTAAACTGCTTTTCCATAAAAACGTACGTCACTTCAAAGCTTCAATATATATATATTCGTATTATTCATTTAAGGATGTACGAGCACTAGATATAGTCCAATTCTTCAAAATCTTATATAGTACATTCATAAAAGTCCACAATAATACTCAATTCGTAGGAAATAGGATTTGGAAAAGTGAATTAATTAATATTATTACCTATACGTCTGCATATGAACAATGGACTGTATTAATATATGATCCACTGTTACATATCAATCACTGTATGCAGACTGCTGTCTGTTGCATGCTTATATAAATAACAGTCAAAATGTCTACATTCCCACTCCTGGCATACAATGTATAACATACAGCACCTAAGCAACGAACATCTGTTACTATGCACTAATAAATTATACACCTATACATCAATAAATTATACAACTATATTTTTTTTATAATATGTAAGGACCAATTTATACAAAAACTTGACAAATTATATACTAAAACCTTCCTCGAGAACCACTCTATCCATTGGTGAAAACAGCATGAAAATCGGTGCAGTAGTTTTTGAGTAAATCCACAATAATGTTTATTATTTTTTGTCGTAAGTTAAAATTAAAATTTAACTTAGGCCCCTCATACCAGGCCGAACAAAAACGATATTTAAGAAAAAAACCTGAGATTTCGGGTAATTAAGCCACCGCCGACATAAAAAAATTTTACCCGAAATCTCAGTTGTTTTCTTAAATATCTTTTTTTAGGCCCGTCATGCCGGAATTTTATTAGATCAATCTCTGTATTAATATTTCTATTTTTATTGTGTAGTTTTTCTTTCGTTTTATTTTATTCTATTCCAAGTGAAAATTATCAAAATATGTGTAAAAATATAGGTTCTCCATAAGAACAATGCATTAAGGTTGTTGTGAAGAAAATTCAATTTAATGACAGGTTCTTCAAAATTTTACATCTTATTACTTCAATAATAAAGAATATCCTGTCAAAATTTGAAGTTGATCCTGTTTTTAGTTTTTGAGTAAAATAATGTTAAAGTTACGATTTTTAAGAGATTTTTACATAGGTTAAATGGACTCGTCGGTAAAAACATGAATACAAAAATGTATAACTCGACAACCAGATATGCCAGTGTTATGAAAAACTGTTATAATATTTATCAAAGTCTTATAAATACCTGGACCAAATTTCAAATTAATCTTGTTTTTTGTTTCTGAAATAATTAAATTTGGAGATCGAAATATGTTATAAATGTAGTTTTATTTTTAGTTATATTTATTTTTATCTATTTTTATTTTTAGTTATATTTATTTTTATCTAGTTTTATTTAGTTTATCACCATGCAACTTTTTTGAAATACATAAAAACATATTTTTAATTATTAAAACTCTTCGAAAAAATGAAATTTAGTTCTAAACAATATGTTTTTTTTCACAAATCTATATGTTTTTTACAAAAATTAAATTATTTGAAACGATTTAATTGTAAAATTTTTAATTATTTAGAGTTGGCAATGGATGAGATATCAATGCATTTAGTATAGGACAAACTCATCACCCCTACATTCCCTCACCAGTTTCACAACAACCTTAAAACTCGAACATAAACATTAAATAATTAATTCAACACCCCCTCTCCTGAAACTTTTATAATTGATTTATATGCACTTCAACTACATGTAAACAAAAAATCAAGCCTTAATCTTTTTGAAGCTTCAGTGCTCGTACATCCTTAAAAATAAAATTTCATGAAAATTTAACGCATGAGTTTTGTAATACAAAACATTGGACTATCATCGCACTGTTATAGTGAATATATACAGGATGAAATGAAAATACCACTTAAATTTAAACAAACTCAAAGATTAGTAAACATGTTTTAAAAAATTGATATTTTTTAAAACGTAGATACGTCATAAGTAAACACACTTGGAAATATTTGCATATCTCTAATAATTTTTGCATCATCAAAAACGATAAGTCTTAACAATAAATTAAAGCTAGAACTATAGTACAATCAAGCTAAAGGGTCCATCGTTGTCAATAAATACATGCATGCATTGAATCTGTGAACGTAGGTTAAAACAGCTTTATCGTTTTCGTTTTTTATCCATATTATTTTGTTATAAATATGAATATAACGAATGGAAGCAATAAAAATAATAACAAGAACAAATATAACAATAAAAACTAAAAATAAATATTTAAAAAATTTAAAGAAACATTCGAAACAATGAATCACAAAAATGATAGCAGTAAACATCAATTCGCATACGAACGAACTGAGAACTGTATTAATTCAGATTTAAAGGACCATGTTAATAACCAAAGAGCCAATCATATTGCACCATTTGCTATGATCATGCGATTTCGTCAGTTTATATGAATAGACTCGCTAGTTTATTTAATAATTGCAATTGTATAACATTTCCAGGTTTTCACTGGCAAAACAAAAATTCCCTGACATTTCCCGGTTTTCCAGAAAGTGGTCACCCTGATTTTACGAAAAAACATCAACTGTTATCCACACTACTCCCAATGAATTATGGAATTTTTTTTTAATAGATTAATTTTTCAAACATTAACACAAAATTTTCCTAGAAAATGGTTTAATCGAATTGTTTCCATAGTACCAAAATAGACAACAATTTCACATGAACGATTATTTAATATTATATTTTGGTACAAACACTTTTTTTATGTATTTGATGCCTAAAGTAATATTTAAAAATATATATACAGGTTGAATTGTGTACCTCCTTCTTTCGTCGGTAAAAAAAAATTTTAAGTGACTTATTATGAATGGAACATCAAAGACTTTAAAACCATGCTAATGCAAGTTTTTCACTGCTTTAGATCAACTGTTACAAACTTTTTATGTAGGAAGAAGAAAAATTGACCATGATACTGATTTACTAAATTCAACTTGTTTATAATGAGCTAATTAATTAATGACTGTTATCCTTAAAATTAGAGAGTTTCGTATGTTAATCCTTACATAGTATAAAGTCCCCCAGCCGCGTCTGTCTGTCTGTCTGTTCGCGATAAACTCAAAAACTACTGCACCGATTTTCATGCTGTTTTCACCATGGATAGAGTGGTTCCCGAGGAAGGTTTTAGTATATAATTTGTCAAGTTTTTGTATACATTGGTCCTTACATATTATAAAAATGATTCATGAGGAAGGTATAGTTGTATAATTTATTGATGTATAGGTGTATAATTTATCAGTCCTTGACGGGAGAAAATATGTTACTTGGTTATAAGGGCGTTACAAAATTTTTGCGGGCGAAGCCGCGACGGGTAATGCTAGTTGTTATTAAAAATTAATACGCAATTTGTGGTAAAATCTCACTATTGCGTATACCAAATTCACTGTGCATTTACAGTGCATTTATATAAAAATAGATCAAAATTTTTGAATGGCTATTTTGAATTAAATCTTAATTCTAACTTTATTAGCCCGTAAGATGATAAATGAATATATATATATATATATATATATATATTAGTAATCATACATTTACTAAATTCAAAGACAAGTTGAATCATATAAATTACCTTTATAAATCAATTCGTAGAATATATGTCAAATTATATTTGTTGATAGTTACCAAGGTAATAAACAATAACAATTACCGTGGTAACTTGGGGAGGATGTAGTTGAGGAGCAATGGTTTCTAAAAGAAAGCATAGTTGATTTTAGGAGCGTTACCACTACAATCCCTTTAACTGTTACAAACCCATTAATGCGTTTAACCTTAGCCATTCTCCTAGTGCTAAAACTACATTAATGTGATTAACACGGATGTGATGTATATCCTCATGCTAGTATCCGGAGAATGCTAGTTAATTTTAAAATAATTAGTTAGCAGTTAAGTTACACGAAAATCAAATGAATACTGTTTTAACGAAAGTTACTTTTTTGACGTCGTTTGTTACACGTAACTGCTCATTTCTGTTCCACAATTTGAATGTAATAAAATATTGTAGAATGTATTTGCGCTTTGGGTCATATATTCTGAAAGATCTACAATAAAATAAATGTTTATTGCCTTCAAGCAAAAACATTGTTATTCAAATAAAAACGTATACCACAATATACAATATGAAATTTTACATTAGAAAATTTATTTATAAAATAAACATTAGGACTTGTGTTGTTAGTTAAATTAAAGAAAGAAAATTAAACCTTGGAAAAACACATATTTATAAATATACCAAATTTTTAACATGAAGGACTTATCACTCCTACTAAATGACATAATCAGTGTGGTCCGGTCATGTTAAAAGTACAAGGTTTAACTTTATTTCTTTAATGTGTTATACGAGAATTTAGCTACTTATTAAATAAAATTTATCTCGAACATTGTGATATAAGTTAAATAATTTGAATCTATACAAAAATCTAGTAACACTCATTTTTAAAAGACAAAAAAATAAAGGCGTAGTTCTGGTCCACCCGGTAGATTTCGTGAAACTTTGGGATAAAATCATAACGAGTATTTCGTATGAAAATGTTATTTAATTATTAATCTCTTTAAGACAATAGTTACGTATCCTTTTTGACGTTGCCGTAGCTCTCACATTCGCTTGGCATTAATCTTTTTAGACTTTTTGGATTTTTTTTGACGCGAGCTTTACTTTGGGAGTCAAATAAGACGACATCTCTAATTACTTTGAATTTTTCAATTTATACTCGAAACATAAATGATAGGGCAAAGTTTTCGAGGTGATGCTAATATAATATTTTCTCTGAACAAAGTATTAATATGGAAGACAGGGCCAAGAGACCGAGAAAACTATTATTTACGATGTCTTAACTTGACCAATAGTAATTCCGTATCAACCAATTACATTGCAGGATAATACCTTATTTATATCTACAATGTAAAAGTCATCGAACCAAACTACCGAGTACTATGATGAAGATGAATCACTTGAAACTGTATATCAATTGGATAGCTGACCCAATGATTTGAGAGGTGTCCCTTTAAGAGTTGAAATTTTTCAAAATTTTGAGATACACACAAATTTCTCAAAAAAAAAAAGTGTGTATGTTTGACATGACATGATGGTGATCATAAAATAACCTAGATACATATAATTTTATCCATTGGTAGTTTTAGATATATAAAAAAATACAAAAAAAAATGAAACAAGATATGATAAAAAAATACTAGAAGTTGATAATCAACCGTGAATAGTATAACAGGCAGTAGTCGTACGTAGTAAATATAGTAATAGTAGTAGTATACTGTTGGATAGATGATGGAGGCATCCATACATACATATATACACATACATAAACATATACATATAAATACATATAAACATATAATACACACACACACACATACAGGAATGGTTGGTGTACTTGGATCGAGGAGGTGCAAGCAGGATGATGATAGTATATAGTATAATATTAGTACGAGAGCGCACCAGTAGGAGCGCTACTGTAGTAGAGATTGATCGACAGAAAGACGGACAAGAGAAAGCTGACTGTAGATTTTAGTACTAGATGATATTGAAAAACATTTTTCACATTTTTACATGAGAACACATTCTATTTTTACAAAAAAAAAAAATAATAATATAAAAAAAATTTTCTCAAAATAATTTTAGTTTCTTTTTTTTTTGTTTAAATCTAATTTTGTACTAATTTTTGAATAAAATTTATTTGTTTTAATGTTATTGTTTCGTGTTTTTTGTGTGTGTGTATATTTCAATAATATTTGTATGATATATTTTATGTTCTGTAAATTGTTACAATGTTATCTAGAAGAAATTCAAAATTAATGTAAAAACTATTAACCGATGAGAAAAACGTGGTGGTTATGAATTAGGATGTATGTAAATTTGTATCACGTAAATAAATTCGAATGGAAATGATATGAAAAAATTAACTCATACGTCAGTATCATCTTCGATGTAGTAGTAAGCACGCTGGGTTAGAAATCCAGAGGTCCGAGGTTCGATTCGTGGTTGATGAGTTAATTTTATCATATCAATATTAATTAAAAATTCGATTCGTGGTTGATGAGTTAATATTATCATATCAATATTAATTAAAAATTCAACGACCTGTTTATCTATATTGTACAGAATAGTTCTTTCATACTATTTCATAAGTAACCTTAATGGAATTTGACACAAGTATTTTGCAGTTTTGCCAATAATTACCCGTTTTTCGGGTAATTTAAGATTTTGAATTATCGGGTAAATGCGGGTAATTCGTTCATTTGAGAACACTTTATAATTATTTATTACAAGCCTTACTACTAATAGCATGATTGGCGAATGATTTGTGTTCGGTTGAAATTAAAAAATATAAAATTTTATGTTAAAAAATAATATTCTTTTATATTTAAAAAAAAAAAAAAAAACACTCTTGAATTTAAAATAAAAAAATTAAAATTTTTACCTATTGAAACCAGAGTAGAAGTTTAACAGTGCAACTAACTCAATTTAACTCTACGTGTACATCATCAAATTGTATTAAAGAAATTAGAAACGGTTTTAATTTATTTAATTTTAAATTTGGCGCTTAAAATGGTTCTACCGTGTTGGTTAAGTTTTTTTTAGTAACAAACTCGGCTATACTTCGTCATCGGGTAATTCCGTCTGAAGAAACGGGTATTCTGCTATATACGGCTATTCGGGTAAACGAGTAAGTATACACAAATAATATGTAGACTCGAGTGCAATAAATATATATATATATATACTAGCTTATACCCGCGACTTCAATCGCGTTTATTACAATTTTCCAGCACTCGTCATTTGCGAGTTAATACCAGTTTTAAAGTCTAATCACAAGGTTTTAAACAAAAAATTTTCATCAAAATCGGCCCAGTAGTTTTTGGGTGATGCTCGAACAAACAGACAATTAAAGTGTTACAATAGTAGAGATATATCCTTCCAAAAACGTAAATGTATAAAAGGGTAATGTTTTCGAGGTGATCCTAATATAATATTTAACGTACAAACGTAATTAGATTTTCTACAACCATGAGCAAAATTTCATGGCCAGGTTTTCCCTGTAAAAATTCCCTGACATTTCCCGGTTTTCCATAAATATATTTTTGTTTATATTCCCTGTCAATATATTTTTGTCAAAACTTTTACACATTTCGAGTTATTCATGAAAAATTTTCGACTATCGGAAAACTTATGTTAAATCGGACAACAATTTGGACCTATTGACGAATGCGTTTTTGTCAGATTACTTGGATAGAATGTTTGTTCCACACTTTCAATATTTATAAGGACCCGTGTCATTAAATAAAATAAAAAAGAGACACGTGGTGAGAATTTTATATTACTAAAACCACTAAAAAGTTAAAAATAATTTATTTTAATTTTTATACTTTTATATCGCTAACGTTACGATAACATCAATAAATAAAATTAATATTAACAAATCAATTCTACAATTTATGGACATATATCTTTTGGTGTCGGCTTCTAATCGATAGCTTTTCTATTTTTTCGTCAAAAAATTTTGTTTTTCACTTTTTTTGAAGACGAATATTGTGTTTGTTAAAAAAGTTGTATAATATCAATCATTTTAAACGGCGACACCGCACGTACAAAATAAATTACACAAGCTTCAAGGTTAAATGTAAAAAAAAAATTACATTGATGTTTAAATAAATTTTTAGAGGTCAAATTTCCTGGTAAGAACAGATTTTTTTTATTCATCGCCTGAACTTGTATTTAAATGAATTTTTCGTAATTTGTTTGTATTTTGTAAATTGAATTGCTTTTGTTATTATATCTGAAAACAAATGTTTCCAAAAATTTCCAAACATATGCTAACAATTAACAAAACATTCATTGAAAAAAACACTGTCTGGCTACCAGAATTATTTTATACCCGGTAAGTATTATGGCTATTTTTTAAATTTTAACATATTTACCGTGGATAAAGTCAATCATCTTTTGCTGAAGTTTCTGGGATATTGGTCAAAAAAAGGCATGCAGCCTTTCATACAGCCTTGTTCGCGTAGCACGCTAAAAAACTAACTTTTAAACGGTGTGCAATAGAGAAAATTTTTTCACACAACCAATAGTTTCAGACACAATTTCAGTGCGAAGCCTGTGCGAGTGAGCTATATTAAATAAAGAAACACACGTTTCGGAAATCGAGTTTTTCGAAAATCAACCCTTAAGGAGTAATAAAAGGAGTTGATTTTTTCGAAGATAGGAACAAAATTTCAATTTCAGTTTTATATCATCATAAAATACGTGTTTCTGACTTGTTGGAAAATCAACCTTCAAGCAGGTGAAACACGGGGTGATGTTACTCAATTATAAGTTAAGATTTTTTACACAGTTTTTGCGGGCGAAGCAGCAACGCATATTGCTAGTTAATAATATAATTCCTTAAGTGGCCTCTTTGCGTTCAATAATATTGAAAAGCTTCGACTTTTTTACATGATATTTAATATTTGAGTTTTTTATCAGTAGAAAATGCAAAATTTGGACGAAATATTAAAGCCTTTTTTTTTTAAATGATATCTTCTCTTGATTCGTGTGGATCGTGGTGTTGTAATTAGTGCAGAAACTGTTAGAAGAAGACTTGCTGAAATGAACTTACGACCCAGAAGACCAACTAGAGCTCACTGTAAATCATCAAAATTTGTGGTCAAATCGGTCAAGGCGAAAAGGAGGATTAGAAGTCAGTGGAAACGGTAAATTTAAAATATTTCTCTTAATATTGGTAAATTGGAAAAATTTTACAATGGTTTATTTAGTTATAGGAAATTAATTTTACTTCAATTTATCTACTGATTATTTTTTCTGTTACTCTAATATTAGCAAAAATATTTTCGATTTTAATGTTATAATAATGAATTTTAAATTATCGCCAAGGTAACTTGATTTCATATGTATAATAAGAACATTCTCTGTGAAAATTCTCTTAGTCAACGTAGCTCCTACGTGTGGAATTTTTATATCATTTTTTTTTTTAAATATTCCATTATATAATTATTAAACAGTCTACATATTTAAAGTAAATATTTAAATTTACGTAACCATTTAATATTAAATATTGATACAAAACATTATATAATTATTAATATTACTATTGGTTACGAGACAAAAATTTATTTGTACATTGCAATATATATTAAATTAGTTGGATGTTGTTAATTAAAATTGATTAACACGTCAATCTTTTTTTTATTTAAACTTATATTTTCTTTGCAAAGTAACACATTCTATATACTGAACGTATTGCGCATGTTTCTTATGCGCAGTCATGGCATTTATTGTGTGATTTAATATTTTGAATTAAATATTAAAAGATAAAATTGAGGATTATGACATACTTTCAGTGGAAAATATGGAAGAAGTGGGTTGCATAGAGCGAGGGGTTTATATCTTCTCAGACAGCCAATCTGCGGTCTAAGCAATCTGCTACCAGTCCAAGTAGCCGAGCGGTTTAAGGCGTTATGTCTGCGCAGTATGCCTACTTGGAAACTGGGAGGTTATGGGTTCGAATCCCGACATCAGCAGGTTTTTAATTATTAAGAAATAAAAAAGGCGGTTAATTGACTAAACTGTCGGCGTATGGACAAGAACGAAGTATCCGGCTATGCTTGAGAAGGTTTTCTGCAGTTTCCTTTGCGAACTTCAGACGAATATCGTCATAGTTCTTATCATAGTCGGCTGCAGCCGCATATCCTACCAATTCCTAGCCTATACACAAAAATTCCTTCACTCCACTCACATCCGTAGGCATCACAAAGGACCTTATGGTCGAAGTACAGCCCGTTCAGGGCAGCCTCTACAATCTAAGCCATTTGCTCCGCAAAAATAATATCTCCTCTGGTGCTCGACTGCGCGGAATCACTGGAGAACCTGGCAAGAACGAAAGGTGTCACGTTGATGTTGGAACCCGGACACTGCGGAGTTGAGGGCAATGAAACAATCGACGAACTCATTCGTAAAGGTCCGCACTGCCAGGTCATGAACCTGAACCATGTCTAGGAATAACTGGGAGATAAATTATCTCTACCCTCAACGAATGAGTGGATTAGTCTATGAACAGAAAATGGAAAGATCAGCAGAGAACATGAGTTATTCTCAGAGTATCAAATCAACTTACCATGGAAACGTTAGTAATATCAATTATTAAGTATTAGAACACTAAATTTGCAAAAATTTCTATAAATAAATTTTAGTAGTTTATGAGATATTTTTTAAAACTAATATTAGAAGAGATATTCTGCATTCTGTATTCCCTCGCTTCTATGTCCCCAATTTCCCCTTGATCAATATTGACTCTCAACGGCCTTGGCTTTAAAATAACAAAAGTATAAAACCAATAGTAATAATTTTGCTCGAAAATTTGCTAATAATGAGATGAAAATTAGAATAGTACATTATTGGATCTTAGTTTGTATGCGATTATTACATTTTGATGAACACCAGCTATTCTAAGTATTTAATACATTTTTATTCACAGATTTTTGATCTTAACATTTTCACCCCTAGTTTTTCCTAGTACTATATTTCGAAACATACTCATAATCAATTTTCATTTAAAGTTTATTTTGACGTTTTTTTTCCACGTAAAACTAAAATTATGAAAAATATTTTTGTAACATCCTGTATGTGTAATTTTCATAAATTTTTTAATGAAAAACAAATAATTAATAAATTTATAATTTATAAATTATTTATTTTTAGTTGATACTACATTAATTGCAGTTTTGCTTTTTTCCAATTCATATAAAGTAAACATTTGCAATTAATTAATTACTGATTTTTGGGCATAATTATACAATTAATCCCATAGCCCGTTTTTACACGTAAAAATTTGATGAAAGTTTTCAATCTCAATAAAAATAGTTGATAGTACCAAAAATTTCATTGCTGTTCATGAAATTCACTTTAATTATCTATCGCATGTTTTTTAAACAGCTAAAATTCCTTTCTTGTTTGATATTTCTTTTTTTGACAACCACGTCAGGCACATGATCAAAGTGCCTGAAATCACAAGAAAGAAAAATTTGAACATGACGCAAACACTACACTTACATATTAAGTTACATTGCATGGAAACTTGCTTCAAATTAGAATCCTTCTTTATTTTAATATAACTAAAAACTTTCATCAAAAAATAATATTGCGCTTGCTCAGTAAAACAATCGATTGAAAACTTGCATCAAAACTTTCTCTTTTTCATTCTATCATTAATAAAACACAAATACTGATAAAATATAATAGATTTAAAAAATTCGTTATGCAGGAGCTGCGTCAACTTAGATTATCACAGATAAAGATTGGAAAGACGCAGTAAATCATTAACGAGTAACATATCTTCGATTCCATAACCTGGAGTTTAATTGCGATTAGCTAATTCATAGACAGATAGATTTTAGACGCTGCCCTAGATGGGCTACACTTCGACCATAAGGTCCATTGTGATGCCTAAGGATGTAAGGATATGAGTGGAGTGGAAGGAATTTTTCTGTATAGATTAGGAATTGGTAGAATATGCGGCTGCAGGCGACTATGATAGGAACTATGCCGATATTCATCTGGAGTTCGTGAAGGAAACTGTAGAAAACCTTCTCAAGCATAGCCGGTTACTACGTTCTTGCCATACGCCGACAGTTTAGTCAATTAACCAACCCTTTCCTTTTGTTTTTATTAATAATTGACAAACTGCCGATGTCGGGATTCGAACCTATAACCTCTGTTTCCAAGTAGGCATACTGCGCAGACATAACGCCTTAGACCGCTCGATCACTTGGACTGGTATAGCTAATTCATACTACTTTGAAATCGAAATATAAATTGGAACAAATTTGGAAATTTAATAAGAAATACATACTAAGAAACCATTCAATTGTTTACAACAACAAAGTCCCGCTAGTATTTTTATTAAAGCCTCATATTCATGAATTTTGTCAGAATTTTCTGAACGACCATTTTGATTATATAAAGAGTCATATTTCTTGTGGAGTTTTTTCTTTAATAAGCATTCATTTGACTACCTAAAACTTTTGCTTTTCTATATTTCAATTTGTCCCCTGGAAGTAAGCCCCCCCAGAATCAATTCACAATTTTGTGTGCTTTAACTTTATAATTGGGCCATCACACTCTATCCGCGCTAAATTTCAAATTATTACGTGGAATAGTTTTATAGCAAAATTATAGACAGTTGATTGTGGTAAGATAAAAAAACATGGTCTATTTTCTTGGTATTTACCATAAATATGCGAGAAAAAATCTAATTAAAAATTGTTATAATTAAATTTTAATTGATATTTTACAGTGTTGCAAAATCAACATGAGTCAAACAAACAAAATTCACTTTTATGCAATGAGTACAAAAAAACTTAACCTTTGATCTAGTTATCACATAAATTCATTTGTTGTTTATTTTGTTTTGTTATTCCTTTTAAAATTTAAACCAATCAAAGAATTCTAATTATTTTCCATTAGCCATAATTTAAAATAAATAGAATTAACCAAATTGAAATTGAAAAAAAAAAAAACAACAAATTCAAAGAATATATTTTATATACATTAATCACAAAAAAAATAAAAATTGTGAAAAAATAAAATAATAATATGACTCTATGTTCATGTTAAAGTTAGAATACTGATCTATCGCTTTAAAGAGCTTAAAACGCAAATGGTGGTAAAGTCTACATTCAGCTTTAGGGTGATAGTATAATGGTACGAGTGAACTGAACACCGTGCTCCGGGCCCCGAGTGGGTTGTTGTCGGGTGATGTTCACTATGTAGTATGTGTATGGGGGTATTATATGGAGGGCTCAGCCAATGCTAATAGATGTAATACACCAAACAACAGATTCGTGTCTTACATTTCTGACATACATATGTAGTACCTCTATACTCATTGATACAGCAGTGCAAAGGCAACTTATAGGCACACTCTAGGTATACTATTACAATCCGTGTGTTTGGTCCAGTCTATAAATATTGTACTAATATCAATCAATTAATCAATTCATGAATTTTAGATATTATTATTATTTTATAAAAATAAACATCAATTATATATATATATATTAGAATAATTTTGTTGTATTTTTTTTTTTTTGAATAGAATCGAAATTTTAAATTACAATAACGAATTGTTGTTCAATCTTAAGGGATATACTAATATTTGCCCTCTGAGAGAACTCTTAACTGTCATTTTATGAATTTTACAGAGTCAATTCTTTACAACACTTGAAGGAAAAAAAACTTCATTAAACTTGAATGTTATGAACTGTGACAAATTTCGTTCAACGTTTTTAATATTTCTCTCAAAAGTCAATACACTTTTTATATGAAATATTTGGTTTTCGAGTAATTTATAAAAAAATTTAAACCTAAGTCTACATCCATGGGAACAAAGTTCAATTTTTGCTACTTAAAGGAATTTTGAAAATTCTGAATTTTATCTCTTAATAATTTTTCTCATAATTTTAGGTTAATCAAACCAGGCAAGTAGCCGCGCTTGTAAAGGCGTTGTGTGCGCTTGCAACTGGGAGGTTATGGGTTCGAATCCCGACATCGGAAGTTTGTCAATTATTTAAGGGGGGGGGGGTTAAGTAACTATACTGTCGGCGTTTGGTCAAGAACGAAGTAACCTGCTATGCTTAAGGTTTTTTTGGAGTTTCCTTCACGAATTCCAGTTGAATATAGGCATAGTTCCTATCCTATAAGTCGGCTGCAGCCGCACATCCCGCCACTTTCTAGTCTACACACAAAATTCCTTGTCCTACACTCACATCCTTAGGCATCACAATGGACCTTATAGTCGAAGTGTGTCCCGTCCAAGACAGCCTTTACAATCTATCTATCTATCTGAGGTTAATCAATCTACTTCCAAACCCCCACCTCGAAATTTTATTTCGAAAACGGTACAAGTTTAACAAAACTTGAAACTTGTTCTTGAATAAAAGTTATTTTGTTCGAAATATTGAATAGATTTCGTAGAACTCGAATATAATATATACATATAAAACAGTAAGTCACATTCTAAGTGAATATTCGAATGAAATATATTTGAAACAGTGGCATTCTAAGCATACGATTACTGAATTCATATGTAATATAACATATAAAAGCACTTAGAATGTTTTAATTGGTTCATGTTTTGGTTTTAACTGTACATATAACTTTGTATATGTATCATTCCACAATTATTATATTTTTACTGGATCGTTTTTTGAATCACAATTTTTAATGAATAAATTTCCGATGCATAAAAAGTATGGACACTAGCACAATAAAATCACAAAATTTATAAAAAAGAAAATTTCCAGGTCTCTAAATACGTGATATTCATGTATAAGAAAGAAACGATCTTTCAACTCACTTTAATCATCGGCGAATTTTTCTCTTAAATTGGATCATAAACCATTTTTTCGATTTTGATAACCAGATTCCAAAAAATCTATTTTTTGATAATCACAGCTAAATTTTGTCCATACTAATTTTTTTTCTTCTTAAACTACACATTTAGTTGGTTAAATTAAATTTTCCATAACCATGAATAAACTTTCATATTTCCAGGTTTTACCTGACAAACTAAAACTCACCGACATTTCCCGGTTTTCCCGAGAGTGGCCACCCTATTAAATCCCCCTAAACTGGTAAGGAGCAATGTGAACTGCTCCTTAAACTCAGAAGTCGACGGTTAATATCTTAGTGCAGAGCTAAAATACAGTTGGGATATGATGGATGGTTGTACCTTATTAATTTAAATCTTCCTTCTAAAACGAATGTAAGATTCGGAATGTACTGGAACGCTTTTTTATTACCCTCAGTACCTTAATGGCTAAGAATCCACTTTGCCTGTCAGGAAATTGAAGACTCTGTACAGACAAGAATCAGTTTAGAATAATATTTTGCGATCCTATTAATCCGGCGTTACTTAACCGAGGTAATAAAAGCTACTTTGCTAGGTAAATTTGGAACGCTGATTAGTAACAAGTTTTCACTGTATATTTTAATAGTTTTTTAATTCTAAGGTTATGTTTATTCATTAATATTTCTATGTTAGTTTAATTTATCAGTACACCTTTCATAACTTTAATCACCAAAGTGGTATTTAAACGGTTGAATTCAATACAATCTTTCTCCAACATAACCGTAAACAATACTTTTTTCGCTTCATTAAGGCTTCCTTCGCTTCATGGCAACGGAAAAATAAATTTCGAAATTGAATGATAATTCACGATTTTCTAGTATAATTTATTATACTTTTCTCTAGATTTAAAAAAAAATTTATTTCTAGCGATATTAATCTGATTCTAGGGTCTAAACCACATAACATTTATTATAGAAGGAAGGGGTATGATATTATGTTACAAGGAGGGAAGTAGATTCAACTCTTAATGGAAGCAGGGTAGATAATACTTAAGAAAAATTAATAAAGAAACGAACAATTGAACTAACGTGGTTCAAAGCCTGACGAAATGTGATTCATAGATTGAAGATACGAAGAAGCAGTTTAGCGCTAGACTGATATATTGCTATTAGACACGCCGACAACACACGTAAGATAACATAAGCAGGGGGGGGAGGGTTAGATTAAAAAAGTACGGCAACCGAGTTAAGTGGTTTATGTATAACCCGATACTGCAAATCTTAATTAATTCCCAAGATTCATCCGTTTGAAATAAAGAATAAAGTAAATCTTTTGGCACTTTTTCAGATAAAATTATCTGCTATTAAATTCCCACTCGAGTCGGATTCCCAAAAAATTTCAGGTTTTTCCGACGTATCGCCACCTTGTTCATTGAAAAAGTAACAAAAAGTCGCCAATTCGTTACGAAGGATCTGCATCAACTTAGCGAATTTCCTTAGAATTCATAAATCACTCTCTAGCGATGAAAATTTTAGTCTGATCAAAATGAAATATCGTATCTGATATGCTTTTGGTATGTGCAAGGCCAATTTTATTAATAAATGGCATAGGTCAAGGGGAAAGGGGAGCATAGAGAAAGAAGAAAACACAAAATGTAAAATATGTCTCTTAATGTTAAAATAATCGAAAAATGTATAAGGAGTAAAGTAAAATCATGTTTTCTACGATTCATTACCTGATCATTTTTTCTCAAACTCTAATGTGTACAGAGATATTTAGGATTTTAACTATAAATCTTAAATTGTAAATATTTATGTAAATATTAGTGTAACAGAAAAAATATTTTACAAATGAAATTTTTGATTTCCTTTAGGAGGGTAAACGTAAATAGTAGTAATGAAGATGCTAATAAGAAGAGACTAAAAATATTGATTTTATTGATTTCTCGCTTTAGTACGAGAGGCCTTGAAGTACAAATTTCGATTATTAAACCAATTATAACTTTCTTATCGCGAAAGTAAAAAATAAATATAAATAATTATCAATTGTTATTATAATTATCAATAAATTTTGATAACTTACTGGGAAAGTGGTCGTGTGGATCTAATGGGTCACACCTAGTCAAAGTCTAACCCATCCCACACCTTATTTTTTCTGAATAGCTTAAATGCATATCAATTTCTATTTTAAGACCAAGTAAGAGAGTTGTAAAAAAAAATATACTTGTACTACACGACTGATAAAAATTTTTTAAAAAAGTACAACAGATCAATAAAATGAATGGAGTCACTCTTATTATCTATTTGTATTTGATAGATAAAAAAACATACATAACTGCGTTATTTAAACTGATTAAAAAAAACTTTTTTATATTCAGCTAAATATTTTGTTTTTAAATGATAATTTTCTAAAAATATCCAAAGTAACTCAGTTCTAAATTAGTAATTTATCACACATAATTGCATAACACAATATTATATTTTTATAAATATGCATAAATAAATATAAATCACCAGTTACGAAATCAAAAACAGCAACAAAAAAAATCATTATAATATAAATAATTATTGAAAGATTGTAATTTTATTATTAATATTCAACTTTGTTATCAACAACAACACAACGTACTGATAAATATTACACGTCAATTTAAAAAGTTTTAATTAATCAAAGTGTATTGCGAAGATTTGCATGTAAGAATCTTGAATCAATTCACAAACATATTGATTGTGTAAAAACTTTACTGGATACAGTTTTCAAATATTTATATTACCCCAATCTAATGAGGATTCAACCTAAAAATGAAAAGCAGCAAGCTGAATTTTTTGCCAAACATTTTTGTTTTAACATTCTAGAAACTGGCAAAATAGAGTCTCAAATAATGTACGAGATTTTTGCTAATAATATACGTCACCTAACTTGAATCAGTCAGGTATCAAATTAATGATACGATTTCAGCGATATGAAGCTTGGATATAAAATCGTTGGTACCGCGGAGCATTTGTGACGCTACTTGGAGTGACACTATTTAACACTCGAGTCCTTTTTCGTGAAAGCGTCCTGCATATGATCCGTAGACGTTTGATGGTCGCTGACCGAAGTATTCCTTATGGGCCACCAGCTACATAATTGCTTTGCGCTATTTTTTCATTTCATTTTCGACGCTGCCGTAAATTTCTTAGTTTGGGACTGGAGTTTTTAGATTCGTTGAAATTCCTTTTGACGAGAACTTTCCTTTGATATGCGTTTTCTAAAATTCCGAGCATAATTACGTGTTTTATGAGATCTTCAATTATTTTATAATTTTCAAAGTAATACCGATTTTCACATGTATTTCGACGAATATTTTTTATCTCACTTTGGTTCATAGTGGGCTCCGCAAGCTCTTCGCAATGACAGCCAATGTCCTAGCTAAACGTGCTTCCACGCTACACTAATTTGTAACTTTACACAAAGCTAATTCGTAACCATTCACGTGAAGGCGCCTACGATGGTACGATGCGTCTAAATATAAAAAAAAATGGACAAGCCAAGTAATCAACTGGGTGAGTGCCACTGATTTTACACTGTGATTATTTATACAGCAATATTCGAAGAACTTAATAGTTCAATATTTAACGGACAGATGGCAAGACACAGTCAATATATTTTAGAATAACAACATAAAACCACTCATTTTTTTTAAAGCACACAAAGTTCTTTATTTTCAAAAATTTATTTTGTAAAATTTACAAAACCCTGTTGACACATATGAAACTATTAACTAGCAATGAGTTAACAGTATATAGATTGTAGCGGCTGCCCTGAACGGGCTACACTTTGACCATAAGGTCCATTGTGATGCCTAAGCATGTGAGTGGAGTGGAAGTAATTTTTGTATGTAGACTACAGACGACTCTGATAGGAACTACGCCGATATTCATGAAGGAAACTGCTGAAAACCTTCACAAGCATAGCCGGTTAATTCGTTCTTGTCCATACGCCGACAGTTTAGTCAATTAACCGCCCCCCCCTTTTTTTTTTTCTTAATAATTGACAAACTACATCGATTCAATAACAACGAACTTTTCTTTTTTATGAAGTTTAATCGTAATAGTTTCCAATCATAGGTCATTCTCAAGTACATATTAACCCACCGTAAATGCGTCAACACATACATGAAAACCCTCGAGGGAAAACCACAAATAGTGAAAAATAAATGACACAACCCTCTGAAGTCGTTCATAGAAATAAAATTTATTAATTTTGTATCAATTAGAAGGGATGTGTTCTAACTGACACAAAATTAATAAACAATTTAATTAATTTTTATTTAATATTGATATGAAGAAAATCATCTTTCAAAAAACCGAAAACTCATCCAAAATGTTTATGAAACATTTTACCAATTTGAATATCTTTTAAAAAAAAATTATGAATATGCATGAAGACACAGTAGTTAGCATCAACCACCAATACATACAAGCAGAAATATAAAGATCTACTCTAAAAACACATCTATGTGCCCAACACACAACAGTGATGTTTGCTGGTAGATGAGAGGGTGTGCAGTGTACAGAAGGGTAGTTTGAATACTGAACATATACACAGAAACACACACACACACATACATATACATACAGCCAATGCTGACTGTGTTATGTTGTGTATATGAAAGCAAACATATATAGATGTATTAGATAGAGATAGACATATACACTTGTACACGGTATAAATGAAGATGGAATGAGTTTATATCATACAACTATATGGTGAATTGAGGAGGTATGAGAAGTGGATTTTATGTTGGTGGTAGGTATGATGATGATGGTTTGAACGAGAGGGAGTAGTAGTAGGGAGGAAAAACGGGATACTCTACTATATAGTAGGATGTTTAGTGGGGGGGGATCGAGAAGTATGAGAGAGATAGAGTAGTGTGTGGTGTAGTGAATATAAGGCGAATAGAATACAATGTTTGAATGGTATGATGTGGTGTGGTTAAATACTATAGTATTGAGAGCTATATAGCTCTTGCACGACATCGCGTATTGACATTGCTATAACACACATATACACAAACATATATTCACACGCATGAACAGGTGTACCACCCTATCTCATAATAATAATATCCACCATAAGAGGTCCCTTTCTACTACTTTTGCTTCATCGTCTTCCTTGTGTATTGAATATATATATATATATATATATATATATATATATATATATATATATATAACAATTTTAGGCGCCCTATTTTCTTACCCAAAAAATATATCCCATATATTTATTTTGTACTTTTGTTGTAATTATTGTTTTGAAGGAATCATATAATGACAGAAAATTTTCATCGAAATAATGGTGGAACTAAATATCAACAACATTATCTCCTGAAAATATATACAATGACATAACAGAGAACAAACACATGCACAATTCAACTTCCTATTTACCACAACTTCTCATTACTTTTTTTCTAACAATTAATTGCGTTATTCATTTTCTTCAAAATTATATAAGACATATTTATATGTATTGCGTTCAAAAGTGATGAACAAATGCACCTTTGTTGTAAGTAACAACCAACTTTTATTGAAAAGCTGGCTTTAAAAATTTGTAAATTTGTACCATTTGTGTATAAAGTAAGTGAAAATAACAACTAACTGATTATATCCTGAATTTATGTAAAAAAAAAGTTTATAACAAGTTGTTTATTTTTAAAAAAGAAAAATTTTTTGTCTTTATATGTTTGCTCTGATTTCAAAGAAGGGCAGTTTTTCTGATTTTTCCCAAGCATGGTCCGATTTTGCCATTCACGAACTTGACCCTACTTTTTAGCTATAGAACACACACAAAATTTCAGCTCGTATAATATAAAATAACGTATTCAAATCGATTATTCCGTAGTTACCATGCAATGTACACTTGGCCACAAATGTTGATGTCATTTTTTTAAATTTTATAATTGATTTGTTTTATTCAGTCGGTTTTCGAAAAAAAATTTCGAATAAAAGTTGTAACTATATTTCTAATGAACGAATTTTATCCGACGCATTTTTTCGAAAACCGAATCAATAAGGCACAAATTAATTATAAAATTTTAAAAACTAACATCAAGTTTTGTGGTCCATAGTACTTACTACATACACGCACTGTCTTCATCAAGTTTACCAAACAGTCAAAATGAAAAAGTTAAATATAAAAGAAAATATAATATAAACGATATTGAGATTATTTCATATGTAATGATTATCTAGTTTAACAACCCTTTAGTTTTGAAAAAAAAAATGGATACCCAAGTAAACTTAAATTAGTTAAGCGACGACGGGAAAGAATTATATTTACAATAAATTTTATTCGACTTCTAATCGATATTCGATTATTTTATTCGACTCGAGTTTTTTGTCTTTGAGCTGGCATGTCCAATCAGCGGAATAAAAAAAAATTAATAGAAAATGAAGTTTAAAGATCTTAGGATGGTACACTCCTGTTCAATAAAATTGAACAGACCTAAAATGTTAATTTTCTTACATTTCATAAAACTCCTCACTTTTGTAACTCTCTATATAATGATTCATTTATAAACAAAGATAAGTAGTATATATTTTAAGTGTGAAAAAAGGAATGGAAGTATAGTAAAAAACATTTACTACAAGAATAATCAAAATTGTGAGAGACTGATTCGGTTCAGATCTGTTCAATTTTATTGAACGGGAGTGTATGTCAAAATGAACAAAAATTTTGTAGAATTTTCCTCACTTAATGCTAAAGCTACTGTGAAAATGTCAAAATGATTTACTAAGCTGTTTAAAAGTTATTGCTAATTTTTTTTTAAACTGTGGATTACTTAGGGAGATTTCAGTTCACTCAATAGAGTAAAATTATTTCAATTACCATTAAAAAACCTACGAAGCTTCCCAAATTTTCAAATTATAAAATTTCAACTCTTTAGAAACAATTTTATTAACATTCACTAAACGGTTGTTGAGGAAAAAAATTATAAATAGAAATGAAGAAAAATCTGTCTTTGTCACTTATACGTATATGACATAGAAAGAAAAATGATACATGTTTTTGTTGATTTAAATTCAAGGTACATTTACTTCCAAAAGTTAGTTAAAAAATTTTCATATTATTTACTATTTCTTATTTAATTCAACATTATTGGTAAAATTTCTTATTTTATTTTAAATTCAATATATACATTTCTTTTAGTATTAACACTATTTATTTTGCTACAAAACGTAGATATTGATGAATTTCTAATTTTCAATACTTTTGTTCCTCCGATTGTATCTCCCTAACATCCTTATTTGTTAATTAAACATTGGCCTACGAATTTTTTTCTTAAGAAAACAGCATGACTTAAAAACAAACAATTGGACAAAATTTGTTTCCACAGAAAAAAAAAACCTTTAAACGTTATTTGCCATTATCTTCAAGTTATTATTTGCCATTCTACAATAGGGAATATGCATGAAAATTTTTTTTCACTTGAATTGAAGCATGTTTACTTGACAAATATCAAGGTAAAATTACTTTTTAAATAACTTTAAGAATAAGCGAGATATGAATGATTGAAATTCCCGATTAGACAAAGAGGGTGATAGCCCTCTTGATATGTTATGTGACGTCATATTACACTTTCACCATTTAAAATACACGTAAAACTCCGTTTTTAGTATTTTTGCAAGAAAGAGACAGATAATAATCTTTAAAAGCTTATAGCTTCCTTGATATTTGTCGGATTTTAATTTCGTTTTTAAATATTATTACAGTATTAACAGTATTTTCATATTCTGAAAATAAATATGAAAAAAAATGTTCAAGCATATTCCCTATTATGTGAAACGCAAAATAGCATACCATATACATTAGAGGTGCTTTTATTTAAAGCCTACATGTTAGACTATTTGCAAATAATTATTTATTTGTACGCATGCATTAAAAATTAATTTCATTCCCTTGTCAAACGACACCATGAAGGATTGTCATTTATTAAAAAATACATCATTGTGTCGAGAGTGTTGAAAAAAAACTGATCTTGACGTCATATAAATATATATATAAAACAATATTATTACTGTTTAGCTAACGTTAATGTTAGTATATTTTGAAAGGCATTAAATACTCGCCTGTGGTCGAAGCGCGGATCCAGGGGGGTGATTATAACCCCCCCCCCCAAACTAAGCATATTTTTTTAAAATTACAATTGTATTGCTTCTTACTCAAATCTTACATTGAGACAATTAAATGATGGGAATGAAATCTAAGGATACGTAATTTATTACTACTGTTTAATCAATCTTTATCAACTCATGAGTAACAAATATTTTCTAATTGGTTATTGATAATCATGGTTGATTTGATATAAGTTTAATTAATTATTCAAAATAATTTTCAATGATATTTTTTATAATTAAGAATAAAAATAACTATCTGAAGAAAATTACTTCAATTATCAATTGAATAATATTATCTTTAGCAATTATTCGAAAATTGATCTCTTAAAGTTCTTTATGAACTTTTGTTTTCATTATATTTATTTACTTTTTAAACTTAAATAATACTTTAATTTCAGTTGTAAAAATTGACCATTCAAATATTTAACTAGTTTAAAAAACCTAATTTTCTTTAATTCTAATTGTTAATTTGAAAGTTTTTCATGAATAATAATAAAAATTATTTTCCCAAGATTAATACTCTTTTCTAGTGCTTTAGTAATTGTAATAATACGAATTTCATAATCGACAATTTTTTTAATGGATAATTTATCACAATTTTTAAGAAAATACAATTTTTTACTACTCTAAGTAATTTTTTTTGTCTGTGACCTCAAGTTTGGGGGGGGGGGCAACTTTAACTCTAGATCCGCGCTTGATGTGGCCGAGATAAGCTAAAAGATTGAGCACGCCTTGAAATGAACTATCATCTTTCGGATAGTACAAAGTTGTTATATTGATCAAAATAAAATAAATATTTAATACAGTCAAACCTGAATAAGTTACGAGTTCAGGGAACCGGAATTTTTTTTTCGCTTAACCAAGTTTCCCCCTTATAGAGGTGCAGGATCGGTTTTCTCACTTACAGTGGTATAAAAAAATACAAAAAAAAATTAATGATCGATATGTAAATACATTTTTTATTTGAATTTGTTGCAAAAAGCGATTTTATATTCTCAAAGCGCTCCGGATAAAAAGATTGTGTCTATCATACGAAAGGATTGTTAATTACTTCTTCATTAAGTTCCAATAAACGCTAACATGGGCGCGTAAATGAGAACTCTTTTTTATGGTCATTTTCCTAAGTATGTTTGATTAACATTTAATAAAATTTTTTCTAAGTCGGTCCATCAGTCCAAAACTAATAGGTAAATTTTCTTATGAAAGAAAATTCACCATAAACTGTTCACTGAAAATTAGCATATTAATTAACAATCTGTAAATAGATATTATTATTAGAAAATAGATGATTAAGGAATACAATAAATAGCTTATAGCCATTTATATAGAGACATCATATTACGTTTTCAGCGATTGATCTAAAATTATACTTATGGATATCCTTGGGATATTATAAATGGATTATCAATCCACAATGGTAATAATTAATTCACACCAAAACTAGGTAATCACTAAATCTGTAATTTATTACAGGCGAGTTTAGATTAGTAAACGCTGTATTCAAAAGCTTTCATATGTGTAGGACAGATTGAGCTCTTTTTTTACCATTCACATATTTTTAAATTGTTTTTTTGTAAACTAGCGTCTATTTATTTTCATTGTTAGTATGGTTGCCTTTCGGTTATTATACCAACGGAAGCGACTAGTGTTTACTTTATTTGACATTTAAGTAATATGTCTAAACATTGATACCATTTTTTGACATCAAATACTTGATATGAAAAATCATACACATCTAGGGATGGGAATCGAACCCACGACCTCTGTCATTCTAGACCAATGCTCTACCAACTGAGCTCCCCATTCCTAGATGTGTATGATTTTTCATATCCATTTGATGTCAAAAAATGGTCTTTGTTTATCAATTCTTTAAATATTTCTGTATATATGTCTCTAATGTTTCCTGTCAAAGTTGCTTAAATATTAAATTATAACTTGTTTTATAAAACAAATATTTACAAGTAAAAAGTTATAAAAAATTTAAAAAACCCGACTGCGTAAAAAATAATTAACGTAGTGTTATAAACACAGGCCAAAACCCTTTAAACTTGGCCCGTCGCACGACCGTGTTCTAGAATCTAGATATACATATATTTGGCGTTGACAATTTAATAGCTTTTATTTGATTTCCATATTGTTGTAATAACAAAATATTTTGAAGTGAAAACGCGTTTAACTAGGTAGGACATTGAGTGTCATTATAAAGAGGTTGTGGAACACTACTATTATATAAGTGAAAATCGGTAATAAATTGAAAATTACAAAATAATTATTTAGATTTCGCTTCATATATGCTCGGAATTATAGAAAACGTATAGAAAAGGAAAGCTCGCACCGAAAATGAAATGATAAAACGGTGCAGAGCGATTTCAGAGCTGACCCATCGAGAATTCAGCGGCCAGCGACAGTCCTAACTTTCTTCTAAATTTTACAGTTGATTTTTTTCCGAAAATCGACTGGACGTAAATTATCGATAATTTTATCCTCTACAAGTTTCGTAATAACTTAAAACGTGATTTGAAGCAAAACAAATATCGTAAAACTTGAATATCTTAAGACGCGGACAAGTGATGATACTGTTGAGTGTTTAGAATGTCAAAAGAAAGGTCTTAAGACGAAAATTTTCAGCTTATTTCAGTTTCCTTCCGAGGTTAAATCCTGATTTGATTGATTTATATGATGTTTCAACAAATTCTCTCAATTTAATTGTACAATTTTTAATTTTATAATCTCTTACTTGAAAAATTTTGTCCATCAATCTAAACAAGAATTCTGAAATTTTTAACATATAAATTTCAAACGATAATCGAATAAAATTTTTGTTGTCCAAATTCGGATAATCAAAAAATAAATAAAAAAGTATAATTAACTATATGTGATACCATAAAGATTAGTTTATTTGTTGAACATGTTACACTTATTAATAATCCCCAAATGTATACGAATGATATAACCTTAGGTACCTTAACAGAATACTATTACAGTGTACTGACAACTATCTGTAACAAATGAATTCGTAACCTAGTTGGAACGATAGTTATTGTGTATACAGGTTGGTTCATAAAATTTACATATTTACATCAATTTACAAGGCATTTATTTAACCATTTGTCAAACTTCTTTGCGATATTTTGAATTTGACACCTCAAAATTTCATGCACATGCGCTAAGTCTCAAAATTAACAACTGCTTTGTCTGTTTAAGGTAGTTGTCTTGATACAATATTGTCAAAAAGTTGTGAAGCGTATGCATATAGTAAGAGTAAAGGAACGTATTGCATAATAAGCCATAATTTTTGTCCAAGACTGTACCGGTTGACACGTTACACATACACATCTATACGTATATACAAATAATACCTAACATTTTTATAAGTTGCAATCCGGCAACGTCGCTTATATTCCTCCAGTTGATATACTGTTTACATAAAGTGCTTGATGTACGTAGTGTTTAGTGACGTACAGTGTTGTCAAGTTGTATTTGTTCAGCATGCCGACACGTATATTTATTTATAAAATGCTTCACTTTGCGTTGTTATAACTAAACAATGAAACGGTCAATAATTCTAGTTTTTTTTTTTAAATACGCAGAACAAATCCAATAATTTATAGTTATTTTTTAAAAAGATTTTAAAGGTAGTTTTTATTAAAAATAAAAATACGTTTCGCAGGAGCTGCGTGCACTTAGTGAATTTCCTTAGAATACATAAATAACTATCTAGCGGTCACAATTTTAGTCTGATCAAAATGAAATATCGTATCTGATATGATTTTGGTATTTGCAAGTTCATTTTTTTAAATAAATGACATTGGTCAAAGGGGAAGCGGGACATAAAGAAAGAAGAAAACACAAAACATAAAATATCTCTCCTAATATTAAAAAACTCCAAAAATGTATAAGGAGTAAAGTTGTAGAAAATCATGTTTGCTACAACTCATTACCTGATCATTTTTTCTCAAACTCTAATGTGTACAGAGATATTTAGGAATTTAACTTTCAATCTTAATTCGTAAATATTTCTGTTAATATTAGGGTAACAAAAAAAAATAATAAAAACCAAAATTATAGTAAAATTAATTATCTATAACTTTACTTCTTAGACATTTTTCGATTTTTCCAACATTAATCCTATAATATATACAGCTATTTGTGTAAATGACTCACTCACGTATACAAATTCTTACTACTAGACATGCTAGAAGGCTGCGCTTATTTGCATTCGACGCGAAAAACACATCAAACTTACGGGAAAAATCGGAAAACTTTAATTTTTCCAACGTAAGCGCCCCTGAAAATGGGAAAACCCCCGAAATTACATTTTTTGCGGTTTTTTGCATTATGTTAAGGACGCGGAGCCAAGTCCGAAGGTCACCCCAGGGGTCAAGCAAATTAGAGCAGAGCGAGTATTTGGAATAATTTCGTAAGTATGAACCATCCCAACTACATTGGACAATATATATTTTTTAAATTTTATATTAATTTCTTTTGTATAACCTATGGTTTATAATCTTTGTATAATTCCGAAAATACAATTCTATATTTTACTTTAGCTAATCCTTTATCGAATAAATTTTTTAGGTTTTGCCTGTATTTCCCCAAACCTTTATTTATATACCACAATATGTATATAAATTACATATACCTTTTTGTCAAAACTTGTACATCGTGTCATTATTATTTAAAAGGAACTATGTTTCCGAAACTATAGTCACAAATAAAAATAATTTTTTATGAAAATTTCAAATATATGTTTGATTTAACAATATTCAATACAGATAATATTCTTTGGACATGACACCATCAATGAATTCATACCAACCAGTCAGTACCTACAAAACCACACTCTTGGTGTACTATATATACATATATGTATGTATAACATTCGTATACCGACTATGTAAGATGAGCTAGACATAGCTACTCGCAGCAGCTAGACACGACTGTTAGCTCTAGTAGTGAGTGGTGTATGTAGTAAAAGTTATAAAGTAGTATTGGCGTAAATAGTAGTATGTACTAGTTCACACAGCAGAAAGTTTTATGTTTGTTGTGTTGTTCGTATTACACCAAGAAGTTCAGTTCTCTTGTTGTGTAAGTTTTACTATACAAGTCCAACTTTACACTTTCTTTAAACTTTTGATGTCCTATCTTTACTTTAAACTTTACAACAAGTATAACTTGTTTCATTATATAATCGTTAATTATTAATTTTAAGGATTATATATTCATCAAACATAAACAAAACAATATATATATATATAGTGTATGTTTATCATATATAGTCATATATTTATGTATTACTATTCATTTCGCTAATTTACATTCATATACCTACAATAAATGTGGAGGATTTATGTACATTTGACCAAGACTGGCCCCATAGGTAAATTAGATTCGAGTCAGGAGCAAATCTTATAAAGAGTTTTGTACCCCGACCAATTTGATAGAGATTTCATCTCAGAATCTTATAAGCTAAAAAAGAATGTAAAATATTTCTCTGTAATTAATTATTTAACGTTAAAGTTTGAGTATTAATGCATTTCCCTTATGGAGAAATCCATATTTTGATAATTTTCACTTGGAATAAAATCAGACGAATAAAAAAAAAACTACGCAATAGAAAATAGAAATATTAATAAAGAGATTGATCCAATAAAATTCCGGTATGACGGGCCTAAAAAAAGATATTTAAGAAAACACTTGAGATTTCGGGTAAATTTTATTTATGTCGGCGGTAGCTTAATTACCCGAAATCTCAGGTTTTTTTCTTAAATTAAATTTTAACTAACGATAAAAAATAATAAACATTATTGTGGACTTTTATGAAAGTACTATATACGATTTTGAAGAATTTTATAAATGGAGTATATATCAGTGCTCGTACATCCTTAAATAAATGCAAAACATTTAGATTAGTATCATATTTCAATTTCATCAAATTTAAAGAGAAGTGAGTTTACGGGTGAACTAACTTAAGTTGACCTTCATTGTGGACATATGCAATTCAATATCTATGCTATGAGGAATCCACAAGAGAATATTTGTATTTATATTTAAAAATCGAATAAACAGTAGTAGACACACTGTACGCATGACAACAAATGTTGATTTAATTTCTATAAATTTTATAATTTGTGCCTTATAATTCGATTTTTGAAAAAAAATAATTTCGAATAAAAAAATTTTAGTATATTTATAATGAACAATTTTTATCCGAAGCATTTTTTTTTTTGGAAAACGAATCAATTAGGCACAAATAAATTATAAAATTTTAGTAAATGTCATCAACTTTTGTGGTCCATAGTACAATATAATAAGATCCTAACAGGTAAACGGAGTCTCAGCAACTATTATCATATTCAAATAAATTCACGACTATTATTCATATTCAAATAAATATCCTAACAAAAATTTTTGTTATAAATTATTTACAAGAAATAAATTTTTTTTATTTCAAAGTTATTTGATTTACAGTAATAACAGTCATAAATTTTAGTTAGAAAATAAAATTTTAATTTATGACACAAATGTCACACACTATATAATTTAAAAAAATACATTTTTTTTTGTCACTGAATGGATTTTTATCTAAAATAAATAAATTAGTATCAATATTCCTAAAATTCGAGATAACATGAACAATACCGGAGTACAATTATGATTTTGTTTCGGGATCGACAGACATATAAATTTCATCTATACTAATATAATAAAGCTGAAGAGTTGTTTTGTTTTAGCCTTAAATATTGATATTTGTAAAGTAAGTCGGAAGAAAAAATATTCTCAATAGATATGTAGATATCCGCATAGGTCGCTGGTTCAAATCCGGCTCGAAGGAGACTTTTTTTTAAAATAATTTATTTTTTATTTTTTTAAATTTGTTTTTATTTAATTTATTTTAATTTGTAAAGTCGAAATAATAAGGCACATTCATGAGGAAGGCTATAGGCTATCTAGCATTACTATACTATACGCTACAATTCTTAGTTAGCGTTAAATATTGATATTTGTAAAGTTGGAAGAATAAGCGTGATTATTATTATTATTATTATTTTCAATACGTATATATATTTAACTTTCATATAATAGGGAATATGCATGAAAATTTTTTTTCACAATTATTTTCAGAATATGAAAATACTGTTAATACTGTAATATTTAAAAACGAAATTAAAATCCAACAAATATCAAGCAAGCTATAAGCTTTTAAAGATTATTATCTGTCTCTTTCTTGCAAAAATACTAAAAACGGAGTTTTACGTGTATTTTAAATGGTGAAAGTGTAATATGACGTCAGATAACATATCAAGAGAGCTATCACCCTCTTTGTCTAATCGGGAATTTCAATCATTCATATCTCGTTTATTTTTAAAGTTATTTAAAAAGTAATTTTACGTTGATATTTGTCAAGTAAACATGCTTCAATTCAAGTGAAAAAAAATTTTCATGCATATTCCCTATTGCGGACGAAGTCGCGGGAAACAGCTAGTTTAAAATAAAATAGGATATTTTACCAGTAACGTTGAATTAAAACAAATAATATGAGATAATTTTGACAGTGAATGTACCTTTAATTTAAATCAACAAAATCATCTTCCTATTTCATTCATTACTTTCTATACTATATACATACACTCCCGTTTATAAAAATTGAACCATTAAGTCACATTCTAAGAGTATAATAATATTACTAAATATATGTAGAATATTATATACAGTGGCACAGAACTGGTCCAATTTTTATGCACGGGAGTGTACAAGTGACAAAGACAATTTCTATTTATAATTTTTTTCTCAAAAGCCATTTAGTGAATTTTAATAAAATTGTGTAAAATTATTTCTATAGAGTTTAAGTTTTATAGTGTGAAAATTTGGGACGCTTCGTAGCTTTTTGAATGGTAATTGAAATTAATTTATCTCCATGTTAGAAATCAAAAAATTTAGAAATAACATAATTAGAAATTAAATTACATTGTTTTTAAATTTTTTTTAAAATTGCAATAACTTTTAAACGGCCTAGAAAATCGTTTTGAAATTTCCACAGTAGTTTGTTTTAGCATTAAGCGAGGAACATGCTACTAATCTTTCTCGAACATTTCCGTTTTACGCCCCTATGCAAAAAAAATTTACAAATTATTAGGGGCCGTCAATAAATACGAACGTGAATACGGAGGAGGTTAGACTACAGGCCCATGCCAAAAAATGGATGGGGGGTCATATGAACCACCAGGTGACGTATATAGGACGATATAAGAGCATAAAATAATAAGATTTAGCACTATGCCGTCACTTGTAAGCTGTCCAACTGAGTGCTGGTGAGAATTCAAAAGTGCAGGTAGAGTGAGTACATTTTGGTCATATATTTTTGTACGGCATTTTTGCCATCGATAGATCCATGAAAAATAATGAGAAAGCGCGCAGTGCCGTAAAAAAATGGTGCGCCACAAAATCGGTAAATTTTTTTGATTTTTTGACAATTTCCAGGGTAAATTTGGTCATTTTATTCTGTACGGCATCAGGTTCATACTGTTTCAATACAGCTTCTAATCCATTATTCCGCAACGCCGTACAAAAATCATGCGACAATTGGAAGAATCGAGGGTTGTTATATGGTATTAATCTATGAATATTTAAACTTTTGCAATAATTTAAAAAATTTCAGTTTTTGCAACCCTCGATTTTTCCAATTGTCGCATGATTTTTGTACGGCGTTGCGGAATAATAGATTAGAAGCTGTATTGAAACAGTATGAACCTGATGCCGTACTGAATAAAATGACCAAATATACCCTGGAAATTGTCAAAAAATCAAAAAAATTTACCGACTTTGTGGCGCACCATTTTTTTACGGCACTATGCGCTTTCTTATTATTTTTCATGGATCTATCGATGGCAAAAATGCCGTACAAAAATATATGACCAAAATGTACTCACTCTACCTGCACTTTTGAATTCTCACCAGCACTCAGTTGGACAGCTTACAAGTGACGGCATAGTGCTAAATCTTATTATTTTATGCTCTTATATCGTCCTATATACGTCACCTGGTGGTTCATATGACCCATCCATTTTTTGGCATGGGCCTGTAGTCTAGGTGTTTATAGTATCGATATTTTAATGTAAACGATTATCTAGGTCATATAACATTTTACCGAATTTTGTTTCATAAGAAAATTTAGATATTGATTTTGTTGCGATGTTACGATTACGGATAAATTCTAGTAGATGTCATAATACCAAGTCAAAGTCGAAAATGACTGAAATATATATATTATGTATCTATATGCGCTCTAGAAATCACAACTTTGTCAAATGCTTTTTGTATCTGAAAGGTCAAGTTTTCTTATGATCAGTATCGATTTTGGGAAAAGGTTCAGTGGAAATGCCTCTTGGAAAAATTTCAAAAACGGGATTTTGTCAGAGAGACGGCGAGACACGCAACAAATCACGCACATATCTTCAAAGATTAGTTAAGTCATACTGATGATGACTACTTTGTAGTTGGAATACGTATTTATAAAATACAAATAATTGATCTAGAAATTTAGGCAAACTATGAAATTTAATTTCAAAAACCTTTTTTGAGTATTTTTAATAATCTTTGTATCAATAATTTTAACTATTAGAACATTAAATTTAATAATATTTGTGTTAATATTAAAATTAACGAATTATGGTCGAGTAACAAATTGATATATATTCTACAACTTTATTTATTAATAAATTTTTCTTGATCTTTCAAATACCAAAAGCAGTAGCACAAAAAAATTCATTACAATCAGACTAAAATTGTAAACTTTCTAATAGGAGGTTCGATAGACATTTGAAGAAATTTTTACGAAATTGCCTATCAAACCAAGATTTGAATTTTCTAAATTAGCTATAAACAAATTTGTTCATGTGTTTTGTAAGGAATCCTTAAAATAAAAACTAATCGTGATCGAGTTTTTATACCCGGTATATACCGGGTGGCCAGAAAGTACCGCAGGGGATTGATAGGGTAGATAGAGAATAAAATTCTGGGACGAAAAGTCCTTTACCATTTTTTAACCTGGAGTACAGATAATTAGTTATTAATTAAAATAAACCATATTTTGACAAAATGGAAACCCGACTTCAAAAATCAAATATTCTATAACAAAAAATGCACTAAAAAGTAAAAAAATAATTTCATATTCTTGTGCAATTTTAGTTCACCTAAGCAAAAATTTTTAAATATATATGTACAATTATTGTTATTTTTGGAGGCGGTGTCAGCATAGAGAAATTCACATAACTTTTGGACACCGCCTCCACCTCCACTTTTCGTCTCAGAATTTTATTCTCTATCTACCCTATCAACCCCCTGCGGTACTTTCTGGACACCGAGTATATAGAAGGGTATATTAAGTTTAGTTCCTACTTTGTAACAGCTGTCTGTCCGTCAACACGATAACTCAAAAACGAAGAGATAACGCGCTGAAATTTTGTTTGTGGGTTCTTGAGTTAAAAATAAAAAGTAAGTACAAGTTCGTGAATGTGCATAATAGAACCATATTTGGGCAAATGGGCTGTCTATTTTTGAAACCGTCAGAAATGTATAGACAAAAAATGTTCCATTTTTTTAAATAAACAACTTTTGTTTCAAACTTTTTTTTATAAATTCAGTATATACCAGATATTTAAGCAATTAACTTATTTAGTTGTTATTTTCACTTGTTTATTTTAAAATTATTAGCATATTAATTTATAGAGTTATTTGTATTTTTGAATAATCGTTTAATCGTAGTTTAAATCGAATATTCTATGAATGCTGGCTGGTATCATATTAGTTTGTACGAAATTCTTTAACATTACCAATAACAAGACCTGATAACCTTGTATACATTGCGTCTGTATAAAAACCATTCAAGGCAACAGTAAGCAATAAAGACAAATTTTATGATGAAGAAAAAAATTTTTGAAAAAAATTAGATCTTACGTTAAAAGAAACACACATACAAAATATCTGATGTGGACGCCACACAATCTCTATATGTAGACTATAGTCTGCGTATAGAGGTTGTGCGCTTTTCACACCATCAGATTTTTCCCACATGAATAAGAACAGATTTTTTTTAAATCATTCGTCATTCGAACTAAAAAATTTCAAGACTGAAAAGATACATAAGACTTTTTTCTGGTTTTAGCGAATTTTCCAAGAAAATGTAGCTATTGAGTTTGTACCAATGAAACGATTTCGCAAAAATTCGGTATATTACTCTATATTGGAAATACCGAAACATGTTATAAAAAATTAATTTGACTGAAATTTGGTTTCCTATCATTTTTACTCTAATATTTACAGAAATATTAACGATTTAAGAATGAAAATTACCATCCTTAAGTTGTGTCTGTACTTATAAACGCACGTAAGAAGTTATACTTCTTAATAAATAATTTATTCAAATAATATTAAATCAGGGTCAACACTACTATTAAGACACAAAAGTTTAATAAATTTATATACAACAGAAAAATTGGATAACCAATGCTTCTACATTTTATCATGGTAGAACAGAACCAACGTCATTTCTTCAGTTAAAATGAGAGCTTGAAATCCATTATTTACATCAGAATCAGAGTTAGTGATATTTATCAAGACCAGACCAGGACCATTTAATATACATACTTTACGAGCCCATAAAAATGATATCATTGAAAATGTAGCTCGTAATTCTAGTATTCTTCTTTTATCAAATACAGTAATAATAATGAAGACATTCCTGTGCCTAATTTGAACCGTATAGTCAAATTGAAATAGTCTAATTTAAGAGCCTGGCAGTGAAGCTATTTACCAAAAGAATAACGATTATTCATCTTTCGTTCTATAATGTATAATATTGTCTTGTCTTTCAATATCTAAAAATCATATCACACACAATCAAAATTATTGTCCACTGTTGAGTGACGTCACACTGCCTGTGGGACAGGCAGGCTTGTCTGTTTCGCTTAAATATGTAATGCATGTATATATACATTTTGTCTGTGTATATTGTATGATACACATTTATTACTTATTGTATCTCAATCACTGTGCAATATAGCAAGATAGAAAACTGTGTAACATCGATCTACATCAGTCGAATGTTTCGTTACATGTTTTCCTTACTTGGCGCGTTACATACTCATAACGCGCCAAAAGAAGTGTAACTTCAAATATCAGATACTAAATTGTAGTAAAGCTGATTTTCTACAACTTGATTACGTATCATTTTTCAATATTAAGACAGATGTTTTGTATTTTGTTTTCTTATTCCTCTTAACCCCCTCCCGCCTATTTCCTTGACTGATTCTATTCATTTACGAACTTTTTCAATATCAAAAGCAAAATTTTATTTTGATCGGACAAAAAATTGTGACCGCTAGAGAGTTTACAATTTCATGGAAAATATATTCATTTATATATGTGTCTGTAGCCACCCTAGCGGTCAAAGTTTTAATCCGATCGTAATGAAATTTGGTGAGTAATGCGCTCCTGGTATTGTATTTCTGATGACAACGTTTACTGTGCTTGATATTGAAAAAAGTCGCTACGAACATTATTAATAAGATAAAAATTAGTTTCAAAAGAGAAGTAATGTATTTATTCTGAAGAAATTCGCTAAGTTTGGTACAGCTTCTGCGTAACAAACTTTCTTCCACCAAAAAGAAACTATTACATATAGGCTGTAATTGTTAAGACTACTCATAGGGATACAAATTTGCAACACAATATAAATGAGTAAAAACATATATATAAACATTTGTTTGTAAAGAGAAAAAGTGACAGGCACACTTCGTATATTATTATTGTTTCTAAGAATCGGATATAACATGTTTATACCCGTCTATTTTTCGCTTTAAAAATAAATGCATGTCTCTGAGTTCAACTCATTTATACACTGTTGCAAATTTCATACCCCAATGGCTAATCTTCACTAGTACGAGTCTGTATATACCAAAAAGTAGTAATAGTAGTATTAGCGTTGAAGTCTGACAAGAAGACCTTTCTAGGCTTCTTTACCAACCCCTAAAGGATAAGAAGTTTATATGTGGACTAGAAATTGGTAGATTGTGCGACTACAGCCGACTATGGTAGGAACTATGTCGGTATTCATTTGAAGTTTGTGAAAGCAGACTGCAGAATACCTTCACAAGCATACCCGGTTACTTTCGTTCTTGACCATACGCCGACAATTTAGCCAATTAACCCCTCCATTAATTTTTTTAAACTAATCTAATTGACAAACTACCGCTGTTGAGAATCGAACCAGCAACCTTCCAGCTCCGAGCAGAACGCTTTAGACAATTAAGCCACTCTAGCTGGTTACCAAAAAGTAAGTTTCCAAATAACAATCTAATAAAAAATGTATGTCGATAAAATTGGGAAAAATACGATACATAATTTTCATAACAGATAACCTCTACACCACATACTACGTTGTAGTCTGTATATAGAGGTGTATTTTACCAGCGTAGTATGATTTTGTTCAACAGCGTGTGTCAGTAGGGTAGTTCTCACAAACACACAGGCAAAGTATGGTCTTGTTGTGTTGTATGAAGAACTAGGGTGTTTTTATATATACTATATACACACAAAAGGAGAGGGGGGCAAAGTATATACCAGCAAGCCGTAAGCAGGCAGCAGCATCAAGCTATATGTATAGTAGTACAAGGGTGGGTGCTGCGCGCCAACAACGTGGATGAGGCCATGGTGGTAGTAGTTGAATACATCCCTACTACTCATACCACCTCATATCCATTTTATACATAAATGTGGTTGGGGTAGTTCTCTAGATGAAATAAATGTATACTACGATTTCATCATATATATTCTGTCTCACTTACATTGAAAAAACCACCCTTTTCACCCACAAAAAACCTCCCTATACATCACCATCTACTTCACTCACCCTCCTATCTCACTCTAACACACACACACACACAATGAGAACTGTATGTATGTGTGTATTGCTTATGCTTGTATGCTGTTGGGTTGATGTTATGTACAGCACCGGCCAAAATAACTGAGTTAAGAGAGGAATCTTAATTGTTAATCATTAACTGTTTTCAAAAAAACAAATAATTAATAATAATATAATTATTATCATTTACTATCATAGATAACAATCACTGTTGTAGCAAACAGTACAGTAGTTAATACAATATCTATGATCAAACCTCTCTACTGATTGATGATATTACACGCAGCTTACGTTTCCAAATAAACGATTCTCTCGAACACCGTGACAATAACACGTGGACGTATAAATATACACGTGCAAAATCTATCTACACATGCACTATTGTCACACAATCACATTATATTATCAATTGTCAATTGATTCAAGAACATTTCTCCAATAAATATTCTCAATTACAAAGATATCTAATTTTATACACAAATTAGATGTGATTTTACTACCCACAATTCAATATTTGATACATCCATCCAACACTCAATGTTTAATATCTGTACAATCATTTCAATCGTATACAAATACAATTTTTTTCGTAATTAATTAATTTCAATATTTATTCTGATTACAACTTTTTTTAAATGTATCTATTACATTCATGAAGAGAGTTGTAATTTTTCATTTGATTTATTCGTATGATTTTCTAACATCGAGATAATTTTACTATATTTAAATATGTAAAAAAATGATTTTTTTAATGAAATTTGTTTGTTTTTAAGAATATTTTCAATTCAACGTTATTTCATAAATATTAAAAATATGTCATATTTTAAGTAGAGTAAAAAGTGTATACGAAAATGTGAACATTTAAGTAAAACACATTGCCTAAATCATATTTGTTTCGTTCATTTCATTAGAAAATAATTTGTTCTTGAAAAAAATTAATTTTAGCAACAGTATAAATAATAAAAAATGAACTTACCCTTGATCCATTCTATCTACAGGATTCGGACCAGTCATCATACCATGCCCAGGACCTAATGGTCCACCCATCGGGTGTCCAGGTCCATGGCCAAATGGTGATCCAGGGGGCATGCCAAATTGCGGCCCACCGAATGGTTGGCCCGGAGACGCAAAATGTGGATTACCGCCTCCGGGCCCTGGCCCACTAACAAATGGTGGACCTGACGAACCGGGTCTACCAAATGGTGGTCCACCGGCTGATGGTGAACCGAAAGGTCCTGATCCAGGTCCATTGTACGGTGGGCCAGCTGAATTAGGTGGTGGCGGGAAACCGGCATTTCCAACACTTTGCGGTCCAGGGCCAGGACCCGGTGTTGATGAGCCAGATGGTGCAGGTGACGCATTGTACTGCGGTGTATTCGAACCTGGAGGAGGCCCCCCCTGGTAGGGTGGTGCACCTGCTGGTGATCCAGCACCAGCCGTCGGACCTTGAAATGGTGACGGCCCCTGGAAGCCCGCCGTCGGCCCGGAAAAAGAATTGGCGGCACTAGCCGCAAAGTTTTGGGGCTCCGAGCCGGGCGGCGGTCCCTTCCAGGAGGCAGCGGGGTCCTCCAGTGTGGCGGGCAGCGTGATGGGTGGCGCTACTCGGCGGCTAAGGCCTGCAACAATAACTTTCACTTAACAAACTTAACACACTTAAAAACAAAACACAACACTAGCTCAGACCGGCATACACGACATAACCTGAACTTAGATAATAAATATGCCGCATACATAACCTCTCTGATACGGCTGTGCTCAAGCCTAACACAAAATTAAATAGAAATTTCAAGAACAATATAAAAAAATACAATTACATTTTGTTTTACGTTGACCTCCGCGTCCTTGTCTCATTCTGTCAATGCCAAATAACACAATTTTTGTTGGTTATTTTGAACTGTGAGTCGAGTCGATGCATAATTATTACATTTAAAAACAAAAACTAACAGAACACTAAAGAAATAATTAAAACTACACAAAATAATTAATAATACTAAACACACAAACACACCAATCACTAACATTTCAATATTATTTACGTACTCTTTTCACATTATTTGAAAATTTACAAGTAGTGCTTCGGCTTTACACCGACACCAAACACAACTTCTCAAGAAGCTAAGCAAGTAAACACTGCTAGTGACTGGCGCGCATGCATGTCGCGCATCGCGCTGTTTCCGACATTGCACGATATTATCGGCAGTTGTTTAAAAACAAGCGCCTAGACTCTATCTACCACCTCTTGCATTTTACAAACATCTTTGAATGATAATCATATAATATACGTATTGATAATATTTACGTTTAATAAATAAATATTTTTTATCTATTCATTTCATAAATATTATTTATTTATTTTATATATAGATAATTTTTTTAACTGTGCTAATATTCATAGTAATATGCATAATTTATAACTTATCACAAGACAATATTTATCATCATTCAAATGAGGTTATAAAATTCATTTTATTAATTATTCATCGAACTTATTGACATTTTCTAATAAAATGTAAAAGTATTTTTTTATATAAAATTTGGGCCAGTTTTACTACAAATTGATCATAATTTCATTGCCTACTTTACATGAAAATATTCAAGTAAATCCCACCTTTTCCGACTTTGCCGCTACTTGAAATAAATGTAGAATTATTAACCGAATTGTCAACTAATTTTCTTTTTTGGTCGTCTACAAAAATTATCTTGCGAAAAACCTCCAATAGCTGCCATTTTTACAGCAAGGCGACGCGATAAGAGCTAGTTGTCGAGGCATGGACTGTCAGTAGCGTCGATGAAATCCACGCTGATATTGCACACATTCTACCGGCTACACACCGCACTTAAACATGTATAACACATGTCCCACAACACAAAACTCACTTCAAAGTTTTAAGTTAATAAATAATTTTTTTGAGTTTTTTTTTTATTCAACACTTTTTTCACAAGCACGCGCTTTTTTTGTATCACTAACCAGTAAGCATTTTTTTTCATTCCAATGTCTTCTCCATCGTACGTGAACGGTGGTTGACAGTGTCACCCTAAAAATCAATAAAGTTCTCCATCCCTCGGCCCTTCTTTCCCCTATAGTATTCCGCAACAGTACACGATATCATAACGAGGTGTAGAGCAATTGAACAGAAAGTTTTGTCAGTGAACGGCGAGCGCTTCAGTCCGTCAAAACATTAAACACGCTTACCACCTATGTAGTGCAAAAAACTGAATAAAAATAACACCGGTGTTTACTGTCAAACTAAAACAATTGTTTTAACAAATATTATACGCAACTTTTCACTTGCCACGTCTTTTACAAAGTACTAAAATAATAAGTAGATCAAGTTAGTTGTGTCGGTGATCGGTGATCGGTGGCCGTTCCACCGGTTCAGTCTGATGTACTTCTGGCGTGACTACTACATACGTATTTGTACATACATTATGTACAAATAAATATACTCTTTTAGTTATAATACAATAAACAGTGGAATATTCATCCACGTAAAATGCGACGACCGTAGAAAAGTGCCAACTACCACACACACACAGCTCACTGAACAATAGCGCTGTTATGATGATCTTTTTTTAAGGGGGGACTATTTTTTTTAGATGTAATGGCTGGGTGACAAACTGACAATTGTCATTGCTTACTTACCATCGCATCGTTTGGAAAGTCATTTTTTTATTACTTGCATCTGCATTCTATTATCAATTATCATAATGTATGATAAAATTTTATTTTTAGATCAAATACATTTCATTTTAATAAATCATTCATTTTGGCGCCATATTTATTGCCTATCTTTTTTTTCTTAGTTCAAGGACTTGCTGGAGTAAAATGAACTTAGATATAAATTGACTATTTTAATTGCTGACCTTGTTACTCGTTACCGTTTGTAGCTACCTCTTTCAAGCCTAACGAATACTTACACATTTTATTGTAAACTTTTTAAAATTTTGAATTTACTATTGTTTAAGAATAATAAAAAAAGTTTACTATTTTATTTCACTTTAATAATTTTGTAACTCGATTCACCTTAAACATGATTCATAATGCTGAAACGTTTTTGGTACCACGATAAATTTTCTTATTAGGATATTTCAATCAAAATATCATAAATATATCATATATTATTAATATATAATTCGTTAAGTATCCTCTATCTAATGTCCGATATTCTTTCATATCTCAAAAACTATAAAACCCAGAAAGTTTCAATTTTTAATTGAAATAGGTCGTAGCTTAAAATAGTGCCTGTGAGATATTTTTTACCACTATATATCACACAAGAATCGAGCTATTTCCTTATTCAAATTCAGGAAACCGCAATCTTTAAATGATTAAAAGTGGACTCTGATTTGGTGCAAAGTATTTTCAATATGTATTTCTATTATATATATATATATATATATATATATATATATATATATAATATATACACGTGTGTATGTTCTTCCCAAATACTGAGAAAAAGATTAGTTTTGAAAACGTAGAAGAGGATACCATTGAATTTTGAACGGATTTTTCACATCATTCAAAGATATTAGTTTTATTTCATTTTATAAATCGTATCTCTTGATAAAACCAAATATACTTAGTATTCTTTATTTTTATATCGTGCTGGTAAATATTCAAGAATATTATCTTGATAGTATGTATAGGATATAGGATAAGCTATTGCAATTAAAATAAATAAAATTTCGCGAATATATAATTATTGTGAAATTTAAAAGAAGTTTTTACAATTTTTCATTGAAAAAAATACTTACTTTCTCTTAAAAAGTGTAAAAATTTATAAATAATAATAATCCTTGAACCAAATGAAAAATATTGTATCTTGTAAAACAGGCTTTAACTATATAATTATACATACCATGAAGAATAGATATATTAGGAGATTGAACGACATAGGCAATTCGTCTGTTTTTGTGTCCTCAAAAACGTGTAGAGATCATAGTTATTATTTTCGCCACTAGCGGCAGTGCGAATCTGCCCGTACGGAATTATTATTATTATTACATATTAAAATCAACGGTTATCGCATCTTACAAATAAAAATTGTAAGTATAAAAATTGTTTAATTTTATAAATGTGAAAAAATGGGACGATGTTGTACAGGGAAAGCATTGATATACTGTTATATATCTATGAGTGGAAGGTTGTTTAAGGTTAGGAATGCGTGTCTGCATTTACGAAAGGAATATGGTCTGTAATTACCGGTTTTGTGATCTTCTTTCTTTATCTAATATATGTCAGTTATTGTAAACATATATTGTATATTATTATTATTAATTGCAAAATTATCACTATGATTCTTCATCTTTTAATATATTGCAATTATTAAGAATTCTCTATTATTAATATTTATTTAATTATTACTTGATAATCGAAAACAATTTTTTATTATCTATAAAACTAAGACTTCTTATTAACTGAATGAAAGTGATTTCTTGGCGCCTACATTTAAACATTTAAATTCCGTACGGCACTGAGACCAGTGACCCCTACTGATAAAAGATAGTTACACCAGTTCTTGACCGTTTTTTTAACATTACGTTCGCTCTCCTAATATATCTATTCTTCATGATACATACACTGGTCATGGTTGGATGAAATTGAATTAAAACCTTATTTTTCTGTATGTAATAATTATGAATTCTTGTATATTTTTATATATAAATTATTTTTAGTTTAATAGTTTTGATATATTTAACTAAATAAATAATCATTTATAGACATATTAATTTTCATGAAATGTAAATAATTCAATAAAAAAAAAACTGTATTTTCTAATAAAATATTTTTATTTTATAAACATACAAACTATACATAAAATAATATTTATAATACGAAATTTTTTATTCAAAAAGTACCCTACATAGTATTTGGTACAAAATCACAGTTTACAAAAACGTAATAATATTGAATATTCAATACATTATTTTTATTATAAAACAAGTATGACCATCTTTCCTATAAAAATAAAATGAATTACTGAATACGTTAGTTGTATTGAGGGTATCTGCAATAATCAGGTTTGAAACTTAGATAACGAATACGTAACATAGCTCCCTACATTCACTATTAAATTATAGGTGGGTTTTGCAATGCAAATAGCGCAAATTGTCATCTTGATTCACAGTTTAGTTCAAAATAATTGGATTGATTTAATAGAAAAATACGTTTTAAAAATGCAAAAATCATATATTCCACGAAATAAATTTACAATAGCTCTTTGGCGTTACAAAATTTTAATGCAAGAAACGTTTATAAAAAAAAAAGGAACAAAAATCAAATTTTTTTTATATCCAATTAGTTTTGTATTGTAAGTCATGTACAATCGATTTTGTTTGCCTGATTATTGCACTAACATACTTTTTTAAATTTTACTTACGTAAATTTTCATGAAAAAAAATAAAACACTTTTGTTAAATCATGGTGGAGAATTAATATCCAAACCATTGATATTAAAGAAATTTCAGAAAATGATTGGTTTTCGAGGATTTAAAAAAATAATTGAAATCAGAAACATGTTTCATTTTGGATGTTCACGAAAATATTTTTTTCTTAAACGTACGGTTGCATTTCAAATTGATACTCATGAATTTCTCTTTAAAATTAACAATATTTTTCTTGAAAGTCTTGAATTATTTTAGTTGTGCGACTTTAAATTTTGTACACATCCATTCTGTTACCATATTGAAATGAATTTTTGGTTCATTTGACCCATTAAAAAAAATCATATTTGAAAAGTTAAAAAAAGCCAATATTATTTATAAACTTATTCTAAGTATTTTTTGTTTGTTTTGATTGGGAAGAAACGTGGTAGGTAAGATATGACAATAAATGGCAAAATAAAAAAATGAAATACTCTTTACCAAATTTATCGTAATCGAAACTCAAAACAGCTTAGAATTAGTTAGTAAAACTTGACTTCGCAAAATTAAATTTTCGCAAAAAGGGCTTTAACTGCACAATAAAAATAACGCAGAAAGATTTGTTTAGTATTTCATTTAAAAAGTGAAATCTGTAGTCTATGTTATTACATTTGAAGAATTTCTTGGAAAATTGATACGATAAATTTCGTACATCATTTGCAATGTTTCTGTTTTCAAGAAGATATTAAACCAAAATTATAAACAAATCAATAAATTCGGATCAGTTTCTTGGATTTCCTAGATGAAATCGTTCATTGAGTCGAATATAATAATGATTTACAATTGAATTTACGCACTTTTAGATAATATTTTGATAATTAACGAAAAAATGGAGTTTTGAAATAATAGGGCAGTTGACTTAATTTAATTGTACTTAAATTTTATATATATTTTACAGAGGTTAATTTCTGACTGTGTTACTTTAACTAAATTCAGTAGGGGAGAATGACATATGCTTCTTTTTAATACTTTGAAACACAATTTCGAGTAATTGTCAAATTTTTATAGAATAATCGAATTTATTCATTAATTATTTTAGATGAAATACATTTAATCACGTATCAAGGAGTTTTTTTTAAACAAGAGGTGTCTTTCCTTTTTTTTAAATTTAATTTCCCAAAAATACATGAGACCAACAAGCATAGGGTAAACAAAATGTATTACCTTAATTGGTTTAATTATTTCAATGAATTTTTTTTAAAATTTCAATATTAAAATTCTAATAAATGAAAAATCTCTGTTTAATATTTAGAATCCGAGATAATTAGTAAAAAAAAGTTAGCAATTTCTAACATTCTTTGACATCAAATGTTTGATATGAATAATCATATAGAAATCGAACCCTCGACCTCTGGGTTCGATAATAACTTACTCGATTAATTGCTTATCAAGTCTTCTTGAGCTTGCTTACAAGTCTTCCTGAAGGTTCATATATTCGGGGTGAAATGAACCGAATATCCTGTATCTGCAGTAACCTAGAGGTTCGCAGTCAATTATCCTTAAATTGATACTTAAAAATAAAAGTAGGATCAATGAGTATGGTAAAAAAAGTAAAACTTAAACCTCTCTAAAGTACATATACAACCTTGAATAATATTAAAATTATAATTTTTGTAATAATTACAAAATTAATAGAGATACAAAGCTTTAAAAATTAGACAAAGACAGCAATTTTACTTCATGACGTTTTAAAGTACACGCGAATGCTATTCATCTTAATTTGAAAGGCATATTCTCAATGTACATATTACTGTATGGGCAGGGTGCGCGACGAAAACGACATCTGACGACCGCATTAAATCATGCTCAATAACCGTTGAAGAAATGACTGCTAAAAAATATAAGCGCAATACCACATCTGAAAGATGCTAATAAATACTACATATTGTGTTGAAAAAAAGTAAGTATACAAAATTTTTTAATAAATATTTGCTCTCAGTTGATTGTCAAGAGCACTGACCTCCAAGGTCAGTGGTCAAAAGTAAAAATAATAATAGTTATTATTTTAGTTTTTATCATTCATTTAGCAATAGAATTATTGCTAAATGAATGATAATTAAAAGAAATTTTTGAACAATTATCTCAATTTACTATTAAAAAAAAAGTGAATTATATTATTTTGAATTTATAAACTCTCAATTATTTTATAAACGTTAGATTAAAAATTTGTAATTATAAAAATGTCTTTTATTAATTTTCAGGCAAAGATGAACGTCATTATTCACATAGGATTTGAGACAATATATCATAATATATTATTTCAACCTCAAGCGATGCACAAAGGCAAATATTTGGTAACGGCTGCGCATGTCAGAGATGTCGAAGAATTCACAAATGCGGTAAAATATATTTAATAACATCTAAAATTATATTGGGCAAACGTAAAATTCAATTATTTCTGTCTGTATTTTTACAATTAACTAAACAACAACTAGTATTCACTATGTACCATTATTTAAATAACTATTCATTTATTTATTCACAACGTGAGAATGATTTAACGCTTATTTTGTCTACAGCGTGTGCTGCAGTCGATTCGGTTGTCCCAACCTTATGCTATACACCCTGTCAATAATGATATATGTGTAGTATTACATATAATTTGAAGTAGTTCAATTTGATTTGCTTGTAGCTGTGCATTTACGTTTATACGAAAAAGAGGGGAAGATTAGTTTGATAAAACTTTGATTTAGAACTTCTGAAATCTTAAATTTTATTTGAACAGGCCTTCAGTCATCTAATAATCTAATTGAGAACAGTCAACTACCCCATTGTTATACATCATGTAATTCAAAAAGAAACCAAGGCATACTTTCCATACGAACTGAACTTATGATGCATTCAATCAATGCTTGTTTAATTGAAATGTAACTAACTGACTGACGTTGTGAAAATTACAATCGTTTTGTTATTTTTTTTAACAAATATATATTTACAATATTTTGTACATTATTTACAAAAGAGTACAAAAAGAAAAACTGATTTTTCATACACTTTATAATAATAACATGATTATTATTAATATAATAATTATACTGGCAATATTTAATTTTTACTGTTGTTAGACGTTTGGCCAACGGACGTAATAGATGCTGAACTTTCTTGTAATACCGGTGAAAATGGCAGTCGTAAACCCGATGTATGTGCGATAAATTCTTTATACAATTGTAATTGTTCCGCTGTAGGTGTTTGTGGGAATAATGGTAATGTAGCTGCCATATGCATTGGATTTGGTTGGTATAATCCTTGTGCAATTGCAGTATAATATAACGAGGAATCGAGCATTGGTAAAAATGGATGTTTTGATGCTGAAGCAGCTGCCGATAATTGAGGTAAATAATTTGGATATAATGATGCTGGGAATAGTGAACTAGGACTTGTCGCTTGTTGTGCCATTTGTTTTTTATGTCTAGAACTATGACTTTCATCAGATTTTGATACACGATTCGATGATGAACTACTGTGATGTGGTGGAGGCGTTGGTATTACAAGATTGGCACTATTTGATGAGGTAGATGATCCATTTCTGTGATTACTTCGTGATAACGAAGTAGAAATATTTAAATGATTCATATGATGTTTTCCATTTTCTAATCGTCCTGTCGTTGATCCCATTTTATTTGGTACAAATTTACCGTTTGATGATCGTTTATGAGAAGATGATGATGATGATGATGACGACGAAGATGATGATAGTTTGTGATTAGATGTTGGAGGGATTTGCATCTTTTGTGAAGAAGGTGGTATTGTTGAAGATTTATGGGAACTTTTGGGATTACCAACTATTGTAATTTCTAAATTTGAACCAACAACTCGTCCATCAATCATTGGGGGGAAATTATACTGTGAATATTTATTACTGTTTGATTTTTGTACAGGCTCTTTATATGATGATTGAGAGGAAGCAGCAGTGGCGGTGGGTAAAGGCACAGAAGGTATTCGCATTATTTCTACAATAGGTTTCTGAGGACTTTTTACGGTTAAATCTAATACTTCTCCACCAGAGGGTTTATGCACTGATGGCAATAAATGTTGTTGTGAGATATGTGAATTTAACTGTGGTGCTGGAACGAGTAGATCCACCTTTGGATTACCATAAACTACTTTCTCGGAATGACTATAAATTGATCTAGACTGTATTACTTGAGGAGGTATTTGACCGTTATTAAACGGACTACGTAAGCTAGATGATGGATTTTGAGGAACATATTGGGATTTAGGTGGATGTGACATATTTCTACGATACTGTGATATGCTATCTGGCGGTGGTAAATGTTTAGGAATTGAAGATACCGATTTCATAGTTGTTGGTGGTAACATCTTATTTGTAATCGATGGACTCACAGTAATTGATACTCTTCCAAGTTGTTTTGGTGTTTCAGGTGGATTATTAAACTGATGAATCACAGAAGGTCTAGGATCTTTTGTAATTGGCGTTATTTCTAACGCTGATGCAATAGCGGTTACTTCAAGTCCACCTTCTTTTAAAATATCTAATCTCCGTTTTTTCACTTCCGGTATTGGTGTGATTGTAATTGGAGATGGTTGCGAATCATCTTCTAAATCAATGATTTCAGGAGTTTTTGGTTTATATGGAACTTCAATGGGTTCATCGTCATCATCATCTTCAATTGTTGTTTTATTCGCTTCTTGTGACATATTCTCTTTATTTGTCACTTCCGGAGTATTTTCTTTTTCATCTGGTAATGTTTGTAATTGTACTGGCACTGAAACATTCTCCATAGATGGTTTATCGGCGGCAAGTGATGGCGGATCTTTTGGTGAAACATTCGTTGGAATGCTGATTGGTGCTGTTGGAGCTGGTAATACTGATGCAATTGAAGTTGGCATCGGTATTGGAGGTGTAATTGGTGTTACGACAGTCGATGTGACTGTTGTTGGCGATGTACTTATTGGTTGAACAAGTGTACTACTACTAACGCTATTACTATTTGAAATTAATTTTTCGTGTTTCAATGATTCACGCATTCGATCTGGTTTTACACGAACACTTCGTAAAGATGATGTTTTACCATCAGATTTCTTTTCAGGTATTGTAAAGACCTAAAATATACAAAAATCACATTATTAAAAAAAGTTAAATCAAGGAAATAAAAAGATTTAAATTACAGTTAAGAGTCGTTGCCTCAAAAGAAGTGGAGGTTTAACATGAATATGAATGGAAAATAATTATGACTGAAAAAACTAAACGGTAAATAATTTTGAAATTTTAAACGAAGTTGATACTTATTTTTTTAATAATTTAACAAAAATTCAGCTAATTTCTTCGGCAACGTGTTTTGTAAGACAACCACCTTAAAAACAAAGTGAAGTAATATCTAGAAATAGAATGGAACCTGATTGCATTTTTCCATATGGAAGGTACAGAAATTTGCTTCAGGATGTATTGAACGGTACTGTACGATCATGCTTAAAAAAACGTGGAATCGAATAATTGTTTAACATTTTCTTTCCGAATTTGTCGATAGTATCTTTACTTCAGATTTTAGATCATTGTTAAAACAGTTAAAAAATGTAAAAGAGAAGCCAGGCAATAAAATTTTGCTTATAAAATTTAATCAAGTCTTAAAAAATAAATTTTTACCTTATTTGTTGGTATTATAGGTGGAACGGTTACATCATTGTTTTGACGTAATGGCGTAACACGTTCACCACTTGTGGAAGGTTTGTTCTCAATAATCTCTACATCATTATTACTGGCCGATTTACTTTTTAATCTTCTCCGTTCCGATATTGGTAAAGGTTTATGCTCTTCTCCCCTGACTTTTCGTTCATAGGATAATAATAAACGCTCATAATGTCTTCGTGTTATAGTAGCTGCACTCGTACTATTTTGATTCCCACCTAATTCATCATAAATGACTTTCCACATTCGATTTGAAGTCACCTTGTCGTATCCACCTAATTTTTGTACTTTTGAATAAAATTGGAACAAATCAACTGTAATTCAAAAAGAAAAAAAATTATTGGTGCAACCATATTGGTAAAAGAAAATTTTGGTAACAAAAACTCACTTTCTTTAAAGCCCAAAGATGGTACTCTTCCAATAGCCGTTCGATGTGACTTCATGTACGAATTTAACTTTGATAAAAAGTCTTTCTCTTCAGTACTTTGGACACATCTGGTGCTACGTCTTGGTGAAGTAGTTGTATTACATCGTAATCCATTACGACCACCTGTACTCGTAAGTCTCGTCTGAAAGTAAAAAAAAATTATTTTTAGTAACATGTATAACATCTTGTAGAGATGAAAGTCAAATTTTCATAACTATACTTTAGTTTTAAAGCACTTCGTGATTTTTTTCTTTAAATAGTAATAGTTAACACCATAAAATATGACATATTAAGAGAAAAATTAGAAAATTTTAAAAATTCACAGCTCGTAAAGAACTTCGAAGCTAAACTTACATAATGAAATATAATTCCTGACAATTTCAAGTGATTTAACATTGAAAGAAAAAAGTTACAGCTCTCTGAAAATATCGATTTTTCAAAAATTGATTGTCTTTGCGAAGCTATGTATCAAAAGGAAATAGTCGGTAAGTAAAAATGATGGTAGTTATCAATAGAGTGTACCTAAATGAAAAATATGATTCACAAGTTAGCTTTCTATATCAAAAACTGTTGACCTGAGACCTAAAATAGTGATGTCAAATAAAGGCTGACAGTCAAACAAAACTTTGGTTTAAAGTCAGATTTTTGCACTTTCCTAAAAGTACAAGATGAGTGGAGAAAAATGAAGTTTGTTTCAAGTTCCTAATTTTATTTAGAGACGGAGATATAAGATTCTGAAAATGACTATAAAAAAATACTTTCAAAATTTAAAAAAATTTCACAACCGCCGGATTTGAACGGATGAAGCTCAAATTTTGGAGATCGTCTTCTGTTTTAACGCACTTTCAACAAAAAATGGGCTGCCCAATGGATGACATACGTGCGCACGATTTTGTCGAAAAGTAATGGGTCTGCCCATATACATATAAATTTAAAAAAAATTTTATTTATGCAAGATGGAAAACTTACACGAACATTAGCAGATGCTCCAAGTGTAACTGATGACTCGGATTCATTTGATTCAGATCCACCAGGTGAGATACTCCGTTTTTTTCTTTTGCCACGGGGCCGTCCTTTCAATTTAGGCGCAAGATGATTACATAGTAATTCATGCCCTTCTAAATCAGGATAATCAAATGTATCCTTACAAAATAATACTTTTGTATTTTTACATGGTGATGTAAATCCACCTAGAGCTGCCACTAATGAATTCTTTAACCATTTATCTTCCACATCTTCTAACCGTTTCATGAGGGCTCGATAACGACAATATCGAGGAAAGCTAAGAACCATTACACCAACACCTTTTGTCCAAGAATCATCTAAATAATAATTATAAAGTTTATTAAAATCTTCTCAAGAAGATCAATTTATTAAGAGAGTTTTTCACTTACCTAATAAGTTTCTTTCTTTCTCAACATCGGAGAAATCTAATAAACTATCTGTGAGAGCAGGTGCTGATCTTCGAGTACAAATAAAAGGTTTGGCATCAGCTGATAATGGATCTTTACAGTCTCCAAGTGGATCTTTAACATCTGAATGTAAAGCTAATGGATCTTGTTCCAAAGGATCTTGATCATCATCATCTTCAGATTTCACTGCTGCTGGAGCTGGTGATGGTACATTCTTATTCCACGTAGAAGACATGCCCCAATTCCATTCGGTGTCTAATGTGATCCATGTTAACAAATCTTCAACTCTTAAAACTACTTTTTCTGATATTGCTAATACTTCATCCTAAAAGAAAAAATATTCTTCTATTAGTTTAAATTTGCACAAATACTACAATGGTAAAAAATTTGCAAGGCAAGTAGAAAAACCATGTTCATTCTCAGTAATTTTGCTATTTGCTAGTCAAATGATTATTAGTCATATTTGTTTCGAATCATCAAGGCTGGATGTTCATTTGAAATATTTCCACAAGTTTTGTTTAAATATTTTTTAAATTATGCATTATAGAAAAAAAGGTTTAAAATAAAAATTGCTTAGTTTAAAGACTGAAACATAATAATTACCGTTTAACAGATAATAATTATCTTTTAAACGGTGCAAGATAGGAAAAATCTTTAAATACAAAAAACAAATTTTGTTTGGAACTTTTTTTCCATTCATCTCCTACTTCTGTAAGAACGCCGGGGCGTAAAATGTGCCGTAAATTTTGTATTTACGACAGAAATATTGCATGAAAAAAAGTTACAAACAAAAGTTGATTGTTTTTATGAGTTCTTATAAAATATTGTTTATATATATATATATAACTGTAGTGAAAAGTCCGATATGTCCCTTAAACTCGGCCTTACGCACTACCGAGCTCTAGATATATATATATATATATATATATATATATATATATATATATATATATATATATATATATATATATATATATATATATATATATATCTAGAGCTCAAAAAACAATCAACTTTTGTTTGTAACTTTTTTTCATGCAATATTTCTGTCGTAAATACAAAATTTACGGCACATTTTACGCCCCGGCTTTTCTGAAGATTTTAATAAATAAATAAATAAATTTAAAGTAATATATATATAATATATATATATATTATATATATTATATATATATAATATATATACATATGTATATATATATATATTACTTTAAATTTATTTATTTATTAAAATCTTATCAATATATATATATATATATATATATATATGAAGATTTTAATAAATAAATTAATAAATTTAAATATATATATATATATATATATATATATATATATATATTTAAATTTATTAATTTATTTATTAAAATCTTCATATATATATATATATATATTGATAAGATTTTAATAAATAAATAAATTTAAAGTAATATATATATATATACATATGTATATATATTATATATATATAATATATATAATATATATATATATATATATATATTATATATATATTACTTTAAATTTATTTATTTATTTATTAAAATCTTCAGAAAAGCTTAGTTAGTTGTTATTTTCACTTGTTTAAATTTAATCAACTTTTTAAAAAAACTAGCAACCCGTGGCTTGAAGATGCGACGGGTACAGTGCCGGATACAATGCGCCGAGGCATGCCAGTAAAGCTCCCAGTCGTCATGATTTTTTTCCGACTTCTTGAACTATCATCGTCATATTTCAGCCAATTTACACAAAACCTCAATGAATTATACATCAAACCCTTCTTCATGAATCACTCCGTCCATTAGTTAAAACTGTATGAAAATCCGTTCGGTAGTTTTTGAGTTTGCCGCGTACAGACAGGCAGACGCGGCTGGGGGACTTTATTTTATAGTATGTAAGGATGTTTTTAAATCCGCCACTGACGATTCAATTTAAAAAAATAGTAATTACAGTGCGTTACGAATAGAAAGAAAAAGTTACAGTTGAGGAAAAGTTTAACTGTTGTGGTTTTTTATAGATGGCAACATGGTTGTTGCGAACAGTTCAGAAACTAACCTCTGTTATATTTTTAAATATATTTACATATGTTGTAGTTTATAAATGTATCACCAGATGGCATATGTTTGCCTTATCACGACTTGAATATTAAATTTGATTATTAATAATTACATCGTACGTCATTCATTTCGCTTATCATCGTTGAAAACTTGAAATAAATTAACTATTAACATATTATTATAAATAATTAGTTAAGTTAATCACATATATAATCAAAAATAATTATTTTATTAAGTAAAATTAATTAATCAAATGTGTTATGCAATAATCCACTTCCAATTGATTTCTGTACTTAATAATATAAGTACTTATAATTTTAAACAAATAATTAAATTCAAAATAATTATTAACAACCATTTATGTCAAATAAATCGATTTTATACAATAAATATATAATATGGGAGGACATTTAAAAAAAAAAGAATTTAATACGGACCCTACAATTAGATTGTTAAAAAAATATAATATCGCTAAAACTGGTTTTGACATTATCAGATTCCACAAATCTCGATCATATTATTAAATCTTTATTACAATTGAAAATTGTATTTTATTGGTAGTTCATATTTGGACAGTCTCCATATAATTAATTACAAATATATTGCTAATTAATTTTTCTGTCAATAACATTAATTTTTGATAGTTTTCATGAAATTAATAAAATATTTGATTATAAAAATAATTATAATGTTTATATATGAAATTTATATTATCATTGAGTGATTGAGTTCCATAAACTACGAATGTACACTCTCGTTCATAAAAACTGAACCAGTAAGTCTCATTCTAAGCGTATATGAACGGGAGTGTATATGTAACGAATGTATATTTAACCATAGACGTACAAATTGACAGACAATGTAGCAAAGCGAAAAAATAAACATGTGTCGTAAATGTCTACTTATTCGTTTGTTTATGCTAGCATCACGCAAAAACTACTGGATCGATTTTGATGAAACTTTTTTTGTTTAAAAGCATATGATTAGATTTAAAAACTTGTATGTATTTTATCTCAGTACGAAATTTAAAATTCGGTGGCAGTGTCGATAAATATTTGAAGTAATGGAAGCGGTTGGAAATTACATTGAGGTTTTTAGTCATAAAACGACAGGAGCCGGAGATACAACAATAAAACGCGGCGAAGCCGCGGGTATAAACTTGTTTATTATAATTATAATATTGATACTGGTCGGATACTTGCCATTCACAATTGAAATCGAGTGTAGATGTTAACATTTAGAATGTATGTGTGGAGTCTAATCGGTCGCATTAGAAGTAAAGGAGTGAGAAAAAGATAAAACTAAATGATACTTTGACTGATTTGAGAAAGATGCACGTTTTGACAGTGTTGTCAATAAAGTTAATTTTAGTCAACGAGGTTAAATTTCATAGTTTATAATTATAAATAATAATTTATTATTTTATAAATTATTTCTTAATTATATTTTTTCGTAGATCTCACATGTGATGACTTTCGATTCGAACACTAGAATCCAACTAATTTATAATTGGCAATTGAATAGGAAAAGAATACTGAACAGTTATAAAAAAATTGATTTTAACGTGAATAACTTTGGAATCGTTTAATTTAGCTATGCATTTTCTTTTAGTATTTTTTTTACCCGGTATATACACTTTTACCTGGTATATAATATTTACCAGGGTATATTAACTTTAGTTCCGATTTTGTAACGGTTGAAAATATTGATCCTAGAAAAAACATTTTGATATAGGTGTTCATAAAATGACCTAATTAGTCCATTTCCGCAAAGTTGTCCGCCCGCCCGTTCGTACACACGATATCTCAAAAACGAAAAGAGATAGTGAGTTGAATAAAGTAAGCTCAAGTTCTTGAATTGGCAAAATCGGACCATATTTGGTCAAAACGGGTAAAACTGCCCAATTTTGAAACCGTAAGAGATAGAAAAAATATTTAAAGACAAAAAATGTCCTTTTTTTAAAACCAAGTTTTGTTATTAACTACTTTTTACATAAATTCAGTATACCGGGTATTTAAGCAATTAATTCAGTTACTTGTTATTTTCACATGTTTGTAGACAATTTTTTAATTTTCTATAAAATCAAACATCATCCCTTTAAAAAATCACTTTTTATTCGGTATAGAAAAAGCACGAAAAAACACAAGGAATATAAAAATCACCAAATTGTAAAAAAACAAATACCTTCAGTATTTTAAAGAGTTGAATTTCAATGTTTTTTATTTATTTTACGAAATACTTTTTTTATTCTTTCTAAAAATCGATAATTTTGCATAAAAACTTGTACCATATTAAATTGTAATTCTGATAATTTGAAAACAAACAACAAAAACCGTTCAACAGTGACGTTTGTTTAATACTGAAATAATTGAACTAAATTACCCACCAAGGGATTCAATTCTCTCAATATGTATGCTTTTTAACGAATTTCCTGAAACGAAATAGAGCGGTCACAGTTTTAATCCGATTGGAATACAATTGGGTATGTGAGGTGCTTTTGGTATTTGAACGGTCGAGTTCGTTAATGAGCAAAATCGGGAAAGGGAAAAAAGGGGTTTAGAGGGAGGGGGAAACACAAAATTTGGTATATTTGTCTTAATGTAGGAAAAATCGAAAAATGTCTAAGAAGTAAAGTTATAGATAAATAATTTTACAATAATTTTGGTTATTATCATTTTTTCTGTTACCCTAATATTGACAGAAATATTTACGAATTAAAATTGAAAGTTAAATTCCTAGATATCTCAGTACACATTAAGAGTTTGAGAAAAAATGATCAGGTAATGAATTGTAGCAAACATGATTTTCTACAACTTCACTCCTTATACATTTTTCGATTTTTTTAAATTAGGAGAGATATTTTATATTTTTTCTTTTCTTCTTTATGTCCCGCTTCTCCCTTGACCTATGCCATTTATTTAAAAAATTGAACTTGCAAATATCAAAATCATATCAGATACGATATTTCATTTTGATCAGACTAAAATTGTGACCGCTAGATAGTTATTTATGTATTCTAAGGAAATTCGCTAAGTTGACGCAGCTCCTGCGTAATGAATTTTTTTATTTTATATTAACTTATGTATAATATGACATACAGTAACACTTAGAATGTTTCAACTAGTTCAATTTTAATGAACGGGCGTGTACATTAACTCGGAAAAACATTTTCCACCTTCTCGAGCCAGTCGGGTAAAAATGATACTGAAATAACAACCTAAATATAAATTTGATTATTGAATATGAAAAAATTGGTACTAAATATTTAATTTTCCTTTCATAATATAATAGTTCAACAAAGATTAGTTTCAATTCAATTTCAATCTATCCTTGCCAATATTCATTTTTATATGTATACATTTCTTTTAAGGACGAAAAAGAAACTACTTATCGTATACAAAAATATTATAGTATTGTATTTTTCTTCAATCTTCAATACACCCTAAACATGTATTAAGCATTAAGGGATTCGAATGGCCTTATTTGTTGTAGACTAAGATAGAGAGTTTGTACGTGGTACACATAGCCACAAAAGTAGCGTCCTTTCTCAAAATTTTATAATTAATTTGTGCCTTATTAATTCGGTTTTCGTAAAAATTCTTCGGATATAAGTTGTTCATTATAAATATAGTAACAACTTTTATTCGAAACATTTTCCCAAAAAGCCGAATGTATAAGGTACAAAACAACTATAAAATTTTGAAAAACGAACGCTACTTTTGTCGACCATAGTACAAACCCTACAATATAATGTGCTTTTTGAACAATTTATAGAAGTTCTTTCATATTTCATTTTGTAAATCTATTTTTATGACACGACATTTTTAAACAAAAATAAGTATTTTTCGTAATGTAATGGTTCCCGTCTTGGTTAGGCAAAGATACATGGTTCGAGTCCTAGTCATAGACGACAGGAAGGGAGCGGATGAAAACAAATGCAATAGGAAATATGCATGAAAATTTTTTTTCACTTGAATTGAAGCATGTTTACTTGACAGATATCAATGTAAAATTACTTTTTAAATAACTTTAAAAATAAGCGAGATATGAATGATTGAAATTCCCGATTAGACAAAGAGGGTGATAGCCCTCTTGATATGTTATGTGACGTCATATTACACTTTCACTATTTAAAATACATGTAAAACTCCGTTTTTAGTATTTTTGCAAGAAAGAGACAGTAAATAATCTTTAAAAGCTTATAGCTTCCTTGATATTTGTCGGATTTTAATTTCGTTTTTAAATATTATTACAGTATTAACAGTATTTTCATATTCTGAAAATAAATGTGAAAAAAAATTTTCATGCATATTCCCTATTGCCCAACCGCTTTTAAGATATAAACTGTATCTCACTTAATGCTAAAACTACTGTGAAAATTTCAAAACGATTAACTAAGTTGTTTACAAGTTATTGTAATTTAAAAAAACTGTTATTTAACATGGAGAGTGTTATGAAGATTTCTTCACTCAATAGATTAAATTCATTTCAATTACCATTAAAAAAGCTATGAAGCGTCTCAAATATCAAACTATATAACTTGAACACTATAGAAACAATTTTACACATTTTTATTAACACTCACTCAAACGGTTGTTGAGAAAAAAATTATAAATAGAAATAAAAAAAATCTGTCTTTGTCACTTATACGTACGAGGTGTGTTCAAAAAGGTGACATTTCAATTTTCGCGGGCTACGTACATTCGATTTTCGATTTTTTTTTATTTTGTTGTGTTGGTACACTCGTCTCGAACATATGTTCACAGTTTCAACTATATAGCATTCTTTGTTTGTTTGTGAGCATAAAGGTTAGATCAAATGCATCAAATTTTGTATAAAAATGGGATTAAGTGCTCCAAAACACTCGAAATGTTGACAGTGGCATACGATGAGTCTACTCTGAGTAAAAAAAATGTTTATAACTGGTACAAGCTCTTCCAAGAAGGCCGAGAAGAAGACGAACCTCGCTCTGTTAAGATTTTGCTCACTGTTTTCTTTGATTACCGTGGCGTAGTGCATCAGGAGTTCTTACCACAAAGTCGTATGGTCATTAAGGAGTATTTTTTACCTTGAAGATATGCACCGTTTGCGAGAAGCGATACGAAAAAACGTCCGGAATTGTGGAAAAACAACTTATGGCTTTTGAATCACGATAATGCGCCTGCTCACTCATCGTTGCTTGTGCGTTATTTTTTAGGCAAAAACAACATCATAATCAAGCCTCAGCCACCATATTCACCGGATTTAGCCCCTGCAACTCTTTCCTGTTCCCAAAACTGAAGAGACCCATGAAAGGACGGAGATTTGCAACGATTGAAGAGATAAAAACTGCATCGCTGGAAGAGCTCAAGGCTATACCAAAAAGTGCTTATCAGAAGTGCTTCGAGGATTGGAAAACGCATTGGCACAAGTGTATTATATCTGAGGGGGATTACTTTGAAGGAGACAATATGAATATTGATGAATAAATAAAAAGTTTTCGATAAAAATATAAAGTCGCCTTACTTTTTGAACACACTTCGTAGTAATGGCATAGAAAGAAAATGTATATATGTTTTTGTTGATTTAAATTAAAGGTACATTCACTGCCAAAAGTTACTTATAAAAGGAAAAAGCCCTAATTCATTAATTTATTCTTATTAAACGTACTAGATTTGACTTAATATTCTGACATAATTAACTGCCACGAATGTACTACCTTAATACTCCAAACAAATTATTTTGATTGCAAATAAAAACATTTAAAAATAAATATTTCAAAATCTAGATATAAAAAAAAAATTACCTAATTATAAATTAAAAAAAAAAAGATTATGGAACACTAATTTGAAAAAAAATATAAATTCAAAGTAGTTATGCGTAACAATTCAAGGTAACAAACAAACACATGGAATTAGTAATCAAATATAATAATAATCTTCACATTATTATCAATTCCAACTAAGTTGGAATTCAACGTCAACCTATTATAGTTTACTTTTTATATAAAGAATATTCATGTTTGAAATCGGCAAGACACAAAGTTCATAGAATTGATGAATTTAGAAATAGAAATACGTGCAGATTTTTAAATTTAGAAATAGGGAATATGCATGAAAAAGTTTTTCACATTTATTTTCAGAATATAAAAATACTGTTAATACTGTAATATTTAAAAACGAAATTAAAATCCGATAAATATCAAGGAAACTATAAGCTTTTAAAGATTATTATCTGTCTCTTTCTTGCAAAAATACTAAAAACGGAGTTTTACGTGTATTTTAAATGGTGAAAGTGTAATATGACGTCACATAACATATCAAGAGGGCTATCACCCTCTTTGTCTAATCGGGAATTTCAATCATTCATATCTCGCTTATTTTTAAAGTTGTTTAAAAATTAATTTTACCTTGATATTTGTCAAGTAAACATGCTTCAATTCAAGTGAAAAAAAATTTTCATGCATATTCCCTATTACTTAAGTGACAACCACGATGCTACTACGTTGGTTCCATTTGTAAATCTATTGACTCTAGATATATAGATAGATTGTAGAGGCTGCCCTGGACGGGCTACACTTCGACCATAAGGTCCATTGTGATGCCTAAGGATGTGAGTGGAGTGGAAGGAATTTTTGTGTATAGACTAGGGATTGGTAGGATATGCGGCTACAGCCGACTATGATAGGAACTATACCGATATTCATCTGGAGTTCGTGAAGGAAACTGCAGAAACCTTCTCAAGCATAGCCGGTTACTTCGTTCTTGTCTATACGCCGACAGTTTAGTTAATTAACCGCCCTTTTTTTCTTTCTTAATAATTGAACAAACTGCCGATGTCGGGATTCGAACCCATAACCTCCCAGTTTCCAAGTAAGCATACTGCGCGGACAGTGACCGCTCGGCCACTTGGACTGGTTATCGACTCTAACAAATATTTTTATTACTATATTGAAAAAAAAAATTCAAAATCGGTTCATAAATGACGGAGTTCTGAGGTAACAAACATTAAAAAAAATATAAAAAAAACAGACGAATTGAGAACCATCCTCCTTTTTTGAAGTCGGGTTAAAAATGAGTAACACTACAACTTTCAGAAAAACTTTTATAAAATATAAAAAATAGGAATATAAACGTACTATTATGTCATCATAATATATATGTTATCAAAAGAAAAAATAAATTTTTGTTGATTAATGACATGATGAAATATGGATACGTTATAAATCAAAATAAAATATTCAATCAATACAGAATGTACTTTACTTTTCATATGTAAATCGACTAGTAAACTATCATAGAATACCATACAAAGGGTTCGGAAGTTTTAATTCGAATCAAATTTGGTACAATCAGAGATATTAGTGTTCCGTACATCGAAAAACGGAACATTTATGACATGACCTCGATATCTGTCAAGTCCAGACGTTGTTTTTCTCAGAGACTATTTCAAGTCAATAATTAAAGTTTGGCATAGTGTGGTAATATTCAGATACCCAAATACGGACATGAGGTTTTAAAATCGAATTTTTTAGTTAAAGGGTTAAGGATGGGGATTCAAATGATAATATTGGGAAATAGATATAGATTGAACCAAAATTATGATAGAAAAATTCTAGCGCGATTAATTATTATTAACAATTTAATTGTTTCTTAACATAGTTAAATTATTTTTTCCATGTTTTTATTGAACAGTTTTGAATTAGTTTTTACAGTTATACACACACAAAACAATATTAATGTAATGCGGGTTGCCTATTTCAAAAGAAGTTTACTATATATACATATTTAGATCTAGATCTAAATATATATCTGGCCGCGCCCTAGATGCGACAGCCCTAAAAGGCTTGCCCTAAAAGGCCAAGTTATTTAATGGGCAAAATTGGTCAAGAGGAAAGATGGGGGTGGGTTTTAAAGGGATTTCTACAATTGATAGAAGCCCCTTTACAGAAGTATTTGCATATTTATACCCGGTATATATAATATATACAAGGTTATATTAAGTTTAGTCCCGACTTTGTAAACTAAACTAATTATTCCATTTCCGTATATTCGCCCTTCCGCCTGAAGGGCAAATAAAATAAAAAGTCAAGTCAAGTTCAAAATCGGACCGGGCTTCCACCCGCTAAGAGGGGAAATATTCATTATGAAACCTAATTCTGAGAAAATTTACAAAAGTACGTGACAAATTTTTAAATGATAACCACGCTTTAAATAATTCTAAATTCTTTGATGCCTTAAAGAATTCTAAATTGAATCAATTTTCACACAATCATGGTGCTTTATTTTATCTACAACATCATAGAATATATTATTTGTAGTCCCCTCTTTTCGATTATACTAGAAAATATGTGCTTTTAGAGTATTCTTTTTACGTCTTTTAATAAAAATAATAATAATATTTCAATTTGTACTTGATGTATTAATGTACTATGGCCATCTATATTACAAATTAACAACAAAAATAATGAAGGGGGAATTACATTTTTTTTAAAAGTATCATTTTGTAACATTCCAAAAGTTATCAAGAGTCCTTGATTTATTTATATACACAAACTTGAAAATGTATATCTTAATTATTAATTAATATGAATATGGTAAAGGTTCAAAGTTTGAAACTTGAAAATTCCCTAGAAATATTATTTATATATGGAATATATTTACTAATAGTCCTGTTTTAGTAAATATCTTTTTACAGGGACAGAATTTAGGTCGTACGTGTAATAGGGTTCTAGGAATACAAAATTAAATATACAATCTATCCTTTTTTTGTGTTGTATCCTGCCTGTACGAGCGTTGGGTCATTGCCTCAAAAATGACAAAGATTTATTTCAAACCAATGAAATATTATAAACATTAAACAAGTAATGTAACAACTAACTGTGTTAATAGTTGAATACCCAGTATATACTAAGTTTATGGAAAAAATTTTCAAACAACGGTTTCAAAGATTGGTAATTTTGTCCATTTTGCCCAAACATGGTCCGATATTACCCATTAACGAACTTGACTTTACTTTTTTTCTCTAGAACACACACACGAAATTTCTGCTCGTTATCTCTTTTCGTTCTTGAGTTATCGCGTCCACAGACAGACGGGCGGACAGACGGACATGTGGAATTGGCCCAATTAGGCCATTTTATGAACACATATGCCAAACATTCATGCCTACCTTCAATATTTTTAAGCATTACAAAGTCGTGATCAAACTTAATATACCTTGAATATTTACATATATATACTGGGTATAAAAAGTGAAAATAACAGCTGTGTGCAATTGCTTAAATACCCGGTATTTCCTGAATTTATGTAAAAAAGTTTATAACAAAAAATATTTATTTTAAAAAAAAGAACATTTATGGTCATTAAATTTTTGTTTTACCCATTTTAACAGTTTTACCCATTTTGCACAAACATGGTCCGAATTTGCCCATTCACGAGCTTGACTTTACTTTTTAGCTCTAGAACATACACACAAAATTTTAACTCGTCATCTCTTTTTGTATTTGATTTATCGTGTCCACAAACGGACGGACGGACGGACATGCGGAAATGGACCAATAAGGTCATTTTATGATTACCTGTAACAAAAACTTTTTTTCTACGATCAATATTTTCAAACGTTACAAAGTCGGAACTAAACTGAGTTAATTGTTTAAATACCCTGTAAATACTGTAACTCATATTTATAGAAATTCAGTTTCTATTTCAGTTATGCACTTAAAAAATGCGTGTTTCCGAGTTTTTGGAAAAGAGACCCTCAAGGGGATGAAACACGGGGTGAGATTTTGTACGAAAGTTGAGTATTTTAAAATTAGGACGCATAGAAATTGATATTTAACCTATAAATTATTAATAAACACATAAATACGTGTACGTATTATTAAGAAAATCAGTCCTTGACGTGGAAAAATATTTTGTTACTCAGTTATAAGGTCTTTAACAATTCGCAACGGGTAATGCTAGTGTTCTAACACACTCTATGGCAACCAAAATTCTAACAGAGCGTCGTGGTAGCTTGGACTCAAACGTATTATGATATCTCGCTTTGAGAAAACTTGCTTTATCTACGTAGCTTTTACGTAACGACTTTTTAATTAATAAAAATAATTAATATAAAATACCACAAAACAATTAACAATGTCAAGTAAAAACTTCAAAAAAAAAAAAAATTCGCTATCACTTTATGAGTCAGAATAACTTTATTATAATATTCATTTCAATATTTTATTAAACGTATTTATTATATTTTTATTATTATTATTAAGATTAAAATAATTATAATATATGTATTTAAAAAAATAAAAAAAATTATATTAAATTAAAATGCGCATGTGTCAACAGAATCACCATAGTAACGTCATCTGGTAGTGCACTGTTGTGTGTGTGTGTGTATATGTGAATTGTGAGAGTGTGTCGTCCACACTCAACAACCACGATTTGTTATTTTGTGTGATAATTTAAAAACATCATACCACTTCCTTTACTATAAGTCTACTGTATTGCATCGTTTCTCATCCACTTTATTGTCGCGACCCAGTAAATAGCCAAAAATGTTGCTACCCCCTCACTACAGTATGATAATTTGACGTTTAAGTATTACTTCGGCTGGTTAACTCGGCAACGATTCGTACATTTTTCAGTATCATGACAAACTTGTCTACATTTACGGATCGTGAAACATACGAATCATTTATTTGTCTTTGTAATAAAGGCATTTAATGTGAGCAATGTGACAAACACGAATATCTCCTATCTGAGCAATGCCGATGATTGTCGACTGTCACATAACCGATCGTTACAAAAAAAACGTGACATTGTAAAATCTGAAAATTCATTTAACTCTTCACCTAAAATCTTGTATAGTCTATGGATGTTTTCACATCAAAAATAATGATACGCGACGGTTTATTCGACAATATGGATTAATAAATCTTAATGCAATAAAGGAATTACTATTAAATTTGATAAAAATTAACCCTAGAACATCTTATAAACATTCAAATCCTATATTTTCCCGTAAAACGGCTATTTACCCTCATTTTGATCGGCACCTGGTAAAATTGTATAATATTTTATGTTTAAGAGAGTTATTGTATATTACATATTTTCAATTTTTGTAAGTTTTGTGAGTAGCGATCGTTTCACTATATGGTTTGAAACTTTGCAGTAGTCTTATCGGTACGGCAGTATCACGAATCTAACTAAAGAATAGAATAGTTAATTATAAAGATCTAACTTTGAAACTTAAATAGCTTACAGCAAGGTTTGCATCATTCTATTATTTTTTAAGATTAAAGCAAAGGACAAACCTTTTAGAAAAATGTCCAAAACAAGATTGGACCAGCTTTTTATTTTGATTCTAGTTTTAGAAATTGGACAACACGATTTTATTTGTAATACAATAATAGTTATAAAATAGCTAATTGTAAAATCGTTGGACGCTTTTTGTTGAAATTACACCATTATTACCTTCCCAAAGAACAATAACCAGAAAGAGCTTCTGATTATACTGCTACCGACTTATAAAAGGGATTTTGGAAAAAATATTGAGATGTAAATATTCATTTGTTTTTTACAACATCTCCCATCAATGAATGCATCTAACGATTAGCTCAATGACGTATTATTATTATGTCGTTAAAATTGCACATATTTTCAAAGTTTCAAATCGATATGACAATTAGAATGTACATATCGACTTCTAAGATTTGTTTACACACTAACTTAAATACATACATACAGTTACCATCATAAACTGTGTTATAACTTATAACAAAGAAAAATGACGAACATCCATAATTATATACAATAATGGAAGTAAAAAGTTTAACTCATAAAATATACACCTATACTCGTTTAACATGAATGTGTGTGATTGTTGTTATCTTCGTTTAGTCGAAATAAAGTAATATGTTATTATTATTATTATCAAAAATATATTCAAACTGTTATCTATAGAAAGCGGCACACATATTGTTTCCACAAACGCATTAAAAAACGACTAGAATCGATTCTCTTTCGTTTACCACCGGATGTTCGTACAATTTTTTTTTTATCATAGCACTGTTTAAAAAAACTTGTTTAAATTATTACTTTTGATTTCATACTTACGCACATTATTAAAAAAAAATGTTTTTAGATTTTTCATATGGAATAAAAACATACCTGAAACAAAGAGAAACACATTAATGAATTATTGCACAAAAATTTTAATTATTTTAACAATTAAATCAATTTTCTTTAAGTAGATAGACATTTTTTTTTTCAAAAACTTTCTAAACTACGTTAAAAAACTAGAGAATATACATATAGTTTAATTTTTTAACATTTAAAAAAAATATATTTTAAGTTGAAAAAAGTAACATTTATAAGGAAATATTTTGAAATTAAACTAAACAAAAAAGGATGTTACGTCAAAATTATAAAATTACATACTGAATTCGAGGTATTTTTATATACTACCATAAAATTATTTGGTTAGAGTAAAAAAATATTTGTCTTGATAATATCTGATAAGAAATATTTAAACTATTAAATAATTGTTGTCTTATTAAGGTTGTTCGACAAATACATGTTCGGTTGATTGCACATACAAAATGTCATTTGAAGTACGTAATAACTTATGATGCAGCATGCTCAAACTTTTTAATTATTCCACGTTCTTTTTCTAGCGACTTTTCTAGACGTTAGTCTTTTTAATAGTTTAAAAAATTGTGACTGACGACAGAACCCCGTTTTTCCTATACGCCAGTTAATCGGATCATTTTGAGAAAAAAGTCCGTATTTAATCTATAGTCGAGAAAAACAGTTTTTCTTCAGGAGTTCTACTGAATAAGGTTCAAAATGTTCAGGCGTTGTTAGGCCTGTTATATTTGAAATGATTAACGACAATGTAAAAACTCTCCTGATCCCCCCCACAACTAAATTCTGTTTCGAAAATGGTAAGAGGTGGAGAGAACGTTTCGATTACAAAATCGGGACTAAACTTATAATATCATTATGTATATTATATATAATACATTATATATAATATCATTATACAAATCGATGTATTAAAACAAATATAATGAGAGTAGTCTCAATATTAAAATCTGAAAATTTATTAGAAGTAATTTCAGAAATTTTGCGATAATCGAATAACTTGAATAAATAAAATATGATGTAAAGTTCGTTTTGTATCAAATAAATGTTTCTAATGTATATAAATGTATTTATTTATGTATTGTACGTTGAAAATGGAATTCATTGGGAATTGTTGAGCGACTCGGGTTCACTTTCATGTGTGTGTTTGTGTGTGTGTGTATATATATGTGTGTGTGTTGCACACTGAAAGAACATTTTAAACAGTTTTATATTTAATGATAATATATATCTTTATTTATGATAAGCGGCACATATGTTCATATTTTATTACAATATTTGATAATTATTATTTTAATTATGTAAATTGATATCTTATATAATGATAAATATTTTTCATAATTATAACAAAAAACAAAGGTCAAATTTTTAAATATTATCCTAACGTTTATATTTAATAAATTTTTATCAATTTACCTCTACTGTTAGTTTTTACGAAGATTTTCATACTCGTTAATAAAATGATATTTACACGATCTAAGTAAATTTTATAACAGTTTTAAATTAAATTGTTTGGTATCATTAAGCATTGTTAAGATTTGTTACTGCTTTTTATACCCGTTATATATATAATATATACAAGGATATCTTAGGTTAAGTCCTCACCTAGTAACAGTTGAGAATATTGACCGCAGAGAATAATTATTGCTAAAGGTGTTCATAAAATGATCTAATTAGTTCACTTCCTCATGTACATCTGTCTAGGCTTACCCTTCCGTCTGTGGACACGATAAATCAAAAACGAAGAGATAACGAGTGGAAATTTTGTATGTGTAAGAGCTAAAAAGTAAGGTCAAGTTTGAGAATGGGCAAAATCGGACTGGGCATCCTTTACCAGGACATCCATCTATGAAATCCTAAGAGACGGAAAAAAAATTTAAAAACTAAAATATTTCCTTTTATTAAAATAAACAACTTTTATTCATAAACTCAATAAATACTGGGTGTTTAAGCAATTAACTCAGTTAGTGGTTATTTACACTTGTTTATTTTAAATTATGTGTGTTTTGTACTATTAAATTATTAATTAATTATATAATGAGCTTTCTTAATGTAATATGGACGACTTAGGATAATGAAGTTTAATAATTAAATAATATTACTATAAACTTTAGTAGTTCTGCTATTTCGTGCTATGTATTTTTAATTTTGTAAGAATCAAATATGTATCTTCATGGGTTTCGTATAAAACAATATTTAATAAATTAATAACTGAAAATATATTTTGAAGTTTTAGAAATACATCAGTTAAGTTACTTTTTGCCACAAATTTAATTTATTAGTTGGTTTAATTTATTTTGGTTTGATACAATTTATTGTCTATATTGGTTTCTGAATCTAATCGTTATCGAAAAACATGCATACTACAAAAGCCACAAAACCTGTTTAAGAAGCTGTTTTAAAATGATTCCTAAAGGCTCAATTACATTGAGCGAGTTTAAAAGCTGCTAGTTGGCGAGTTTAGATGCGGGGGACTCGGCTAGTGGCATAGTGATGACACACAAAACTTTCCACTCGTCCAGTAGCAAACATTTTGTAGACTCTGAAACCACCAACCACCGAGTTACTCGCAGCAACTTCACTAGCAACTATGATGACATACGTCTAGTTTACTATCCAATCCAACAATCCCACACGCCAGCGAGTAGCGGGTAAAGTAGCCCGGCTTTCAACTTCACTCGCAGATAGTTTACAATCTGCTAGTTGGCTAGTGAACATGATTACACTGGGCGACTTAACTAGCAGCTTCACCAACTTGCAGCTTGTAAACTTGCTCAATGTAATTGAGCCTTAAGTACGCATCGAAATCGGTTCAGCCGATTCAGGAATTATAATAGAACATACAAACACACAAACTCTTGCCCCAAATGAATAATAAACCTTCCCGATTCCGTTTTGTGTAAAAAAAACTAAGCTAATCGATAATATTAAATAATTTTTTTGTTGAATAAAAAAAAAAACAGCCACTTGATAGCAATAGTGAGTCGAAGACCAATGTAAGTAAAAAGGTAATAAAATAAATAACTTTGTGTTGTCAGAAACAGGTTATAATAATGCGCACATTTACTAAAAACTGACCGTGACAGAGACAAAAATCATTTATATTAAATAAAGATGAACATATGCAATAACAAGTATAAAAATGAGATAATCATATATTATTTATATAATTTTAAATCTATATACCATGAACAAGGATGACAAATAATATAATGTTTTTTTTAAGTTAATTTTATATTATTTATTCAAATTTCTGTTAAATTATTTATAATTTATATATAGTTTAAATTAGAATAATAATAATAACAATCATAGTTAAACTTCTTTTTTTAACAAAAATGTTTTTATTGTTTACTATTTTATTATTAAAATATTATATTTATTATTTTATTATGAAATATATTATATTGAAAAAATATGTTGTGATCGGAAGTAAACATTGGAATCAATAAAATGTTATTGAGGACAAGCTTTTCTATTTGGATCAACATTCAAGGCAGATGTTTGTGGCTTTTGTAGTATAATTAAATTTTAATGGTCTAAGATCCGGCATTAGAAAACCTTCCCTCATCTGTTAATTGAATGAAATAATTTTTAAAAGGCAGATAACAATATTATAAATGTAGGAGTGCAATGTCTGCCACCGTAGTCCTGCTGCCTATCATATTAATTAATTAATTAATTAATATGATATAGTGTCTTTGTTTGTTGCTCGAACAAATATATTTGTCTCTCTCTCTGCGTTGAACACATTTTTTGAAAATTTTATTACTTAAAAATTTTTTTATAAAGGCTGCAAATAATTTAATTATACATTTATTATATAAAATATATTTTATAATATCACAGTAATAAAATTTTCAAAAAATGTGTTCCACGCAGAGAGAGAGACAAATATATTTGTTCGAGCAACAAACAAAGACACTATATCATATTAATTAATTAATTAATATGATATAGGCAGCATGACTACGGTGGCAGACATTGCACTCCTACATTTATAATATTGTTATCTGCCTTTTAAAAATTATTTCATTCAATTAACAGATGAGGGAAGGTTTTCACTAATGCCGGATCTTAGACCATAAGAGTATTGTCAATAATTCTCAAGTTAATTCTTAAGTTAATGAGGTTAAATTTTATGAGGTTAAATAATTAATTTTAAATAATTATAATTTTATTAAAGTATGGTTATTATAATACAAATTATATAAATTCATTCTCAAAATTATAGTTTTCTTAGATCTCATATTCGATGAGTGTAGATTCGAGCACAAAATTTAATTTAATTTAAGGATGCTAGGTAGGTATGATAAATACGAAGCGAATGAATTAATAGAATGTTCCTCACTCTATGCTAAAGCTACGGTGAAAATTTCAAAATGATTTACAAAGCCGTTTGCAAAGTTATTGCAATTTAAAACAACTGTAATTTAACATAGAGAGTGTTCTTACGGAGATTTATTCACTCAATAGAAATAATAATAATTAATAATCATAATAATAATTTATTCATTTCAATTACCATAAAAAAAGCTACGAAGCGTCCCAAATTTTCAAATTATATAATTTGAACTCTATTAGGAATAATTTAGCACAACTTTATAAACATTCACTAAACGGTTGTTGAGAAAATAAATTATAATTTGAAATTAAAAGACTCTATCTTTGTCACTTACACCTATATGGTATAAGAAGGAAAGGGATATATATTTTTGTTGATTTAAATGAAAAGGTACATTCACTACCAAAAGTTAGTTAAAAGTTGTTCCTATTATTTGTTATTTTTTATTTAATTCAACAAGACTGGTAAAATATCTTATTTTATTTTAAATTCAATATATTAAATATATTTAAGTATTGACAGTTGACACTATTTATTATGTTACAAAACTTAGATATTCATGAATTTCTAATTTTCACTAATTTTGCCTTCAATTGTATCTGCGTAACATCCTTAATGAGGGCAAATTCAAGATAAGTCTATAATTATTTTTTAACAGTAATTATGATATTATTATTAAATGACGTTATAATAATTCATTTATAATGACATTGATTTTAGTTTGAAAGTGAATAAATTAACAATAAACATGATGAATTTGATGAGATTTGATTTTGTTCAACTTGGAAAATATGGAAAAGTGAAAAATCAATAATCATAATAATAGTAAGCGGAGTAAGTCTACACCAACCGACCAATCATCACACTATCTCTATGTAATTTTGATGTACATCAAATTTATTTTCAGCACACGGAGGAAAGTGTGGTATGCAAAATATTCTAGGAAAGTTTTACATTGGTTTTTCCCCATTGTAAAACAACAACAACAACAACAGCATCCATCTACAAAACAACAACTACCCTCCCTTCCTATATCCTCTGTATATTACGTACCATTAATTTACAATTATGTTTTTGAATGTAATAATGGTTTAAGGGAAAGAGAATGAGGGGATCGGGAGGCGGTGGGAGAAAGATACAATGGTTTAAATTTTGTTGTGTATAAAATTAATTTGTTTATTTTGTATGTACAGTATTTTATATAAAGCATCTAGGGATATTTCTATAATTTAAATCAGTGTCTCTGAAAATTACTATACTTGTTCCTCATTCAAAATCGAGTAATTCGCATGGGTTAACTGCCTCTTTCCCTAGATATATCATCATGTTGTATTTAAGCCAATTAAAGTTTGAAAATCCGACATCAAAAATATAGTAGATAGATGTGATAGGTAATTAATTTGTACATAAAAAGCATTTGTTATTGTTTGTATTTTTTTTTTTTAATTTTAAAATTATTAGTATCCAGCGTATTAAAGCGATTGTATTCATTAATAATTAACAAACAAAAAAACATACAAAAATACTAGGAAAACAGGATATCTTTTTCATAATCGCTCTTGTAATTTCTGAAAAAATCGTTCATACAAACATACAAAAATCTTACTCATACAAACATACTTCGGAAACACAGACCCGTACTTTTTTCCAAGTCGTTAAATAACGAGCTGGACCCATGTATGACAATGGAGTATGAGGATAAGAACAAACTTCGAATTGCAGGACCTGTTCGGGGACCTTGACATCACTGAAATTAGGAAAAGAGGCTGCGCTGGCTGGGACACCTGGAAAGCATACCAAATGAAAGAGATGCAAAGAAGATCTACAACAACAACGCAGAACAAGTAGAATCTGCTGGATCTACACCGAATAGTATCCGGGAACTGGTAAACCCAGGGCAGAAAGATCTGGATGACCCTTTTAAGTGAGGCCAAGTTACTTCATGGACCGTTAAGCCAAGAATCTTTGTAAATAACGAGCTGAAATTTCTTGGATAAATTATCCAAGATTAAAGTGTTAAAAATATGATTTTATTTACCTTCAGAGAAAGATTAAATAATCATAGGCTTATTGATCACTTCCACCACCGTTTTGGTCTTTCACCATTTCAAGCCATTGAAAGTAATAAACCTTTCATTTTAACATGGACATAATTGGACAATAGATAAATTATAGTAAAATTGATTTATTACAACTTGACTTATGATAAATTTTCCTATTTTACTAATATTAAAAGAGATGTTCCTAAGAAAGATATTTTTTCAGATCATATTGACATTAATACGCTTCGATTAGCACCCCGACAAAGTTGATATCATATTTTAGTCGCGAGATTTCAAGGAGGAAAAAAAATTCAATAAACATACATACGATACGAACGTACGTTCCACATGTACCCTCAAGTGCAATATATTTGAAAGAGTCAGTCCTATTCTAAGCATAAATATTACTAAATATATATATGGTTCAAATTTTTTGCAGGGGAGTTTACATTCATACAAAATTGAACTAATCTGAATCCAAAAAGTTTTTTGCAGGGCGGTGAGTGTTCAAGTAAGATATACACTTCCCGGCAATAAAATTGAACCAATCTGAATTCAAAAAGTTCCCTATGTAAAATATTTATCAATTTTAATCTCCAAGAGTTTAGATACAAATAAGCGTTACATTCTTTTTTATCACAAATTTATTACTGACAGAGATATAATATATTATATTCATATGTATACATATATTATTGGATCTTTTTATACAAATACATGCTTGTACATGTCTCTGTTGTTATTTAATGTGTTTGTATTGATTGGTGCATATAGTTCTGTATAGAAAGGATAACACAAAAATTCTTAGAAATATGACAAGTGAAAATAACAACTAACTGAGATAATTCCTTAAATACCCCAAAAATGAACATTTTTTATCTTTAAACTTTTGTTCTATCTCTTACGGTTTCGAAGATAAACAGTTTTATCCATTTTGTGGGACAAAATAGCTCTAGAACACACATACAAAATTTCAACTAGCTATATCTTTTAGTTTTTGAGTTATAATGTCCACAGACGGACGGACGGGCATGTGAAAATGAACTAATTAGGTCATTTTATGAATATCTATACCAAAATATTTTTTCTGCAATCAATATTTTCAACCGTACAAAGTCGGGACTAAACTTCATATACCCTGATATACATTATATACCGGGTATTAAAAGATATGCATACATTGGTTTGTATATAAAAGAACGAGTAAGTCATCAATTATATTTGGGATCAAATAGTGAACTTTCTACATACACTATCAAAATCTAGAGACTTTTCTGAAATAGGTTCAATTTTATTGCAGGGAAGTGTACATAGATTGTGGTAACTTCAAAACATGCAAATATGGTGGAAATATTGATTTTCTGACTAATAGGGAATATGCATGAAAATTATTTCACTTGAATTGAAGCATGTTTACTTGACAAATATCAAGGTAAAATTACTTTTTAAATAACTTTAAAAATAAGCGAGATATGAATGATTGAAATTCCCGATTAGACAAAGAGGGTGATAGCCCTCTTGATATGTTATGTGACGTCATATTACACTTTCACCATTTAAAATACACGTAAAACTCCGTTTTTAGTATTTTTGCAAGAGACAGATAATAATCTTTAAAAGTTTATAGTTTCCTTGATATTTGTCGGATTTTAATTTCGTTTTTAAATATTATTACAGTATTAACAGTATTTTCATATTCTGAAAATAAATGTGAAAAAAAATTTTCATGCATATTCCCTATTACAAAAACTTCCCTATAATAGTATGAAGTTAAGTGAAGAAAAACTTGTTGAGGATCACTGCTCTTGGCATACAAAATATTTCACAAATATTTTCTTATCATCAAGTTTATAATAAATATGTATAGATGACTTTAAATCAAATATTAAATATTCAAGTGGAACAAAAAGTACGGCACGACACACGGGATATAAATAGTATCTACAATTTTAAAAGTAAGTTTTGATCTAAAAATAAAAAATACCTTTTTTTTAATTAAAAAAAAATAGCTACTGACTTTTTTTTAAATAAAAATGATCTAATTGGATTTAAATTTAAAATTGATTTCATTTAGGTACAAATTGCTTATGAACATAAAAATTTTTGATTTCAAGGTCTTTCAGAAAATAATCAAAATTGTTTCGAAAAAAACAAGAAGAATTTTTATATTTAAAAATTGGTAATTTTCAACGACCCCATTCAATTATTTTAAGGATGTTCCAGCATACTACCACTTTTCGACATATTTTGCTCATTTTTTTTTCACAGGCTAAAAATAATATTTTCTAATAAATCCCAGTTTCAGAATTTTTGACCGTTTAGAACACGAGATAATTAATGTCAATCTTCATGCCCGTCCAACTATTATCTGTTGTATTAGAAAAAATAATCGACAGAATTAAAAAAAAAAACTAGGAGAGTAAAGATAAATATTTATTATATAAATTTTAAACAAAAAATCGTATGTCACCGTTTTGTTTTCGAAATATAACAGTTTAAATTTAATTATTTTCTTCAAATCAACATTATTTTGTATATGTGAACTGTGTATGTGTTGTATATGTGTGTTAATATATTTGTGCATCACACCGGTTTGTTTTGCTGATTGCATAACACACACAGTGCTGGTATATCCTTAAAAGAGATATGAATACTTTTTTTGTATTTGTTTTGTTAAAAAATAGTATCTTTATCATTACATTTTACTATGTAACAATTTCCCATGTGACCCTTATATTTTTGATAGGGGAGAGATTTGAAAAACAAAACCATTTCCATTTTGCATTATTTCCTTTTTTTTTTATTTAATATTATATACCACTGTAGAAAATATCATACTGAGTGAGTTAGGAGGTTTCATTTGGAAAATGATTTATTTTGGAGATTTTGTTTGATTTTTGGTTTGTAAAATACCAAAAATTAATTTCTTTGATTAGACACCTAAAATTAGTAGGAGGAGAAAGAAACATAATAGCTGACAATTTGTAATTAAAATGAAAAGCGTAGTTCGAGTCAGTACCGTAGATTTTTCGTAAAAACGTCCTGCTCATAATCCGTAAACATTTGGACTGTCCAAGGCCGTTGTATGCCCGCGGGAACAGCGCGACAGATGCGAAAAGACATGACCTATCTGTTGTGGGCAAAACAATTGTAAACGCAATATTAGTCTCGAAGTTATTAGCGATTGAAATCTTATACTATTAGGTCACATAAGAATGTTTGACCGACCACCAGTGTAACGAACAAATGTTTTCACGTCAAAAGTTGTGGGAATAAAATTTTATGAAAAAAAGTATTTATTTATTATTCCCGTAACTATTATCGAAAACAAGTTATGGGGGGTGATAAGCATTTGGGGGGTGATGTAACTTCCTGTCGGATGCCTAGATGCCCAGACAAGTGATTGAGAAGTCACTATATGTACACTCCCATTCAACAAAAATGAACAGACCTGAAATGTTAATTTTCTTACATTTCATAAAACTCCTCACTTTTGTAACAAAGATAAGTAGTATATTTTTTACGGTTGTAATAAAGAAATGGAAGAATAATCTGAATTTATATTTTTTATTTGTATATACTTTGTCAGTGACAGAGTGAGAATTTAAAAAATATATGTAATGTAAATACATGTTAAGTGTTACATCTTACTCTTACGTATAAAAATTAATTAAAATGTTGTATCTGTAAAAAAACATTTACTACAAGAATAATCAAAATTATGAGAGACTGATTCGGTTTAGATCTGTTCATTTTTTTTGAACGAGAGTGTACTATCTTTTCAGTTTCATCCCCTAATTAAAAGGGCACCGTTTTTTTACAGTTGCCCCTCCTATCAACGCACTTCATATTTCCGTTAAAACAAATACTAGTTTTTTTTTATTTGTAAATTGGAATTAATATTAATTAATTAATTACATACATATTAAATTTTAAATGTGCATCCAAAAATAAATTAATTATATTTAATATTAAGAATTAACATATTTATATTGGCATTAAAAGAAAGTTAACATTATCAATCAACTAAACCAGAATGACAAAAATAAAAACAAGAAATTAATTATAAATACTCACTGACCTCCATATGTATGCATTGTAGTTTAGAAATGGGACATTTTTTGATGCATACATATGAAAACGAATTAAATATTGTGTTAATGTTAAAATTAAAACACTTAAGACAAATTGTTTATATTATTTATTAATCGACATAACATTTTATCTTCTGCCAAATTTTAAATTAGAATTTCTATCATAAATTTTAATATTATGTTTAGTGTTCCGTACCAAAATTGGCAAAACAGAACACTTATGGAATTACCGCGGTATCTATCAGAGACGTTTTGACGTGAATACGTCTTTAAATTTGCTTCCATGATACAGTTTTGTGTTGCAACAACATATCTATCATTTACATCCAAAATTTAATTATATCACTCGATAGCTAAAGGATCAAAGAATTCGTTACGTTGAGTGAAGACTGTGACGCATCACGCGCGACAGTCGAGGAAGCGGCGCCATTGTTTCGCTGCGTCACATAATTTCCGTTTAGTATAATTCTTGACTCGGAGAAGCTAGGACGTTCGTTTAAGTTCGTTTAAAAAAAAAAAATAAATAATGCAATAAAATTTTCGACCTATACTCGTCGAAAAGCCAAATCAAAATATAGAGATCGTATATGGTTGGAAAGGGCTTCTTCTCAAGAGCAATCCAGTGATACCCAGGTACGTAACCAATTACCTGTTTCGTACACGTATTGACGTAAAAGACATGGCCGTGTCTACGACATACCCACACCCCTTTTTTTCTCCTAGACTATTCCACGTAAATGAAATTTCACCACAGTTGTATAACATGTAGGTACCCAAAAACGAGCATAAAATTTAAAATTCAAATTTGTTTTAGTTAAGGGGGTTGAAACGGGAAATTTTTGTTCGATATTTTAAAATTGGATAATTTATTTTTTTGTGTTTAATTTTTTCAACATATTTCTGAATAACGCTTCGAAATTGCTGCCTCCTTGCGTATCTCCCAAAAGTATCGTTAAAGTTAATAAGTTATAGATTGAAGGAAATTGGTTATAATTGCGAATTTTTCACTGGTTTTGAGGGATTGATACAGGAAATTTTTGTATGCGGTGTCAATTAAAAACTTTTTGAGTGCCAATTGTTACAAAAAATTTATTTTAGAAAGGTTCAAAAATAATGTTTGCACACTTGACAGATTTAAAAAAAATTTACTTGGATTTTTATATTTACGTCAAATATTGCATTTCAATTACGCCGTATAGTTAAGAGATCTGATTTATTCGATTCGCCGTATTTATACCCGTCGCGTAGTTGAATCAACTACGCTTACTACCAATTTTTCGCATTTTTTTTACAGTGTAATAATAATAGCATCCTAGAAATCATTAATATAAAAACATTGTTATTCCGAACAAAAAATTGTACCAGTTAAAAAAAATTTAAATATTTTTTGAAAACAATAATCAACATAAATAAATTTATTATTTTAATTTTATTATCAAAAAGGTTATAATTTATAAATAACTTTATGTGCATATAATATCATTAAATTATTCATTTAGAAACCAGTGGTTCTCTAACTTTTTATATTACATTGAACTTTACATCAGTTTTATACTTTTATTTATTTTTAAAAAAGGAACATTTTATATTTTTCCTCCAGCTCTTACGATGTCAAAGAGGGGTTGGGTTCTCGGTTTAGAAAATACACAAAATCATATCATCGGCAGAAATACGAGCAGGTCACTAATTAGGTCATTTTCATCAGAGAACTAATTAGGTCATTTTACGTACTCCGGTTATCAATATTTTCAACCGTTACAAATTCGGGACTAAACTTATAATATAGTCCCGACTTTGTTGTAAGGGCTGAAAATATTGATCGCCGGTGTACGTAAAGTTTAAGTCAGTAGAGGTAGATTGTAAAGGCTGCCCTGGACGGGCTACACTTCGACCATAAGGTCCATTGTGACGCCTTAGGATGTGAGGATGTGAGTGGAGTGGAAGGAATTTGTGAGTAGACTAGGAATTGGTAGGATATGCGGCTGCAGCCGACTATGATAGGAACTATGCCGATATTCATCTGGAGTTCGTGAAGGAAACTGCAGAAAACCTTCTCAAGCATAGCCGGTTACTTCGTTCTTGTCCATACGCCTACAGTTTAGTCAATCAACCGCCTCTTTTTTTTAATTTTTATAATTGACAAACTGCCGATGTCGGGATTCGAACCCATAACCTCCCAATTTCCAAGTACTGCATACTGCGCAGACATGACGCCTTAGACCGCTCGGCTACTTGGCTGGTTTAAGTCAGTAAGTATAAGTTTTGATGAATTAAAAAGTATTTTAAATTTTCATATCATTAGAAAGCAGGCTAAATTTTTTTAAACTAGTTATTAAACTGTAAATAACCTAAGATTTTCCAGGAATTTTGAAAAATTTGTAAAAGATAATTTAATGAAAACCATGTTTTACGAAAAAAGTTCTTATAAAATTTTAATATAAGTCGGATAGTTTTGATGAAAAAGGAGAAAAATCTTGAAATCTAAGATAAATTCATTTTTGATCTCAAATAACTTTTCAATGAGTAGATTGATTGAAAAATGATGAGAGACCTTTTTTGTAGAACGTTCAATTTCCTATAAAAATATGCTCATATCGATCTGTTCATTTGTTAACGAACTACAAAATTCCAAAGTTACTAAAAATGTTTCCCGTGTTATTTAAATGGGAAATAAAAAATCGCGATGCGGGATCTCTTAATATTAATATTAAGAGTACAAATTTTAACAGATTCATTTTTTCGACATCTTGAATAGTATTTTCGAGGTAAATTTCGATTTTTTTGAATCAGTCTAATACATATATATATATATAAATTTGATTGATAGTCAATTTCGACATCTACTAAGTAGGTTCGATAAAGATTTGGAGAAATTTTTCCCAAATTCCTTCTTCGGTACAAAACCAACAGTTACATTTTCTCCGAAAATTCGTTAAACAAACAGCTTTCATGCAAGAGAGTGGTTTATAAAATTGCGAGATTTATATGACGTATCTCATTTACCATATTAGAAAATGCATTTTAGTATATATTTTGATAACGTCTAAATTTATTGTAGATTTTTGGTAATCGTGAAAAGTAATAATAATTAGAAAAAGTTGGACCGGAAATGAGTCCGTAGCTAGTAGAACAAGAGGTCCTCTATGTCCTCCTTGAGAACAACCTGTCACCCGAAGGCGAGACGTCTTCGGGTAAGAGGTGCTATTTTAAGCAGATGAAGCTATAGGATTCTGTCGAGCCCAGAGGCCACACAGAAGGCCCACAACAACTGCTCCGTCGGGATTTTCCCAGGATTGATGGATCCAAGGTTTCGGACCCCATTCTATACCTGACACCCTACAGGTTTCTGTAGGTGCATATAACATGTAAGGAGGCCATGAAAAGTAAATATTTACATTGAAAATAGTAAAAGTTTTATTAAAAAAATGTTGAATGTCACTGATAAACAATATACATATATTTACACACACACAATTAATAAAATCTAATATTTATTTTCATAATAGATTATTCAATTTGTTGTTATGAGAAAGTTAATATTGAGTCAAAACAAATATAACACAATGCATATACGAACTAAATTGAGTACTTTTATCTATTATTTAAAAAAAAATTTTTATTTTTTTCTAAATTGTGTTTTCCTTTTCTTTTGTCTATTTTTTTTTTTTGAGGTTAAATGATTGTCTTGTTTCCAGGTTTTAAGAAATCTCTATAAATATAAGTTAAAAATTAATTTTCTATTGAAAAAACATTTTTAAAAACAAGCTTTTTATAGTAAAACTAATTTTTTACAACTTTACTTCTTATGTGTTTTTCGATTTTTTCAATATTAAGAGAGATATGCCAAATTTTGTGTTTCCCCCTTCCTTTAAACACCTTTTCCCCTTGTCGTTTCTTGTCATGCTTACCATAAAAATGCATTGTCATGGGAACTGAACCAACATGTAAAAATTCAACTCCGTAGAATAAGAGGAAGTGGTTCTAATTCAGCTTGCAAGATTTGACCCGAACATACATACATACATACATACATACATACATGCATACATACATACACACACACATACATACATACATACATACATATATTGCAAGTTAAATAAGAGCTTGTAATAAAGTTTAATATCCCTATTACCCTGTGTGAGGTCAAAAACTAGCTGATTATAATTTCATATCGATTTTATTTATAAATTTTCGTTTTTTATATGTATTTGTGGATTTTTATACCCAGTATATAATATTTACCAGGGTATATTAAATTTAGTTCCGATTTTGTAACGATTGAAAATATTTTTCACAGAAGAAAAATTTTGGTATAGGTGTTCATAAAATGACCTAATTAGTCCATTTCCGTAAATGTGGCTATCCGTTCGTCCGTCCGTTTGTCAACACGATAACTCAAAAGTGAAACGAGATTTTGTATGTGTGTTCTAGAGTTAAAAAGTAAGGTCAAGTTCGGAATGAACAAAATCGGACCATGTTCGGGCAAAATGAGCAAAACTGCCTATCAAATGTTTCCTTCCACTTATGAAGGTATTTTGTTTAAATACCCGGTATATCTAAATTTATGAAAAAAAGTTTACTCTTTACTCTATTTTTTATTTAAAAAGACAAGTTTTTTATTTAAAATAAGAGACATTTTTTGTCTTTATACTTTTTGTCAAAACATGGTCCGATTTTGCTCATTCACGAACTTGACCTTGATTTTTAGCTCTTAGCTCAGACGGACGGGCGGACGGAAGGATCTAGACATAAATATTTGACACTTACCATACATTTATGCTTGCGATCAATATATTCAAGCGTTACAAAGGCGGGACTAAACGTTATATACTTTGTATATTTACATATACCGGGTATAAAAACTAAAATCCACACATTTATAAGTAACTAAAAAGCAAAGAATGTCTAATTGTAAAACCGTTTCTCTCCGTTTCAACCCACACTAGTTACGTGACTGCTTGAAACAGGAAAAAAAACCAATATTTTAAATGATCAAAGTCGATCAACTGAATACATAATAAAAAAAACGAAGGACATTTTAGATTTATTTAAAAAGAAAAACAACAAAACAACATAATTGTGTAATATTTACAATTTTATTAAAAATTATATGACGCGCGGAAAATCAAACATATGATAAACTAAAAAAAATGTTATTACAAGTAAAATATTTTAAAAACAATATTTTTTTACAAAAAAAACTATTGTAAAATTTTACAATGAATATAACAAAAAATAATCATGATGTAAAAAAAAGCAGGTCCATCAATGAACACAATTCATAGAACACATATTTTTGTAACGATTTAAAATAACAATAAAAAAATATTCAATTCCAATTAAAATTCAAAAATTATTAGTTTAATTAAATAATAATAAACTAATAATTTATTTAAAATGAAGTCGGGTTAAAAAAAAAGAACATGCACAAATATTTTTTAACGGATTTCAAAAACAGAAGAAAGATTAAAGGTTAAAATAAACAAGTACTGTAACAACTGAGTTAATTGTTTGAATACCCAGTATATAATGAATTGTATATCAATGCTTGAATTGTTGACAATTTTTGAATTTTCCCACAATTTAAAAAAAATCTCTTATGGTTTTATAGATGGGTATATTTTGCGCTTTCCGAGGAACTTTTGAGCACAAATTATGAGAAAATTATTGAGTTTATGGAAAAATTTGTCAAACATACGTTGTTTATTTTAAAAAGAATGAATGAAGAAGAAGAAAGAAGAGATATCGTGTCCACGGACAGACAGACAGGCGAACGGACATGAGGAAATGACCGAATTAGGCCAATTTATAAAGACTTATGCCAAGCATTTATGTCAAGGATTAATATTTTCAAGCTACAAAGTCGGGACTAAACCATGAAAATCTTTAAAATATTTCAACTTCTCCGAGACGAAATAATATAGAGCTGTGGAGGGGAGTGTTTGACTATTCGTTCATTAGGGTTGGGCTTTTATCAATATGACAAGTATGAACAATTATTTATTTATTTCAGTATTGATAAAGTAAATTTATATGAATTTTTAAAATATCAATTAAATTTTATTCTTTAATTTTACTAATATGTGTCTAGCTCGGGGCCTTGTATCATTGCTACAACTGCTATAGCGGTAACTACGCCCCTTATTACGTATAAAGGTTGTTCCATTTGTTATTTGATAAATGAGAAATTAATTAATTTAGATTGTTCTTCGTAGCACATTTTTATGCTTTTGACAAAACATTCCGCGAAACTTCGTGAAAGCATTCATTCTAATTCACGTTTAGGACATGTCCCTGAATAAGGATCAAGATGTTACACTACGAAAATCTTGCCACAATTTTTTTAAACTAATTTTTTTTTTTGTCATAACCGAATATTTTGACCCAAATGAAACTTTTTTAGGTATTTTAACCATTTCAAAAAAATCTCTTGTCATTTTTGTAAAATTGACCGTTTCCGAGTTATAAATCTAATTAAATCTAATCAATTTAATGTTTGGGAAAGCGCAAAAACAGGCTGAAAAACAATATTCAAAAATGAAATTTTTGAAATTACCTAAAATTCTTAAATAATCTTTGAACATCCCTCAACAAAATCTTCAAAAGTAATTATAGATTATGCTATTAAAAAGTTTTCAATTTTTAATTGTTAAATATTTGATGATTCAAATATGAGTAATAACTTTTTAGTGGATTTTTTTTTGGTGTATGTTATTTTTTATTATTAAAAAGTTGTCATAAAAACATGAATATAAATGAAAATAGTTGGAAAATAAAATAAAATATTGTACATTTACAATGAAATGAACTGTAATTTATTATATAATATGGCACAGATAGAAATAAATTCATTTATAAATTTGTTTCCATATTTTATTCAAAACTAATGTTCACTAGCTACCACACCACCACCAGTTTACGAGTCTTCTATTCCATAAATATACAGATACACACACATAGACACACATACATACGTATAAATACGTTATTCAAACCACCATTTAAATGAAGCAGTCAATCAGTTTATTCATAGTCGAATCAATAACAAATAGTTATATTTTTTACCTCCGTATACATACTATACTATAGTGCATAATAACGGAGTTCTTAGTTTCAATCTCGAAAAGGGATATGGTGTTTACATCGAATCTCTACGTTTTAGGGAGAACTCATGATATCAAAAAGACAATTTATGCATATTAGTCTTCTTTGTGTATGTGTCTCTACAAAATTCCACTTAATTCTGTTTTTCTTTTTAAGCTTTTCTAGATTTTTTTTAGAATATACACGTTATTTCTCAAGCTACTTTAAAAAGGATTGAAAACAGGACTTCTTGAAAAAACGAGAATTCTTAGGTAAAATATGAAAAACAACACCCAAATGCTGGTAGCTTTTTTTATCAGTAATCAAAAGTTGTGGGAAAAATGTTGATAAATATATTCATTATGAATTTTGGTAGCAGCCAATGAGCTTTTGCAGACCTTTTGATTTTGACCTTCAGAATGGACGCTTAAGGATATTTGACGTTTAGTTTACTAAAGTACTGTGAAAATTTCAAAAGAGTCGTTTAAAAGTTATTGAAATTTAAAAATACTGCAATTTTACATGCGTTTTTATGAAGAATTATTCATTCACCCAATAGATTCAATTCATTTCAATTACCATTAAATAAGCTACAAAGCGTCCCAAATTTTCAAATTATATAACATAAACTCTATAGAAACAATTTGGCACAATTTTATTAACATTCACTAAACGGTTGCTGAGGATCAAAAATTACAAATAGAAATTAAAAAAACACTGTCTCTGCCACTTATACGTATATGGTATAGAAAGAAAAAGGATATTTGTTTTTGTTGAATTAAAATAAAGGTACATTCACTGTCAAAGTTAGTTAAAATTCTGTCATATATTTGTTATTTTATTTTAAATTCAAAATATTTATTTTAATATTGACACTTTAAAGTGTAATTTTAGCGTGCACGCGCAACTTGTTTATACAATGAAGTTCCTTATTTATACAATGAAGTTCGTTACACCAAAGTAGTACAACTTCACATGTGCGTACCCATTTTTTGCAATGGATGTAATACAGCCGCTACAAAATAGCAACCTTGATTATTGTTGTCAATCATTTTTAACGACTTGTTGGGCATAACACTCATATTTCAAAATCCTTTCAAGGACGACACTATATCCCAATTATTTATTAAATACACGGTGACTAATAGAACAGTTTTTTTTTCTTTATTTTAATTTTTCTTATATTTTAAAATTCAATTGACTGATTCTGGTTGTTTGTGTGAGATTTGTGCATACAATTTAACAATTTGACTAAAATAGATTTTAACATATAAATATGTACATAATCATAAATTTGATTACAATTTAAATGAAGCGGCAACGAAAATAATCTTTTATTTTTTATTTAAAAACACACATCTCTGTGTGTCAGATTCACAATTTTTGTTAAACATAGTTAAACATTTTTTTTAAAGCCTGGTCTGCTCTGCTCAATGAATATTTCATTATTTAAAAATTATATGTTTAATTGAAAATCATGACTGACATCCGTTTTTTATTTTAAATAAAAATAAGACTACTATAGTGATAGACTACAGGCCCACGGTAAAAATTAATGACCCATCGTGCGTTTAGAAGGCTGCTACTGTATCAGAAACTAACTCTCAGCCCTATGCCGTCACTTTTGAGCGGTACAGATGAGTACATGGGAAAATTGAATTTTCCAGGTACAAATGAGGTATTACGACTAATTATTTTTGTACAAAAGTAGTGGTACCTAAAGTCAGTACAAATTTTTAATTCACCGATAATAAGGAATATGCATGCAAATTTTTTTCACTTGAATTGAAGCATGTTTACTTGAGAAATATCAAGGTAAAATTATTTTTTAAATAACTTTAAAAATAAGCGAGATATGAATGATTGAAATTCCCGATTAGACAAAGAGGGTGGTAGCCCTCTTGATATGTTATGTGACGTCATATTACACTTTCACCATTTAAAATACACGTAAAACTCCGTTTTTAGAATTTTTGCAAGAAAGAGACAGATAATTATCTTTAAAAGCTTATAGCTTCCTTGATATTTGTCGGATTTTAATTTCGTTTTTAAATATTACAGTATTAACAGTATTTTCATATTCTGAAAATAAATGTGAAAAAAAAATTTCATTCATACTCCCTATTGTAGAAGCAATATAGGTAATTTATTACTGTACGGAATTTGTATAATTCCTTATCTATACTTATACAGATACATTACCCATTAACTACGTACATATTTCCAGTACAGGGGTGAAAAGCCGGAATTCGCAACCCATTTATTGTCGAATGAAAAATTTGTACTGACTTCCGGTACCACTAATTTTGTACGGCACCAGGTTTTTCGTTTAATGATCTATCAACTAGAAGAAAGCCGTACAAAAATCCTTTCTTATTTAAAAAATTTTACTATATCATTTTATTAAACTTTTGTGACTTAATAGTGGTGATGACCTTGTTTAAATTATTTAAAAAGAAGTGTAACTTCTTACGTGCGTACATAAGTACACGCGCTTAAACAAAAAATCGTTTTCAGTTTAATAGATATATTTTTGTGGGAAGATATGCAACGACCGATTTTGTCCATACACGAATTCGAAGTCACTTTTTAATTTTAGAATAAGCTGAAGAAATTTCTACTCGTTATCTTTTTTTGTTTGTGAGTTATCATGTTGAAGAACAGACCCGAAATGACGTCCAAAAATGAAGTAATTAGAACATTAATTTTACAAACACGTGCATTGAAATTTTTTTTATCGATCAATATTGCTAACCGTTACGAACTTGAGACTAAACTTAAAATATTTTTATATAATACATAATTGTATATAGCATAGGTGGGCAGACCTTGACTGCACTGAGCTCTGAGTGAGAGGTAGGAAGAGAGATAGAGTAAATATATGGTACCTACCAATTATTATTATTTTCTTTTTTTAATTAAAACATTTTCTGAAAAAAATATGATAATACCAACTATTTTTTATGGTCACTATTATTCAAAGTATACAATACATTGAATACATTGAATACATACTCTGGAATTTTGGTCTGGTAATTTGGGGCTGGTGATTTACCGCTTATAAATTTTTTGATGATTTAGCTTTAGTTTAGATGTTGGAATTAGATTTTCGGATATTCCGAATAATTTTCCTAAACTATTCATAATGGAGAACTAATAAACAATTATTTACTTGATTTAATTATTTTTTCTTAGTAGGGGGTATAGTGTCATGGGAATTTGATGACACTGGATACAAAAAAGATGTCAATGATAAAGCTGGGTAATTTGTTACTAATGGTAATTTGTTACTAATTTTTAAATGGTTAAATTTTACATAAAGTGGGAATACATATGGTTGTTGTTGTTGTTGTTGTAATTATTGTTATTGCTATCATCATTATTGTTATTATTATTATTATTATTATTATTATTATTGTTATTATTATTATTATGGTTTTTGGTGTATCTCTCCATATTGTAAAAGATATTTTTTAAACAATAAATATTTTATAAAACTAATTCTAAATTGATTGAATAAATTATTGGGCAATAATCGGTAGGACAACCTGTATTGAAACATCGTTCCGTCTTACTTCAAAACATACCTTTATTACTTACTCTCACCCAGCTTATGTTCGACTCCGGCGAGCCGTCTGCGCCCACCTCTGGTATATAGAGTGTATTCTAATAAAGTGTGGTCTATGTATTATTGGATGAACGCAACCATTAGTTGACTACGAACAAAAAAATGGTATATATGAGGAGTTAGTTTACTAATCGTCACGAATGAATCATTTTTAATTTAAGTCAATGCACGAATTAGTCAACGGAAATTGTGTTAATTTAAACAAATGTATTTATTTTAATATTATTATTTTTTATTTGAAAAATAAAAATATTGTTTTTAATAGCACGTAACAAATTTAGTAAATTTTTAAGTGGTAAAATGTTTACTAGAAAACTTGATTACAATTATACTGTCTTATTAATTAGTGTTTTTTGCAGGGATTCTAACCGTTAAATAAATGGTTTTGATTTTGGTAAATTAAAAGGTTTCACCCCACGCTTTTTTCCATTAATATACATTTGTTTCTTATTTACACTTTTCTAAATCCAAATTTATTAAATTTTATTTTCTATTTTTGTGTTGGATTTTCTATAAAAGCGTGTTTTTTAGTTTTTTAAACTATTATTTATTTTTCATTTTCTTTTATTCAACTAATAAAACTTATGACTCGAAACAAAACCTTTTTAAAATAACCAATATTTTTTAAAAGGCAATCGAAAAATTTAAGGATGCCCAGCATTAAACCACTTTTCGACAGATTTTGCTCATTTTTTTTTACAGTCTAAAAATACGTTTTCTAATAAATCCCGAAGTTTCAGAATTTTTGACCATTTAAAACGCGAGATAATTAATAACAAAGTAATCATTCTCTGTCACTCTCTCTCTCATTAGAAGCATGTAATCTGAAAAAACATGTAATCTAAAACTAGGATAGTAAAGATAAAAATTTATTAAATAAATTTTAAAAAAAATCGCGTTTTACCGTTTTGTTTTCGAAATATAATAGTTTAAAATTATTTTTTATTTCAAAATTACATTAATTTGTATATATGAATATTCAATATATGTATGTTAGTGTATAATATGTATGTGTATTTGTTCTACAATAAAAGTAAAATGGTTTTTATTCTGATTATATAAGACATCGCTGGAACTACCTTAAAATACATTTTGTATATCTTACTTACTGTTTTCAGTTTTCGAGCGAATTTTTCTTTTAAATTTTTCATTGATAATATTAATTTCTTACCTGAAACAGAAGATATAAAAATTAGAATCATAATTATCGTCTAAATACATATTTTAAATACGTAGTTCATAATTTAAAAAATAAATAAATTTTTTAAATTTAATACAATAAAATAAAAACAAGTGAAAATAACAACTAACTGAGTTAATTGCTTAAATACCCTGTATATACTGAATTTATGTAAAAGAGTTTATAACAAAAGTTGTTTATTTTAAAAAAGGAACATTTTTTGTCTTTAAATTTTTGTTCTATCTCTTACGGTTTCAAAGATGGGCAGTTTTGCCTATTTTGTCCAAACATGCTCCGATTTTGCCCATTCCAACTTGACCTGGCTTTCTAGCTCTAGAACATCTTGAGTTGCCGTGTTGACGGAAGGACGGACAGGTCATTAGGTCATTCTATGAACACCTATACCCAATTTTTTAACTGTTACAAAGTCTGGACTAAAGTTAATATACCCTGTGGTTATTTATTACATACCGGGTATAAAAATAAAAATAGATAAACGAAATGAAGATGAAACCAACCTATAATAAATAACTCGTTAACCTCCGTGAAAGAAGTCAAATGAGGGTAAAATATTTTTTCCCGAAAACAATAAGATTTATGAGCAAAATAATTAAAGCTTGTAAAAACGGGAACCCTTAATTATTTCATGTATGAAATTTAATTTCGAGACTGATTTGTTTGTTTCTTTTTTTTTTTAACTATCAACGCAACTATTTACTATACTCTGTACTATTTAAAAAACAATAATCTAATTACAAATAAACTAGTACTTTCCTATGGTGAGACTATTGTAAATTATAATTAAAACAAAGGATAGAAATTTACCCCTCACACGTAAATCATAATAAACAAACAAACAAAAAACACAATCTCGTTAAAATATAAATAAATAAATAAAAAACTTTAAAAACAGAAAACGAAGTAATATAAAAGTTGCTTCCAAAACAAAAAAAAAAGTCACCTTTGTGAAGTGGTATGTACAACAGTCATCAAAAGTTGATGTTAGTTTTTAAAATTTAATAATTGATTTGTACCTTGTTGATTCGGTTTACGAAAAAAATGCTTCGGAAAAAGTTGTTCATTAGAAATAGAGTAACAACTTTTATAAGAAAATTTTTTTCGAAAACTGAATCAATAAGGTACAAATCAATTATAAAATATTAAAAAGTAACATCAAGTTTTGACACCCAGTGTACTGTAGGTATGTTATTTAGACATACAGCGAGCAGAGCAGCACAAACTAACTCAGCTGTTCGTTCTTATAATTTTATTTTACTTTTTTTTTATATAAATAATAATAAAAATTTTTTTGCATTCAGTTCAATGACATTTTTATTTCAACCCCTATAAAAAAAAACTATTTATTAAAATATTGAATATTATACTTTTTGATTATCTACTTCAGGGGTGGCCAATTTATGTGTACATAACATCTACTTTTTATCTTAAAAATGTCTCACGATCGACTTGTACACTCCCGTTCAAAAAAAATGAACAGACCTGAACCGAATCAGTCTCTCACAATTTTAATTATTCTTGTAGTAGCAGATACAACATTTAATTTAATTTTTAAACATAAGAGTAAGACATAACACTTAACATGTATTAACATTACATATATTTTTTAAATTCTCACTCTGTCACTGTCACTTAAATAATATACTACTTATCTTTGTTTTTAAATAAATAAAATTATACATTATACAGAGAGTTACAAAAGTGAGAAGTTTTATGAAATGTAAGAAAATTAACATTTCAGGTCTGTTCATTTTTTTTTGAACGGGAGTGTACTATTTGTTCGAAGGTGCATATGAAAAAGTGTTTAAAAAAATACACAGTATGATAATTTAATTTTAAGATATCACTTTCGTGATTTTTTTTTTGGGTCAGGAAAATTTATCATGGAAGAATGATATAAGATTTTTAGACTTGTTTTTGCTATTCTATCAATAGCTCGCGAGTGTGCATCTTGTACTGAAACATTGTGTGTATCCATCTATGTAAAAAACAACATAATTATTTAACGGGGCAAAATTAATTCAAATTAGCTACAGATAAAGACAGATTTAGAATTTATTTTATTACCTTAACATTAATGAAAAGACAAAGATAATAATGATGAGTCTTCAGAATGGGAATTAGTCAGGACAGAATGCTTTTCTAGTCTTCGTTAACTTTAAATATGAAAATGCCAATTCACACAGGAAGGTAGATCCGAAACAAGAATAAAATATATTCGCTACATTTGGTGTTATTGGGATATTTGTTTCGGCTGACGTATTTCCAAAAATCTTCTTCAAATTTCCTGACTTGTAAGATTCAATTAGAATTTACGTTAAAATTCGCGATATAATTTCAAAATTTTATAATTTATTTGTACCTTATTTATTCGGCGGAAAGTTTTTCTGGAAACATTAGTCATTTCACGGAAAAATATTTCGAATTTTGTTAGTGTATTTATAATGAACAATTTTTATCCGAAGCATTTTTTCGAAAACCGAATAAATAGTATACAAATCATTTACAAAATTTTTAGAAATGATAGCGGCGCGACTTTTGACGTCATATGTACACTTTCCTGCAAAAACTTTGAACCAGTTGAAATATTCTAAGTATTACTGTATACAATATTACTTAGAATGTGACTTTCTGTTTCAAATATATTGCATTTGCGTGCAATGCACTGTCGTGAACAATATTGTTCAACTAAATACAGTCGAACGAAGCATTTTAATGCATTTTTTGTTAAGACAAATTTTTTGTATTTCACAAATTGTAGTTTGATGATATAAATTAGCGAACATCAAAGTTGTATATTTTTTTGTAAACATAATTATCGCTTAAATTTAATTAGTACATTAGAAGTTGAAAAAAAATACAACAACAATATTACTGGCTTCTTTCTACCTACTTTAAAAAATAACAAAATAAAAATGTAAATAAAATGTGTTTTTATTAAAATAGTGTGTTCATGTTTAACAAAACGTATTTTATTTCTATGTAAATCTATATACACATTAATATATGCATTTCTGTTTAACGTATACATTTAAACAACGATAGAATATTCACAAAAAGTATGATTCACAGTCAATATCAAGCATCTATTATGTAAGGAAGTTGGGTATCATTATTCCATACGAAAATTTTGAAAAAATATACATGACGGCAAAATTATGTCAATAGTTATCACAAAAATTACCAAACTTTGAGTGTTTGATAACATGAAATTAAGAGGCACTTCATTTTTCAGACAGTTAGAGCAAAAAGTATAGAACACAGTATAATAAACTAAGCCACATGAACATATCTAGTATAAAATATAGTGTTATAATATTTATGATGGCAACAATAAAAATAATAACTAGAACAAATATAACAATAGAAACAAACAATCGAAATGATGGATCACAAAAATGATAGCAGTAAACAACAATTCCCTTACGAATGAACTGAGACTTGTAGTAATTCAGATTTAAAGGTTAAAGTTATCAAACGAACCAATCATATTACACCATGTGCTATGATCACGCAATTTCGTCTGTTTATACGGATGGACTCTCTAGTTTGATTGCACTGGATTTGTGTCCAACTCATTTTCGAAAAAATGTTTAATATACAAATTGTTAATATTTTTATGATGAACAACTTTTACCCGAGACATTTTATCGAAAACCAAATGCATTGGGCACAAATCAGCTATGAAGTTTTGAAAAAAGAACAGCAACTAATAATATCAAATTCTCTTGATCATACTTAGATTATGTTGATAATGCCAGACGAGCTGTATATATTTAGCATATGACACAATTCTTCTATCGACACATCTCTGTAACTACATGCCCCAGCTTCCTTAACGTTAGTAAATAAATTCTATAAATACATTTATTTTTATTTTAATCATAGATTTTTATTATCGTATATAGCTATAAGTTTGTTCAGGGTCCAATATACAAAAGTATTTGAATAATTTTAATACCTAAGAGACCTACTCTGTAGAAAAAGGGGGAAATGTAAAATATTAATTTGGAAAACCCAACTAGAAACTGTCAATATATGGTAATGATTACACTTTATCTCCGAAAAAAGTTGCTAAGCAAGTTGCAAGTGCTAATTTCACAATTAATCAACTAATTCAAGCTTTATTAATCAAACTTTTCAAGATATGTGTTAAGTGAAATAAAATCTGATAACTTGACAAGTAAACCATGAAATACACTGCACCTGAGAAACTTATACAATCTATACCAATCATTTTCACAATTTTGTTAAACAACTTGGTCCTTACATTGCTTTCACTCACTACTTTCGAAGGCAAAAATTTGTGTTGTTTCTGGGATATCACTCTTCTTTGTTATGTGAAAACTATTTTACATTTTGTAGAAATTGGACAAACAACAGTTTAGTTTTATATTAACAGCATATTAACTTTGAATTAAATTTTTAAACTGAAAGAGCATGAAAAGTAGAAAAAAATTTATAAGAAATAAGGTTTTAATGAACCTGATAAAAAATCCAATGGGAAAAGAACTTGAAAATGACTATTCGGGGCTACATTGATTTTTGATCCAATTTTCTCGAGAAGACGCGAGGAATCACTTTTTCATTTAAGCCCTTGCTTTAAACAAAGAAATCATATTTGTGGTTGTAAGCAGATAAATGAATAATTATTGCTAAAAATAATATATATTTTTATTGCATAAAAATATAAATTGAATCTTGAAACTGTTATTCTATAATTCGATATTTTATGACACTATAAAATTAATTAAAACTTCTGATTGCCGCCTCATAATAATTGTGAATGTATATTAAACATAATATTTTTACCACTACCATGTTGCATATAGTCATATAGTATACACAATATATGTATAATATAGTAGTCACTTCTCCTTAACATCGTTCAACAGACTCTCCCTGTACACTTTACACCACCGTAATCATCCATACACATGATTCTGAATTTAATATAAAATTGAATCGTCTTCAGAATTTCAAACATTTTACTTTATATATTATATACAGTAAAAACCCTTTAAAACATTATACATGCATATAACTTGATACCAATAATTATGTAAGTAATTTATTAACTGGATAAAGATAATTAATTTAATCAATAAAAAAAACACGATTCGCGATTTTTACTAATTATAGAAAAGATTCTGAACAAGAAAGTAGTTTCTTGCACTTATCATAAAATAATAAAATTATTGATTAAAATTTGTTGTTGAAATAGTATTTTACGAAATATTATACGAAATACTAAATGAAATAAAATTTAATAACTTTGGTTTTTTATGGTCAGTACAGTTTTATAAAAATATGGTTTTATGATAAAAAAAATATATCGTGAATTCATAGTATATATTTGCTTACATCGTAAATACAATTGAACTACGATTATTTGGAGTTTTATAGCCAAGAACGGTGGTTATTAATTTAAAAATATAAATAAATCAATAGCAAATATCTCGGAAATATATTATTGTTTTAATACAGCATCAGAAAAATGAGATGAAACCAATTTTTTTTACTACGTTAATGAATTTTCCTTCCGTTCTAAAGTTGTAGCTATTTTCTGACGGTCATAATGTTTTCTGGCAGCTAGATCTTTAATATAGCTTAAAGTTTCTATAGAAATACCACCATTAACAAAATTTTGGAAATAAATTATTTGTCTCAAAAATTTAAAATATAAAAAATTGACTTTTAAAATGTCAAATTTAGAAAAAAACTATAATTTGACATAAAGTTCCTACAAGAATTGTTTGAAGCACCGGCAACGCTGACTTTTTCAGGAATAATACCAAGTATACAAGTAGGAATAAGAAATAATAATTAATCTAGAATAAAATTGAGAATTAATAAGTTTCTATTGAAAAAACATTTTTTAAAACAAGCTTTTTATAGTAAAACTAATTTTCTACAACTTTACTTCTTATGTTTCTTTCGATTTTTTCAATATTAAGAGAGATTTACCAAATTTTGTGTTTCCCCCTTCCTCTAATCCCCCCTTTCCCCTTGTCGATTCTTTTCATGGTTACTATAAAAATGCATTGTCATCGGAACTGAATCAATATGTAAAAATTCAACTCCGTAGGATAAAAAGAAGTGGTTGTAATTCAGCTTGCAAGATTTGACCTGAATATACATACATAATATAAATATACATACATACATATATACATACATAATTACATTGCAAGTTAAATAAAAGCTTGTAATTGTAAAAATGATATTGGCGATACACGATTTGTTAATAAATGAATAATTTTTAAAATAAATGTAATTTTTTGCATAACTTGAGGAACTAATTACATATGGTCTAAGATCCGACAGTGAAAACCTTCCCTCATCTGTTAATTGATTGAAATGTTATTGAAAACGCTTATCGCAATATAAACAATTTGGCAATGTAATGTCTGCCAGGGTAGTTCTGCTGCAATTATAATTAATTAATTAATTAAAAATTGATTTTTTTATAATTAAATCCCTCACGTGTTAATTGAATTTTGCTTGTTAAATAAAATAGTATACGATACGACAAATCTTGTAATAGCAGGCAGCGCTGCTTATTACTGCTACGGTTACCTGCAGCCAGGTGTTCAAACTTAAAGTAAACTTAGGTTACTTCCCTCATATGTCAATTGAAAATTTGTTAGCTAATTTAAAAGTTCAGAATAATTAGAATACATCCATAACTGGCATTCATTTACATTCATTTACATTTTGAAAAAATTTTTCAAATAAATGTTAGTAGCCATAAAAATCTTAACAACTTTTGTTCTTATCATTCTTTCGGAAACAAAATGGATGCGGCAAAAATTGACTGCAAAATAAATAAAAAAAGAAGCCATGTGTACAGAGCGATATTATTAAGAGTTTTTACTGTACCATATAATATATATCTATCTTTGTTTTAAAACTTTGTAATAAGTATGCGATAAAATCCCCGTTGAAACATCAACGACATTGTTATTTTTTTAAACCGACTTCATTATCCAAACTTTTCCTACACTTACATTGTTACAAGAACAAACCTAATATTTTGATATGTAAGAGGAACAAACCTATTACTTTTTGTGTGTGTATTCAATGGGCCGTTACTTGATGAAAATCCATTATAATTATTAAATAAAACAAATATTTGAAATTTTCGTACAATAATGTTATTGTAAGAAAATAAATGTATGTGTGTACTAAAGCTAAAAAGTAAGGTCAAGTTCGTGATGTGCAAAATAGGACCAGTTTTGGGTAAAAAGGGTAAAACTGCCTATCATTGAAACCATAAGAGATAGAACAAAAATGTTACGATAAAAAATGTTCTGTTTTTTACATCAATTCAGGAATTACTGGTTATTTAAGGAGATTCAAAAGAGAGAAAAAAAATGCAGAGAATTTCCTGTAAATTAAATATGTTATTAAAAAACTCAATACGAATTCATTGGTATGCTTCAAAATGTTAATTCAAATGCATTTTTTAGTTTTTTTTCGATATTGGAAACCATGCTTTTAACATTGGGTCTTATGGAGAAACTAAAAATTTAATCTTTATAATCGAATAAAACATAGTTTATAATGCAGAGAAGTTTTTATAAAACTATGTAAATTGTTGTTAAATAAACAAGGATTTATTTGAGCCAAAGATGAAGGTATGTTCAAATGCATTTTGGAAAGTAATAATGAATTATATAAGTAATTTTTCATTTTAGAAAAGCAAAACACAAGATTTTACTTTTTAATTAAAATAAAAGAAAAATCACAGTCACGACAAATATTTATTTACCAAATAACCATAGAATATATCTAGTTTCAACGTAAACATTAAATCTGTAACGCTGCGGGCATGCGCACAGTACGGGCGTGCGCCTTACGTCTTTTTCCGCAAAATGACTCTTTCGAACCGTCTTTAAGCAATTAACTCATTTAGTTGTTATTTTCACTTGTTTTTAAATATTTTTAAACATTGCATATTGCATACCGCACATCGAACATTCAATGATATTTATATATAAATGATACTATTTCCATTTCATTACTAGTATAACAACATGTAGTATCTTTGTCTAGCTGAAACAGGCACACACACACACAATAATACCTAAATAGAATGTTTATAATACTTAATAAAATATTAATATATTATCTATGAATAATTAATAATTTATTACTAAATTTGAATTAATAACAAACTAATTAGGTGTTTATATATATTATTGTAATGTTATATAAAAGTATTTATATATTAAATTATATGGAAATAGAAAAAAATTACTTTTCCGGTATTTACAAAATATATAAATTGCAAATATTGATTATTTGAATAAAGGATAAAGGGTGTCCCCCCACAATAAGCTGACATTTTAAATAATACAAATATTAATTTAGATTAATATAAGATATTTTGAATTCTTATTCATATGAACATTTTTTCTATTTTATGAAACTAGAAATAAGAGGGTACAAAATTGTAAATATTTTTGTTTTATTTGTTTGTTCAAGCATCACGCAAAAACTACTGGACCGATTTTGATTAAAATTTTGTTGTTCAAAAGCTTATGATTAGACTTACAACTGGTATATATTATCTCGATACGTGAGCGTAGCCGCGGATATACGCTAGTTAATTAATATTAATACGCATAGATATTTTATATTCTAGTTCAACATTTTTGATATTTTTTTTCTATTTTATCAAACTTATGGAATAAGACACGATATTTGCAAAATAATTTTTCGAGAACAAACACATGATGTTATTTGTTAAATTTATATTAAAAATAGTTTGTTTTTGTGACTGTGTTTTTAATAATTTTCATTCTGCAAATTCCTACAAATATGTAGAAACAATTTCAATTTTTAGTTTTCAAATTCTAGTATTTTTTTTGTTATAAATAGTATTTGTTTTCTTATTAGAAATGAAATTTAAAAAAAAAATTTTACCAAATTAAAACACTACATACAGCCAAACGCCAAAAAATGCACCAAGTATGTCATTACCTCAATTATGTTCTAATCTGATGTTTATTTCTTTTCAAGTTGTAACGTAATTAAGAATTTTTATCTTGAATGTGCTTGTGAATGGTTCAAATTTTCGGCTGTTTTTGATTAATAGTATAGCGCAATTAGAATAAAATATAAGTCAACTATAAAAAATTTTTAACGTCGATCGGATCTTGTGGGATCGTAAGACGGGTTAATCCTCAACTGCTATAACAACTTTGGGACAACCGACTCCCCCGCATTTATTTTTCAGGCGTAAGAAAGATTGTTTCTTTGATATCTCCCGAACCGTTCAGTATATTGACAAAGTTGCTGGGAGAAATTAAAAATCCTAATATTTTTGTTTGAATTTTTTCGTTGCGTCAATAGTTTAGCCAGAAATTGCGAAAAATAGAGAAAATGGGGCACCAAAAAAATAAGGTTTTTCGATAATATTTTTTTTCTTGGTTGATTTTTAGACAGAAACAGTAATAAGCAAACACTTTTTCGCTACAGTCAAATGAACGGTTGGGGAGATGTCAAGGAAAAAGGGTTGTCCCAAAGTGGTTTTCGCAGGTGAGGATTCACTCACTCTTACGAGCCCAGGTCCGATCGACGTAAAATCATTTAAAGCAAAACCCTAAATATATTGAATTATAAATATGTCTGAAATAAAATAAAAATATCCTTGCATTGACTTTTCCTTGTAAAATTACCGAAGAACTTATTTTTGACATCTTTATAAAATAACGACTGACTCTGGCGTAAGACGTAAGATGTCGAAAATATGGGATCTATTACAAGGTAAAAACCCACACCACTACTGGACTATATTCTATTTAATTACCTCAGTTAACCGTAGAGTGGTTCTTAAAAATGTTTTTTTTTTTCGTTTTCAATTAATTTGTGTGGTAAAAAACACTTTCAATTGTGATGAAACCCACATATTAAATGTCATTTTACGCGTACACTTTTTGTTATTCACTACATAAACGGAGGTTGTTGCTAGATAGATAGAAATTATGATACGGTTTTTTTTAAATTTGTTAAAATTTTTATCGTTTCTTGAGTTGATTTCTTTTTCTTAAGATTTTATAGATGACGGCCACAGTAGAGCATGCTAGAGTAGCGACAATCAGAGTTCTCAATAAGTGTAGCGTCACCCGCAAAAATTCAAGAATGCAAATGTGATTGGTTGAATTTATAAATGTTTTTAATTAATTATATCTCAAAAGCTAAGCGTCAAATCAAAAAACTTTATTACACTTTTTGTTTGTTTTTTTGCAGCTTTACACCGTGGTATAGTTTTCCTGAATGCATTTCAGAACACTCTGTTTATATAAGATACTCCGGGTATAATAGAAAAACTAGAAATTGAATTTTTTCGTATTCATTTGTTGGAACATCGCAAAAACAAAATTATTAACACAGTCAAAAATTAAATTATATTTTGTAATAGCAGATGAAGATTATCACAATAATGTGCCAACCAACAAAATGTCTTTAAGACTTCTTTTTTACAAAAAGAAAAACAGAAATTATTTGAACAGACAAAAAAAACATAACTAATTTATTATAGAAGTTTTATTTTATTAAATTTTATTATTTTCGACACACAATATAACACAGCCACATACACCCACACCTACATACATACATACATACAAACATACAAACATACATAAATACGCATATACATAGTATGCATATAAAACAATTAGCATTTCAAACGAAAATCGTGTATACACAACGAATACGTTACATAAAAAGGAATGTGAAAAGGAAAAACCTAGACAAGACAAAAGAAAATATATATATATTGTGTATTAGATGATCATCAAAGTGGTGAAAATAAAAATACTAGGCTTGTCTGTTATTCTCGAAATTCGAAATAGACAAGGTGAAAACTTCACAATCGTTAAATAAATTTTCCCATTCGATTTTGTTCATATATTTACATTCGGGACATACCCCTGAATATTTCTCTGAAATGGGTGCCAGGCCATGCAGGCATTGAGGGGCATGAGACTGCTGATGAACTGGTAAGGAAAGGGTCGTCAGACCCTTTCATAGGTCCTGAGCCGTCCCAGGGCTGCGGCAGGCCAAGATCCTTCTTGGGCAGTATAACCGAAAGAGAATCGAAACCTGCATTAAGATCACAAAAAATGAGCTACGAATCCTAACGGGGCTTTCTGACCGGGCATTGCCGGCTGAATGGGCACCTCCGAAAGATGGGAACCATCAACGACGGCTCAGGCAGGTTCTGTGAGCTGGAGAAAGAGACTCCAACTCATCTCCTACTTGAATGTGAAGCCGTAGCACGAAGAAGGGCTGCTTGTTTCGATCAGTACCTACTCCAGGAGGATGACTTACCATCTCTGCACCCATCCCAGATCATCAAATTCCTCCGAGAATTGAGACTGGTTGAGGAGTTCTGAGGCAAGCCTTAACAGAGCAGTAGTAGGGGGTCACAATAGATCATATTGGTCGCAGTGAATAATAACCTCCAAGTAATAATAATAAATAATAATACCCCTGAATAAGAATAAGCATCAAGATTTGGCCTTTTGAAAATCTGGTCCCAATGTTTATAGCCGGTATATAATATATACGAGGGTATATTAAGTTAAGTCCTGACTTTGTAACGGTTGAAAATATTAATCGCAAAAAAAAAATCTTGGTTTAGGTAGTCATAAACTGACCTAAAGATTCCATTTCCGAAAATGTGTCTGTTCGTCTGCCTGTCAACACGATAACTCAACAACAAAAAGAGATAGGGAGCTGAAATTTTGTATTAGCCGGATATTGAAGCAATTAACTCAGTTAGTTGTTATTTTCACTAGATTTAAACTAATTTTGTTTGCTAACTTGAACAAATATTTTGAGCCGTATGAATTTTTAAATATTTTGAGTCACTTTAAACAAAAAAGATCTAACACTTTTTCGTTAACTTGACCGATTCCGAGTTATAAAGAATTTAAATGTTTGAAAAGGCACAAGGCTGTTTTCAAGGCTAGTTAAGCTAATATTTCAAAGTCGGGACTATTAATATACCCTGGTATATATTATATACCAGGTATAAAAATGTTTTTCATTATTTCTATAAACCAAGGGCAAACCTAGTAAGTCATATAAAAACACAGAAAGATATAGAACGAACTTTCTATTTTAACGAAAAATATATACGTTTTCTTTACAATTTGTACTTTTCGTTAAAGTTTATTTTTAAAAAAAATACAGAAAAATAAATTAACAAACAAAAAAATCATATAATTTTGTCCTGTTTTTTTCAAAACAATAGTTTACAAAAAAAATGTTTGGCTCACAATACAACAATGTGTGTGACATTGTTGCTTTTGATTACAATAAATTATTTTATACTGTTGCATGACTTTATTAAAAAAATATTTAATCGAATCATTTTTTCTGAACGAATATGCTACAAATAAATTTTTAGAAAACAGGGATTTCATTACTAATATCCATTTCAAAACATAAGTTCTTGAGACTACATCGACTTGTGTCTTGTGACTGTATTCAGCGAGAAAGTACGAAAGATTGGTAAATTGTGAATTTCATTCACTCATATAAAAATTAAAATTTAGAGTTTAAAAAAAACTATTAAAAAAATTCGTTACGCAGGAGCTGCGTCAACTTAGCGAATTTCCTTAGAATAAATATCTCTAGTCAGAATTTAAGTCTGGTCAAAATGAAATGTCGTATCTGATATCATTTTAGTATTTTCAAGGCCAATTTTATTCATAAATGGAATACTTCAAGGGGAAAGGATAAAGATAGAAGAAAACACAAAATATAAAATATCTCTCTTAATATTGGAACAATCGAAAAATGTATAACGAGTAAAGTTGTAGAAAATCGAGTTAGCTACAATTCATTACTTGATCATTTTTCTCAAACTCAAATGTGAACAGAGATATTTAGAATTTTAACTTTTAATCTTTAATTGTAAATATTTCTGTAAATATTAGTACAAATTTTAGCGATAGTGATTTTTAACATATAGTAGGTAGGATCGATAGACATTTGAAGAAATTTTTACGAAATTTCAACATTGGTACAAAAACAATAGCTGCATTTCCTTTGGAGAAAATTCGCTAAAAACATGCTTTGATTGCAATATGAACTTAAAAATTCAAAATAATTTAAAATAGAATAAAGAAATAAAATTAGTTTGACAACAAAATTAACTCTCTACTTACGTTTTCTTGGCTCTACTTTTACAAGAGTAAGTTGAGGGCACCCCATGTTTTTGTTTACATAAAAGTTAATTTTATTGTCAATCTCTTTATTCTATTTTACATTATTTTGAATTTTTTAGTTCATATTACAATAAAAGCATGGGTTTTTTTCTAGTGTTTTTAAACTCTAATTTTTTAATTTGTTTTTTATTTTTAGCCTTCAAACAAAAAAATTTGTTTGTATTGTAGTTGAAATTCTTCATTATTATTCCCACGAATAATGGAATGAATCCAATTCTTACCAAAGAAAGTGTATATCGAATATAGTATAAGCACACAAAAGTGCCGCGGCACAGTGGTTGAGAATCGCTGTGCTAGCCTATAGCAATGGGTAAAGTACAAATGAAAATATTTATGATATATAATATGAGATTTGATCTGTTTTATTCATATTACCCCAATATCTAACTAAAATTTATTTTTAAAAAACTGAAGAAAGTGTGTAATTTAATAAAAATAAAATTTTTGAATGCACAAATAAATAATATTATTACAAATGACTTGACTAATTTATATAAATGCCATAATGTGTATGTAACTAAAGCGGGTACAGATAGGTAGAGTCGTCGAAAAGCTATGAATAAATAAAATACGGAAATAAATCCTTAAAATTAAATAAATTATATTACATATTATACAACATTGAAACTGAATGAATGAATATGTCATACCCAATACACGAATTCGAACTATTGACTGTATTTTTGACCCACAACACGTATATAAAGCCCGATCTAAATAAAAAAAATTAGACAAATGAAAAAAAACTCTTTACGTGAGACTTGTTACTAGGTATCCCATCATTTTACCGTTGAAAACCTCTATGATACGAAACCTCTGAGAACTGACCTGAGAGCGGGAATTTAAATACATGGCTGACTACATGTGCAACGAAAGAGTGATCAATTTATTTACATTGCGTAATCATATTATTATTTTAATAATTTTTTTCGAAATTTTGAGTTTCAAACGACATTTTTTTTTTATATTTAAAAAATTTATTGACAAATAATTCTAAAAAATTCCTGGAACAATGGAACATATTATAAATAATTTTTTCGTAATCGACTTTTATATAGAGTACCATTTTTGTAGTTAACAAGTAGTAAACAACATACTTCATCTAAATATTGTACCTAAATTCCTTTGTTTCCATGAGCGTAGAAATTGAGGGGGATTGAATTATCAAAATCCCTACATTCTACGCCCATGAATTGATATGACCAAAATTTTTATATGGGTAGTTTTGTATGATTTGCAAAATCGCGCAATCCGTTCTAATTTTATTTAATAAAAAAAACGATTTAAAAACTGTAACTTCAAGAGCGTACAGCGCCTAAATGACGCAACATTTATTGGAGCAATTTTACCTTGATCGTCGTGTTTTAAGCCATAGTATTTGTGGTAAAGCGTTGTAAAGATGTTTTAAGGACACCCTGTAGATAGATAGATTGTAGAGGCTGGCCTGGACGGGCTACACTTCGACCATAAAGTCCATTGTGATGCCTGAGGATGTCAGTGGAGTGGAAGGAATTTATGTGTATAGATTAGGTAGCTGGTAGGTTAGGTATAACTGGTAGGATATGCGGCTGCAGCCGACTATGATTGGAACTATGCCGATATTCATCTGGAGTACGAAAACTGCAGAAAACCTTCTCAAGCATAGCCGGTTACTTCGTTCTTGTCCATACGCCGTCAATTTAGTCAATTAACCGCCCCTTTTTTTCTCTGCCAATGTTGGGATTCGAACCCATAACCTCCCAGTTTCCAAGTAAGCATACTGCGCAGACAACGCCTCAGACCACTCGGCCACTTGGACTGGTTGGTTGGGGCCACCCGGTATATTCTAACAAGTAGTAAGTAAAAATACATAATGGGTAAGAATTTAGAGCAATAGCAATTCGTCCATTGCGAATAAATATGTTATGTAATTAAGAACGGAAGAATTTATGTATATTTTATGGGCGTCAACTGAACAGTAGCACAGTACTACAATTGTAATTTATAGCCAGCCTCGGCACACAGCCCAGTCACTATATTATAGTAGAGAATAGATAGATGTTTAGCATACAATTTTTAGGTGTATAAAATACATTGTTTACCAATTTGTAAGAACATTTCTGTAACATTTTAATATTTACTTCATTTTAGTTTATTTCTATAATTAACTTATTTTTTACCAGCAGATATTCGCGTATATAGAATCAGGCCTACTGAATCCAATCGAACTGAACTCATATTTGAAATCATATCAATACATATTTTTTAAAGATTCAAAATTGTAATTTATCAATAAAAATTTACATTTTCAAAAACGCGTAGGGAGATTTGAAATTTCTTTTAGAAGACTATGTATTAAACTTCAACACAAAGAGCTTTTACATGTAATTATTTTTTGCTTTTGCGTACATTATTATCTACTAATAAAAGTTAGAACTACGTTTTTTTTTTTAAATTTAATTTCCCATATTTACCAACGTTCCCATTAAATTCTTACATATATAATAAATAATCCAAGCAAACAAATAAAGCTTCGAAATTTCTATAAAGTCTTTAATAAGTGACTCGAAATGTAGTAAATTTTCGAAAAAACAATTTTTTATACCCGGTATATAATATACACTAGGGTATATTAACTTTGGTCCCGACTTTGTAACGGTTGAAAATATTGATATAGGTGTTCATAGAATGACCAAATTAGTCCATTTCCGCAAAGTTGTCCGTCCGTCCGTAAACACGATAACTCAAAAACGAAAAGAAATAGAGAATTCAAATTTTGTATCCGTGTTCTAGAACTAAAAAGTAAGGCCAAGTTCGTGAATGAGCAAAATAGGACCGTGTTTCGGCAAAACTTTAAAACCGAAAGAGATAGAACAAATATGTCAAAAAATGTTCCTTTTTAAAAATTAACAACTTTTGTTATAAACTCAGTGTACACCGGGCAATTAACTCAGTTATTTTCACATGTTTAGTCCTAAAGCATTTTTTACAAAACAATTCTTGGATCGCATATCGATTTTCAATTAGTTGGTTTAGCAGTAGGGCACATTCTAGTGCTTGCCCTAAAAAAAATCCTCGAAATATTATAATTATTATTGAAATTATTACACAATTGGTTGAAACCAGTTAAAAAAATTGATAAGTACTTAAAAAAGGACTGTTGCGAGCTCTAGCTATAAGCAATCAAATTGGTAATTCGAAAAGGAGCTTTTGTAGGAAATTATATGTTCTAGAACTTTTACTTAATATTAATACATTTATGAAAAACTACGTTTTTTTGTGTATTAAGGATGTACTAGTTATAGTACCACTTTTCGACAGATTTTGCTCATTTTTTCACAGGCTACAAATAATGTTTTTTAATAAGCCCCGAAGTTTCAGAATTTTTGACCGTTTAGAACGCGAGACAATATCAAAGTTATCATTCTCTCTCACTCACTCTCATTAGAAGCATGTAAAACTTCATGCCCGTCCAACTATTATCTGTTGTATTAGAAAAAATAATCGACTTAATTTATAAAAAAAACTAGGAGAGTAAAGCTAAATATCCTTACATAGTATAAAATAAAGCCGAGTCTGTCTGCCTTTCTGTCTGTTCGCGATAAACTCAAAAACTTCTGCACCGATTTTCATGCTGTTTTCATCAATGGATAGAGTGGTTCTCGAGGAAGGTTTTAGTATATAATTTGTCAAGTTTTCGTATACATTGGTCCTTACATATTATAAAAATGATTAATGAGGAAGGTATTGTTACATAATTTATTGATGTATAGGTGTATAATTTATCAGTACATAGTAAAATATGTTCGTTGCTTAGCGCAGCTTGACTAGGTGCTGTTTGTTATACATTGTCTGCCAGGAGTGGGGATGTAGACTTTTTATACATTTTATTGATTACCATATGACTTGCATATGATAGCTTTTGATTTGCATTGATAGATGGCAGTGAAACTATATTCCTACACATAGATGGCAAAATATCAGTGGTGTATATATGTGGTGTATATAAGTAGAAAATATTATGTTACTTCATTATAAGGGCGTTCCCAAATTTTTGCGGGCAAAGCCGCGACGGGTCATGCTAGTTTATTATATAAATAAAAAATAAAAAATCGTAGTCCCCGTTTTGTTTTCGAAATGTAAAAGTTTAAATTTATTGATTTTCTTCAAATCAACATTATTTTGTATATGTGAACTGTGTATTTGGCTATGCATTGTATATGTGTGTTTATATATTTGTGCATCAAACCGGTTTGTTGTGCTGATTGCATAACACAGAGCTGGTACGTCCTTAATCGAAGAATCTTTACGACATTATATAAAGTACGTGCCAACTATACAGGCATCGATAAAAAATTAATATTGACAGAAATCAATAAATCCGGTAGAAAAAAAAAAAAAGGGTCTACAACTATACTACCATTCCCATTATCATCCATACAGCAAAACATATTATACCCTAAAAGTGTGTTTTTTTTATACATACGAACATAGTAATATGTTATTATCATCTTGTGTGTGTACCAGTGCCGGATTTACTTTTCTAAGGCCCATAGGCGGAGTTTTTGTAGGGGCCTATTTGAGACGAAAATTTTTGATAGAAACGGGAAAATAACCAGATTTTTAGTTGAAAATTTTTTTATTTACTAATAAATGAAATGACCGATACTTCAAGGATTAAAAGTTTACAAAATATTTTTTTAAAATAATTTTCCGACTTCTGCTCACTCAATTTTCTGCTCAGCAAAACTATCAATAATGTCATCAAAATTTCATTCTCTCAGTAGATCAGATTCCATGCTCATGATGTCATGACTCGTTAATCTATCTTGCCTCATGCACATTCTGAGATTTCCTTGCAATAATTTCCATTTTGAAAAAGCTCGTTCACTCGTACAATTGGTTATCATTAGAATTAAATAAATTTTTAGAGCAATGCTTACATTAGGAAACGATTCATGTAAATCATTGTCATATAATAGTTTAGAAAGTTTTGCTTCAAAACTTATTTAAATATTTTTTTGCTTAGAAGTATTTTCCTCGTCACGTGTATTGATTCTTACATCGAATTCTTTAGCCTATTCTCGAAATTGAATGAGTTCATTATCCAAATTGTCTTCCAAATTTTCAGTATATAGATCAACTAATCGCTTTGAATTATGTCGAATTTCGCAGATTGGCAGATTGTCACTATTTTATATTTTTCAAAATTTTTTTCAAATTTTTTCATTTTGTGGGGGCCCCTAGGCGCCGCCTAATCTGCCTATATGGTAAATCCGGCACTGGTGTGTACGTGTGTGTGTTTGTTGGTGTGAGGGTATGAGTGTTCGTGTGTGTGTGTATTTTTTTTCAATGTATTTTTACTGTTATTTTTCACTTGAAAGTTTTATTTTTTTAAATACCTATTTGTCATTTTATCAACAGAAGAAAACTTTTTAACGTCAAGCAGAAACAGCAGTGTGGCAGTAGCAGTGTATGTATGTATTACATAATATATACAGTACGTAAATATTTATATGTTATTTATACCAGTTAGTATGTGTAATTAATTATTATACGAAAGTCTGTCTGTTCAATATCAATAATAACAGATCATTAAAAAACATGTGAAAATGTTTAACAACATAAACAACATACATACTGACTTAATTGGTTAAATATTTACTGCAAAACAGTTTTAAAAATTCGTCGCTCAGGAAACTATAGCGAATTTTCTCAAATGATGGAATCATAACGAATATCAAATCAAATTACCATACATGGCGACATCAGATGGATAGATAGATACCAGCCCAAGTGGCCGAGCACAGTCTAACGCGTTATGTCTACGCAGTATGCCTACTTGGAAACTAGGAGGTTATGGGTTCGAATCCCGACATCGGCAGTTTATCAATTATTAAGAAAAAAAAATAAGGGGCGGTTAATTGACCGGCTATGCTTGAGAAGGTTTTCTGCAGTTTTCCTCCACGAACTCCAGATGAATATCGGCATAGATCCTATCATAGTTGGCTGCAGCCGCATATCATCCTACCAATTCCTAGTCTATACACAAAAATTCCTTCACAGTGGATTCCTTCCTTAGGCATCACAATGGACCTTATGGCCCTTATGGTCGAAATGTAGTCCGCCCAGGGCAGTCTCTACAATCTATCTATCTATCTAGGGACCGAATGTCCGAAAGTTGTTTTCGTCGTTGAGGTTTATTCCTCTTACGAACCCACAAAGTCTCATCGGCGTTAAAATTATTTTAAAGTAAAACACTAACTACCCTATGCACTATATATAACGTACATCTATTTACACACTATCCAGAAGCCCGAGGTTCGATTCCTGGTTGACAAGTTAATTTTTTCATATCAGTATTTAATTTAAATAAAAATTCAATGACAATGAAATTTGTCGGAGTATACGCTTAAGTCTTCTACAGTTTGTCATACGTAACCGAAAGGAATTTGGACAAACATCGTTATGTTGACGCGAAAGTATACACAAATAAACAAATATTAAATAAATAAATAACTTCAACAGAAGTAATACTGTCTAAATAAAAATTAGAAAAATATGAAAAAGTTGGCTATTACGTCACAATCGTCTTTGGTGTAGCGGAAGCATACTAGACTAGATATCCAGAGGCCCGAAGTTCGATTCCTGGTTGACGAGTTAATTTCTTCATATCAGTATTGTATTTAATTAAAAATTCAATGACAATGAAATTTGTCGGAGTATACGCTAAAGTCTTCTACAGTTTGTCATACGTAACCGAAAGGAATTTGGACAAACATCGTTATGTTGACGCGAAAGTATACACAAATAAACAAATATTAAATATTTACACACTGTATATTATGTATATCGTACAACAGGGTGGTGGTTTTTTGATGATGGTTTTTTCTGTTGTATATAAGTTGCCTTTTTTTATGTTGTATTATTTATTATTAAAGCAAATGTTTTTTAATTAAAATAAACAAACACATTTTTAGTGCTAATATGATTTTTGAAAAGAAAATTTCATTTGGGCGTACCGCATACCATGAAGTCTTATCCTATACTAATTTAAACTTGGTGTGCCGATTAACAGATTCGGTGAGCCGATTATCAAATAATTGGTGCACATATATTCACATATATAATATATAAAATAATAATACATATATAATATATTAAATGTAAATATTTTATAAAGAACTTAGTATAAACAAGGTATTGAATGAATCATTTATGAAATAGTAAAATTAAATATAAACTACAAAATTTCAGCTCGCTATCTGTTTTTGTTTTGGAGCTATCGTGTTCACAGACGGACGGACAGACGGACATGCGGAAACGGCCGAATTATGATGAACACCTATGCAAAACATTCATGCCTGCGATCAATATTTTCAAGCGTAACAAAGTCGGAACTAAACTTAATATACCTTGTATATTTACAAATATACTGGGTATAATAATATACCTTTAAAACAAAAAATTCCAAAATGGGTGAGAAATTGTTTTTTTTTTTTAAATATTATTATTATGGAAAAGGTTAATTATTTGAGACATGCGTCCATTAAGTTTTTTACCTGTAGTATACTATGATCCACTAAAGTCGAATTCTTTTTTCAAAATTGTCTATTTATTTTGTGCTTTATTAATTCAATTTTTGGGAAAATGTTTCGAACAAAAGTTGTTCATTATAAATATACATACTAACAACTTTTATTCGAAACATTTTCCCAAAAAAAACCGAATGAATAAGGCACAAAATGACTATACAATTTTGAAAAAAGGACACGACTTTTGTGGCTTTTAGTACCACAACACACTAATTTTATTTTTTTGGGTTAAATTGTGAAATAAATATATTTTTTGTGTGTATATTATGTACACACTTGGCCACAAAAGTTGATGCCATGAGTTTTTAAATTTTACAGTTGATTTGTGCCTTCTTCATTCGGTTTTCGAAAAAAAATTCGAATAAAAGTTGTTACTACATTTATAATGAACAACTTTTATCCGAAGCATTTTTTCGAAAACCGAATTAATAAGGCACAAATCAATTATGAAAATTTAAAAATAGATATGAACTTGTGTGGTCCATAGTACATAAGACCACAAAGGTGGCGTTCTTTATAAAAAATTTCGTATTTGATTATTCAATTCATTTGGTTTACATACTTCGGATAAAAGTTTTTCAATATAAATATGTTAAAATTTTTTATGCGATAGATTTTTACAAAAACGGAATGAATTAAGCACAAATCAATTTTCAGACTAAAAATAATGTTTTCTATTAAATCTCTACGTTGCAGAATTTTTGACCGTTTAGAACGCGAGATAATTAATATCAATGTTATAATTCTATCTCACTCTCTCTCATTAGAAGCATGTAAAACTTTATGCCCGCCCAACTATTATCTGTTGTATTAAAAAAAAACTCGAAGGAATTAAAAAAAAACTAGGATAGTAAAGATAAATATTTCTAATTAATAAATTTTTAAAAAAATCGCGTTTTACCGGTTTGTTGTCGAAATATAAAAGTTTAAAATAATTTTTTTTTCAAAATAACATTATTTTGTATATATGAATAGTGAATATATCTATGTGTTGTGTATGTGTGTATAAGTATTTGTTCTATAATAGAAGCAAACCGATTTTTTGTCCTGATAATACAAGACAGTGCTGGAACTATCTTTAAAAAAATGAGCACTACTTTTGTGGTCATTTGTATCTACATTTATAAAACGATAAACGAATAAAAAAGACAAACATTCCTAATTTATGATATTTTTCTCACTCTTTCTGTTTTTTTTTACTCCTACTTTTACGTATAAATATAATAAATTATGCACCCCTTTACCAATTTCGTCATTAAATATGAATTTATATATATCATATAGATAGATAGATTCAGATATGTATCCAAACTTGGAACTTGAGAAAGTAGAAAACATTATGGGAAATAAACGATTTTATTACGATCGATTTTTATAAATAACAATCTAGTCACATCTTTTATAATATTCGATATATATAATATATACGAGGGTATTATAAGTTTAGCCCCTACTTTGTAACGGTTGAAAATATTGATCGCAGAAATAAATTGTTTGTATAGGTGTTCATAAAATGACCTTAATAGTTCATTTCCGCATGTCCGTTTGTCTGTCTGTCCGTGGACACGATAACTTAAAAACAATAAGAGATAGAGAGCTGAAATTTCGTATGTGTGTTCTGGAGCTATTTTTGGGCAAAGAGGGCAAAGCTATTTAATAAAATTTCAAATTCGACTACAAAGTAGTTATAAAATTACAAATTCGTCCCCTTTACCTAGATCAGTTTTTTGTATTATAAATACGTATTTCGACTACAATGTAGTCATCATTTACTCATCGCAATTTACTCTTAGACAACTAGAAATAGATAGAAAATAGAGATCAATAGATAAAAATAAAGTAAATAAAAAATTTTGAACAAAATAAATTAAAATATAATAAATTTTATTGAAATTACTCTTGTTAAAACTGCTTTCATTCGATTTACTCTTCTTAACATCACTCTTATATTAAAATTACTCTTAGATTGTCTCAGGATATGTTATTCGTTGCTAATTTGGTGACACTATCACGACGTTTCTTGGCTGTGCCTTGCTTATATAATATGTTTGACCGACGTTTAACTCTATTCTAAGGTCGCTCTTGATTGGTGCGAAGTTATGCGTTGCGCAGTAAACGGGTTTTTATATTTTGATATCTTTAGAAAGAGAGAGACGGACATACTGCCGATTAATTTTTCCGTAGAATTTTGATTAGATCTGAATTTGGAACCGGTCCAATGTCTAAATTCATAATATTTCTTTTGAATTTCTGAAGGATTTCAGCTCTGAAGGATTTTGTACTGCCTTAAAAACTTTTAAATTGGATTTTTCGATTTTATGGTCATTCTCTATAATATGAACCGCTACACAGGATTTTTCTCCTGCCGTATTTCATATGAGCCATATGTTCGTTGAATAGGGTTAAAAATTGTCTACGGCTTTGGCCAATGTATGTTTGTTGTAAACACGATGGACACTCTATGTTATAAATTGTGTAAAATTGTTTCTATAGAGTTCAAGTTATATAGTTTGATATTTGGGACGCTTCGTGGCTTTTTTTATTGGTAATTGAAATGAATTTAATCTATGAAGTGAACAAATCTCCATAAGCACACCTCTCCATGTTAAATAACAGTTTTTTTTAAATTGCAATAACTTTTAAACGGCTTAGTATAAATCGTTTCGAAATCTCCACGATGAACATTCTACTAAATTCGTTCGTTTTGTAGCATTTTGATGTACCTCCCGAAATAATGAAACTATATTTGTTGAACCGAGTTATCAAAACACTTCATTACTCTTATAAGTGAGAAATTGGATTTGCGACAATCCGTGATAAGCGGAGAAACTTCCACAGTCCTTTTAACTCTCGCTTTATCCAGGTTCGACTGTATCATTGTTTATGTCATCCCAACCATATAAACTTCTGGGTATTACTTTGGATGCCATTATTTTGTATAAAAAATAGATACTCTTTTTATTGATAACAGATTTTAAATTTAAAAAAAAAAAAAACATTTTAATTTTTTTTCTTTAAATTTTAAATAATCAAATGGTAAAAACCGATAAATAAATTAATAACCCATTAAAATTGTACAGAAAAAAAAAACTAAAAAAATATATAATATCCATTGAAATAAATGTAATAAAGTATATTAATTAAATTAAAATAAATGATAAAATTAACAAACATAAATATAAGGCTATTTAAATTAAAACATGAGGGGAGTTTTTGAGTTAGTCGTATTAAATACTAACCACACATACATCCATACATACATACATACATACTCTTCTATATACAATACACAAACAAAATGCCTCCATTCCGTTCGTTGCTCCTGCTGCTCCTCTATCAAATACATATGGTGTGTTCAAAATAATATATTATATTGGATATACATAGAGACATGTATGTGTATGTTGTTTGTATCCTACATATGTAGGATTAAACAAATTAAGGCAAATAATAGTCTGACTAATCTTTGACTATATACTCAATTAGCAATAAAATGCAACAAAATGATGATTTAAATCAACACAAATATGTCATTTTTCCAGAAGAAATGGTCTATAGAGGTGCTTTTGTTGGTGCTCTTTAAGGTTGTTATGAAAGTACCTGGGGCAAATCAACCAAAATTATAATGGTAAAGTTCGTGTAATTCAAAATACACGAATTCTAACCACGTTAGAAGATTTTTTAAATTAATTATTAATAAAATTATTATCTAATAAAATAATAATAAAAATAAAAAAATTATTAAAAATTAAAAAAAATTATTTTTATAATAATTTAATTATTATTTTTAATTTTACTTTTTATTAATAATTATTTATTTAATTTTAATTACACTGATTTTAATTACAATCTAAAATAAAAGTGGCTTTAGGACGATTTTTCGATCTATAAATTTAATTATCTCAGAAACCAAAAACAGGATTGTTTTGAATTTTGGTCCAGGTATTTATAAGACTTTGACAGTTTTTCATAAATCTGACATTTCTGGTGGTCGAAATATAGATTTTTGTTTGTATTAATGTTTTTACCACCGAGGCCATTTAAGCTATGTAAAAGTCTCTTAAAAATCGTACCTTTAACATTTTTTTACTCAAAAACTAAAAACAGGATCAAGTTCAAACTTTCACAGGATATTCTTTATTATTGAAATAATAAGCTGTCAAATTTTGAAGTACCTGTCATTAAATTGAATTTTCTTTATGACAACCTTAATAATGTGGTTATCCCTAAAACCGTATACTAACGACATATTTTTCTGATATGAGGTTCAAGCAATTTATAGTCAAAATTTCAAGTTGTGTACATTTAAAATAAAAATTTCAAAACGTAAGTTGTCAAAAAAGTAAAAAAAAAGTGAGCCGTTGTGGGACGTTTGGTAGATGTGAAAATCTAAATTTATTCACAAAGTTTTAATCAAATATTCACACAGTTTATTTTTTTTATGAAATTATTTACAAAAACAAACAAAAATATTTTAAGGTTATACGCGCATTAAACCAAAGTAAAGATAAAAGTTTGAAATTTTAATGTGTTATTAATCAATAGTAAATATAATATACATAAATTATTTTTTTGAGAGAGATTTGACTGAGATCCTTCGGAAGTTCCTTAGGAATTATTTTTCAAAAATTGGAATTTAATACATAGTAGATAGGGAATATCGAGTTAATCGCGCATTAATAATGAAATTTATATAATAACTGCTAATAACTATCGTAGATTATGTTAAAAATATAAACACAGTCTTCTGACGTGTTGTTTTGAGAATATTTTGATATAAACAACAAAAAATGTTTGTTTATCTCGATCTATCTCTTTATAAGTAATAGATAGTTATCTTTGTCTGTTATATATACGGGTTGTATACTCCATAGGTGGGCAGACCTTGCACTCAGCTCTGAGTGAGAGGTAGGAAGAGAGATAGAGTAAATACAGGGTAACCTACCAATTATTATTATTTTCTTTTTTTAATTAAAACATTTTCTGAAAAAAATATAATGATACCAACTATTTTTTATGGTCACTATTATTCAAAGTATAAAATACATACAATACATTGAATACATACTCTGGAATTTTGGGCTGGTAATTTGGGGCATAAAATGTTATATAAATTATAAAATTTAAATCTTTTGATCTTTTACATTTACCGCTTGTAAATTTTTTGATGATTTAGCTTTAGTTTAGATTTTAGAATTAGATTTTAGGTAATTCCGAATAATTTGCCTAAACTATTCATATCGGAGAACTAATAAACAATTATTTACTTGATTTAATTATTTTTTCTTAGTAGGGAGTATAGTATCACGGGAATTTGATGACACTGGATACAATAAAGATGCCAATGATAAAAATGGGTGGGTGAGGGGTAGGTTGGTTATTTGTTACTAATTTCTAAATGGTTAAATTTTACATAAAGTGGGAATACATATAGTTGTTGTTGTAATTATTGTTATTGCTATCATCATTATTGTTGTTATTATTATTATTATGTTTTTTGGTGTATCTCTCCATATTGTAAAAGATATTTTTTAAACAATAAATATTTTATAAAACTAATTCTAAATTGATTGAATAAATTATTGGGCAGTATTCGGTAGGACAAAAAACATACCTTTTTTACTTACTCTCACCCAGCTTATGGAGAGTCCGTTCGACTCCGGCGAGCCGTCTGCGCCCACCTCTGGTATACTGTATAGTATTTATTTACTATACAGTATTACTATATTGGTTGTATAGCTATAGTACACATGTATTGAGTGGAAAGAGTTGAGAAGACGCGAGGCTGGCCGTGATATTTAAACGTTTTCACAACTCATCCAAGTGCGCCATTAGACGATTCACATAAAAAATCGGTAAGTAATCATTTTATAGAACTAGCTACATGTTAGAAGTTGAGCGATTATTACTCGTAAACTAGAAGAGCCTAGAAAGCTATGATAATTTTTCTTTCATCTATGATACATACATTCAATTATACAGATTAATTGGGATCGGACCCGATCTGGAGAGACAAATATACGAATAATTGGATAAGTTATTATCTCCAATTAAGGTCATTTGTCTAGAGAAAAACAAACCTAAATTTGTGTATACTAATGAAGAATGAAGACAAACTGTCGATTTTCTAGGTTAATAATTGATATTTGTCGCTAATAATCGACCCTGAAAGAGGGTTTCCCAATTCTCGCTAATGTAAAAACCATTTGAATATTCAAATTAAAATTTAGTGCGGAATATGAGGGTGAGAAAAAAGATGCATTAATCAGTTTGAATATAAATTTAAGCAAAATATAAATTCAGCACATATAAGTCTAATAAAATAACGATTTGCCGAAGTACATTTAACCCTACAACATTTTAGTGAAGTTTTTATTTGTGTTATGCAATAGTTATATTTTACACACATACACCTAGAAAGTATTCGAATACTAATTTTTTTAATATTAGCATACAGTATGTTCCAGAATACTCAAACCTTTTGGGATGTTTATCGTATAATTGGAAAGTTGAACCAACTGAAACATTCTAAGAGTTACTACTGTATATAATATTATACATATATTTAGTAATGTGTACACGCTTAGAATGTGACTTACTGGTTCAATTTTTATGAACGGGAGTGTACTTTTGGAACAAAATTCCCAGGTACGCGCACTGAAGCTTCAAAAAGATTAAGGCTTGATTTTTTATTTACTGTAGTTGAAGTTCGTATTAATCAATAATAAAAGTTTCGGGGGGGGGGGGGGGGCGGTTACGGGTGTCTTGAATTAATTATTTAGTGTTTAAGTTCGAGTTTTAATGCATTGCTCTTTCCATATTTTTACACATATATTGACATATTTTGATAATTTTCACTTGGAATAAAATAAGATGAATAAAAAAACTACGCAATAGAAAATAGAAATATTAATAAAGAGATTGATCCAATAAAATTCCGGTAAGACGGGCCTTAAAAAATATTTAAGAAAACAACTGAGATTTCGGGTAATTTTATTTCTGTCGGCGGTAGCTTAATTACCCGAAATGTTAAGTTTTTTTTTAAATATATTTTTTGTTAGGCCCGATTTGACGGGCTTAAATTAAATTTTAATTTTAACTTACGACGAAAAATAATAAACATTATTGTGGACTTTTATGAATGTACTATATAAGATTTTGAAGAATTTTATAAATGGACTATACATCAGCGCTCGTACATCCTTAAGTGCTTGTTCAATAAATAATTAATCAAATACATAAGACATTTTATTTAACGATCCTCGATCACTAAACCTCTACTCCCAATAAGTCTGTTGTATTTTGTTCGATCTTGCGTTTTTGCAATTGGTATTCTTGACAAATTTCAATTTGTCTCATTTACTCTTTCAGTATTTGGAAAAAAAATCCAAAAAAAAAAAAACAGTTCATTTTGAATCACAAAAATATGAAGGTAACACTTCTAAAATACGTGTTTTTCGCAGAATCTTGTAGACGAATTTTTGCTAGTAAAATATTTATTTTTACTATACTATAAACCACCCACAGTATAAATTATTTGTGTATACTGATAAAGGAAGTTACCAACGTGATATTGAATTTTACAGGGTGAACTTTAAAGATATGTAACATGACGTATTATGATAGATTTTGTTACATTATCGAAAGAAAGTTTCAATAATATTTCAATAAAATATATTTATTGATAAAGTTACAAAAAAAAGAGAAGTTTTTAACCTTCATATGATTATGTTAGTAATATGAAGATATTTACAATTCAAAAAAATAGCAGGAGAATTTTATGCCAAGTTTTAAAAATCACCCATTAATCAAATGTTCCGATCATTTGTGAAAACATTTATTTAGGAATATGTTAAGTTATAATCTTTCGTTTTTTTTTTGTAATCGTAACGATAAATGTTAGTGAGTATATGAAGGTTGTGTGAGGATTTTACATTACGTTTTTAGTACCACTACATCGAATAGGTAAATATCAAATAAATTATATATATTTATACAAAACCTTGTTATAATATTATATATCCTTGTACAGTGTGTTTTGTGGAAATTCAGATCAACAAATTACTTCTTTAAGTCTGTACAATTATTGAAACTATAAGCGAAAATTTTTTTGGAACTTTTGTGTGTCGCCAAATTCTTAAAGTGTGCCGCCAAATTTTAGAAATGTATATAGAAAAGTATTAACCAACATAAAAACGAAAAAAAGATCGAGACTGTTAAATGTAGAAGACGATATGAGAGTAGCATTGTCATTTTTACGACCAAATATTAATGAAATAAAACAACATCTAGCTCAAATTTGTCATTAAAAGGAATCTTTATATTAACTTGTAATTAATCCCTTAATGAACGTACTGTTGTTTTTGTAGTACATATTATTTAATTTTACATTCAAAATTATTATCATAAACTATTTTACACAGTGTATCATGGGTAAGTAAACAACTTTTAAATTTATCTTTTTCCTTGTTTGCCGTCAAATTTTGAAATCGTTAAAAGTGTGCCGCGACAAAAAAAAAGGTTGAGAATCACTGCTATAGGCAAATATAACATGTGGCTTTGTGTATTTTTTTAAAAATATTTTACTATTTTATAGTGATTTTAGTAAATTTTGATACTTTCAATAATTTTGATATTTAGTTTTGCAATTGTAAACAAATTCGACATTTTAGGTTAGTTAGTAAATATTAATAATTTAGTAAATATTACTTTCATATGTTGGCGAATAGGTTTATCAATTTTTAATTTCAATTTCCACGCTTTGTATCTATTTTTTTAAGATTTACACCCCAACTTATTTTCAATTAATATTTTTTCTTTATATCTATAGCTTTGGAAAATAATGAAATGAAATTTCTGGGTCTCTTCTTTTTTTGTAAATTATATATAAAACCCCACTTGCAGAATTAAATTTACGTATATGCCATGTAAATTTATTTCTTATTTTGTTTTTGTTGGTTACATCATATGACCACCAGAAGCGTAACGCTTAGCAAGTATCGCTAATGGCTTTTAACTTAGCAACTTTGATTCATCTGATTGAATTCATTTCATGCTGATAAATCATATGTTTTTTTTTTATAAAAAGCATAAACTTACCATATTCCTTATATCTTATTAAGGACGTTAATGTGCTAGATATAGTACATTCATAACATTCTTTAAAGTCTACAATAAGATTTATCATTATTTGTCATAATTTAAAAATAATATTCATTATTTTAATGAAACATTTCATTGTTTTAGCTGTATTGTTATTAAATTGTATTATTATGTATTGGATAAACGCAATTTTAGTCTTATCGGAATGAAGTTTGGTATATTGCCTGCATGCTTTTGGAAGGCCAAGTTCGTTAAAAGGCAAAATCGGCCAAGAAAAAGTTGAACGTAGAGGGCGGGAGAAACACAAAATGTTAAATATCAGTTCTAAAATTAGTTAAATCGAAAAATTTATGACTAGTAAAGTTGCCGTATTCTTTTTTTGTTATATAATTTTTACGAATTTATGATTTAAGATTGGAAATTAAAATTATAAAGATCTCTGTATATATCAGAACTATTCGAAAAAATTAATGAAATGAAGTAAATAATTCATGAAAAAATGATAAGTCAAGTTGAATTTTCTACAACTTTACTGCTTACACATTTTCCGATTTTTCTAATATTAAGAGAAATATTCTATATTTCGTGTTTCATTCTTTCTCTAAGTCCCTCTTTCTCCTTCATCGATTCTACTGATTAACATTTGAAATTTCATTTTGATTGGACTAAATTCTACATTTTTATTGGTTTAAATATATTTATGTATGTAACCACTCTAGCTGTCACAGTTTTAATCGGATCGGAATGAAATTTATTCTGGGTTCTGTATTTATACTGAGGAAATTCGCTAAGTTGACGCAGATCCTGCGTTGTAATTTTTTACATTTATTGTTTAGTATTTAATTTTTTGTCTAGATAATGCACTTTTTTTATATTAATAAAATCATAAAAACATGCTTGGAGTGTTTGGATTTGGAATGAGTTTTGAGATAATAATAATTAGAACGAGGGATACCGCAAATGGGTCCCTAGCACCTCGGCAATGGGTCCCTAGGTGTCACCCGAAGCGAGACGTCTCCGGGTAAGAGGTGCTATTTTAAACAGATGAAACTATAGGATTCTGTCGAGGTCAGACGCCACACAAAAGGCCCACAACTTCTTCGCCGGGATTGCTCTCAGGAATGATGGATCCAAAGTTTTGGACCCAAACATTCTATATCTGACACCCTGCAGGCTTCTGCAGGTGCATATAACATGTATGGAGGTTTCATCGTCCTCCTTACAGGCCCTACAAGTGAGATCATCAGAGATCCTCAAGTTATGAAGGTGGTAGTTAAATCGACAGTGTCCTGTCAAGAGAATCGAGCACAATCGAATGGCCTAGTTGTGCTTATGCACAACTTGGTCTGTTGCATGCCCTACGCGAAGTCCCAGTAATCGAGATGAGCTTGAGTCTTGAGATAAATTAATAAATAAAATTATCATAAAACATCATGTATATACTTAACAAATACTGTATAAAATAACAAATAGATATGTTCAGAGAGACAGACCTACTACTATACAGTATACACACTCATACACCCAAACATGCACACATACAGTCAATGTTGTCTCTTCTCTTTTGCCGAAACATCCCTATTTATAAAGGTATATGTATACACACATCTATATATATATATATATATATATATATATTCCACCCTTACTTACGTTACTTTTATGGTAAACTACCCCCACTTGTATGTATGTATGTAGGTATTATATCTACGTTATAAAATACCTTCGACTGACTAAACCAACCACCTACATACTACATGCATCGGTACTGATAAAGACAATCTATATATAAATATTCTTATTGAAACAGTGACTCTAAACATGTTTTTAATAGTCATAATCAAATGAAATCTTTAATATTTTAATGTAATTAGATTTGACGTCTACAACACGGTAGTGCGCAAGGCCGAGTACAAGTATAAATTAGTTAAAACAAGTGAAAATAACAACAAACCGAGTTAATTGCTTACGTACCTGGATTTATGAAAAAACGATTTGAACAAAAGTTGTTTATTTTTAGAAAAGGAACATTTTTTGTTTTTAAATTTTTCTTCTATCTCTTACGGTTTCAGAGATAGGTAGTTTTCCCTATTTTGCCCAAACTTGATCCGATTTTGCCCATTCACGAACTTGACCTTACTTAATAGCTCTAGAACACACACAAAATTTCAGCTCGTTATCTCTTTTAGTATTTGAGTTATCGTACTCTCAGACGGACTGACGGACATATGGAAATGGGCTAATTAGGTCAATTTATGAACACCAATAACAAAAAATTTGGTTCTACGATCAATATTTTCAACCGTTACAAACTCAAAACTAAGCTTAATATACCATGGTACAAATTATATACCGGGTATAAAAATAGTTTTAAAAAGAATGATTTTAATTTTTGCAGTAAAAAGTAGAAAATAATTTTTCAGCCAGTATTGATTATATAGCAATGTACGTGAATATTTATTCAAGAAACCGTTTTTGCTCAGAGAGAGATACTTTATTGCGATCTTGATTTCAAGATCGCAGCGCATTTTCAGATTGTGGTTCTCTTGGTGCTATTTTACTGATCCCCTCTCGATAGAAGTGCTGACTATGTCCACAGAATGGCTCCGGCCCTGTAAGGAATGTTGATGCTCCAATCCTGGCCCCGGGCATGATGAAACTATCAAGGTTCCCGATTTCCGTATAAAAACCCTAAATTTGTGTTAACTGATTAAAGTTTTGTTTTTTCGCAAATTATCGACCGTGAAAGAGGTTTCCCAATGCCCAATACAAAAATTTTGCAATGCCTAGTTACAAAAATTACTTGAATACACTTTTTTTCCAAACGATATGGATAATTGAAGTTCTCCTGTATTACGAAACAAATTAAAATTTTTAACATACTTAAAAAACCAAATGCCTCTTAAACTCGGCCTTGCGCACTACCGTACCGTGCTCTAGATATTAAATAAAATTATTAAATGATAGTAAAATGTTTAAGTACTGCTGACAAAATGAATTTTCATGTGATTTTCCGAGATCAATAATCAGAAACACCAGAATTATTAAATGTAACATAGGCGGATAAATATTTGATAATATTTAGAATTTATCGTATAATTTTTGAAATAATTAAAATATAATCATTTGTAGGGGTGGGTGGGAGATAAATAAGGACAACAATTCATTTTATAAGAAATAAAAAACCGATTTTTTTTTTGTATATTTATTTGTAATAAATAAATAGCTACACTGTTAAATGTAATTTTTTTTTTCCTACTAAGAAATGTTTTCATGAAAAACGATATTTTTAGAATATAATAATGAGATTCCATTGTCGCTTCACGTACAAAAAATTAAATACATTTTATATAAAATACTTTGAATCATAGAAATAGAAGTAATGCACACGTTGAGAATAACCAACATTGGTATAAATTAAATATTTATGCCCTCTATAGCAGGGGTGGCCAACTGTTTATCTTAAAAATGTGTCGCGATCGACTTGTACTATTTGTTTGAAGGTACATATGAAGAAGTTCGTATAAAAATGCACAGTATGGCTGATAATTTGATTTCAAGATTTCACTTTCGCGATTTTTTTTTGGGCCAGGAAAATTTGGATCATAGAAGAATGATATAAGATTTTTAGACTTAGCTCGCAATAACCAGTCAAGTAGCTGAGTGGTCTAAGTCGTTATGTCTACTTCGGGACTTGGAGGTTTTACTTCAATAAATTATACAACTATACCTTTTTTTATAATATGTAAGGGCCAATTTATGCAAAAACTTGACAAATTATATACTAAACCCTTCCTCGAGAACCATTGGTGAAAACAGCATGATAATCGGTGCAGTAGTTTTTGAGTAAATCGCGAACAGACAGACAGGCGGCTGGGGGACTTTATTTTATACTATGTAAAGATATGTTTTCACACCATATCTCTGGGTCCCGGGCTCAGAACTATTTTGTATGTAAAAATGCAAAAATAGTCAAATTAAACAGGGTGTCCCCACCACAAACTTTGATAATTCTCGATTTTCCAGTAAAGTTTGTCATACTTTTCCCTGATTAAAGAATTTCGTTCATATCATTAAGATATTTAAAGTTTTGATTATACTTTAATTATCCATAATTAAATCCGGTATAAAATTTATACAATTTAAAAAGGCATGTTCAAAATTATGCTTATTTGAATTATTTATTTCATTTATTTTTTTATAAATTTAAGATATTATACACAAAATTTTGAATTTTTAAGTTGTCCTAATTAAATTCCCTGATACATATCGAAATATTTTGAAATTACCCGATATTTCCCGGTTGCATAGTATTCCCCGATTTTCCAGGTCTGTGGCCAATCTATTAAAGTAGTTTGCACTTGTAAATTCATTCTTTTTAAGAATTTGATGAAATTGAAATGCGACATTAAGCTCCGTGTCGTTTATTTATTTAATTAAACTTTTTGATTGTAAAGGGATATTCGTTATCAAAGTAAAGATTTGAAATATGTACGGTATACGTAAACAGATATCTCATAAATATCTCTTATAAGATATACAAAACAAATAATAAAACAAATATCTTATAAATTTGAAATTAACAAATTAATTAATAAAAAAAAGATATACTGCGAATTTTTATACCCAGTATATATAGTATATACAAGGGAATTATAATTCGATACAAGGGGTATATAACTACATGAAGGTTTTTTTTAAAAGATGATATTTTTTCATAATTTATCTAATTATCGGAATCTGGTCCGGGCACAATTAATCCGGGTAATTCGAGTTCTACTATTATACTGAATTATATAATATATACAGCCCTTTGAGTAACTTCCTCACTCACGTATACAAATTTTAACCCAGCGTTGAGCACCGCTTACTCTAAAGAGTATCCGTGCTCTCCAGGTAGATTTTTATATTCTGAGTGAAATTGAGCAAGGATAGGTATGTTTCGAAGTGAGACGGACGATGTTTAAATAGATGTGACCTACAAAATTGTATATTATTCAAAATATTACAATTTATTATTTCGTTTGAATATCCGGAATTATTATAAATAAATAAAAAACTTAGTAGTTCTTATCTATGTGAATCGGGATTTTCAAATATGAAACATATAAAATCAGATTCGCGAAATTCCCTTACCGATAAACATTTAGAAAATATAATGCGAATATTCACAAATACGTATATTATACGGATATTGAAAATTTATCAAAATGCATTTATCAAATAATCGAAAACGAATAATTTTTTTAAAATTTTTTGATTGCAATAATTGGTAGTACACCCTGTATTTAAGCATCGTCCGTCTCACTTCGAAACATACTTCTCTTGCTCACTCTCACTCAAAGTATACAAATCTACCTGCTCCCTTCCCCAGCATTACGAACAATAGATACCCTTAGTCCCTTGTTGATTACTCCACAAAAGTCAAAGTCTGCCCAGCGCTGATCTAACTCACTTCTAGATATGCTAGATGGATGCGGTTTAGATGCGGCTAGATGGAAAGTCGGAAAACTTTAATTTTTCTAACGAAAAGTTTCGGAGCAGAGTTTGTTTAATACAATGAAATCTGGATAAGCGAGAATAGTATAAAATTGTGTGCAATTACCAGGTCCCGTCATTTTAACCCTCGAAAACGTCTACAATTGAGACACAGAAATCACTCTCTAGCGGTCATAATTTTAGTGTGATCAAAATGAAATATAATATCTGATATGATTTTAGTATTTTCAAAAATTATATTTATTAATAGCCAAAATAGAACGGTATAACGATTATAGTTAGTTACTATGGAAACGACAAAATCAAAATTTTTTACAATAAAATATATTTTATGAATTTGTGTCAAACAAACACAAAATATTAAATATCTCTCTTAATATTAGAAAAATCGAAAAATGTATAAGGAGTAAAGTTGTAGAAAATCTATACGAGAGAGTCGTCTCTCATGCCTGGGCCTCTATAACTGAGACTGCCACTTGCCCTATACCTCTATAAACAAGAGTCTTCTAAATTTTATGGGATAACAATGATCTCAAAAAAAAAATGTTTTTAGAAAGTGAGAAAAACCGCTCCGGCATCTCTATAAGTGAGAAATTTGATTAAGTGAAATACCTCCATAAACGAAAAAAGATTCCGGTCTTTTCGCTGCCTGTTTGTTTGGTACTGCATCACATTACAACGGCCGAACCGATTTGAATCCGAATTTCTTCGAATGTTCGATAATTTTATATATAATTTAGGATAACTCATAATCATGGTTAGAGTTCAAAACCTAACTTTTAAACGATTTTGTTTGAAATATGTTTTCATTCAATCGATAGTCTTAGCACAATTTGTGTTTGAAATCGGTAATACTTTCATAATATTCTATTTATCTAATAGTACCGTCACTGATTTGAGATAGTTTTAGAGGTAAAAGATAAAACGACTATATTTTCCAGTAAAAGTAATGTATGTATATTCGAAAATTGTTAGAGAGAGAAGAGTTATATTTAATGTATACGTATATAAACAATATTTTGACAAAATGGAAACCCGACTTCAAAAATCAAATATTCTATAACAAAAAATGCACTAAAAAGTAAAAAAATAATTGCATATTTTTGTGCCAATTTTAGTTCACCTAAGCAAAAATTTTTAAATATATATGTACAATTATTGTTATTTTTGGAGGCGGTGTCAGCATAGAGAAATTCACATAACTTTTGGACACCGCCTTCAAAAATAACAATAATTGTACATATATATTTAAAATTTTTGCTTAGATGAACTAAAATTGGCACAAGAAAATGCAATTTTTTTTATACTTTTTAGTGCATTTTTTGTTTTAGAATATTTGACTTTTGAAGTCGGGTTTCCATTTTGTCAAAATAGGTTTTATTTCTCGCTTTTTAGTGACTTAGTTCTATAACTCATTTTATTTGTCTAAATATGGGTAGACCTACTAAACGACCAACTAATTTTTAGTGCATTTTTTTATAACAGATTTTTTTTATAAGCATTTTGTTTTTTTTTGTAAAAATTTTTTTTTTTTGGGGTTTTTTTTTTTGTAAAAAATTTTTTTTTTCGGGGTCGGTTTTTTTTTGAAGTAGGTTTTTGAAATAATTTTCTTATTTTCTCCATTATGAATGTTTATACCCTTTCAAAAAAAAAAAAAAAATTCGCAGAAATCGGTTATCACATATAAAATGAGGATTCTCCTCGATTTCCCGAGGATCCCCTCATCAGAATGCGATTTGTTGCCAATGGGACCAATGGGAAACCAAACCCTTTAAAACAAAAGAAAAAAATTTAAAATCGGTTCATAAATGACGGAGTTCTGAGGTAAGACACATAAAAAAAAAAAAATACAGACGAATTGAAAACCATCCTCCTTTTTGAAGTCGGGTTAAAAAATGTTTACCATGTACAGTGACTAAACAGAGATGAAAAATCAGTTTGTAATAGAGAAATATGTGTGTAGGGTAGGCTATGACGTTCTCGTTTACAGTTGCTAGCTAGTAGTCTTCTTCTGGCTTGTAATTCTCAATGTATATATCACAGATAGATTTCGAATCCGCTATTTTACAAAACCGCTAGTTGTTTTACATAACAACTCCGTTATGTAAAACAACTGTACGACGTTTAGTTGTTTTACATAATTACTGAACTTTAACACGTAATATTGATCTAAGATCCGGCATTAGAAAAACCTTCCCTCATCTGTTAATTGATTGAAATATTATTGAAAACACTTATTGCAATATAAACAATTTGGCAATGTAATGTTTGCTAGGGTAATTCTGCTGCAATTAACATTAATTAATTAATTAAAAATTTATTTTTTTATAATTAAATCCCTCACGTGTTAATTGAATTTAGGTTGGTCGGAGTGTTTTTGGGAGCCGCACTAAAAGATGTTCTATATATTTCTCTATATCAAAACGCTCTTTTTGACTACCGATAAGCTATTCTGCATTACGTCTAAACGTGGGTAGCAGTTTTGTAAAACGTATCGCAATGATAATCCAGCTGAACGTCGTTCAGTTGTTTTACATAACGGAGTTGTTATGTAAAACTACTAGCAGTTTTGTAAAACAGCCGATTCGACAATCCATCTGCGACATATACAATACATATACGGGGAATTGCAATGGAAAGGTTACTTCTATTTTCTTTCATTGCATAACTCAACACTTATGATACAATTTCTTTACATTCCGATTAATGTAATTTTATTTATTAAAATTATATTGACTGTTAATATAATTGACTGTCAAATTGACATATATATATATATATATATATATATATATATATATATATATATATATATATATATATATACTAGACTAAGTGATGGTGATATAAAATTTGATGGGCAAGATGGAGTCGATATTTCATCTGGAAAAATGCCGTAAGATGGCCGACAATTTTATGAAAAACAGACAGTATAGAAAACTATGAAAAAACATAAATTGCCGGAAAGGAAAATGCAAGATGCAAGGGTCATCATAAGGATAGATAGATAGATTGTAGAGGCTACACTTCGATCATAAAGTCCACTGTGATGCCTAAGGATGAGAAGATGTGAGTGGAGTGGAAGAAATCCTTGTGTATAGACTAGGAATTGATAGAATATGCGGCTGCAGCCGACTATGATAGAAACTATGCCGATATTCATCTGTAGTTCGTGAAGAAAACTGCAGAAAACCTTCTCAAGCATAGCCCCCTTTTTTTTTAATAATTGACAAACTACCGATGTCGGGATTCGAACCCATAACCTCCCAGTTTCCAAGTAGGCATACTACGCAGACATAACGCCTTAGACCGCTCGGCCACTTGAGACTGCTAATAAGGCCATAAGGATACCTACGTTAAAAAATTTACTCATAAGCTCCGCTACTGTTAAGTCTTAAGAGCTAAGTCAAAACAAAACAACTTACAGTGCAAATTGCGTTCCAAAGGTCGTTGCGTTTCGGTGCAAAGTGACCACTTTTCTTTGGTTTTTCAAAACAGATTAAAAAGATGCTAGAAAGATTCCGAAAATCCATTATTGCAGAAACGGGTGTTTAAACATTTTAATAGGTATTTAAAATATAAATGAGATTACTTACATGCGTGGTTTACAAAATTGCATCCAGCGGTAAAAATATGAACTAAATCAAATAAGTCGAACCTTCTTTGTTAACATATATGTCAAAAATAAATTTATAAAAATTTAGCTTTTTTTTTTTATTTAAAAATATAAAATGAAACTTTTAATCCAAGAAACTTGTAAATTTGAACTTAATATATTTTTTTTAACAGAGTCTCATATTAGTCGTTACCTTTTTTCGAGTTATCAATACTCGGATCCAAGCTAGGCGTCTATAAATACATTCCTTATCACCAAATTTATCGATTCTAGTCACAAAATTTTTTTTTGGGTTGTGGAAAATTTAAAAACTTGATTTTTTCATCAAAAGCTTTGATTATGATAGCGAAATACTTAGTAACACACTTTAGTTTTTCTTTTACGAGCAGGAAATTCCATGCACAAAAATAATTAACTACCGTCGACTTTTAAAAATTAAAATAATAACTAAAAAAATAATTTACAGTTATTTAGATAGATAAAAATTATCTTGGATCGACTTTGCATTTTAAAAATAACAATAATTATTTAGTTTGAAATATATCAGTTATCAGCTTTTAAGGATGTACACCAGCACTGTGTTATGCAAACCAGCACAACAAACCGGTTTGATTTTATTAAAAGCACAAATACATAAACACACATATACAACACATAGACACAAACACTGTTCACATATTCAAAATAATGTTGATTTGAAGAAAATAAATAAATTTAACCTTTAATATTTCGAAAACACAACGTTAACACACGATTTTGTTTTTTGAATTTATATAATAAATATTTATCTTTACTCTCCTAGTTTTTTTTAATTTAAATTCTGTCGATTATTTTTTCTAATACAACAGATAATAGTTGGACGGGCATGAAGTTTTACATGCTTCTTATGAGAGAGAGAGTGAGAGAGAATGATAACTTTAATATTAATTATCTCGCGTTCTAAACGGTCAAAAATTCTGAACCTTCGGGATTTATTAGAAAACATTATTTTTATCCTGTGAACAAAAAATGAGCAAAATCTGTCGAAAAGTGGTAGTATGCATCCTTAATATATTTGGTTAGTTGTTAAATTTCGCCGGTAGATGGCATATCTGAGTGCTAGAGATCCCAGTAATGTGACCTTTCTAGTTAGTTTCTGATTTCGCCTATAGAAACAAACAAAATAAAAGAATGATATAATCGTAAATCGGAAGTATAATCAAATGTACGATACATTTGAATTAAATATTTGATAAGTTAAAGTGTATTATAAATGTATAAGTGTATGTATGTATGTTTGTATATATGTATGTATGTATGCATGTACGAGGTGTGTTCAAAAAGTAAGTTGACTTCAAATTTGACGGGCTACGTATATTTTCGATTTATTTTGTTGTATTGGTACATATATTCACAGTTGCAACTATATAGCATTCTTTGTTTGTTTGTGAGATACATTAAGTTTAGAAGTGTTTGGTTTGCTAGGCGTTTTTTTTTAAACAAATTGCATCAAATTTTATGTAAAAAATGGAATTAAGTACTCCAAAACACTCGAAATGTTGACAATGGTATACACGGTGAGTCTACTCTGAGTAAAAAAAAGTTTATAAGTGTTACAAGCTCTTCTGAGAAGGCCGAGAAAATGCCAATGACGATCGATCAAATGTCAAGGTTTAGCTCACTGTTTTCTTCGATTACCGTGGCGTAGTGCATCAGGAGTTCTTACCACAAGGTCGTACGGTCAATAAGTAGTATTTATTACCTTGGAGTTATGCGCCGTTCGCGGAAGCGATTCGAAAAAAACATCCGGAGTTGTGGAAAAACAATTCATGGCTAATGCACCTGCTCACGCATCGTTGCTTGTGCGTGATTTTTTGGCCAAGAACAACACCACAATCATGCCTCAGCCACTATATTCACCGGATTTAGCCCCCAGCGACTTTTTCCTGTTCCCAAAACTGAAGAGACCCATGAAAAGACAGAGATTTGCATCGAGTGAGGAGATAAAAACTGCATCGCTGGAAGAGCTCGAAGCTATACCAAAAAGTGCTTATCAGAAGTGCTTCGAGGATTGGATAAAGCGTTGGCACAAGTGTATTTTATCTGAGGGGGATTACTTAGAAGGGGACAACATGAATATTGATGAATAAATAAAAAGTTTTTGATAAAAATATAAAGTCACCTTACTTTTTGAACACACCTCGTATGTATGTATGTATGTATGTATGTTGTAAGTACTGCATGATAAGAAATTCATATAATAAAATATTTTAATGGTAGTTTTTAAACAAAATTTTGTATTTATACAAATATGAAAATTATTTATTTAAATAAACAGTTTCTGAATAATAAGGACAACATAATTTATTTCAACAAATTGAAAACTTACGCCATTACACTTCTCACTCTGGTTGGTTGCTTGCTTGCTTACTCTTTAATATTAAATTTTTTTTTAAAAGTATGGTCCGTAGATCAAATGACAAGTTATGTAATTATAAAATTTTTTTTATTTTTACCGGCAGGGTGCGCGGTTGTCCTAAAGTTGGTATGATTTAACTTTAATTACATGATTTAACTTCAACCAAATATCAAAAATTAAAAGTTTTATCAGGTGTCCGACATCGACAGTTTGTCAATTATTAGGAAAAAAAGGGCGGTTAATTGACTAATCTGTCGGCGTATGGACAAGAACGTAGTAACCGGCTATGCTTGAGAAGGTTTTCTGCAGTTTCCTTCACGAACTCCAGATGAATATCGGCATAGTTCCTATCATACTCCGCTGCAGCCGCATATCCTACCCAATTCCTAGTCTATACACAAAAATTCCTTCCACTCCACTAACATCCTCATATCCTTAGGCATCACAATGGACCTTATGTTTGAAGTGTAGCCCGTCCAGGGCAGCCTCTACAATCTATCTATCTAAGTGTAACGCATAAACGACCTTAAAATACTATACAGAATCCTATACGTAATATTATCCACACACTTAACCAATTATTATGTTTTTTTATTCTTTTGTCATTAATTTAATAAAATAAATTATTTCTCCATTAATAAATATACCGTACGTGTTGGAAACAATATTAAATATTATTTACTAGAATAACTATACACAATATGCTTAATTAAGAAATAAAAATAGTGGGGGTACTCTTTAGTGTGTCTGTTGTGTATGCTTGCTGGTTTGTTTTGTACTGCATTAACATGTAATGAGAGTGCGTTAAATATGTTCATTGTTGTCTTCTTAAGCTTACTTAGCATTACTTCTAACAATTGAAAATTCTTTTTTGAATATTCTTTATTATTTGTATGTGGAATGTTTGTAAATAAATAATAGTATTCTATTAACGGTATAACATTTAACAACAATCCACACAAATTAAAAGAAAAATAAAAGCCCAAAAAGAAAAAAAAATAGTTTCCGACAAAAAAAAAACGTTAAACCAACGGTTCGAATATTCCTCCATTATTTGCTAAATAATATCTGAGTCGATTGTAGAAATAAATCTACCCGGGTATTTTCTAGCACTTGAGGAGAAATATTCGCACAATTGTCAACAATTCTTTGCCTTAATTGTTGCGAATTTTCAGGCCTATTCCGCGAATAGATCTATGTTTTGAGAAAACCCCACAAAAAAAGTCGTTAGGAGATAGATCTGGCGATCTGGCTGGCCACTTGAAGGTTCTAAAACCACTCATAAGACGTTCCTGGAAAGTTTGCTCCAGGAACAGCCTTACTACCGCGACATTGTGTGCAGGGTAACCATCTTGTTGGAATCATACAGATTCCAGGTCTAAAATAGGAAGAACTCTAACAGTTGGCAAAATATTATTTCGTAACAAACTCAACTATTTTTGAGAATCTAAAGATCCGTCAATGAAGAATGGTCCTATAATATGGTCATCCAATATTCCAGTCCAGACATTAAGTTTCAGTATGTATGTGTATGTATGTATGATTTTATAGTAAATATTTTATTTATTTATTTAACATTGATTCTCTATTAGAAATGGTTTTGTAAACAGTCTGTATATTTATTTACATACCATACCATTCAAGGCAGTCATTCTATAAGTCAGTCAGTCAATCCCCATCAGAGTAATGTATGTATGTATGTATAAGTACCATTTTAATGAGATGTATTTGACGAATTGTTCGGGTATTATAAATATACCCGAAATATTTCTATTTCAGATATGTATCATTATTGTGTTGTGTTAACCCATCTCCATATTTCTTCTATTCGTTTGTGTTCGTCTCTTATTAATTCTCTTTCGTCATTTCATTTTCAGTTCAACAAAAAAATTGAAGTTTCTTACCTGAAATTAAGAGAAAAAAAAAACATTAGTTAGAGAAGTTGATTTTATTTAAATAATAAAAAATAAATTATTGTCAAGGACGAATCCACACCTTACTGTGTATAATGATTCAGTGAAGAGGGGATAATCGATTTTTGTTTATATATGTACAGTTGTAGACATAAAATATTTTACAATTTAAAATTTTATTTATTTTTTAATTAGGTCGTTATGATTTGCTTTACTAAAAAAGGACAAAAATGATTTAGTACTTAGAGCTTGTCTGATACTTTTCGATGCAGGAATGCGAAGATGAATTAAAATCAATGTTTTTTTAATGAACTGTTTGTTATTAAAGCGTTAGTCTAAACTTCTATAAAAATTCAAGAAATGTATGAAATATTGTAGCCCTGGATCTACGATTTTTCCGAACCGGGGCAAACACTTGACATTGATCCCCCTTCCCTCGAGCTTTTGAGATGATAATTTCAACAAAACTCATGAAACAAATATACTGTGACTGGGAGAATAAAAACCATTAAATAAATTTGCACTCTGTATTACTTATTTACCGAAGCTTTACACGTTGAGCTTTCCTTTCCTCGAATGAGTCGAGAACTTCATCAAAGTTCGTCTCATAGACTGTTTTATTTTCGATGGCTAGGATCGCGTGGCCAATTAAACGTTCCTGATTCATCGTTGAACGTAGATAGACTTTAATTATGTTTAGCTTGTTGAAACTTCGCTCGCAGCTTGTAAATATGTCGTCTTGTTGATGTTTTGGAACACTCAAATAATTTTTTTAAACGTTTTTAAAGTTTAGTTTTAAATTTTGTGCAAAGTTGCTTCTACCGCTCCTCTATGCTATACTGCGCACAGCGCTTTTCTGAATGCACCCAGTAAAACGAGTATTTTTAAATTGCCATCTAGGACAGGTGCCCGGTTTGTCCCCTCCCTTGATCCTGGGCTGCCAGTTTTGTCATTACGACAAAACAATGATACGAGGTTTTTCAGGCCATTCTATTCGATACAATCCAACCTATTAATCAAAATGTTTTTTAAATCACGGAAAAATTGATGCACAACAAGTAGTTTTAATGTTCCCGCATTTTTCTCCGATATTTTGATTTCCAAGTGTACACTCTCGTTCAATAAAATCAAACCAACCTGAAATGTTAATTTTCTTACATTTCTTAAAACTCCTCACTTTTGTAACTCTCTGTATATTATTTACTATAAACAAAGTAGTATATTTTTTGAAAGAAATGGAAGGTTTATATTTTTTATGTAAACAAGTCAGTGATAGGAGTAAGAATATGTAATGTAAATCCATGCTAAGTGGTATATCTCCTTTTTACGTATAAAAATTAAATAAAATGTTGTATCTGTCAAAAACATTTACTACAAGAATAATCAAAATTGTGAAAGACTGATTCGGTTCAGGTCGGTTCAATTTTATTGAACGGGAGTGTATTTACTTCCAAGCGGAATTAAAAATAGTTCCTACTACTAATATAGTAAATAGTCCTTTTTCATAAACCTTTGCTGTTAAATATTAAATTGTATGATAGTGCATGCAAATTATCATTATATTTATTATTAAGAACCACAATTTGGAGAACAAGGACACACATAATATAATAGGGAATATGCATGAAAATTTTTTTTCACTTGAATTGAAGCATGTTTACTTGACAAATATCAAGGTAAAATTACTTTTTAAATAACTTTAAAAATAAGCGAGATTTGAATGATTGAAATTCCCGATTAGACAAAGAGGGTGATAGCCCTCTTGATATGTTATGTGACGTCATATTACACTTTCACCATTTAAAATACACGTAAAACTCCGTTTTTAGTATTTTTGCAAAAAAGAGACAGATAATAATCTTTAAAAGCTTATAGCTTCCTTGATATTTGTCAGATTTTAATTTCGTTTTTAAATATTATTACAGTATTAACAGTATTTTCATATTCTGAAAATAAATGTGAAAAAAAATTTTCATGCATATTCCCTATTGGAGTTGAAAATATTTTCAGGTCTATGACAATACTTAATATTGTTTGGTATTATGTAGTATGAAAACTATTTGAAGAACTAAACTTAAATCTGATTTTGAAGACAAATTGGTTTCGTTTATTCGTGCAGTATTTCACGTTGCGAACGAAGAAGCAGCGAGCGGTGAGGAGTTAGAGGAGAGAGAATCGATTTGTTGAATGATTTCCGACAATATTTTATTTGACGAATGAGGATGTAAACACACACACACATATATGCATGCATTCCACTGTTTTTTTTTTTATTCCCTCGACATCAAATCGGTTTTAAAAATAAAATAATAGCATATATTACGTTTTTCTTTCCAATAAAATTTGTTAGAAAGACACATACATTCTTCTTTTGCAAATCCAATCTTGTGTAAAATTGGATAAAAACTGAGAATGTGGTAGTTATTGTTTTCTAGTTTCCACATTTATATGAAGTATCTTCATTCGGCTGGACTGCCTCATTTAATTTGAAGATTCAAATTGATAAAACAAGTTATGGTGTGAGATTTTCACAAGCAAGGAATAACAATGAATATCATCAAATCAAACTACAATAGCGACAATAGTAATATTCATTGTTATAAGTAAAATTTCAAATTCGCCCCAATTACCTAGATCAGTTTTTATATTATAAATACGTATTTCGAGTATAAAGTAGTCATCAATAGTATAAATTACCTAGTCGTAATTTACTCTTTGACAATTAGAAATAGATAGAAAATCGAAATCAATAGACAAAGGTCTATTTTTGGAGTCGGTGTCAGCATAGAGAAATTCACATAACTTTTTGACACCGCCTCCAAAAATAACAATAATTGTACATATATATTTAAAATTTTTTGCTTAGGTGAACTAAAATTGACACAAGAATATGCAATTATTTTTTTACCTTTTAGTGCATTTTTTGTTATAGAATATTTGATTTTTGAAGTCGGGTTTCCATTTTGTCAAAATAGGTCTATTTCTCGCTTTTTAGTGACTTTGATTTGTCTAAATATGGGTAGACCTACTAAACGACCAATTAATTTTTAGTGCATTTTTTTATAACACATTTTTTTTATCAGTTTTTTTTTTTTAGTGCATTTTTTATAACCGATTTTTAATTTTTTTTACAAGCATTTTGTTTTTTTTTTGTAAAAAATTTTTTTGAAGTCGGTTTTTAAAACAATTTTCTTATTTTCCCATTATGAATGAGTATATCCTTTAAAAAAAAAAATTTCGCAGAAATCGGTTATCACATATAAAATGAGGGTTTTCCTCGATATCCAGGGGATCCCTTCATCAGAATGCGATTTGGTGACAATGGGATCAATCGGAAATCAAACTCTTTAAAAGACAAACTCTTTCTGAGGTAACAAATATTAAAAAAAAAAAAAAAATACAGACGAATTGAGAACCATCCTCCTTTTTGAAGTCGGGTTAAAAAGTAACTGAGTATTCTTTCAGTGGATATATTAGCATCTGTATTAATGATAAAATTAGAGCTTAAGGTATTTGTCGTGATACAATATTGTCAAAAAGTTGTGAAGCATATAGTATGATAGAAGGAACGTATAGCATACTAAGCCATAATTTTAGTCTAAGACCGTACGGCAGACAAGTTACACATACGATACTTGTTTATACGTATATACAAATACTACCTAACATTTTTATACGTTTGAAACCGGCAACGTAGCCGGCACGTTTATTTATTTATAAAATGCTTCACTTTGCGTTGTTATAACTAAACAATTAAAACGGTCAATAATTCTCGTATTTGTTTTAAATACGGAGAACAAATCCAATAATTCGACATTTTACGTTACCAACTCTGAAATTCAAAAAAATTTTTAATCCTAAATTACCATCGGCAAACACTGTTTACATCAAAAACAGATAATTAAAAGAAGAACCGTAGTGTATGTGACTGTTTTTGATATAATAATGACAATTTACCGCCGAAGTCCGATAATATCCTTGATATGAACGTCCACGACTCTTTCAATATGCTGTATAAGGGCTATACATAAATTTTGTTCTCTAATGACTGTATATAAATCTTAGTTTTGAAGAAAACTTAATTAATTTTTGTAATTAATAATGAAAAAACTAATTAGTATTATTATCATGTACTACTATAAAATTGCATTATTGTCTGATATTATTAATAAATAAATAAATTAACGGTTGGTACCGTGATGTCGAACAGTATAGACGGGTTTTTAATTGCTGAATAGATTTTTTTTAAATTTTTATTAAAAACTTAAATAAAGTGATTAATATAAAAGTGTAATTGTGTTGTATAAAAATTCTAATAAATAAGTGTTTTTTTTACACATTAAAAAAAATAAGCATCTATATTAATAACTAGCTGAATTCCCCGGCGTTGCCCGTGGAACTCCAAGATTTGCTCCGGCACTTTTGGTGTCGATAGCGTACTACTGAATTATCCAACTTTATTATTTTTTACCGGCACTTCCGCTATCAGAATAAAAATGTTATTTGGCTTCCCAGAACCTCCACCTTTTTACACCTCGGGCTACATTATTGGAGTTTCCCTAATTTTTTTGAAAATATAATATAGCCTATGTGGCCCGGAGATAGTGTAGCTTCCCAACGGTGAAATAATTTTTTTAATCGGCCAAGTAGTTTCGGAGCCTATACAATGTAAACAATCAAATCTTTCCTCTTTAAAATATATTAGTATAGATAAATTTTAAGCTTAAGCCATTCGAAATAAAAATTTACAATCTCATAAACGGTTGGTTAGTGGCCCAATCGGTTTATGCTTGATCTCAGTTGATTGTGTAAATGCAAAACTGAGTTCGATTCTAACGAATGGGTTTCATTTTTTTTTTTAATGATCAAATAGTGAATGTTTTACACCATATTTGGAGTAGAAGTTTTTAGATAAATAAATTAATAGAAAAATTGTTTACCAGCAAAAATATCAAAATAAAGTTCTTTGGTGAAACTGTCACCAAATTAGCAACGAAAAACATATTCTGAGACAATATAAGAGTAATTTTAATAAGAGTGATGTTAACAAGAGTAAATTGAATGAAAATAATTTTAACAAGAGTAATTTCAATAGAATTTCTTATATTTTAATTGATTTTGTTTAATTGTTTATTTATTTTATTTTTGTCTATTGATTTCGATTTTTTATCTATTGCTAATTGTCAAAGAGCAAATTACGACTCGCTAATTTATACTGATAATAACTACTTTATAATCGAAATACGTATTTATAAAACAAAAACTGATCTAGGTATTGGGGCGAATTTGAAATGTTATTTCAAAATCGTTGATCGTCGTTACGATTTAGACAATTACTTTATTATTTGATGTACAATCAATCATCGCAAAAAGTCGGGCTAAAATTCAAAAATATTGTAATTGATTTGTGCCTTATTTATTCGGATTTCGGAAAAATGTTTCGAATAAAAGTTGTTATTATATTTATAAAGAACATCTTTTATCCGAAGCATGTTTTGGAAACCGAATAAATAAGGCACAAATCAATTATAAAATAACATCAAGTTTTGTGGTCCATAGTACAATCCTCAGATATATTTAGATAATTTCTATTTTGAGTGCGTACAAATGCCAATTCAATAAGTAAAAAGATCTGGTTAGAAAAACTCCATGTTTAATATCCACTGCGTAACAAAATTCTGAAAACGGAGTGTCACTGATTCATAGTATCTAATTTTGTCTAAAAATATTCAAATTGACTTGAATTCGGGTATAGTTAGTACACAAACATTATAATATAAATATAAAAATCAATATTTTATTAATTATTCAAAACCAAACAACCACACACACTATTTGCCTCTAGCCAAACAGGATTTTTTAAGGGTTTAACATAATGGTAATAATAATATAAATAATATGAGTGAATTTAGAAATATGATACTCAATTTATCGTTTACACAAAATGCATATTAAAATTTTTTAAGGATGTACGAGCACTATATAGTCCATGATATAGTCCATTTATAAAATTCTTCAAAATTTTATTTAGTACATTCATAAAAGTCCGCAATAAAGTTTATTATTTTCGATATGACGGGCCTTAAAAAAATATATTTAAGAAAAAAACTGAGATTTCGGGTAATTAAGCTACCACCGACAGAAATTAAGTTTGCCCGAAATCTCAGTTTTTTTTTCTTTTAAATATCTTTTTTTATAGGCCCGTCATACCGGAATTTTATTAGATCAATCTCTTTATTAATATTTCTTTTTCCTATTGCGTAGTTTTTTTTTATTCGTCTTATTTTATTCCAAGTGAAAATTATCAAAATATGCCGACGTTAAAACTCGAACTTTAGCATTAAATAATTAATTCAAGATCCTCGTAACTCCCCACCCTCTGAAACTTTTATAATTGATTTATATGCACTTCAACTACATGTAAAAAAAATCAAGCCTTAATCTTTGTGAAGTTCCAGTGCTCGTACATCCTTAAATAAAGTATTTGCTTTTTTTATACGCTATTTTTATGTTAGTAGTGTTGTGTTGGTTTTCCGATTTGTTTTTTTTAGGCAGGGAGAGACGACAACTGTTTGTAATAAAAATTAATACTTTTTTAAAATTGTTTTTTTTTGTTTTGTATGGTTTTAAATTTATATATCCTTTCATTTTTAAAATATGTGTTGAAATTTATATTATATTAATAAATGCATTTACAATACGATATCGATTTTTTAGTTAGTTTTTATGTCTATTAGTTTTTATCTCTATATTTTTTAGTTTTTATTTTATCTCTGATATATATATATATATATATATATATATATATATATATATATATATATATATATATATATATATATATATATATATTATCCTGCCCTTTGTCACACATTTATCCATCCCCTCCCTCCATTGTGTATCAGAGCAGATAGTATTAAAAAGTGAATGCATGCGAACACAATGTAGTTAGAGTTAATACTGAAACTGAACTCTATAGACAGAGATATTATAGAGATCATCAGTGACTAATTCAAGTCGCAACCAAAAGTAATAGAGAATTGGTTCGTAATTCGGTACAATAGTTGGGATTTATGAAATCAATCGATGATTAATGCATCAAATGAAATTTTTTCTTTTAATTTCAATAATCTATATTTTGTATTCAAGTGATAATCACTTTCAATCAATGTGTTAAACTTATTATAATACTTTCAACAACGTATATAGTTGATGAATAGAGTTCAAGCAAATACGTTTAGAGAAATGATTAATTTTAAGTGGTTACTTCTTTTTCTCAAGATACCCCCCCCCCCCCACTGCATTCACTTGGCCGATGTCTATTTTCAAAAGAGAAATGATGTATTTACTCTGAGGAAATTAACGCAGCGCCTGCGTATTTTTTTTAAAATATCTTTTATACACTAAAACAAAAAGTATTTTTGAAATATTGAATTGTGACGTCGCGATTATGGAAACCCCATAGCCCCGCATTTCACAGTTAGTCATATTTACGCAGAAACATCCCACTCTCCTTTCACAGGTGTGGACGTCCCCTAATAAGAAGAAAAATACCTTGAAGGTTCATAATCTCGAAGTTAAAAAGGTTAGAAATATTAGCGAAATAATTTTTTTTTTTCGGTTGTTAAAAATAATATAATTACTTAGAAACAGATTTTCAAAAATAAAAGCTAAGTTCAAGGACATAAACAGTTTCTCTAAATGTGACATCACAATTAAATTAATTGTTTGTTTCAAATTAATTAAGGTTGATCGGACACATGTAAAATTGGCAATGTATAGATAAAAATCTGAATTTTTGATATGTTACTTAATTGCTAACTCATACGTATAAAATAATTTTTTGAAAAAATCTGACGAAGGGTTTTCATGTAATTAAACGTTAAAAATTGGAATTTTATCATGTTGTGAATAGCAAATATTGAATGAACGCATACATTTTCGATAATGTTGCTCCACCTTCGATAGATTAAAAAGTAAAAAACTTCTACTTTTATAAATTAAATCTCGTACATTACGTTAAAATTTAAAAAAAAATATTCTGACGATGACTTTTGTAAATATCGTAATTAAAAAAAAAAAAAAAAAAAAAAAAAAAAAAAATACAGACGAATTGAGAACCATCCTCCTTTTTTGAAGTCGGGTTAAAAAGATAACAAATTCATAAAAATTTTCGTCCGCCATACTTGAATAGAGTCAAAAGACGATTATTTATTATTTTTAGTAAATTATAAATTTAAATAATTAATTCACAGATTAAAATTTTTAATTTCTGTTAAAAAGATTTGCTGTTTATTATGATTTGCTGGGTATTGTCCGGTCAACCTTAATATATTATCTATGAAAATATTTTTATAAAATGATAAATAAAAATGCAATGTTGTATAAATTAATGTACGGTGAGGAAATTAAAATCGTTTATGATGAATAATCACGGTATGACGAATAATTCACATTCTTTAGGAAATTTACAAAGTAAATTATCGTAATTTATCTGAATATTTATATCAAATCATACCACTGAATATGATGGAATAGAAAGTGCGTATCTGAAATTTACCACCCTCTTTCAAAAGAATGCTCACACATGTGTATAAATTTCCATGTGCATCGTTATCAGGTTTGACTATAATTCTAATCTCATTATGTTGTTCTAAAATAAGTTGTAATCTTTTTTTTTTATGATAAAATATTTTTTATCATAATATAAACATTAAGATTTGATGTTAGAGTAAAAGAAACTTAAAATAATTGAAAAAAATAAAATTTTTTTTAAAATGATGGAAATATAAAATATAAATAAAATAAAATGCATTTTCTCTTGATAAATTGAATTCTTTTAAAATTGAATTTAACTAAATAAATAATTTAATAAAATCATGATTTGCTTTTAGACTTTTAGAAAGACGAAGTACACACGTACCTACTTGAAATTGAATAAATCATTTATCTACTTGTAATGACATCATCTTTACTCTTAAGTTGAGTTTAAGGTCAAAATTAAAGGTAACATGTTTTGCTTAAGGTGGTTCACTCGTGACAGTCAAAGCAAAAAAATTACAATATAAAGATTATCAAAGATAACTATTTGATTATCTCTTTCTAGATGACAGGTTATTAAAACTAAATTTGCAGTAAACAAAAAAGAGGTAAATTGAAATTAAACATAGTTTAACTACGCGGCGATTATAAATACGGCGAGCCGAATGAATCAGTTCTCTGAACTACGCGGAGTATTTGAAAGAATCAGACTGAAGTTTGACGCAAATTTCTAAACTGTTGATTGGAATTAGTTATCACTTGAACAACAACAAAAAAACAATATTGAAAGAAATAAAAAATTTTATTTGATGTATTAATCAACGTTTTATTAAGCAGTTTTGCTTTAACGGAACAAATGTCTATCAGTTTGGGTTGCGACGTGAATTAGTCACTTTTCTCTATTCTATTTATGTCTACAAAGTTCAGTTTCTCTGAATACATGATGTTCGCCTACTCTCACTATACATAATTACAACTAGATGATAAATATATATTTTGGTTTGATAACAATATACGAGGTTTGTCCGAAAAGTATCCGATCTGCTTTTATATCTTCGCGCCAGAGTGTTCGAGCGACCTCTGCGAGGAATGAAAGTCAACAGTAAAGCCTCACGAACTTATCGGTTACTCGCCGACACCTAAAGGACGTATAGTTCATGCGCAGCGTATATTTGTTTACAAAGCTTTTTTTACTTTCGTCGGATTTTGTTATTGTTATAAAGGACTGAAAGATCAGATCAACGAATTTGCATCAAATTTTGCTTCAAACTCGGCAAAGCTAGTTTGGAAACTATTCAAATGATGCAGAAGGCCTTTGAGGATGAGTGTATGGGCAAAATACAAATAAAAGAGTGGTAAAATCGATTCAAAAGTGGCCGCACATCTGTTGATAGTAATCCTCGTTCTGGCCTATCTTCGACGACAACAACACCGGATAATATCGAGCGCGTGTGACTTGCGATTAAAGAAGATCGACATTTAACTGTGCGCGAATTAGAAGATGATCTTGGAATACCAAAAACTACAATTTGAGAAATGTTAACTTCAAATTTAGAAAGTGGAAATGGTGGGATCGGTGGGAAATTTCATCGAATCTTGTGCAGCAGTTTTTATGCAAATCATCCGATGGGAACACTATCAAAAACTTCACTGTATGGAATAACAGATAGTTTTTAAGAATTATGTAACCATTGCCAAATAAAAAGTAATTAAAAAGGAGCTAGTTAGTAATGGATTATGTATTAAGATTTCCGTTCTAATTCAAACATAAATAACTACATATTTTACTTTTCCTGTTTTATAAATAAACTAGCACTGCCCGTCGCAGCTTAGCCCACGAAACTTGTAATTGTACAGACCTTATATTACTTAGTATTTAAGTAAATATACTGAATGTTTATGCAAAATTTGAAGTAGATTGGACCAAGGAATCCCAATAACCGTTGTCCCATACAAACTTTGCCTCCGTTTTTCACCCCCTTAGGGGTAGAATTTCGGAAAATCCTTATCGGATGCCTAACGTCATACATAGAACACACCCTCCAAGTATCAGGTCTCTACGATCAGCGGTTTAGGCTGTGCGTTGATCCGTCAGTCATTCAGAACAAAGCATTTTATATGTATAGATGATTGAAGTATTTTTGTTAACGTATTTCCGTTCGTTCAATTTATATGTGTTCAATATTCAAATTTAAAAAAGATTATGTGAGTGCGCCAAAAAAAATCCCCATCGAAATGGGCGAAGGGTGAATCTGATTTACGGTTAAAAGTAAATATTACATTTTGTAATATTTGGTTTGTTTGGCGTCGACTCAAAATTATTTATGTTAGTGTAGGACTTAGACTAAAAAGTTACTTTTTCATTGTTTTCTTTCTTTTTTCGAAGGTTTAATTTTTGTTACAAAGTTGATATTTTTTGCTTTTCAGTTACTTTCTTCTTTCGTCGGTTCTATTTTTGGTTAAAAAGTTTTTATTGTTGTAATGATTACAAACTTTAGGTAAAAATAACATAATCTATTTACAAAACACGAGCAACAACAAACATTTGATCTGTACGATTGCATAAATGTTTAATGAACCCACTGTACGTACACACACAATTTATTAATTATAATGAAATTCTCATGCTTTAATAGCTTTAATTAAAATAAATAAAATATACAGCGTGAATAATGTATATTTGTCATTATGGTGTATTTAAACAGAGTTTACTTCACAAATTTTTTTTGAAGAACTAACAAGGAATATTTGTACTTACAAAACAAGCGTTTCAAAATTCTTAAGTTAGTGTTTCAGTTTTAAATGACAAAATTGAGATTTGTTGGGTTTTTTGTTTCAAAAATTGTAAACTAGATGATGTCTTCTTTAATAAGATCATTTTGAAATCTCTTTTCATAAACAAAATTCCTAAGAAGTTTAAAACTCTAATTAACTCAAAATAATAAAAATATATTCTTAAAACAAATCTGTAGACAGGGTTAGTTCTGTACATGGAAAATAAATGATAATAGATGCCGAAAAACTTATTTTATCTCTATTAGTCTGTTTATTTATTAAATCGCGTCAAAACGCTTGAGCCGATTTCAATGAGGTTTTAGATACATCATGTCTTTACTACCTGTCGCGCTATATTTGTTTTGTTTGTGACGTCATCGTACTAGTGTAGGCGCATACACGTGAATGGTTACGAATTAGCTTTGTGTAAAGTTATAAATTGCTAAAGACAATGACAATATTCGCCGGCATGTTAGCGACAATTGGTATTAAATTGAAAATTAGAAAAAATTTAATATTTCCTATATGATTCGTAAATATGCTCGGAAAACGCATATTAGATGAAACCTCACATCGTAAGGAAGCCAATGAGCCAAACGTGTCCAGTGCAGAATGAGTTACGGCAGCGTCGAATAGGAAATGAAAAAACGACACAAAGCGATTACGAAGTATCACTTTCGAACATCTACGGTTTATGTGCAGGACGTTTTCATAAGAAATCTACGGTTCGAATATACAACTGCGCCTTTCTTCTTTTTAAACAGCCTCTGTATATAATTACAAATAAAACACTATATATATATATATATATCTATTTTTCAGTGAATAAAAAACGTTCACCCAATATAATAAATATAAATATTGTTTATATTTTTTTAAATATTTATTTATCATATTGAATTGTGTAAGCGACCTAGTTTTAACATCAATTTATTAAAACCTTTTTGATAATCGATTACTAACTAAATTTACTATAATATACTGTATACATACTATATTAAAATACTGCTAGTATTTATACGATAGTAGTAATAGGGGGTATATATATGTAGGTAAGTACTATACTGCAAAATAAACTATTATCATAATACTTATTCGCTTCTGGGTATGTCACCGAGTGTTCGATATAAAGGGTTACGTATTTTTATTAACTTAACTAACCAATGTTTCACAAATTTTATGGTTCTGTGCTTGACTGTTGATACAAGCTGAGTCGTTAGGCCCGCCACAAATTGAACTGATCCCACGCAAAGATAATTTCAAACCACCATTCTTATACCATTCATCAATATACAGTTAACAGTATATTGAAACGAGATCACCTCACGGCACCTTATCACGTACAATATAATTTTGTATATTGTTCAAGACCAAACTAGTTTTCCTTGGCCAAACAATAGTGCTCTTCTCAGTCCGATGGTGTAAGACGTGAAAACTTCTTTCAGCGCAACAGTTTTTTTTAAGTAGGGTAATGAATGGATTTGAGCTGCCACGCCTCACGATTCAGTAGATAATTGATACACAGTTATAAAGTGTACATACATCATATACATTTACATATAGCATGCATAGACTGTCTTTAGTCCGTTTTGAAGGTAAAATATTAATTAATTAATTATTTGTTCTTATTATAGTTAGATATATCGTACTCATTTTGTTTTTTAAGATTGTTTTACATTAAAGTTTTGTTTCATGGTTTTATTATTATTATAACAACGTACATTGTTATCATAAATATTTGTTAATACACAGTACTATCATTTTGAATTTATACAATAATGTATAAAGCATCAAAAAGTTGATTTTATCCTTCAATTTAATGGCTGATAATCGAAACATTCTTTAAAAGTTTTTTTTTTTTTAATTTGAAGTGAAAATTTTTTGGACACACCGAGTTCATATTTATATTAGTTGGAATCGATTGCACTCGTGATTTCACTTCGATTGTATAGTCACTATTGCCATTATTTACTCATTTTTTTCCGCGACTATTAAAAAAAAAAATTTTAGTTCTGTATCCCGAATGCAGTGTACAATCTTTTCGGTTTGAGCTTTCGATCAATCGATAAATCAGTAATTCACTATATAGAATTGACTAACTTTTGTTTTCAATTTTATTTTATATGAGTCAACTTAAATATAAAATTTGCTATTGCCATGAAGTCTCCTTTAAAGAAACACCCAGTATACTACACTACAGAATGTAGGGATCATTAAATACAGTTTTAGTTTTAGAGTTAGAATAATCTATATTACATAACGTACAAATATAAGCCATTCATATTAGTACAGAGCATATATGAATGATATTGCACTTCGATCACTATTACCAAGTTCAAAAATAACTACAATCATATATTGCAATTTATATCATTAAGGTTGATGGGATAGTAATTGTTATTTATAAAAAAAAATTTTATAATTGTCTTTTTAAGGTTGTTGTGAAACTGGAAAGGGTAAGTAGGGGTGGTGAGTTTATACTATACTAAATGCATTGGTATCTCATCCATTGCCAACTCTAAATAAGTAAAAAATTTGCAATTAAATCGTTTCAAATAGATAGCGTGCCTAGTAGTTTTTCTTACGGAGCCACGGATATGGATGAAAATTTGAACTTTGGTTCTGATTTTGATTGGCAAAAATTAAATTTCTAATTCAAAATTTGTTTCATTCTTAGTGGTTCACCCTGTATATATAAGATATACATTTACAAGTAAGCAAAGAAAATTTCAAATAAATTGGTAAATTCCTTTTTTTTGTCTTTGTTAAATCTTTCACGTATGTTCGTTTTTTAACGACTAAAGACATATCAGTATTAATTTCAACTAGTGGAGGTTGTTGTTAGTTTGTTAACCCGACTTCAAAAAGGAGGATGGTTCTCAATTCGTCTGTATTTTTTTTTTTAATGTTTGTTACCTCAGAACTCCGTCATTTATTAACCGATTTTGAATTTTTGTTTTAAAGAGTTTGATTCCCGATTGGTCCCATTGTCACCAAATCGCATTCTGATAAAGGGATCCCCTGGAAATCAAGGAAAACTCTCATTTTATATGTGATAACCGATTTCTGCGAATTTTTTTTTTTTTTTTGAAAGGATATACTCATTCATAATGGGAAAATAAGAAATTTTTTTAAAAACCGACTTCAAAAAAATTTTTTACAAAAAAAAACCGACCCCAAAAAAAAAATTTTTACAAAAAAAAACAAAATGCTTGTAAAAAAAATTGAAAATCTGTTTTAAAAAAATGCACTACAAATTTAAAAAAAAAAAAAAACGGATAAAAAAAAATGTGTTGGTCGTTTAGTAGGTTTACCCATATTTAGACAAATAAAATCAGTTATAGAACTTCAAAGTCACTAAAAAGCGAGAAATAAAACCTATTTTGACAAAATGGAAACCCGACTTCAAGAATCAAATATTCTATAACAAAAAATGCACTAAAAAGTAAAAAAATAATAGCATATTCTTGTGCCTATTTTAGTTCACCTAAGCAAAAATTTTTATTTATATATGTACAATTATTGTTATTTTTGGAGGCGGTGTCCAAATTTTATGTGAATTTCTCTATGCTGACACCGACTCCAAAAATAACAATAATTGTACGTATATAAATAAAAATTTTTGCTTAGGTGAACTAAAATAAGCACAAGAATATGCAATTATTTTTTTACTTTTTAGTGCATTTTTTGCTATAGAATATTTGATTTTTGAAGTCGGGTTTCCATTTTGTCAAAATAGGTTTTATATATTATATATCGTTTCATGTATGAGATAGATATCAATGAGATTAACTGTAGTATGGACAAAGATAACAATATATAGCTCGGTTGGCTTCATCTTTATTTGTGTAGCATGTGTATTATAATATGGACACATTATCATTTCTTAAGGATGTAGCTACTGCACTTAATGCTAAAGCTACTATGATAATATCAAAACGATTTACTAAGCCGTTTAAAAGCTATCGCAATTTAAAACAAGTGTAATTTTACACGTGTTCTTATAGAGATTTGTTCACTCTGTCCCAAATTTCCAAATTAAATAACTTGAACAGCTGTAAAGTCTTTGACATAAAAGAACACTTCACATGAGCTAGAAACATAAAATTTTTCGAGGAAAATTTAAATTATAAGCTCTTTTGATTCTCGGGGACTACCTAAGACGGTGTTCAAATTTTGCAAATGTGAAAAAATTAGAAAACAAAACTACACGCCGTTGTTTATCTTATCGCAGAGTGTCAGAAAATTGTATGAAAAGGTCTAAAAGCATATCGCCAGAAACTTTTAAGGTTGTTGTGAAACTGGTGAGGGAAAGTAGGGATGGTGAGTTTGTCCTATACTAAATGCATTGATATCTCATCCATTGCCAACTCTAAATAATTAAAAATTTTTCAATTAAATCGTTTCAAATAATTTAATTTTTGTAAAAAACATATATATTTGTAAAAAAAAAACATATTTTTTAAAACTTAAATCCTAAATTTCATTTTTTCGAAGTTTTAATAATTAAAAATATGTTTTTATGTATTTCAAAACAGTTGCATGGTGATAAAACTAGATAAAAATAAATATAACTAAAAATAAAACTAGATAAAAATAAATAAAACTAGATAAAAATTAAAAAAACTAAAAATGAAACTAGATTTAGAACATTTTTCGATCTACAAATTTAATTATCTCAGTAACAAAAAACAAGATTAATTTGAAATTTGGTCCAGGTATTTATAAGACTTTGATAATTATTATGACAGTTTTTCATAACACTGACATATCTAGTTGTCGAGATATAGATTTTTGTATTCATGTTTTTACCGACAAGTCCATTTAACCTATGTAAAAATCTGTTAAAAATCGTAACTTTAACATTATTTTACTCAAAAACTAAAAACAGGATCAACTTCAAATTTTGACAGGATATTTTTTATTATTGAATTAATAAGAATAAAAATAAATTGAAATTTTTTCATAACAACCTTAAGTTAACGTTTTAAATGACCATTGAAACATTGTCTCTATTATAATATTTGAACTATATTGTATATTTCTCAATACATGCGAGAAATAATCAAAATAAATACACAAAACCAGTATTTATAATATTTATTAAAGTGTTTCTAAATATGGTATTGGGTAGATTTATATTTTACAATTATTATAACATGATTGTTTTAAAAACTTTTTTTTAGCATAATAAATACAATACTGTTTTCAAAATGACCGTTTTTATTTCCTTCGTTATGTCTGCTGTACGTCATCTTTCATGTGATCTCTGCTCATATAGAACTCATTCATACAATGTCACTCTCGGTACAACACCATGGAAAAAAATCTTTAAGGTATTTGTCGTGCTAATTGGCATAATTATAGAATGTTGCAAATTTTTCCACACTTATTAAGGGTACTATACACTCATTACACACTCACAGTTTATATTTGAAATTGATTGACCGTTTCAAACTCGAGAAAAACTTAATGAAGTTCGAATAATTAACATGGGAAACAATGGAGACTTCACATTTTAAGCAGTATTTCTACCAGTTTTTTATTTTTAATAAAAAAACGACACGTAAGAATCTTTTAAAAAATAGCTATATATTATTGGATTTGTTCTGCGTATTTAAAAAAAAAAAAACAAACAAGAATCATAGACCGTCTCATTGTTTAGTTATAACAACGCAAAGTGAAGCATTTTATAAATAAATATACGTGTCGGCATACAGAACAGATACAACTTGACAACACTGTACGTCACCACACATTGTACTATATGTAAAGCACTATATGTAAACAAACAGTATATCAACTGGCGGAAAATAAATAACGTTGCCGGATTGCAACTTATAAAAATGTTAGGTAGGTATCGTATGTGTAACGTGTTTACCGGTACAGTTTGGACTAAAAATTATGGATTTTTATGCTATATGTTCCTTTATTTTTACTATACGCATACGTTCCACAACTTTTTGACAATAATGTATGACGGCAACTTTTATGGTTTATGCATAAGCACGCAACGTGATCTAGTATCGGAATTACCACAATTTCATAACACTAAGGGATTAGTCAAAACAGATTCATGGTGTTAGATATGACATGCCAAAAATACCCTGAAGAGTTTTTCCGTATAAATCAATCAATAAAAACTTCCCACAGTTGAAAAGTTTCTCGAGTTTTTTGACAATATTTTTTTCTTTATTACACATCATTATTTTGTCTGAAGATGGAATTGTGTTCCCAAAACTATAGTCATGGTAAAAATATTTTTTATGATAATTTCAAATATAGTGTCCAAAAGGAATGAAATTTGGTTTGTCTCCAAACCAAAATTCGTTAAGGCCAAATTCGTTAACGAACAATATCGGTCAACGGGAAAATGCGACTTTAATGTATAATCATTATTATTATAACTGTCGTCTTGGTAATTTGGTTTCTTGTACGTTATGAATTCCGCACTTCCCGATAATTCACTTAATTTCTACGTAGCTCCTACGTAACGATTTTTTTAATCACATTTCAATAAGGTTTTATTAATAAATTAAGCTTCACACACTCAACCAATATAAAAAAGACCAAAATTAGGAATAGTAAACTTTTATGATAGCAATTCTTTTCATAAAAAAATAAATAAATAAATAAAATATACTTGAAGAAGACTCATAAATTTATGGGTTTGTTTATTTTTTAATAATGAAAGTAACTGGATCAAATAAACATTAAATCCTTTGAAAACAATTTCCAAAACTTATGTTATCAACAAACAACAACAATTTCACCTTAACAAAAATAAACTTTTATAGCTGACATATTCATGTCACAAACATTAATATTTTAGAACATACAGATTTGTAGAAGATGCTATATCAGATGTACAGTTTAATACACAAAAAAACGAATCATCTTCAAATATTATTATTTAGAATATTAATCAATATGTCTAATTATTTGTTTCTAATTAAAAAAACTAGCAGAAAATAAGTGAAAATATTAATACTTGGTATTTACTGAGTTTACGAAAAAGTGTTTCAAACAAAAGTTGTTTATTTTGAAAAAAGGAACATTTTATGTCGTTAAATTTTTGTTCTATCTCTTACGGTTTCAAATATGGATATTTACCCTCGCGTGCGGTGTGATTTTGCCCATTAACAAACTTGACATCACTTTTTAACTCTTTGGTATTTACACAAAATTTCAGCTGGTTATCTATATTAGTTTTAAATGTTATCGTATTGAGGGACGGATGGATGTGCAGAAATGAACAATATTTTATGAACACCTACACTAGTTTTTTCTACGATCAATATTATCAACCTTTACAAAGTCGGGACTAAACTTAATATAATCTGGTATATATCATCTATACCGGGTATAAAATCGCTTCGGGGGGCATAAAGATAGAAGAAAACACAAAATATAAAATATCTCTCTTAATATTGGAACAATCGAAAAATGTATAAGGAGTAAAGTTGTAGAAAATCAAGTTTGCTATAATTCATTACCTGATCATTTTTCTCAAACTTGAATGTGAACAGAGATATTTAAAATTTTAACTCTTAATCTTTAATTGTAAACATTTCTGTAAATATTAGTGTAACAGAAAAATGATAAGAAACAAAATTACAGTAAAACTAAGTACCTAGAACATAATTCCTGATAAATTTTTCAAATATTAAGGGATATATGTCAAATTTTGTGTTTCCCCTTGCCTCTAAACGCCCTTTCCCCTCGTATGATTTTACCCATTAACGAACTTGACCTTTTAAATATCAAAAGCGCCTCAAATACCAAATTTCATTCCAATCGGAATAAAACTGTGATCACTAGAGAGTCCACAGACACATAAACTTATATGTAAATATATATGATGTATACAAATTTTAGTTGTTATAGTTTTCTAGTTAGTAGGATCGATGGACATTTGAAGAAAATTCTATTCCTTCTTTTGGAGGAAATTCGCTAAAAATAGATTCAATTTTTTTTTTGGTGATGGAGTGTACATATGACATACATGATAATTAAAACATGTAATTAAATTCTTATTTGGAAATTAATATAATATAGGTTTGAGTACGTTTTGATAACTTTTCCAATTTTTATGTACAGTGTATAATATGAATGATGTTTCCCTGAAGCAAGTTCTAACCAAAAAATAAGCATAATAAAATTTTGTGATGTTATTATAATCTGGAATTTCTGTTTTTTACTGTTATAATCAAATTATTGGAAGGAAAACTATACTTGCTGTTCACGGTTGTAGATGGTGTGATTTAGTAATTTGATAAGGGGTTTTTGGAATCTTTAATTGTTTATAACTTTTGTAATTGTTTATGTGCGGGTTTGGAATTTTTGCACATTATTTTAGACGTCAAAACGAGTTCAACGAGCTATCTCGCACCGTATTTTAATTAGCAGTTGCAAGAATTAACACGTTTTTTAATTTGTTGACTAGACTATTTGTTAAAATGGTGACAACAGTAACATTCGCAATTATAAGAGAAAAATAAGGGATATTTCTTTTCTATAGGGAAAAAGTGGTCAGTAGATAAAAAGAAGTAAACATTAAATACTATAAGTTTACTTATAGTATTTATGATCTGTCCATTTAACTAGTATTAAGAGAGATAAGATATTAAATTCCAAACTTTGTGTTTCCCCTTCACACTCATACATATTGACGTTAATACGCTTCGATTGACACCCTAACGAAGTCGATATCATTCTTGGTTCACAATGTCTACGAATCACGAACGTACACATACACATCTGTTCAAAAATGGTGTTAATAGGCTGTTAGTGACCTCAAAATGTGGAAAAATGATGAAAATTTTGATATTCGTACCGATTACTATAACTTCACTTTACTGGGAAGTTTATATGAACGAATTCGTTTCCAAGCATGATTCATAGGTTTGAAGAACCTCCAGTGACCTCTATATAACTGGGCAGATTATCCCATGCTCTATACCAGGGGTGGCCACAAGTTATGTGTGTATAAAATTTACTTTTTATCTTAAAAATGTTTCGCGATCGACTTGTACTATTCGTTTCAAGGTACATATGAAAAATTTGTTTAAAAATGAATAGTATGCCTGTTTAAGATTTATTTTTTGCTAATCTATCAATAGCTCGTGAAAAAACAACATAATTATTTAACGGGTCAAAATTAATTCAAATTACCTTCAGATAAAGACAGATTTAGAATTTATTTTATTGTCTTAACATTAATAGGAAGACTGAGTTTGGATGTCGCTAAACAAGGAAGCATAATTAAGTGTATACCCTGATAGATAATAATAATGAGTCTTCAGTATGGGAATTAGTCAGGACAGAACGTTGTTTAGTCTTTGTTAACTTTAAGTATGAAAATGCCGATTCACACAGGTATGCAGATTCGAAACAAGAATAAATATATTCGCTACATTTGATGATATTGGGATATTTTTCTCGGTTGACGTATTTCCAAAAATGTCTTCAAATTTTCTGGTTTGTAAGATTAAATCAGTTTGTAAAATTATAATTTCATTTTTTAATGCCTTTTGCTCCATATGAAATATGTTTGAAATTTTTTGCCTAATGTGTCACACTTAAATCTTTTTTAAAAGGAAAAGATATAAATTCCACAATTTCTTTATTTAAAAAAAATCTTGACCGGTCGATCGCGATCGACATGTTGGCCCTCCTGTTCTACGCCATTATCCCCAATTGAAGCTCCTCAAATAGCTTAGGTACTAATTTTTGCTTCAACACGCCTGCGCGTCATGTATGTATGATACGAATGTTTGTTAATGTATGTGTAGCTGACACATGTATTTCCACTAAACACATAAAGTTTTAGTACCTTAGCTAGTTGAAACGGTTAGACAGTGTTGTCCAGTTATATAGAGGTCAGTGAGAACATCAGTTACAATTAAAATTACTGATATAAAAAAAACTAACCTAACATTAGAATATTTACTTGCTTGGTAGCGACAATCAATTATACACTCGTAACTGTTCGTTTATAAATTTTTAATCGTAATTGGTATGAACTTACACTAGAACACTGATTATTATTAATTTTAAATTATTGATTTTCAGCAGAAACTGTAGAAAACTATTAATTATTATTTTTAATAAAATGTAATAAATGTTGTATTGAATGGGTGGGTGGGTTGTTTGTCGTTACTTGACGATAATCCATTATAATTATTAAAATAAAGTAATCCGGTCAAAAAATAATTTACGGAAAAATATATGATAGTCGATTTTATGATAATCAATTCTTTGAACATTTTTTTTTTTGACAATGATGAATAAAAAGATTTTCGTTAAAGTTTAAATAATTAAATTTTTTTAAATTAACATTTAACACGTTATATTGACTTTAGGGGAATTTATATTTCACCGAAGAAAATAATGGAAATTTGACGGTGAATTTTTAACAATATTTCACAAAATATTGCAGTAGCGGTAAGCATGATGGACTAGATATCCAGAGGTCTGAGGTTCGATCCCTGGATGACGAGTTAATTTTTTCATATAAGTATTTAATTAAAAATTCAATGACATTGGTCTATAAAGTAATCTTCTACAGTTTGTCTTACGTAACCGAAATGGAATTTATGTATATTGTTAATGCTTAATGCTTAAGTGTACACAAATAAATATACATGAATAATAACTTCGACAGAAGTAATACTGTCAAAATAAAAAATAAGATTGATATGAAAAAGTTGGCTTTTATGTCAGAATCGTCTTTGGTGTAGCGGTAAGCACGCTGGACTAGATATCCAGAGGTCTGAGGTTCGATTCCTGGATGACGAGTTAATTTTTTCATATCAGTATTTAATTAAAAATTCAATGACATTGGTCTATAAAGTAATCTTCTACAGTTTGTCTTACGTAACCGAAATGGAATTTATGTATATTGTTAATGCTTAATGCTTAAGTGTACACAAATAAATATACATGAATAATAACTTCGACAGAAGTAATACTGTCAAAATAAAAAATAAGATTGATATGAAAAAGTTGGCTGTTACGTCAGAATCGTCTTTGGTGTAGCGGTAAGCACGCTGGACTAGATATCCAGAGGCCCGAGGTTCGATTCCTGGTTGACGAGTTAATTTTTTCATATCAGTATTTAATTGTATTTCACAAATATTGTTAACAAATTGGAACATAACCCTGTGAACTGTATATTTTTATTAGCTGATCGGACAGGCTTCGCACTGTAATTGTGCTTAAACTATTTATTGTATGGAAAAATGCTTCATATATATTGATAGATTTTTTATATATTGATAGATTATCTCCATCTCGCACGTGTCGTAGATGTATGAAATACAGCCTATAACCTTCCTCAATTAAGGAGCTATTAAACGGAAAAAGAATTTTTTAAATCGGACTAGTAGTTCCTGAAATCAGCGGGTTCAAACATATAAACTCTCTAGCTTTTTAAGTATTACTGTGCTTTGCGAATTTTTCGTAGGTTATAGCTTCCATTGTAGGTTATAGCTCAGAAGGTCGGGTAAAAGCGCGCCAATTTTTAATTATTCACATGGACATATAAAATAACTCCAAACTGATCCAATCAAAGTATATATTAAGCAATGAAACTCTGTCCAAGTTCAATCAGATTACCTTCAACAAATAATTGAGGTTTTCGTAATTTTCTTCGAATATTCATGTAAAATATTTTACATAAATATGTAAATTCCACAAACACATACTTTAAAAATTAACATTTTTAATAAAAATTCCATAATATTAATTACTTGAAATGCATTGTTTAATTATTAACTACACACCGTGGACAGAAACTTTTTATAACAAGCTTTTATTTCAGTTCCCGTGTTAGTTGTCTAAATTTTGCAATCAGATTCTTTGAAATTTTACAAATTCTTTGAAATTTTAACAATTTCATTTCAAACATCTGTAATAGGGAGGGAATATGCATGAAAATTTTTTTTCACATTAATTTTCAGAATATGAAAATACTGTTAATACTGTAATAATATTTAAAAACGAAATTAAAATCCGACAAATATCAAGCAAGCTATAAGCTTTTAAAGATTATTATCTGTCTCTTTCTTGCAAAAATATTAAAAACGGAGTTTTACGTGTATTTTAAATGGTGAAAGTGTAATATGACGTCACATAACATATCAAGAGGGCTATCACCCTCTTTGTCTAATAGGGAATTTCAATCATTCATATCTCGCTTGTTTTTAAAGTTATTTAAAAAGTAAATTTACCTTGATATTTGTCAAGTAAACATGCTTTAATTCAAGTGAAAAAAAATTTTCATGCATATTCCCTATTACTAATTTAAATGTATAAACTCCATATATATGTACTACTAGTACACTGTACAAAATAAAATTGTTATTAATTAAAAAAATTTCAAATTTTTATTAATTAAAATTTCAATCAATTATTTGATTAATGTGTATTAATTTCGTTTGACAGGAAATTTATATTTTAGTTAAATTCAGTATCTTAAGATCATCTAATATTCTGCGGAAACATGTGTTTACTTGAATTATAATTTCTTTAAAATTTAATGACATATTATTAAAAAATTTAAGTAAAAGTGAATGTTTTTAGTTTTTTATATACAAGGTGGGCCAAAAGTAATGTCATATGTGAATCAATATGTCATAGTGTAAATGAATTTACATCATCCATCCTACTTTTGTCAACTAATTCTTTATCTATCTGCAGCATAAAAGTCAAAGCACAGTGTAGGCCAATTTTTGGCCAGTGGACCATCGACAAATTCGGTAAATACAGTAAATTTATAAAACCTAAAAGTTAATAAATATTATTATTTACCATGATAATTTTCGGTATAATGCGGTTATATGGTGAACTATAATATATAGTCTAGAAAGTTAGCAGAGACACGGTAATTATTAGTCACAAAATAAATATATATGGCTTTTTGCAAATTTTTAAAATGCTGTAGCTGAAAAAATTAAATTTGTAACTTTTACTGTATTTTTTAGAAAAACGACAAGCTTTGTATCTCGATACTTAAGCTATTAAGACGGTTTTGAAAGACCCGAAAATAAGTTTTTTTATGAAATATTCAAAAGATCAATTTTTTTTCCTATTTTCATTAGTTTCTTAACTGCTGAAGAAATAACAATATATCCGTTTTCGAGAACTTCAAGTTGGTTACTCAGATATTTAAAAAGATAAAATAAACTATTTAAAAAATTAAGTATGCAGTTGTAGTTTGGCGCTGTCAGCTTTATAGACCTCATATAGAATTGAATTTGATGGATGTTATATATTATGTTGTATACTGAACATAATAATAATAATTGTGGGAGTGTTTGCCGAGCATGCGGGTGTAGATACCTTAAACACCCTCGTTAGGTATTCATTATATGTATTATATAAGTATTTTAATTATGTTGCATTTTATACAAATAATTAATTATCAATTTAATTAAAATCTAAAACACAAAAAATAAACTGTTTATGATGGATTATTTATGTTATTGCATTGGTTAAGATTGTGTGATGGTTAGAACCAGGTATGTTGCGAATATTCGCATCCGCATTCACGGTACATCCGCATAAATTTTAGCATCCGCAATAATCAACGATTTTTGAGGATGCGGATGTTTCTTGTTTTTTTTTTAGCATTTTTGTTTAGCGACATTGCTCTTTATTAAATATAATGCACGAAATTTTAAATTTTCATACTAAAATTTGATTATGATATAATGATTATTAAAAATTATTACCATCTTTTTCCTTTATTCATGTATCTAATTTAATTATCTTTAAAAAAAACTTGACATATAAACCCGCATCCACTTCCGCGGATGTCAAAATTTTCTCATCCGCAAAATTCCTGGTTATAACACAAGTACCTTTCGAAATTTATACTGAGTTATGTTTAGACTGGATTAATATTTTCAAGCGTTACAAACATCGAGGCTAAACTTAATAAACCTTCTATATTTGCATATACTGGGTATAAAAAATAGTACACACAAAAGTTGGTCACCTCTGATATATATATATATGTCATGGAAATCTGAATTTACTTTATAGATCACCGTGCGGCATCCGAAATCAATTGATATCGATTATACATCAATATAAAACCTATTTTGACAAAATGGAAACCCGACTTCAAAAATCAAATATTCTATAACAAAAGATGCACTAAAAAGTAAAAAAATAATTGCATATTCTTGTGCCAATTTGAGTTCACCAAAGCAAAAATTTTTAAATATATATGTACAATTATTGTTATTTTTGGAGGCGGTTTCAGCATAGAGAAATTCACATAACTTTTGGATACCGCCTCCAAAAATAAAATAATTGTAAATATATATTTAAAAATTTTTGCTTAGGTGATCTAAAATTGGCACAAGAATATGAAATTATTTTTTTACTTTTTAGTGCATTTCTTGTTATAGAATATTTGAGTTTTGAAGTCGGGTTTCCATTTTGTCAAAATAGGTTTTATTTCTCGCTTTTTAGTGACTTTGAAGTTCTATAACTGATTTTATTTGTCTAAATATGGGTAGACCTACTAAACGACCAGTTAATTTTTAGTGCATTTTTTATAACACTTTTTTTTTATCCGTTTTTTTTTTTTTTAATAATTTTAAGTTCATTTTTTTATAACAGATTTACAGTTTTTTTTACAAGCATTTTGTTTTTTTTTTGTAAAAATAAAGTCGGGTTAATAAATAAATAACAACTTAATTAATTTAAATAGCCACGCAATATATATTCAAAATGTAATAAAATATTCTATATATGATCAATTAATATAATAATAATAACACGTTTATTAAAGAGCTATTGATATCTAAAATAAAATATTTGTTTGATTTGATACATTTCTGTACATTATTTAACAGTTGGGGTGCAATCAATTGGTTTATGTTTACAACATGTTGGGCACAAGTTTATATTTATAACAAATAAAGTGTGATTTTGAACTATTGAACCTATAATACAGGATTAAATGTGCCCTGAATTTATATAGTGTGGATTAACTTTATAGTAAACTGAGCTGACATTCTGATCGCCCAGTACAATTGACTGCAAAAGTTGATGTTATTTTTTTAAATTTTATCGTTGATTTGTACTTGTATTCATTCAGTTTTCGAGAATAAAAGTTGTTTATCTGAAAAAGTTGTTTTTCCAAAAAAATGCAAAAAAATAACCTCAACTTTTGCAGCCATATGTACCATCGTGTATTACATTTTTTATATAGGTTGTAATCTAATCGAATAGCTGTTTTACACTGAATAATTTAGCTTGCATTTATTCAGTTTTCGAAAAAAAATTCGAATAAAAGTTATTTATCTGAAAAATATGTTTTGCCAAAAAATTCAAAAAAATAACCTCAACTTTTGCACCCAATTGTACCATCGTGTATTATATTTTTATACTCAGTATATTTGTAAACATACAAGGTATATTAAGTTTAGTCCCTACTTTGTAACGCTTGAAAATATTAACCCTTGACACAAATGCTTCACAAAGGTATTCATAAAATGGCCTAATTCGGCCATTTCCGCATGTCCGTCCGCCTGTCTGTCTGTGAACCCGATAACTCAAAAACAAAAAGAGACAACGAGCTGAAATTTTTTTTGTGTATTCTAAAGCAAAAAAGTAAGGTTAAAAAGTAACTTCGTTAATGGGAAAAATCGGAACTTGTTTCCCTTCGATAGCGGGGGGGGGGGGGGGCTTATACATCTTTGAAACCGTAAGAGATAGAAAAACAAATTTGTAAACAAAGAATCTTCATTTTAAAATGAACAACTTTTGTTTGAAATTTTTTTTCATAAACTCAATAGTTTTCTCATAATTTGTAATTAAATGCTCCTCGGAAAGTAAATTGCTAACAATTCGAATACGTAGAATTGTTAACAATTCCTCAAATCATTAATATACAACTCAGTATATACTGGGTATTCAAACAATTAACTCAGTTAGATGTTACATTACTTCTTTAATATAGGTTGTTATCTAATCGAATAGCTGTATTACACTGAGTAATTACTTGTACAAAAAACTGTTTTGCGTTTCTGAGGAGTGACTTTCAAGATAATGTTGCATTGGAATTTTAGATTTAAAATTGAATTTTAAATTTGTTGTGCACAATTTCTTGTAAAAAGAATTCCATTAATATTTTAAAACAATTTACTACAAATCGCCTAAAAAACCAGTTCTATTTCGTAAACAAGAATGATTATTGATGATTTGATTAACTGATTTTGCACATAAGTAAAACTAAAATTACTTGTACATTGGTTTTTATATTTACATTTTTATGTAAATACCAAATCGGTCATGACAGTTTAAGGCCACTCTCCTGAATATCAAATGTTGTTCTACTGCATACCATGGCCATAGACAAGATACTTAATTTATTTTGACAACGATGTTTGATTACAGTGACGACACGAATTAAAATAAAATTGCCGGACAGCATTTTCAACAATTTGAACCACAGATAAAAAAATGAAGAGTACAAACGACATTAGATAGATATATCCTGGGGTCTAAAAACTAAGGCACTTCGACCTTATGGGCTATTGTACTCCTTCTTCTTCCATATCTTGGCAATAGCCAGGAGCTTGCTGATCAGATCTTCCTGAAGGTTCATATACTCGGGATGAGATGCACCGAATACCATCGGAATACCCTTCAGTCAGAATCGGAATACCCTTCATAGGCCCAGAGCTTATTTTAGGAATTCCAAGGACTGCATGTAAACAGGTGATCAACAAGTGGATAAATGCTATACACCGGGAAAATGTACCGCAGCAAAAGCTAAGGTCGAAGTGCAATAATTTTTAGACCCCAAGATATATCTATCTAAGGATGAATATATAAAATATTTTTGAACATTCTGTATAATGTAAATATTACATACATTTCACTGTTGTTATGAAATTGAAAAGGGAGTTTCGAATTTGAGCAATAATGGTCGAAATATATAACGTTTTAATGTAGATTATATGTATATGTATTATCAACATACAGAGGCGAATTTTCATGAAATTAACGATGTATTAAAATGATAATTTTTATCCAATTTTGTAAAAACTTCAAAGATGGAAAAACTTCCATGACCGATTCCATTTAGATTGTCTAGACATCGTACTAAGGTTGATCGGACAGTACAGTACATTTCATAATAAACAGAAACACTCTTTTTAACAGAAATTAAAAATTTTAATCTGTAAATTAAATATTTAAATTCAGATAGCATCTAGCATCACTAGTAATCGGATTTATGTAATTATTTAATTACTAAAAATAATTAATAATCGTCTTTTGACGATTATTTTGAAGATTTGACGAAAATTTTCGTGAATTTTTAATCTTTTTAATGAAGATATGTACAAAACTCTTCGTCAGACTATTTTTTTTAACGTAATGTACAAGATTTAATTTATAAACGTAGAAGTTTTTTACTGTTTAATCTATAGAAGGTGGAGCAACATGTATGACGAACGAAAATGTATGCGTTCATTCAATATTTGCTATTCATGTTAAAATTCCAATTTTTTATGATTAAAAATTAAAATTAAATGACATAAAAACCCTTCATCAAATTTTTTCAAAAATTATTTTATACGTATGAGCTTGCAATTACTAACAATTACTACCAAAAATTCAGATTTTTATCTATACAAATAATCAATAAATTTTAATTCAATTTCGTTGAATCAAATATTTCAATTTTAACTGGATTGGTAAAATTCATTCACCAAAAAACACATCGATAATTACTATTTTCTCTTTAAAGGAAATGTTTAGGCCTCCTTAATTGATTATTCAGATTTACGAACGTCAGTTTCAAGATACTTGATTCCAACATTTACATCTGGAAATTTAACTACTAATTTCATTTCAGAAACAACAAGGTGTTTGTTGTAACTGAAAGATAGATGGAGTCATCATTTATGAAGTCGAGGCGCGATTCATTTACCATAAGTAAATGAATTTTGATGAAATGATAAGAGGTATTGGGATCAAAGAAATGTGCTTGCTAGCATTCAAATTCGCGACGTTTCGCTGTTTATTTTTCAGCTTCTTCAGGCTCTGTACATAAAACATATATAAAAATTATAATTCATTATTCATATAAAATTCCAAATTAATACATATAAACTTTAATTTAATAAACCCTATTTTGATAAAATGGAAACCCGACTTCAAAAATCAAATATTCTATAACAAAAAATGCACTAAAAAGTAAAAAAATAATTGCATATTCTTGTGCCTATTTTAGTTCACCTAAGCAAAAATTTTTTAAATATATATGTACAATTTTTGTTATTTTTGGAGGCGGTGTCAGCATAGAGAAATTCACATAACTTTTGGATACCGCCTCCAAAAATAAAATAATTGTAAATATATATTTAAAAATTTTTGCTTAGGTGATCTAAAATTGGCATAAGAATATGCAATTATTTTTTTACTTTTTAGTGCATTTTTTGTTATAGAATATTTGATTTTTGAAGTCGGGTTTCCATTTAGTTTATCCAGTGGCTCTAATTCATGAGCTGAATTAGAGCCACTTCCTCTTATCCTACGGAGTTGAATTTACATGTTGGTTCAGTTCCGATCACAATGCATTTTTATGGTAAGCATGACAAGAATCGACAAAGGGAAAGAGGGGTTTAGAGGGAGGGGGAACACAAAATTTGATATATCTCTCTTGAACAAATCGAAAAACACATAACAAGTAAAGTTATAGAAAATTAGTTTTACTATAAAAGCTTGTTTTAAAAAATGTTTTTTTTTAATAGATACTTATTTTTAAAGTTATTTCAAAGGCCTCGTTTTCAGAAAGTGAGGCAAATGTTTCGAAGAAAGAGAACATCATCAACATGAGTAAACACCAACTTGGACAGGTTGTATTAACACAATGTCAGACCTTCTATTATAAATATTTCATTTTGTTTGACAGGAACAGGAACTGGGGTCAAGATTTTTGTAACTTTGTAATCATTATCTTTAACTGTTAGCAACCCCATTCCTACATAAACCCTGCCTGCATTGCTCAACATACACATTTTGCTAAATACATCGATACGCGTGAATACGTCCCTGTAAAAATGTAATCGGTATTTGGTATGTGCATGAGTAGCATATTATATTCTAAAATTACATTTCGGGTACAGACTAGGCTAGAGTTATATAAATATGTTGTTTGGTATAGCTCAACCGCATAATACACGAATAGAACGCGTCACACAGTTACAAACTTATTACCAACATAACAACAACAACAACAACCACTAACAATCAAATTAAATACATTTTGATATTATTTTTTTTAACCTTTAAATCGTCAACCATCGCCGATCGACCAACGAGAATTTAGCAACATTTTAATAATATTTAAGGATTTTCATCTGTACTTAGATCTGTTTCCTAATACGTTACTTCCCTAATTTTGAAAAAAGAACGCTACTTTGGTGACCAGATGATGTACTATGCAATAGTAAATTTTCATTGTTTGTGGTGTCACAGTTACAAATTATCACCAGCTTTAAGGATGTACGAGCACCGAAGCTTCAAAAGAATAAGGCTTGTTTTTAACCCGACTTCAAAAAGGAGGATGGTTCTCAATTATTCTGTATTTTTTTTTATACTGTTTGTCACCTCAGAACTCCGTCCTTTATGAACCGATTTTGAATTTTTGTTTTAAAGGGTTTGATTTCAGATTGGTCCCATTGTCACCAAATCGCATTCTGGTGAGGGGATCCCCTGGAAATCGAGGAAAATCCTCATTTTGTATGTGGAAAGGGTATACTCATTCATAATGGGAAAATAAGAAAAATTTTTTCCAAAAAAAAACGACCCCAAAAAAAAAATTTTTCCAAAAAAACCAAACTGCATGTATAAAAAACTGAAAATCTGCTATGAAAAAATGCACTAAAAATTAAAAAAACAAAAAAAATGCACTAAAAATTAGTAGGTCGTTTAGTTGGTTTACCCATATTCTGACAAATAAAATCAGTTATAGAACTTTAAAGTCACTAACAAGCGACAAATAAAAAATATTTTGACATAAACTATATTTTTACAAAATGGAAACCCGACTACAAAAATTAAATATTCTATAACAAAAAATGCACTAAAAAGTAAAAAAATAATTGCATATTCTTGTGCCAATTTTAGTTCTACTAAGCAAAAACTTTTAAATATATTTGTACAATTATTGTTATTTTTGGAGGCGGTGTCAGCAAAGAGAAATTCACATAACTTTTGGACACCGCTTCCAAAAATAACAATTGTACAAATATATTTAAAAATTTTTGCTTAGTAGAACTAAAATTGGCACAAGAATATGCAATTATTTTTTTACTTTTTAGTGCATTTTTTGTTATAGAATATTTAATTTTTGTAGTCGGGTTTCCATTTTGTAAAAATATAGTTTATTTCTCGCTTTTTAGTGACTTTGAAGTTCTAAAACTGATTTTATTTGTCTAAATATCGGTAGACCTACTAAACGACCTACTAATTTTTAGTGCATTTTTTTTTTACCCGTTTTTTTTTTTTTTTTTAATTTTTAGTGCATTTTTTTATAACAGATTTTCAGTTTTTTCTACAAGGAATTGGGTTTTTTTTTGTAAAAATTTTTTTTTTGGGGTCAGTTTTTTTTTTGTAAAAAATTTTTTTGAAGTCGGTTTTTAAAAATTTTTTTCTTATTTTCCCATTATGAATGAGTATACCCTTTCAAAAAAAAAAAAAAAATTTCGCAGAAATCGGTTATCACATATAAATTGAGGATTTTCCTCGATTTCCCGAAGATCCTAACATCAGAATGCGATTTGGTGACAATGGGACCTACCTTGAATCAAACCCCTTGAGACAAAAAAAAAAAATTCAAAATCGGTTCATAAATGACGGAGTTCTGAGGTGACAAACATTTATATTAAAAAAAAAAAAAAAAAAAAAAATACAGACGAATTGAGAACCATCCTCCTTTTTGAAGTCGGGTTAAAAATGGAAACCCGACTTCAAAAATCAAATATTCTAAAACAAAAAATGCCCTAAAAAGTGAAAAATAATTGCATATTCTTGTGTCAATTTTAGTTCACCTAAGCAAAAATTTTTAAATATATATATATAATACTGCTAATACTACTAATACTGTGTAATGTGTATACTATTACATACACTTAAAATGTTTCAACTGGTTCAATTTTTATGAATGGGTGAAAATGCTTCAGTAAAAATGGGTGATTATACCTTACTAGTATAAAAATTTATTTTCTAAAATAATCTTACATGCCCTCTTAAGATTATGGTAAAAAACAAAATCTATTATGAAACGATTCAAAGAATTTAAGAATCATTTACAAACTCTCTTAATAAATTTCAACAGATTGTCGAACACAAAATAAATACTGTCTACCTTTTTTGATTGCATAAAATCTTGCATCTTTCTTATAAAATTGATATCGTTTTATTGATCCCTTACCTGAAACAAATATAAAATTTTATTAATATAACTATAAAAAAACTTATTTAATATTAAAATGGGGGGAGGGGATACATTTAATACATTTTTTATATATAAATACTGATTTTTGACTACTAGATAGGATCGATGGACATTTGAAGAAATTTTTGTAAAATTTATAGAAGTCGGTACGAGACTAATAGCTCTATTCCCTTTCATGAAATTTGCTAATACTAAAAGTATTGCTAGTAATAGAAATCTCACTGTAATATTGGTACGGAACCCTAATGGTGCGAGCCTTACTCACTCTTGATCGGTTTATTTTTTAATGTTACAAAATGTTACTAACAATAATGCCGTCGTTTACAATGTATTGCATATTATTGGATACAAAAATCAATTAAATTAACAGAATAACAATGAAAAAGTTTTGGAGAATGTGATGAAAAATGGAGGGAGAGTGGAGTTTGTTCATAATATTTGTGGAAAATAGCAATTAAATAGAAGACAATAACAACAACAAAATATGAACAACAACAAAACAGCATTCAATAACTTTAATAGAATAGAATCAGAATAAAAACAGTGTTTAAATAATAAATCAATAAGTTTTCTACTTGAAAATGAAGAGAATGCTTAGGTTCGTTTTATCTTATGTATTTGTGTGTTATGATTCAAAACTCAAACAGAATCGTCACGTAGGAGACACGTAGGTTAAGCGAATGTTCTGATAGGAAGGTATAATGAACATGTATCTTAGGAATTCCAAGAAGTGCATGTAAACAGGTGATCAACGAGTGGTCAAATATTTAACACCTAGATTACTGGGAAAAAGTACCGCGGCAAGAGCTCGGGAAGGTACTGCTACAGAGTGCAACAAAGAGGCTGTCTCTCGATGCACTGAAGCTGGACAGGATTCAACTGCGGAGAATTACCAGATTCATTACCGGGCATTATCCCCTGCGGAAGCATCTGCATGGGACTCCATAAGGGGTCCATTGTGTGGCGAGGAGGAAGAAACATCCATCCACATAATCTTTGACTGCGAACCCCTAGGTTACAGCAAATACAGGATATTCGGTGCATCCCATCCCGAATATATGAATCTTCGGGAAGACCTGATAAGCAAGCTCCTGGCTATTGCCAACATATGGGAGAAGCGAATCTCGTACTGGGGTCGAAGGGGAAACACAATGGACCATAGGGTCCAAGTGCAATATTTTTTACCCCGATATTAATCAATCATTAATGAATATGAAATACCATTCTTTGACATCAAATGCTTGATATGAAAAATCATACACATTTAGACAGGGGGATCGAATCCACGACCTATGACATTCTATTGATCCCCATTCCTAGATATGATTTTTCATTTCAAACATTTGATGTCAAAGAATGTTATCAATTTTCAGACATATTACTTAAATGTCAAATTAAGTAAACGCTAGTCACTTCCGTTGGTATAATATAACCTAAAAGCAATCATACTAACAATGGATATAAATAGACGCTAATTTACAAAAACCATTTTGAAGATAATGCAAGCAAGTTACTTTAGTTGTAAAATTAAAAGTATTAGAATATTAAAATTGCAAATCAGTAAACATGTTGTAGAAAATATGCACAAGTAATAAATTATATTAAATTTTCAAAGGCTTCAGTATTTTATCTTTCATTTTCACGCGCTTCTAGTTTTAAGAAATATTTAATCACATTTCGTTAGGCTTTGCATTACTGCTGTTTTATTGCCCGTTTGTTAATTAATATCCTCATTTCGAAGTCTTATTTTAATTTTAGTAGGGAATGAAAGTTTAAACAAATTTAATCAATATAGACAAGTTAAAATAACATCTAACTGAGTTAATGCTTAAATACCTGGTATACACTGAATTTATGTAAAACAAGTTTCAAACAAAAGTTGTTTATTTAAAAAAAAGGAACATTTTTTGCCTTGAAAATTTTGTTCTATCTCTTAAGGGTACAAAGATAAGTAGTTTTGCCCATTTTTTCCTAAAATAGTCCGACAAACTTGACCATTTTTATAGCTCTAAAATGCACAAAATTTCAGCTCGCTATATTCTTTCTTTTTTTTTAGTAATCATATATGTTTACGGACGGACAACTTTGCGGAAATGGACAAATTAGGTCTAATGGACTAATTTGATTGGGTTAATATTGGTATACTAATCAATATCGATTAAAATTATCAAAGTGAAAACAGAGGTTTAGTATATATTAATTATTCAAATTAAAATGACGTACGTACATAGTACATACATATAATATAACATCGGTATTAATTAGAATCTAATTTCATTTATATTAAAATGTTTGAAATGAATTTCACAAATCAATATAAACAGGATGTTCTGAAATTCAGGAAAAAATTCATCAAAACAGAAACAAACAACAGTTTAATTAAAGTTTTTCGATTTGACGCTTAGTTTTTGAGATATAATCAATTAAACATTAATAAATTCAACCAATCACAAAGCGCATAGTGTAAGGCTAACATTACCCCTCTAGCCAATGTGGTGGCGTATGATTGAGAATTACTAATTTTAAAACGTTTGGTCGACACAGTTATCAAGTGTAATCACTAAAGTACTATTTATTTGGTTTTGGCATTTTTGAATTCTCGTGGGTGTCGCTACACTTATTGAGAACTCTAATTGTCGCTACTCTAGCATGATATATCTCTCTCTTACCATCTGTCCGCCTCCTTACACTATGCGCTCTATGATTGGATGAAGTTATCAATGTTTAATTGATTATATCTTAAAAAATAAGCGTCAAATCCAAAAACTTTATTAAACTTTTTTGTTTGTTTTTGGCAGCTCTATTCTGTGGTATAGTTTTCTTGAATAAATTTCAGAACACCTCTCTCTCTCTCTCTATCTCTCTATATATATATATATATATATATATATATATATAGTATGTATATATACATACTTGTATATATATATATATTATATATACATATATATATATATATATATATAGAGAGAGAGTGTTGGGATAAATAGTTTAGAAATATTTAGCAAATGATAAAACTCAACTAAAAAATTTTTTTAAATAAAATTAAACTTAAAATTTAGATCATTTTATAAACCGTTACAAACTCGGGACCAAACTTAATACACCCTGGTATATATATTATATACCGGGTATAAAAATTCAATATGAAAAGTTCAAAAAGTAGAAAATAATAGCCGTAAATTTTTTTAATAAAACAAGGTTTTATTTAATAAACTTAAAAGTACAAAATAAAATTCACAAATGTATGACCATATACAAAATCTTGGGGCGTTAAGGTTTTCAATGTTCGCTAGTTGGTGACTCGGGGAAAAAAATTTAGTTTCTACTTTTTAGTTCCATAAATAAAACCTTGTTTAAAAAAAAAAGTTTAAAAGAAAATGTTAATTATTTGTTACACTAATCTATTCGAATTTGAAAATGATATTATGTAAATATGTATGTGACATGTTTTGGCGTTTAAACCATCTACAAAACTATGATGATTTTACGATATGCGTGCCCTACTTATACTAGAAAATAAAAATACTAGAAAATTTTATAATTATAAATAACAATGGAGTTATTCTTCTAACAATAGATATCTTCTACATTCTTGTGAAATTGATAATTTTACAATTTTGAAAATTGATTCGTGAATTTAAGTACAAGTTAAAATCTTTTTTTCCGAACAGACTGTACCTATACCAACCGATATATGATGATGATGACTATTCGTATTTATTTGAAATGAACATAAATAAAAGGAAAATACCCTTTCCGCACTGAACCGCGCACAACAATAATCACCACCACTAACTGTCAGTAGATTGAGCAACAAACAATTCTAGCTAACCCAGAGCACATAGATTTATTCTATTCATGACAATAAATAATAAAATGTTGGTACAAATGTTCAATGGCTTTTTAATCAACAATTCAAAATGACATTAGTATCTTCTTTTTTTTACGAAAATTTATTTCATTACTCCTAAGAAATTTAATTTATTGCGTAGAAAATATAAAATTTAAGATTACAATCGTGGTGACATTCAAAGCAAACAATATATCTATACTAATAAAATAAAGTTGAAGAGTTTTTCAGCGAATTTCCTGAAAGGAAATAGAGCTATTGGTCCCGTACCGAAGTCAAAATTTCGGAAAAATTTCTTCAAATGTCCATCGATCCTACCTAGTAGATGTCAAAAATCATCATCTGTAAAATTTATATATATATATCTATGGATATATATACATATATATATATATATATATATATATATATATATATATATATATGGATATATATACATATATATATATATATATATATATGGATATATATATGGATATATATATGGATATATATATATATATATATATATATATATATATATATACATATATATATATATGTATATATATATGTGTGCCTGTAATCACTCTAGCGGTCACAGTTTTCATTTTATCGGAATGAAATTTGGTATTTGAGGCGCTTTTGGTATTCAAAAGGTCAAGTTCGTTAATGGGTAAAATCGAACAAGGGGAAAAGGGGTTTAGAGGGAAGGGGAAACACAAAATTTGACATATCTCCCTTAATATTCGAAAAATTTATAAGAAATAAAGTTGTAGGTATTAAGTTTTGTTGTAATTTTGTTTCTTATCATTTTTTCTGTTACCCTAATATTTACAGAAATATTGACGGTTTAAGATTGAAAATAAAATTCCTCACTATCTCTGTACACATTAGAGTTTGAGCAAAAATGATAAGGTGATGAATTGTAGCAAACCTGATTTTCTCCAACTTTATTCCTTATGCATTTTTGAGTGTTCCAATATTAAGAGAGATATTTTATATTTTGTGTTTTCTTCTTTCTTTATGCCCCAATTTCCCCTTGACGTATGTCATTTATTAATAAAATTGGCTTTGCAAATACTAAAATCATATTCGACTTTTCATTTTGATCAAACTACAATTGTGACCGCTAGAAAGTTATTTATGTATTTTAAGGAAATTCGCTAAGTTGAAGCAGCTCCTGCGTAACGAATTTTTGTGTTTGCTTGAACGCGATAATAATCTCTAGAACTGCTAGTCCGATTTGAAAAATTCTTTTTGCGTTAGATAGCCCGTTTATTGATGAAGGTTATAGGCTAAAATAAACACTACCCCTGAAAGAGGTGGAGAGGGGGGGGGGGGAATTTCGTATAAAACTTATTATGTCGTCCGATTTGCTTCAAACTTTAAAGCAGAAATATTATGTATAACAAATAATAAAAGTTTGCATATTTGTTTTTCTTAAACTACCCCTAAAAAGGGGTCGAATAGGGTTGTAAAGACAATATGGAGAAATTTTCTTAATGAAGCTGAAATTTGGTAGCTCCAAATCTGACTTTATCTGTAGCTAATTTCAATTAATTATAACCCATTAAATAATTATGTTGTTTTTTACGTAGGTGGATATACAGAGTGTTTCAGTACAAGGTGCACCTTCGCAAGCTATTGATAAATAAGCCAAAAATTAGTCTAAAAAAACCTTTATCATTCTTCTATGATAAATTTTCCTGACCCAAAAAAAAAACCACAAAATCAAATTATCAGCCATACTGTGTCGTTTTGTAACATCTTTTTCATATGCAACAAGCAGTATAAGTCGATCGCGAAAAATTTTTAAGATAAAAAGTAGATGTTATACACACGAAAGTTGGCCAACCCTGGTATATAATCAATGAATTTTGCAGGTCATTACCCATTAATAATTTTGTATTAAAAATAAAATAAATACAATTTTGTGTTTTTTTTTTTTTTAAACTTGAAACAATCTTGAATATTCTCAACAAAGTTTGAGTGTATTTCAATGGAAATTCCAAAAATATTTGTTTAATTAATATTATTTTAAACTTTCCAAGCCTACACCGAATCTACTAGCTTTTTGAACAGCAAGGAGAACGAGTAAATTACTTTTTATAAATAAAATTTATGTTGTTGAAAAACTTTCCACCTTTTATATTATTTTAACGATTTTTGTACCCGGTATGTGTAGATATACCAAGGTATAATAAGTTTAGTCCCGACTTTGTAACGCTTGAAAATATTTATCGCAGACATAAATGTTTGGAATAGGTGTTCATAAAGCCATTTCCGCCCGTTTGTGAACACGATAACTTAAAAACGAAAAGAAATAACGAGCTGAAATTTTTGAGGGCGTGTTCTAGAGATAAAAATCAAGGTCAAGTTTGAGCAAAACTGGTTTGACAAATGGGCAAAACTGCCCATCTTTGAAACCGTAAGAGATAGAATACAAATGAAAAGAAAAATTTGTTATAAAGTTTTAAGATAAATTCAGGATATACCGGGTATGTAAGCAATTAACTCAGTTGTTATTTTCACTTGTCTTAAATGAAAAATATTCGTATAATAATCTATTTCATATCTCATGACCGGGTGATCGATTCTAGAGATGTTCATCATACAACTAGTTCAGCTTTTAATTTTTTAAATGTGAACCGCTTTTGTCTATCTTTTTAATTCCACCTACAAGAATCGTTTACTTATTTAAAAAACTGGACAAATAATTAAAATTACAGTTGAAAATTATGTATATCATCTAGATAAAATCTATTTTATTCTAGAGTTCTGACAAATCTATTTTATTGTTTACAATAAACAAACTTGAGCAACAATAGCGTAAAAGAATTTTTCTATTTTTTATTGTTATTGAATGACCGCATTTGTAAAATGTAGTGAATGTATTAAGGTGCTCAAAGACATCAACTTTTTTTGACTGGTATGTATAATAAATACCAGGATATATTCAGTTTATTACCGACTTGGTAACGTTTGAGAATCTTGATCACATTTTTAGTGTTCTAGAGCATAGGTGGGCAGACCTTGACTGCACTGAGCTCTGAGTGAGAGGTAGGAAGAGAGATAGAGTAAATATAAGGTATCCTACCAATTATTATTATTTTCTTTTTTTAATTAACATATTTTCTGAAAAAAATATAATAATACCAACTATTTTTTATGGTCACTATTATTCAAAGTATACAATACATACTCCGGAATGGGCTGGTGATTTACCGCTTGTAAATTTTTTGATGATTTAGCTTTAGTTTAGATTTTAGAATTAGATTTTAGGAAATTCCGAATAATTTGCCTAAACTATTCATATCGGAGAACTAATAAACAATTATTTACTTGATTTAATTATTTTTTCTTAGTAGGGGGTATAGTGTCATGGGAATTTGATGACACTGGATACAAAAAAGATGCCAATGATAAAGCTGGGTGGGGTGGGGGTCTATGGTTGGTAATTTGTTACTAATTTTTAAATGGTTAAATTTTACATAAAGTGGGAATACACATAGTTGTTGTTGTAATTATTGTTATTGCTATTGTAGAGGTAGATGATTGATAAAGAAGCGATACCGCTACACTATCATCATTATTGTTATTATTATTATTATGTTTTTTGTGTATCTCTCCATATTGTAAAATATATTTTTTTAAATATAAATATTTTATAAAACTAATTCTAAATTGATTGAATAAATTATTGGGCAATAATGGGTAGGGACAACCTGTATTGAAACATCGTTCCGTCTTACTTCAAAACATACCTTTTTTACTTACTCTCACCCAGCTTATGGAGAGTTCGTTCGACTCCGGCGAGCCATCTGCGCCCACCTCTGTTCTAGAGTTAAAAAGTGAATGGGTAAAATCGGAAGGGGATTTCCCCCGACAGGATAGAAAATATTCATCTTTGAAACCGTGATAGAAAGACAAAAAAAATTCTTTTTTTTTAAATAAACAACTATTGTTTGTAACTTTTTTCATCCACTCAGTATATACGGGGTATTTATACAATTAACTCAGTTTGTTAACTGTTTTAATCTTAATTTTAAAACTATATTTATACATTATAAACTTAAAACTTTTAACCAGTTCAGAAATGAAATTTAACACTCGATAAATAACTTCTCAGATGCTATATAGCAAGGTTGCCAATATTAGGCTCTGCCTAAACATCTGAAAACATTTGATCTAACTTGTTAAACATTATCATTAAAAGGGCACAATTAAAGGCAAGGTTGAAAATCAAGTTGATCGTCTATGGGTACCTTTTTTTGCATTATTAGGATATGGGAGTATAGAAGAAAGGAGTAGGTAATACATTATTATTAGTACCACGGACCACAAATGTAGCGATCATTTTTCAGAATTTTTTTAGTTGATTTTTACCTTATCCATTCGGTTTTTGGGAAAATGTTTTAAATAAAAATTGTTAGTATATATATAATAAACAACTTTTATCCGAAGCATTTTATCAAAAACCGAATGAATAAGGCACAAATCAATTATAAAATTTTGAAAAATGTGCGCTACTTTTGTGGCTATCTGAACCTATTAATGTAATACCTTCTGGGCAGTGTGTATTGTTTAATATCTAACTAACAGTATACAGTAGGGTTGCCAATTAAAATATACCCCAAATAAGAATATAAATATATTATTTAAGGATGTTCCAGCATGAAACCACTTTTCACAGACTAAAAATTACGTTTTCTAATAAATCCCGAAGTTTCAGAATTTTTGACCGTTTAGAACGCGAAATAGTTAATAGCAAAGTAATCATTCTCTTTCACTCTCTCTCTCTCATTAAAAGTATGTAAAACTTCATGCCCACTCAACTATTATCTGTTGTATTAGAAAAATACTAGACAGAATTTAAAAAAAACTAGGAGAGTAAAGATAAATATTCATCAAATAAATTTTTTTTTTAAATCGCATTTTACCGTTTTGTTTTCGAAACATACAACTTTAAAATTATTTGTATTTCAAAATTACATTAATTTGTATATATGAATAGTGAATATAACTATGTGTTGTGTATGTGTGTTTATGTATTTGATCTATAATAAAAGCTAACCGATTTTTTGTCCTGATTATATAAGACAGTGCTGGCCTACCTTAAATATCTGGAGGCTTTAGATTGTATCCAATCCAGGCGACAAGGTTATTTGTACCACGCATGTGCTATTAGATTGGCTAACTTCAAGTGCGACGTACTCCATCCATAGGTCAGTCTGTTTGCAGCATTTCGAGAAATATGAAATTATTTGTGAAACTCATTGTTTTAAATTTAATTCGTTAATAATTTACGAGGTGCTTTTTGAATTCCAAGAAAGTGCACGATTACGAAATACATTTCAAGAAATACAAGAAAGTTGGGCAAATATTTTTATTGGATTGTGTCGGGCATGAACAAACCTTAACTTTCTTACCACAAAATCTAAATTTACGTCCGAATGATTAATAGCAATTTTTATCTAAACAAATGTACACAGTTAGTTGTGACTACATTTCTGCGTGGTAGGGATGTATTAGGCCTCAATGAATGCAGCTAGATTTGAGGTAAGAAAATGGTACTATTAACGGGTCTCTTTCGACTGAACTATCATATCTCCAAGTTTGACAAAGCATTCTTAAAGTATGTTTTCAAAACAGCATCTAATTAAATCCATTCATCATGAGAAGATAGACATAAGCGACCTATATGACCATGGAAACTTGAAACCTGCTTCACGATTGAAAAACTAGTTATAACCGAGGAAAAGTACTTTCGTTATATGGGAAAACGACCCAGATCACTTATTTTCTGACCATAATATGTCCAGTTATTTTTGTGAATTCAAATTCAATCATAGATTATTGAATAGAAGTTGGCAACCCTATAGTACGGTCGGAGGTTTTACTCCATTTGTTAAAAACCATGTGTATAAATTCACAGAACACGTAGAGAAAAAAAGAGCTATCTCTTTTGGTCCGTGAAATAAATTTAGTATCGTTTTATTTAACATAAATATAAATTTAAATATCCCTTACTATCCACTTGCGTCATTAGTTGTCTTGGATAATGTCGTTTACACCAAAATAAAACCTATTTTGACAAAATTGAAACCCGACTTCAAAAATCAAATATTCTATAACAAGAAATGTACTAAAAAGTAAAAAAATAATTGCATATTCTTGTGCCAATTTTAGTTTACCTAAGCAAAAAATTTTAAATATGTATGTACAATTATTGTTATTTTTGGAGGCGGTGTCCAAAAGTTATGTGAATTTCTCTATGCTGACACCGCCTCCAAAAATAACAATAATTGTACATATGTATTTAAAAATGTTTGCTTAGGTGAACTAAAATTGGCACAAGAATATGCAATTATTTTTTTACTTTTTAGTGCATCTTTTGTTATAGAATATTTGATTTTAGAAGTCGGGTTTCCATTTTGTCAAAATAGGTTTTATTTCTCGCTTTTTAGTGACTTTGAAGTTTTATAACTGATTTTATTTGTCTAAATATGGGTAGACCTACTAAACGACAAGCTAATTTTTATTGCATTTTTTATGACACTTTTTTTTTTACCCGTTTTTTTTTTTTTTATAATTTTTAGTGCATTTTTTTATAACAAATTTTCAGTTTTTTTTCAAGCATTTTGTTTTTTTTTTTGTAAAAAATTTTTTTTTGGGGTCGGTTTTTTTTTGTAAAAAATTTTTTTGAAGTCGGTTTTTAAAAAAATTTTCTTATTTTCCCATTATGAATGAATATAACCTTTAAATAAATAAAAAAATTCGCAGAAATCGGTTATCACAAATTAAAAATGGGATTTTCCTCGATTTCCCGGGGATCCCCTCATCAGAATGCGATTTGGAGACAATGGGACCAATGGGAAACCAAACCCATTAAAACAAAAAAAATTCAAAATCGGTTCATAAACGACGGAGTTCTGAGGGGACACGCATTAAAAAAAACAAAAAACAAAAAATACAGACGAATTGAGAACCATCCTCCTTTTTTGAAGTCGGGTTAAAAACTAAATGTTTCACTATCTGCGATTGAAACGTAATGAATTAAAAGCACTCCAACCCGATGATAGAGCGTTTACTTATATATTTTTAAGATTTCCTAATGGTATGTGCTCTTATTTGTGGATAAATTATAAGAGCGAATAGGTCTTTGTTTCCAGACGCTACCCCCGTGACATACCCTACGGTCCACAAGTTTCTGGTGATCGCACTCTGGTGAACATTTTAGAAACTACTGTAAGTATGTCGAAATAAACGCTCTTGCCAGAGATCGTAATAACAGTAATATAGAAGCAATAAAAAACATTCATTTTTGAAAGTTTTTTTGAATAACCTCAAAAGTTAAAGAAAGAAAAAAATTGTTAAAAAACTGGATGTTTATATTTTTCACAATTTTTTTAATCGAAATTTTATTTTTAATTTTGAAATAAATCCAGAAAATTTCGATACCGTTTTCCAAAATATTAAAATTAAAAAAGTTGGGCGAAGCTACTTACAAAATACCAGTTTGATGCTTATCCTGAAAAAACCGTTTGGTCTCTCGGACTATCCCATATAATGTCGTATTGGGCTCTTTTTTCCACAATTTCATAGTTGATTTGTGCCGAATACTTCAGTTTTTCGAAAAAAATGATTTGCACAAAAGTTGTTAACATTTTTATGACGAAAAACTGTTATCCGAGGGGACATTGGGGACAAATCAGCTAGACAATTTTGAAAAACAAACGCCACTTTTGTGGTCATGTTTACGTTAGAGGTTATTACAAAACTTGTTAAATTTCTCTAAAATTATGATCTTATAGATTTTTTGCTAGAATAAACTGATCTCGAGACGGGCATCAAATTAGAAACAAGTAATTTATTATCCCGGAGAATATTTACAACTAGATATACAACAAAACATAATTTAAATAAATATCCTAGCAGGTTTTTACATCAGTGAAAACTATTTTATACGAACCTGCTTATACCAGCCATATTCGATATACGGTCCACAAAAATAGAGGTCACTTTGTATTGGTAATCATTTTACATTCATCAAAGAATTTGTACAAAAATTAAAAAAAAAGGTCATGATGGTATTATGTTTCATTCACGAGTACAATTTATTTTACCTCCATGTAGAGACATGGACTGTATATAAATGAGTACCACACAGTAAACCAGTCCAAGTGGCCGAGCGGTATAAGGCGTCATGTCTGCGTAGTATGCCTACTTGGAAACTGGGAGGTTATGGGTTCGAATCCCGACATCGGTAGTTTGACAATTATTAAAAAAAAAAAGGCGCTTAAATGACTAAACTGTCGGCGTATGGAGAAGAACAAAGTAACCCGCTATGCTTGAGAAGGATTTCTGCAGTTTCCTTCACGAACTCCAGATGAATATCGGCATAGTTCCTATCATAGTCGGCTGCAGCCGCACTTCCTACCAATTCCTAGTCTATATACAAAAATTCCTTTCACTCCACTCACATCCTTAGGCATCACAATGGACCTTATGGTCGAAGTGTAGCCCGTCCAAGGCAGCCTCTACAAACTATCTATATACCACACAGTAAAATAAAATGCGGCGGGTATAAATACTGCGAACGGAATGAAGCCCGAACTGCGAACCAAATGAGTATCGGCCATATTAATTTACTTGGCGTAGTTGAGTCCACTATTTTATTTTTTATGATTGCTATTGACCATTTTGGCCATGAAATTTCAGTAATGAGTTTTATATCACTCTAGACCTTGCAAAAATAAGTAAAATAGCCTCGGATGAACAAAAACCATTTGAATGAAGTTCTTCTACACTATTCAAATATTTTTTTGGCATCCTATCGATAACGCTCTATAAGTTATAGAGGTTAGAATTCTATCTCGAATAGCCGAGTTCGAATCTAAAATTATTTCAAAATAAAAAAGCATTTTTCAACTTTTATTTGTGAACACCTCAACGTACACTCTCGTTCAATAAAATTGAACAGATCTGGACCGAATCAGTCTCTCACAATTTTGATTATTCTTGTAGTAAATGTTTTTTACTATACTTCCATTTCTTTTTTCACACTTAAAATATATACTACTTATCATTAAAAGTGAGGAGTTTTATGAAATGTAAGAAAATTAACATTTCAGGTCTGTTCAATTTTATTGAACGAGAGTGTATATTAAAACAGACCGGCTTCGTTCCATCGTTTCCATTTTAATTCAAAGTATTTTGTTATAAACATGAATATAACGAATGGAAACAAAAATATTAACAAGAATAAATACAACAATAAAAACTATAAATAAATATTTTGAAAAAATCAAACAATCGAAATAATGGATCACAAAATGATAGTAGTAAACAACAATTCGCTTACGAATGAACTGAGACCTATACTAATTAAGATTCAAGTTATCAAACGAACCAATCATATTGTAACATGTGCTATGATTACGCGATTTTGACTGTTGGATGGATTTCATATGGATGGATTCTCTAGCTTGCGTGTAGTATAAGTGCAAAATAATTGCCAACATAAATATCGAGCCAATTTTAGAATAATAATACTGAAATCTGCCGAAAATAAGTAACAGACAGTAAGTGAATGATATTATCTGCATGTCTCTATATGGTTTGTAGACTGTATATAGAGGTCATGCGGCGTTCAAACCAGATTTATTACATCTATTTTATGTACTCCATAACTTCTTATGGCAAGGTTATTAAAAATATTCTCACAGCGTGCACAATGTAAGTACACAATTAAGAATCACAAAAGTTGATGTTCATTTTTTAAAACTTTATAATTAATTTGTTCCTAATTGATTCGTTTTTCGAAAAAATACTTCGGATAAAATTTGTTCATTAGATATATAGTAACAACTTTCAATCGAATTTTTTTTTTCGAAAACCGAATGAATAACGCACAAATCAACTATAAAATTTAAAAAAATGTTATCAACTTTTGTGGCCAAGAGTACTACTACTTAATAATATGAAAATTATTCATCAATAAAATTATATTTTTCTTTTTCAATTTATTATTTAAAAAAAAAAAACAACAACAATTTTATTAGTAATTAAAAACTTAAAGTACAACTCTGATATAAACAAATTTATTTAATCATGGCAATACTTACTCAGTCTTACACACTCTGTGTTTCGTCCTTGTCTTTACATTTCCTTTTGTGCATCCCTTCTTGTTCCGCGCTTACACTCTTATGTCCTATTCACATACTTTTACCACACACACATACCCTGCACCTACAACCAACCTACTCAATTTTAGTTCCGTATTTAATATCAATCTTATTATCTATATTCGAAATAGAAAATTGGAACAACATGTACATCATTCCAGGATTTAATTTAAACACGACCGTAAAAAATAGGGCGAAACGTATTGGAAACGCGATGGATTGTGTGTACGATTACCTGTTGGAAAACAGTGATGAATGCCAGTTTTTTTTATCACACCTTCTGCAGCAAATTAAAGGTGGTTGTATCCCTGATGCGAGAACAACGAAAACTCACCTCCAAAAACGTTTTGTCGATGACATAGTTATAGTGGAGACGGGCTCCAACAAAGGGACACTCAGTACAGCTATTTTTTGAGACTGTTGTTCCCAAAAACAAGCGTGGCCCCTTGAGCATGGAAGAAGAAGTGTGTGTCATTTTCTCATGTTCTGATAACTGTTGTACGACCTCGATCTTTTGTTTCCTTCCTTCTGATTGGAATTGGTACCTACTTTTACCGAAAATATGGATACAAACATCTGGTAAATATGTTCGCTGCGATGGTTATCTGCGCTGGTTAACATATGACTGTTTTTGGTTATCTGCCGTTTTTGAGAGAACCGCTGAGCATACAGGTACCAGTCTGATCTCAAATAAAAGCTAATTAAATTTACTACAAGTTTATTACATATAATATTTGACGTGGGATGCGTATTTTAATTTTACGAAATAAGTGACCATTTCGAAAAAATTTCACTTTTTGGAAAAAATGGCCTATTTTCTAAGAACTGTATCTTGGGAACCAATAGCTGTATAGAGCTTGTTTTGATCTCAAATTGTTGAAAATTTAGTCTACTTTAAAAGTGTATAGAATGACTATACCTGTCAGACCCTTCCTTCACTGAGATGTTGAGGAAAAACTGAAAAAAGTCCGAAAATTTCATGGTTTTTTGGGTACACCGCCGCTCGCACAGCATTTTGGAAATTGCAAATCTGGATTTTTAATATTGGTTTAGGTCCTAACAACATATAAAAAATTCAGAACGACCTGACCTTTTGCAAGCACGACCACCTTTTCATGTTTAACTTTACTTTTATATAATTTATTTACGAAATTCGATTTTTTTTCGTATTTTTCATTTAAAATTTAATTGTAACATTTGTTTGCTCTTTATTATAAAACAAAATATTAATTCACCATCAGCCTCTGCAATCTATCTCTATCTCTAAGTACAAAGGTTCATTTTTTAAATGATTTAGGCATTTTACATCACTAGAATGTTGAAAATTATCAAAAATTATACGATTTTCGAAAAATTCCATTTTTTTATATGATATAGGCAACAATAATTACAGGTAATTATGTTATCCTAATACATATGTAAAATGTAATTCCTTCCTTTCTCGCACTTAAAACTTATCTCTTACTTCCCCTCTATTCAGTCACTTCCCCTTTATTGTAACACAAAATTTCAGACAAATACGTCGCTAAAGAAGCTTCACTTCATAAATGTCATTAAATTCTATAAAAACATAGATTGCGAGTGAACTACCTTAAAAATATGTTGAATAAATCAGTGAACAAGTTATACAGACTTGTAGAAGGAACTTGTACATAAAATATAGTATAAAATGATACTCAACTTAGATCTTTTAACTTAATAATAAAAAAGAAACTTATATCTATATATATATATATTTTTAACAAATTTAATTTGCATAATCCATTATATAATATTTTAATGTGTTTCACGTGTTTCAGTCTCTTTTAGCGAATTTCCTGAAAGGAAATAGAGCTATTGGTCCCATACAATTTCGCAAAAATTTCTTCAAATGTCCATCGATCCTCCTACCTAGTAGATGTCAAAAATCACCATCTGTAAAATTTATATATATATATATATATATATATATCTATGGACATATATATATATATATATATATATATATATATATATATATATATATATATATATGTGTGTGTGTGTGTGTCTGTAATCACTCTAGCGGTCACAGTTTTCATTTTATCGGAATGAAATTTGGTATTTGAGGCGCTTTTGGTATTCAAAAGGTCAACTTCGTTAATGGGTAAAATCGGTCAAGGAGAAAGGGGCGTTTAGAGGCAGGGGTAAACACAAAATTTCACTTATCTCCCTTAATATTCGAAAAAACGAAAAATTTATAAGAAACAAAGTTGTTGGTAAGTTTTACTGTAATTTTGTTTCTTATCATTTTTTCTGTTACGCTAATATTTACAGAAATATTGACGGTTTAAGATTGAAAATTAAATTCCTCACTATCTCGGTACATATTAGAGTTTGAGCAAAAATGATAAGGTGATGAATTGTAGCAAACATGATTTTCTACAACTTTATTCCTTCAACATTTTTTGATTGTTCTAATATTAAGAGATATATATTGTATTTTGTGTTTTCTTCTTTCTTTATGCCTCCATTTCCCCTTGACGTATGTCATTTATTAAAAAATTGGCCTTGCAAATACTAAAATCATATACAACATTTTGATCAGACTAACAGTGTGGCTGCTAGAAAGTGATTTATGTACTTTAAGGAAATTCGCTAAGTTGAAGCAGCTCCTGCGTAACGAAGTTTTTTCAGGTCACCCTTGGACACTATTCTCTTGGTTCCAATAAAAATGGACAAAAATCAATAACAAATAATTAAAAACTAAAAGTTATTTATTTTTTGCTAAATTTATAATTTTTGAAGTTGTTTTTTTTTCTTGATTTTGCATCTGAAGATTCGTAATAAATCTAAATATTATGACGTATACTATTTTGGTAATTAAATTTTTTATATATAATTTGGGAAAATTTTTTTAAATAATAAAATGAGGTTCTTCAATATACTACAAATGGAACAAATGACCTTCACAAAAATCTGTTCTCCAATTAATAGCCGAAAGTTTTTGAAATAAAATATTGAAAAGTTTAAAGTTATAAAAATTGCATCCTTGTTTTACAAGAACGGATCCCTAATCATTATTGAAAATGATTATAAATTAAACTGACATAATTCTTTTGTTTTATCAAAATTGATACACACTAAATAAATAATAATAATAAAATAATAATCAGTAACTTTTACTGTAAAAGTATTTTATATAAAATGAATATAGTGAAGGTTACTTACTCACAAACACTATTTCATAATTCGTTTTTTTATATTTAAAATAAAATAAAATTAATACAATTTTAAATAAATATATTCAAGGTCATATTTTTCTTAAATATATATGGAATAAAATCAATTAATCATTATTTTCTTATATATATATAGTCACGACAATAAAGGTGAAAAACCAGACGATTAACTAAATTTTAATTCAATTTCAATTTTTATGTACGGAATTTTCAAGATATGAAAATATTTGGCACAAAATCTTGTGTTGACTTTAAAAAAAATTGCTGAGATCATTGCAACATTAACTATTAACATTATTGAAAAGGAGCAAGTCAAGAATTATAAATTGTTAAAATTTAAATATAAAAGAACATAGTCTGCTATCTTTGTATTGTGTCTATTCTTTGCCATACTCACACTTTTTTGACCGACATTTATAGACGTAGTGTATATATATATATATATATATATATATATATATATATATATATATATATATATATATATATATATGATGTATAAAACTGTGTCTGTATGACAAAGATAGCAATACGCACAATATAAAGATAGCAGATTTTCTTTTTACATATTAGAATAAGACGTTTGATTATTGTATCAAGGATGAAGTTTCACATCAAAATTTCAACTTTAATAATTAATATTTCATTTCATAGCTCTTGGACAAATTACACAAATCATCAAAAACATCAATATTAAACATATAGCATAAATGTCATTCAATTCTCTGGATTCATAAAAGACACCTATATTTTCCTGACTAATAACTGCGTATAAGACGCACTATGAATGTCCGTGTGAACACAGTTTTAACCATTTAAACTGAAGAGAAAGTAAAAAAAATGTTTGTACGGAACAAAAATTCATAAATTAAATACTTAATGATAATTAAATTATATTTTTGGTAATAATACTTAAAAAAAAAAATCTTTTCAACTATTTTTATAATATATATTAGTTAAAAATCAATGTTTTTATAAGTAAACATAAATTCACAAACACTCACGTGACTTTCATATGCATTATGTAGGTCTACGCATAATCTATTTTATTTACTATTGATTACGCACATTCAACTCCAGATATATATAAAATATTGAAAAGCGTAGCCTTATATAGAGTAAATAACAGTATTCTGACTTGAATATACAAATAGGCCTATGATTGATCAACAAACGATATTTAAAAATCCGCGTATCCGCACTATATCTGCGGATCGATTAACCACACACAAAAATGCATGAGATAAAATTGGTAGAAAATGTTACGATCTTAGCAAGAGTTTTGCAATGGGCGACGATTGTTTATATGTTCTGGAAGATGAACTCTTTCATTAAAAAAAAACTTAAGGATGTTTGATAAGGAAGGTGATGTTCCAATTAACCACTCTTTAAAACTGGTCGCCGGAGTAGTTTGCACACACTGATAGAAGGAATTTCTTGAACCAAGTAAATATGTTTTCTTCGAAATAATATACTCTGAGAAAGAAATCCTTGTTTTCATTCAATAATTTGTTTACTTGAATAAGTATCTTCAAATAAGTATCTTGAATGAAAACAAGGATTTCTTTCTCGTAGTATATTATTTTGAAGAAAACATATTTACTTGATTCAAGAAATTCCATCTATCAGTGCAGGAGAGGGTAAGAGCGGAATATTATGAAACTCCACATATTTTCCTATACACTAGTTAAGTATTTTGGGCGCGCGACCTTTGCGCCATCTCTTGTTTATCATTTTAAATTCTGGTTCAGTTAAAACTCATAAACATACGGATAGACATGTAAAAAGCCAACTTTAATTTTAACTATAAAGAAATAATTACATACAATGCCAGTGAAAAAATTGATGAGCGACTTTCAAGTGCAATTAGATATTTTTAGAAAAAAAATGAACCAAAAATTTGTCGAGAATCATTGACATCAATCTCTTCATAGACATTAAAAACATGATAACTAGTACATAATTTTGTGCCTTTAGAAATACTATTTTTTTTTTCTAAAAATATCTAATTGCACTTCTTGAAAGCCGCTCATCAATGGCATTGTATGTAATTATTTCTTTATAGTTAAAATTAAAGTTGGCTTTTTATATGTATATCCGTATGTTTATAAGTTTTAACTGAACCAGAATTTAAAATGAAAAACAAGAGATGGCACAAAGGTCGCGCGCCAATCATACTTTACTAGCGTATAGGGCGAGCGATTGCCCCCGAAAGGCGATTATGTATCCTTATTAATTTACTACTCATATTAATGATGTTCGATGAGGGAGGCAATCTTACCATGAGCTTTTGGACTAAAAAAATAAATGTTCTCAGAAAACCATCTCAGAAAACATTTATCATTTTAAAAGAGTATTTACCCATTCTATTTTAAATATGTTCAAAAAGGCATTCTAGTTATCCCAGATAATTTTATAGTTGCTGTGAATTCACATGAGAGTACTATTAAATTGAATAAATTATATGATGTTCATTTGATGTTCTTTTTGAAACGGAACGCATTCAAATAATTATTTATATTATAGATATCATCCATATTATTTTGATAAATAATAATTAAACTAATCATTTACATGCATTTTAGTGTCTTAATTATAATCGCTTTCTAATAATAGTTTAAATGGTTTCAATAACTATTATACATATCGACTATTCGGTTTCAACTCAAAGTGTTATTACTGTACTATGAACCACAAAAGTAAATGTCATTTTTTATACGCTTTTTATTAGTTTCACCTGTATGTATGTATGTATGTATGTATGTAACCGACCCTTTTGGGCTCGATTTTCTCCTACTTTGAACGATCAGATTTAATTCAAATTTTGCACACCTGTCAAAGACCGATGACAATGCAATAATTCGATTAAAAAACAATTTTTTTCTGCATCCTTTGCATGAGAGTAAGAGAGATAGAGCTAGTGCGCGAACTAAAAAATGAGAAATAAATAATAGTTTAAAAAAACTAAAAAAACACGCTTTTATAGAAAATCCAACTAAAAAATAGAAAATAAAATTTAATAAATTTGGATTAAGAAAAGTGTAAATAAGAAACAAATGTATATTAATGGAATAACTATTGACACTATGCACCCACGCTTTTTTCCATTAGCATACATTTGTTTCTTATTTACACTTTTCTTAATCCAAATTTATTAAATTTTATTTTCTATTTTTTAGTTGGATTTTCTATAAAAGCGTGTTTTTTTAGTTTCTTTAAACTATTATTTATTTAAATTTTATAATTAATTTGTGCTTTATTGATTCGGTTTTCGAAAAAATGCTTCAGATAAAAGTTATTCATTATAAATATATTAATAACTTTTATTCGAAATTTTTTTTCGAAAACCGAATCAATAAGGCACAAATCAATAAAAAATTTTTTTTTTAAATGACATCAACTTTTGTGGCCAAGTGTACTACAACACAATGTAAGATGCTAGGAAATTGCAATATAATTATAATTATCTTTATGTAACGGAACAAAATCATTTGTTTTGTACCATTTTAATTTTAAATACCGTCTCTCTCTCTCTCTCTCTTTCTTCTATGTATTGTACAGGGTGGAATATTATTAGAAGTTGGTGATTTTATGACGATTTGTGTTTTTTTAGGGTGGATCCACACTATAATGTCGATCACAGGTCGTTCTTGGTTCGATCTCGGTCTTGTAAAATATTAGCAAGTAAGAAACAATGTGTGCATTCATACTATCCGTAACAGTCAAGTTCCGGTCGAATCGAGAATAACAATATAAATATAATCGATCGGATCGAGAACGAACCGTGATCGGCATTATAGTGTGGATTCATCCTTACTGTTTTCTATTTCAATACAGGATGTAGTAACATTGCAACCACCCTTGAATGGGTACTTTATCTATACATATAAAATGATGTCCTGACTGTCTGACTGATTCATCATCGCCAAGCCAAAGCTATTGAAGTTAGAAAAATGAAATTTGGAACACATCCTTAAGGAGTGTAGAGGTAAAATAGGCGATGAAAGTTTGTATTAGGGTCCTGTTTTTTATAGCGAATTTCCTCCAGAGGAAATGCAGCTATGATTTTTGCACCAATGTCGGAATTTCGTAAAAATTTCTTCAAATGCCCATCGATCCTACCTATTAGATGTTAAAAATCACTATCGCTAAAATTTGTATATATGAGTCGCTTTTGGTATTCTAAAGGTCAAGTTCGTTAATGGGTAAAATCAGACGACGGGAAAGAGGTTTTAGAGGGAGGGGAAAACACAAAATTTGACAAACTTCCTTAATATTTGAAAAATCGAAAAATTTATCAGGAGTTCAATTGCAGGTAGTAAGTTTTACTGTAGTTTTGTTTCTTATCATTTTTCTGTTACACTAATATTTACAGAAATATTTACAATTAAAGATTGAAAGTTAAAATTCTAAATATCTCTGTTCACATTAGAGTTTGAGAAAAAAGATCAAGTAATGAATTGTAGCAAACTTGATTTTCTACAACTTTACTCCTTATACATTTTTCGATTATTCTAATATTAAGAGAGATATATAATATTTTGTGTTTGTTTGACATGAATACATAAAATATATTTTATTGTAAAAAATTTTGATTGTCGTTTCCATAGTAACTATAAACTATAATCGTAATACCGGTTTTTTTTTGGGCTATTAATAAATTTAATTTTTGCAAATACACTAAAATTATGACCGCTAGAGAGTGATTTATGTATTCTAAGGAAATTCGCTAAGTTGACGCAGTTCCTGTGTAACGAAGATAGAGACATGAAAATTTGTATCTAGGCAATTATCTCAAATCAACCTCTCAGGGTTTTTTTGACTTAGACGGCGAAAGTTTGTATCAAGGCCCGTTTTTTAAAGTTACGAGATTTGAAAATTGGTATTAAGGCTCCTAATAATAAATACAAAATACGTTTTTCAGGGTTGTTTGTACGAAATATGTTTAACAGAGTTTTAAGACAGAAAAAACTGATAATGCGCTTTTTTTTTCAAGATGGAGGCTAAATAGAACCTACTAATCTGGGATATCACTATATTTTTTATTAAGTATGCGTCTTTTACTTACAGTTTTAATGGTCTTAATTGGCTGCTTAAATTTTTCATTAAATAGATTAAGTCCTTACCTGAAACAAAAAAAATGGAAGAATTAGTATACAAATTATTTTACAGTTAAACAATATTAAAATCGCAACAATCGGAAAATTTGATTTCTATTTTCCGCAATAATAAATAGTTAATTATTCGTGAAAGAAAAAGTTTCAAAGATTAACAATAGTTTCAATAAAATATTTATTTGCAAATCATTCAAATGTTGAAAATAAGTTTTATTTAAAAAAAAAACAACCAAACAATGACCCGAATTGGCACCGATTCAAAGTTGAAAGTATTTTATGCCAAATGAAATTTTTATCTTGATTATTATTCATAGCAAAGTGATGCATTATGAATAATTATAGTAGTTGATAGTTTGTTTTCAAGGTTATTAATTCCTCTTGTTCAAGGTAATTATTTAATTTGCATAATAAAAACGGTTGGATTTGTATGGTTTATTAATAAAAAACATATCAATTGGTTTTTTTAAATAATTAAATAAAATATTAAGAAAAAATTTTTTTTTCTTTAAACTGTAATTGTTTTATATGGTTCCGTAGTCAAATCAGGAACCCTTAAAGCTCCTGTTTGTGTGTCACACACAGTAGAACGGGTGTTACGGATGAGGTTATTTGGCTTGTAGGGGCTTTTGAAGTCATTCAAACACACATTGCTTGAAAAACTTTTTTCATCCGCCATATTGAATATTTATCACAACTGATGCTTACACGTACTTATAATGACTGAAACGAACAGCATTTACAACATAAGCGTTCATAAGGCAATACGAACGTCAATAAATTGTGCTTATAAGTGTGAACACTGAAAGCCTGTAAACATCCAAAACGCGTACACCCTTAATTGCATTTTTTTTTAAGTTTTATCGAACGTTAAAATTAATTATTAATTACTATAATCAACATAGTTGAAATAATTGTAAAAATATATAGTTATAAAAATATGAAATAAACAACTAACTGAGTTAATTGCTTAAAGACCTGATATATATTGAATTTATGGAAAAAAAAGTCTATATTTATAAAAAAAGTTGTTTATTTAAAAAAAAATAATATTTTTTATCTTAAAATTTTTGTTCTATCTCTTACGATTTCAAAGATAGGCAGTTTTACCTATTTTACCCAAACATCCAGTAAATAAGCCGGAAAATCTGGAAAAGTGGTGGAACAGCACCGATTTTAAGAATTGTCATTTTCCTGGATTCCTTAAACCTTCAGGAATATTTATCAGCCCTGCAATACCTCGAAAAATGAGAAAATTTGGAGAAAAATTTACGAGGTTATGCACGGGTTAGTACTGATGAGTGTTAAGGAACCAAGGAAAAAAAGAATTTTTATAGTCGGTGCTGTTCCACCACTTTTCCAGACTGTTCAGTATTTTCCGGCTTATTTACTGGACTACAAGTGTATATAAAAATGAAACTAATAAAAAAAAATTTGACAAAATGGAAATAGGTTTTATTTCTCGCTTTTTAGTAACTTTGAAGTTCTATAACTGATTTTATTTGTCTGAATATGGGTAGACCTACTAATTTTTAATGCATTTTTTTATAACACATTTTTTTTTTCGGTTTTTTTTTTTTTTTTAATTTTTAGTGCATTTTTTCATAACAGATTTTGAGTTTTTATGAGTATACCCTATCAAACAAACAAAAAATTTTCGCAGAAATCGGAGATCACATATAAAATGAGGTTTTTCCTCGATTTCCTCAACAAAATGCGATTTGGTGACAATGAGACCAATGGGAAATCAAACCCTTTAAAACAAAATTCAAAATCGGTTCATAAATGACGGAGTTCTGAGGTGACACACATTTAAAAAAAAAATATTTAAAAAAAAACAAAATTACAGACGAATTGAAAACCATCCTCCTTTTTGAAGTCGGGTTAAAAAGGGTATTTATGGGTGATATGTAAATGCAAAAGAATTAAAAATAAAATATTCAGTATAATAATTGTAATGTAAAACATTTAATGATTTCATACATCATTTAATTGATATTTACATAATTAATACACTCCAACTCCACTCCGCTATGATATGATTCACATTGCGTAGTACCCATATTATTAATATGTATAATTAATTGTATTGTATTGTAGATAGACAATTATACTGGATAATTAGATAGACAAAGATAACAAATAATTTATATTTATTAATTTCATACCTAGAGCTCTAAATACTTACGTTTTAGAACCATAATCATACCTGTAGTATGTACATTCCCGTTCAATAAAATTGAACAGAGCTGAAATGTTAATTTTCTTACATTTCATAAAACTCCTCACTTTTGCGACTCTCTGTATAATAATTCATTTATGAACAAAGATAAGTAGTGTGTACTTTAAGTGGGATAAAAGAAATGGACGTATAGTAAAAAACATTTACTACAAGAATAATCAAAATTGTGAGAGACTGATTGGGTTCAGATCTGTTCAATTTTATTGAACGGGAGTGTACATACATTTCAGTTCATAAAAATTGAACCAGTAAGTCACATTTTTAACGCTTGTATATTACTAAATATATGTATTATATTACATACAATAACACTAGAATATTTCAGCTGGTTCAATTTTTATGAACGGGAGTGTACAACGCCAAAAGTCGAGCTAAAATTTAAAATTGATTTGTGCCTTATTTATTCAGACTTCGGAAAAATGTTTCGAATAAAAGTTGTTAGTATAGTTATAATGAATAACTTTAATCGGAACAATTTTTCTCTAACGGGCATGTTATGGACATGCCCCCCTGACTAAAAGGTTTTTTCTACGTTCAATATGTTTAACCGTTGCAAAGTCAGGACTATAATACTCTTGTATATATTAAGAGTATAGTAACGTATTTTTAACGTAAAACAATTCGGATACGGAATCCTAAAATACTTGTATCAAATAAATTTAATTAAATACCCTTGAATCTAATTTAATAATAAAATTAAATCCTAATAAATATACACTTTTCAAATCATTTGCAAAAATCGATTAAGCAATTCATAAAAAAAAAAAGTTTTACTTCAGACACACTCGCTCCAAGCTCCAACAGATAGACATGAGAAGTAATAAAAAATAAATATATGAAATATATACAGGCTGGTCAGCCAAAAACGATGGTATGCATTTAATAAGCTTTACTGCTAACAAATTATTTTTAATAGGGAATATGCATGAAAATTTTTTTTCCACTTGAATTGAAGCATGTTTACTTTACAAATATCAAGGTAAAATAAACTTTTTAAATAACTTTAAAAATAAGCGAGATATGAATGATTGAAATTCCCGATTAGACAAAGAGGGTGATAGCCCTCTTGATATGTTATGTGACGTCATATTACACTTTCACCATTTAAAATACACGTAAAACTCCGTTTTTAGTATTTTTGCAAGAAAGAGACAGATAATAATCTTTAAAAGCTTTTAGCTTCCTTGATATTTGTCGGATTTTAATTTCGTTGTTAAATATTATTACAGTATTAACAGTATTTTCATATTCCGAAAATAAATGTGAAAAAAAATTTTCATGCATATTCCCTATTAACCAGCATTCCGTACAAAGCATGAAAGTCAGCCTGAAAGTTGGTTTAGGCATGCTCAAATATCATTCGCGCATAAAGTAGGCTACAGACGCGGAACATTGTGCAGCAACATTGAACTCCACCTACAAAATATTTTGTCTACAGACGTGCCACCAAAATTGGGGAACATAAAATTATTATTTTATAACTTTATAACGGTAATCTTAAAAATTCAATCACTTGTCATCTTGTCTCTGTCTATCGCATTTAATTTGGGTATCAACTAGTTTATTTGTATGTATTTCTAGTAAGTAGTTTACATATTTGTATGTATTTTGTAAAAATTTTTTTACAAAAATAAATTATATTTCAATACAATTAAAAACGTATTTTGACAAAATGGAAACCCGACTTCAAAAATCAAATATTCCATAACAAACAATGCACTAAAAAGTAAAGAAATAATTGCATATTCTTGTGCCAATTTATTTCACCTAAGCAAAAATTTTGTAAATATATATGTACAATTATTGTTATTAGAATTTCTCGAAATCGATTCCGGTAAATTTTTTTAAACTTTGAACTATACTTACACTTTTTGAGATCTATATTTGATTGTACTTGTCAATACTCTAATTTTGTTCGACTCTTAATGTCGTCGGACTAAAGTAGAAAGGGAAGCACAATGGACCATAAGGTCGAAATGCAATACTTTTTAGACCCTCAGATGTATCTATCTATCTATCTAAGATCATTTGTTAAACTATTCATAGCATTATTTTTTTTTGCATTTGTTTAAACATTTATCAAGAAAAATTATTAGAAATTGACTATATAAATTTTTCAATGAAAAAAATTTTTGGGCGACAACCCCGTATATAATTTCGAAAACCTCAATTGAACAATAACAAAAGACGAATGAGATAGAAACGAACGTCAAACTAGAAAGATAAACGAAAATAAATGATAACCTACCCATAATATTTTGAAAATGACAATGCGAAGATGGTTTCAGTTCAGAGAGTGGTATAGATTGAATGCATAGAATGAGATAAATATTAAGTACACAAAACGATCCAAACAAGGATGACACACAAACATGTTATGTGTCATCAGAAGAGATACCATACTAACATACCAACATGATGAAAATAAAAGTATAAATTATGTAAATTCTTAAATAAAATACCCCATATATATACATTATATATATATATATATATATATATATATATATATATATATATATATATATATAACATAAACACTATACATACATACATTATTACTACTTTATTTTAATTAAAATCAGAATATATCGTTTTTCAACTTATTTGAATTATTGCGATTTCAGTTTTCTCGTTTCCAAATCCAGTAATGTAGTCCAACACTGTCTTCTATAATCAGGACACTAAATATTTATCTTTACTCTTCTAGTTTTTTTTTAAATTCTGTCGAGTATTTTTTTTAACACAACAGATAATAATTGGACGAATGAGAGAATGATTACTTTGTTATTAATTATCTTCAGGATTTATTAGAAAACGTTATTTTTAGCCTGTGAAAAAAAATAATGAGCAAAATCTATTAAAAAGTGATTTCATGCTGGGGAACTCCCTTAAGATAGTTCATTCGTGACAATTATTGCAAAAACTATACAATACAGTACATATCTTGTTAATTGAACATATCTAGTATATCATGTATAGTGTTTTAACCTTTATGGTACAATGTACATCAAAAGTTGATGTTAGTTTTTAAAGTTGTCTGCTATTGATCTAGGTTTCACGTTCTGGCTAGCAGCCAATATTGTTTGTATACAAGTAGGAAAACGCTTGTTTTAAAACCTAAAAATATTTTACGTGATACTGAACCAAATTTAAAAAAAATAATAACTCCTGTAATTTAATGCAGCGCAATATTCTCTATTGATTGTACTATAAGGTGACTACACATTGAAGTTCAAGATCTAGTACAACTTCATTGGCGCAACAATATATTTATATTTTAATTCAATCTATACGAAATACACTATAGCACTTACATTTCAAATTACTACGTATATAACAAAATCTAAAAAATGTTCATTATAAAGCGAATTGTGTTGCTTTTAAAGCTCTACAATTACACATGTAATTATTTTTTTCTTTTAAATACATAAATAAATAATACAAATTTATTAAATAATTATAAAAAATAAATAATTTATCAATAAATTTATAATCGTGTGTGTTTGCTATGTTATTGACTTTTTTATTTTAATATATGAAAAAAAGTCGTTGTAAATGAATCAATAAACGCTTGTATGTGAATATCACGCGCGGCTATATGTTCATTAGATTGTAGCCCAATCAAATTAGGTGAAATAAAACGTCAAGTTCAGAATCAAGCTAAATTTTTTCACAAACTGAATGTTTTGACATAATCTTGTGTCTTTAGGTCCGCAGGTCAAGATATTAAAGGTCACGAAAATCGTTTGCAATGACAGTACATCCCTGATAAGTTAAAATCCTTAAAATTTTTACAGTAGCTTTAGCATTATGTGAGAAACATTCTACTTAAATCTACATTTGGGTGTTTACTTCATTTTGGCATAATACCTTTAAGGAGGCTTGTAAATGTGTGAATAAAGGAAAAGGGGGGAGGTCGAATATTGTCCAAAAAAAGTATGACCTAATATGTTGATGGCCCTTTACATATTATGATGTTTCAGTAAGGATTAAGCATAATTTTGATTTTTCTCTGTTCAATATATATTTTTTCGAATTTTAAAAATTTTAAAAACATGAATGTGCAAAAACATAAAATGTTACAATATCAGATTTTTAGAGTGGAAAAATAATTTACGATAAAAAGTTTATGAATATTGCCAGACATAATTTTGACTTACGTAAAAAAAGAAGATATTTATATCTAATAGAAATATACAACAGTCATTAACAAATAAATGATTGTTGTTGATCCTTTATAAAACATAAATAATATATTGTGTATAAAATATTTGAAAAACTGTAAGGTCATATCATAGTATTGTAGTTTAATAAAATAAATCTATATTATATACAGACTGTGTTGGAATGCTTTTCCAATACAGAATCAATGTTAAATATTATTTATTCCTGGCAGGCCGTCTGGTTACTGTACGGAGTCAGTCAGTACACATGTAGTCATCTCATATGCGTATGGTAGTTTGTTTGTCATTTAAGAGTCTGTACTGACTCATTTAAAAGTGAGTGTGTACTCATTACATGTGTACTGACAGACTCCGCACAGTAACCAAACGGCCTGCCAGTAATAAATAATATTTAACATTGATTCTGTATTGGAAAAGCATTCCAACACATTCTATATATATATATATATATATATATATATATATATATATATATATATATATATATAGATTTATTTTATTAAACAACAATACAATGATATGACCTTACAGTTTTTCAAATATATATATATATATATATATATACAGTCTGTTTTCAAAAGCATTTGTAATAGGGAATCAATGTTAAATAAATAAATAAAATATTTATAATAAAACCATACATACATACACATACTTACAAACATTCTGCTTGTGATATGATGTTTGTTTGATGTCATTTAAGAGTGGGGATTTAGTGATAAGCACTTAATTTATAATATCATTATTCATTACGTATACACATACACACTACAGAGTACCCGCACTATTATTATTTCTTTATGAAGCATTGTGTAGTTATAGTAAATAATATTTAACATTGATTCTCTATTAGCAAAGCATTCCAAAACCAGACGGTATATATATATACAGCTTGTATTTTAAAATACACCCAATCTGCAAACAATGTATAGTGTATCTATCGCTGTCTATATGTTGTGTACTATGATATGGTTTACTTTGTCACACGTAAACTGTATTAAAATCAGTATTGTATAACATATAACTATTATACTTCATCACTCTCTAACTACAATCAATTATATAAAGTTGCATCCAACTCGTGCACGTATACATCGTCGTTATTGTCCATCGTCCGTCATGTTAAGGTGGCTACATGTATATGTAACAAAGACACCATTATCATAGTCACTACATATAGACAGCGATAGATACACTATACATTATTTCCAGATTGGGTGTATTTTTAACCCGAATTCAAAAAAAGAGGATGGTTCTCAATTCGTCTGTATTTTTTTTTTATGTTTGTTACCTCAGAACTCCGTCATTTATGAACCGATTTTGAATTTTTGTTTTTTTGTTTTAAAGGGTTTGATTCCCGATTGGTCCCATTGTCACCAAATCGCATTCTGATGCGGGGATCACCGGGAAATTGAGAAAAACCCTCATTTTATATGTGATAACCGATTTCTGCGAAATTTTTTTTTTTTGAAAGGGTATACTCATTCATAATAGGAAAATAAAAAAATTTAAAAACCGACTTCAAAAAAATTTTTTACAAAAAAAAAATTTTTACAAAAAAAAAACAAAATGCTTGTAAAAAAAACTGAAAATCTGTTATAAAAAGAGCACTAAAAATTACAAAAAAAAAAAACGGGTAAAAAAAAAGTGTTATAAAAAAATTCACTAAAAATTAGTTGGTCGTTTAGTAGGTCTACCCATATTTAGACAAATAAAATCAGTTATAGAACTTCAAGGTCACTAAAAAGCGAGAAATAATTGCATATTCTTGTGCCAATTTTAGTTCACCAAAGCAAAAATTGGCACAAGAATATGCAATTATTTTTTTACTTTTTAGTGCATCTTTTGTTATAGAATATTTGATTTTAGAAGTCGGGTTTCCATTTTGTCAAAATAGGTTTTATTTAAAATACAGGCTGTATAGTAGTGATCCCTTATTCACATTGCCATGAATGTAGAATGTAGGGGGAGAAAACTTATACTTACGAAAAAAGAAACTAAATACTTTATGTAATCTATTTTTCTATAAAAATATATACACTATACTACGACGCTTCACACATATTATATTTTATTCTTTCAGTCTATGAACTTTATCCATTGCTTTTAACTTTTACTGATCACATATTTTAACAGGGTGGCCAATAAAACATAGTAAAATAAAACTACCTTACTTTTCCAGGTTTTCAATGACTAAAAAAAGAATTTCCGAGAGCTAAGAGGAAGTTAAGAATGAAAAATATAAAAAACGAGACATTCAAACTGTAGAACTCAAAAAAATTTTATTTGACTTTTGTCCTCAAAGAAATCCATATTTAGTGCTCTGAGAAACTAAACAAAAATATTAGGAAATAAAATTTTTTCTATACGTCACAAATTGTAGCTTTAATAAAAAGGTTGAGGAGAACATTTAAGGACGTTCCAATAAATACATATTATAGCACAAATACATAAACACACATATACAACACATATATATACACATATTTTGAAGATAATAAATAATCTTAAACTTTTATATTTCGAAAACAAAACGGTAACACACGATTTTTCTTTTTAAATTTATATAAAAAATATTTATCTTTATTCTCCTAGTTTTTTTTTTTAATTCTGTCGAGTATTTTTTCTTATACAACAAATAATAGTTGGGCGGGCAAGAAGTTTTACATGCTTCTAATGAGAAAGAGTGAGAGAGAATGATAACTTTGATATTAATTATCTCGCGTTCTAAACGGTTAAAAATTCTGAAACTTAGGGATTTAATAGAAAAACAGTGTTAGTATGCTGAAACATCCTTAAAACTTATTGGCGACTCGTAGAAAATTTGTATTTTCAACTTTTTATAAATAATATTAAAGAGAACTCTAGGATTTTTCGAAATAAATTTCGATTTTTTGCCCCAATTTCCCAGATCAAAATTTTTTGTATTTTATATATACGTATTTCGACGGTCTGCACCCCGTCAGACCGTGACCAAATTAGCAACAAGTAACATCTCCTCGGAGAATAATTACAATTAGTAATTCATACTGATGATGACTACTTGGTAGTCGAAATACGTATTTATAAAATACAAAAAATTTTGATATAGGAAATTGGGGCACAAAATCGAAATTTATTTCAACTTCTTAGTTTCAAAAAGCATGTTTTCAAAAATAATTTTTTATTTATCTTAATTTGTTTTTTGTTGAAAATACAACCCATTAATTAACAGAAATTAGTTAAATGAAAGGAGATACAACTTCACTGTTTTCAGTGAATACATGTACACATTTCATATGTGTATACATACATACACAAGCATTGTTAATAAAGGAAAGATATATTATTTAGTTATCCTTCGAAGTCAAGTTATTACCTTGTTATTTAGATACACACTATGGTACGTTTCATTGAAGTTGGAAACATATTTCATATATAAATACTGATATGGTCGTATTTGTTTATGAATCACCGAATTATCGTATTTGTGTTTTATACAAACAAAAATTAGTCATATTATTTTAGGGCAGAGGTGGGCACAGACGCCTTTCCGGAGCCGAACGGCTCTCCATAAGCTGTGTGAGAGTAAGTAAGAAAGGTATGTTTTGAAGTAAGACGAAACGATGTTTCGATACAGGTTGCCTACCGATTAATGCCCAATAATTTATTCAATCAATTTAGAAATAGTTTTATCAAATATTTATTGTTTTAGAAATATCTTTTACAATATGGAGAGATACACCAAAAAACATAATAATAACAATAATAATTACAACAATAATGATGATAGCAATAACAATAATTACAACAACTATATGTATTCCCATTTTATGTAAAATTTAACCATTTAGAAATTAGTAACAAATAACCCCCCTCCCCCCGCTTTATCATTGGCATCTTTATTGTATCCAGTCTCATCAAATTCCCATGACACTATACCCCTTACTAAGAAAAAATAATTAAATCAAGTAAATAATTGTTTATTAGTTCTCCGATATGAATAGTTTAGGCAAATTATTCGTAATTTCCAAAAATCTAATTATAAAATCTAAGCTAAAGCTAAATCATCAAAAGATTTACAAGCGGTTTACAATTGTCAAGCGGTAAATGTAAAAGATCAAAAGATTTATATTTTATGATTTATATAACAGTTATATTTTATTCATACCCAAATATATTAAAAAGGTACATTTTATGCCCCAAATTACCAACCAAAAATTCCAGAGTATGTATTCAATGTATTGTATACTTTGTATAATAGTGATCATAAAAAAAAGTTGCTATCATTATATTTTTTTCAGAAAATGTTTTAATTTAAAAAAAAAATAATAATTGGTAGGGACCCTGTATTTACTCTATCTCTCTCCCTACCTCTCACTCAGAGCTGAGTAAAATCAAACCCTGCCCACTTATGTTTTAGGGTAAATACTAACCTCCATGTATAAACTATCTTTAAGTTTAAAAATGGAACAATTTTTGTGCATACATAAGTGCCACCACCAAGGATGCGAAATCGAAACTGAATAATATGAAACAGACAATTAAGTTTTAAGGATGTTCCAGCATGAAACCACTTTTCGGCAGATTTTGCTAATTTTCACTAAATATTTTTTTAAATCCGTTTATTTAAAATCCGTTACATAAAATGGAAGGAATTTCAGATGAGACTCAAGTACTTTATTCTAAGAAATGATTAAAAAGTATTTTTTAATGAATTACACTTATATTATATAATTAATCAGAATATTTGAAATGAACAATACATTTATTATACGAAATAGTTTATTTTGTTATTATAAAAGCCGTCCGTTCAGTTTTACAAACAGCATTTCCCAATCAGTTTTTAATTTTTATAGTTTTAATAAAATTATTTAACAAAAAATTTCAGTAATTAAATTTTTATGTATATAAATAATATTAAAGAGAACTCTAGGATTTTTCGAAATAAATTTCGATTTTTGCCCCAATTTCCTAGATCAAAAATTTTTTGTATTTAATAAATACGTATTTCGACTACAAAGTAGTCATCATCAGTATGAATTAGCTAATTGTAATTATTCTCCGAGGAGATGTTACTTGTTGCTAATTTGGTGACGGTCTGCACACTTTGTAGTCGAAATACGTATTTATAAAATACAAAAAATTTTTGATCTAGGAAATTGGGGCAAAAATCGAAATTTAAATTTTTATGCAATTTTCACGTCACTTGGTACTGAAAAGCTTAACAAGGTTGTTCATGCATCTAAATATGTCTTTTTTATAAGAAAGTAAACATGTGGACGATTTGGCTAGCCTGTAGACGATTCGAAAACCATGCCTTTCGTTGTGACGATAGTAACTATACGAGTGAACAAATTAAACAATTATTTTTAAAGATGTACGAGAACTGGAGCTTCAAAAAGATTACGTCTTGATTTTATTTTACGTGTAGTTGAAGTGCATACAAATCAATAGGGAATATGCATGAAAGTTTCTTTTCACTTGAATTGAAGCATGTTTACTTGACAAATTTCAAGATAAAATTACTTTTTAAATAACTTTAAAAATAAGCGAGATATGAATGATTGAAATTCCCGATTAGACAAAGAAGGTGATAGCCCTCTTGATATGTTATGTGACGTCATATTACACTTTTACCATTTAAAGTACACGTAAAACTCCGTTTTTAGTATTTTTGCAAGAAAGAGACAGATAATAATCTTTAAAAGCTTATAGCTTCCTTGATATTTGTCGGATTTTAATTTCGTTTTTAAACATTATTACAGTATTAACAGTATTTTCATATTCTGAAAATAAATGTGAAAAAAAATTTTCATACATATTCCCTATTATAATAGTTACAAGGGGATACGGGGGTCTTGAATTAATTATTTAATGTTAAAGTTTCAATCCATTGTTCTTATGGACAAAACCATATTTTACACATATTTTGATAATTTTCACAAGGAATGAAATAAGACGAATAAAAAAAAACTACGCAGTTGAAAATAGAAATATTAATAGAGAGATTGATCCAATAAAATTCCGGTATGACGGGCCTAAAAATAGAGAGATTTCGGGAAAATTTTATTTCTGTCGGCGCATAAAATTGAAATATACTTTTAATAAAAAAAAGTCATAACTATTGAAATAAAAGCTATACTTTGCTTTCTAGCCACCTTCACACGTATTATTAGGCCACACAAGTAACGCTAATTTTTCAAAAATTTTAGTTTTTCGGAAAATGTTTCGAATAAAAGTGGTTTAGTATATTTATAATGAATAACCTTTCAGCGAAGATTTTTTTGAAAACCGACTAAATAAAGCACAAATCAATTATAAAATTTAAAAAAAAATTTTGAGCGCTACTTTTGTGGAATTATATCCAAATGGATTGCAAACAGACAGAAAAAATAAAATGTTGAAAACAACCCCAAATAATAGGGAATATGCATGAAAATTTTTTTTCACATTTATTTTCAGAATATGAAAATACTGTTAATACTGTAATAATATTTAAAAACGAAATTAAAATCCGGCAAATATCAAGGAAACTATAAGCTTTTAAAGATTATTATCTGTCTCTTTCTTGCAAAAATACTAAAAACGGAGTTTTACGTGTACTTTAAATGATAAAAGTGTAATATGACGTCACATAACATATCAAGAGGGGTATCACCCTCTTTGTCTAATCGGGAATTTCAATCATTTATATCTCGCTTATTTTTAAAGTTATTTAAAAAGTAATTTTACCTTGATATTTGTCAAGTAAACATGCTTCAAGTCAAGTGAAAAAAAATTTTCATGCATATTCCCTAATAATAATTTAATCGTTTCAAACTACTACAATAATATGAGTATGAGAGATTTAGTTATATGAATTATAAATCAACATAAATTGAATTAATTAGTTAATATATATATATATATATATATATATATATATATATATATATATATAGAGTGGCGCATAAGTAACGTTATGATTTAATTAGTTAATAAATTTTTTGTTCACGAATTTTTTGTTTATAAATTAACTTTGAAAAACTTGGGAAATTTATGATGGAAAGACTCAGCACAGAAAGAACCAAAGTTTTTCAATTTTATTTTGTAAATCAGCATTCGATTATTCAGACACAAAGATCATATCGAAATTTATTTCATGTTCCGACAATTTACCGATTGGTTCAGCGTTTTCGGCAACATGGGGCTGTCTGTGATCTTCCACGTGCTGGAGACCTCGTGCAGTTCGAAATGATGTGAACACTGCTCGGGTGCAAGCAAGTTTTGAGAAAAACCCCAAAACTTCCACCAGGCGACGTTTTCAGCAGTTGGTGATGTCTAGTTACATACGTTACACCTTTTCCCATATAAGATACAATTGGTTCACGAGTTAAAACCAAATGATGCACAAATACGCATTTATTAAATAAATCATAACGTTACTTATGCGCCACTCTATATATATATATATATATATATATATATATATATATATATATATATATATATATATATATATATATTTAAGCTTGATGAAAATGCTTTTCATTCTATCATTTGTATAAATAATGTTTCTCAATTCTGAGTATCTTTTAGATAAATATTAAAATAAGATGAATTCATGACATTAAATGGAATTTTGTTATCATTTTAGGACCTACGCAAACCTGTTCTGGGAAATTTGATTCCTTAGATAATTCTATTTATTTTAAATCGTAGTGAAATTTCATTATTTTGCTAAAAACAAAGTAACAAACAATTTTATGCTTGAGTCAATAATGAATATACAAACAAGTGAAAATCAAACAAGAGTTAATTACTTAAATATCCCGTCTATACTGAATGCATTATCAATACGTGAACTGTTTATTTTACATACACATGGATATGCTATCTAGTGGGTAAATTATAAACGAGAGATACTCTTCGGCCTACGAGTTTGGTGATCGCACTCTCGTGAACAACTTAGTAACTACTGCTAGTAGGGTGAAATATACAGATTCGCTCCCTGCCAGGGGTCCCGCTAATATGGTTTTGTAATTAAGAGTAATTACAAATGCTTAGCTGAAATTGTGTCGAAACTATTCAGTTTATGACAAAATGTTTCAAAATAAAGTTGTTTACTCTTACGGTTTTAAAGATGGATATTTCCCCTCTTGGCTCTCGCTGATGTTTGTTCCGATTTTGCCTATTTACACGCACACAAAATTATCTTTTCGTTCTTCAGTTATCGTATTTACAGACAACAGGCGGACGGATATTCGGAAATAGAATAAATTGGTCTTTTAATTACTACCTATACCAAAAATTATGTTCTGTGATCAATATTTTCAACCCTTACAAATTCGGGACTATACCTAATATACAGTGCAATTAATATATAGTATTTAGTAGTACAATTAACTTTTTTGACCAGAACAATTAAAAGCGCAAATTGACAAGCTTTAGAAAATGTTTAGAGTGAATAAATTATTCACAAAGAACGTATTTAATTACCGGAAGAAAAAAAACATTCTGAGGCCATTGGATCTTGCATTAATCTGTCATTTGTGTAGAGTGTGAAGTTAACAACGGAGTTGTTGGGGTCAGGTTCCCCCACTTGGCCACATATTGAAAAAGGGGATGCAAATTTTGCGGGAAATTTTGTAACAAATTATTATGTTCCAAGTTTCATAAGTTTTTAATAATTTTTATTAATTTTATAAAATCAATGTATTAAAAGCAGCAGTGAAGCGAAGTCGTAGAACTGTTATTTTAATTACACTAATCGTGTAATATTTTTAAATTGCTCAAACTGTTTGAGAGATTCTGATTGAACGTGTTTGTGACGACTAAGAAGTACATACACAAAGATGCACACACATATTCAAACTGAATATAAACATTATACAGTCAACAGGGGACAAACAGCACACAGCATAGCACTACTATGGGGGCTTTGGAAATTCACACAAGCAATGTATAAATGTATATGATATTAGTCCATGTATATCCTTCTCTTTTTAATATATTGATTTTGTGTATATATTTATTTTACTTTTATAATACAAAAAAATGTTTTTTTTTTTGTATAATGTATATTTAAAATTATAATACAGTGGAGTCCCAATAATTTATGTATATAATTATTTTACTTTTATATTTATAATAAAGTAATAATAATTTGTTGGTGTAGATGAGAAGATTTCAAGTAAACCTGAAAGACAATTTTGGGACTAAAACCAAACTTTAAGAAACCAAACTCTAAGTAACAACATGTAGTTACCGAAATAGCAAAGGGTATATGAATAGCAAAGAAATATGTAGTGTGTTCGCAAAGGTATCTAAATATGTGAAAAAATTCACTAAAGGGTAAACATTTTTTACAAAAAAACAAAACCCGACTCCAAAAAAGAAAAACGGAACTAAAAAAATCTACTATGAAAAAATACACTAAAAAGTAAAAAATAATTGCGTTATTTATTTGCTTCAATTTATTTATAAATATCCATTTTTTTCAAATAAAATATTTTTGGAGTTGGTGCCAGCCAAGGTTAACAAACATTTAATTTCACTTTACCTGCAAAGCATTTCATAATCGACAACAAGACAGTAGATGCGGCTAGCACCAACTCCAAAAATAATAATATTTGATTTGAAAAAAATGGATATTTATAAGAAAATTGAAGTAAATATAACGCAATTATTTTTTACTTTTCAGTGCATTTTTTCATAGCAAATTTTTTTAGATCCGTTTTTTCTTTGTTGGAGTCGGGTTTTGTTTTTTTATAAAATTTTATAGTTGATTTGTCCCTTATTCATTCGGTTTTCGAAAAAAATTTTTGAATACAAGATATTATGTATTTATAGTGAACAATTTTTATCCGAAGCATATTTTCGAAAACCAAATCAATAAGGCACAAATCAATTATAAAATTTAAAAAAAATGACATCAACTTTTGTGGTTCATAGCGCCAACAATCATGCACAAGCTATATTATTGGACATGGAAATAATTAAACGACTCTACTTACTACTATGCGTAAAATAATATTCAAATAAATCTAAAAAAGAATGTATTTTTTATGTAGATTTTTTTATAAAATTCTTGTATTCAATTTAAGTGGTATATAAAACTAACTTTACTGATAATTTGTGTTTGAAAAATATTTGAAATATCTGTATAATTTTTAAGAGCAATATAATTTTTTTTTTAAATTGATGGAATTATAACATTTTGTTATAAAAAATGTTTTATCTGTACAGTCATGTTCAAATTTGTTAATTTGGCAACGTTGTAAAAAAAATAGGGTAAGTTAACAGTAAGCGTATTTAATTCAACTACGCGGCGAGTATACAGCTTGTATTTAAAATACACCTAATCTGGAAACAATGTATAGTGTACCTATCACTGTCAATATGCAGTGTACTATGATATGGTGTGCTTTGTTACACTTAAACTGCATTAAAATCAGTATTGTATAACATATAACTATAGTATGATAACTATATATACTTATCAATCTCTAACTACAATCATAGACACACAAATTCACCGTTCATATATTCAAAATAATGTTATTTTGAAATAAAAAATAATTTTAAACTTTTATATTTCGAAACAAAACGGTAAAATGCGATGTTTTAAAAAAAATTTATTTAATAAATATTTATTTTTACTATTCTAGTTTTTTTTTTTTAAATTCTGTCGAGTTTTTTTTTTAATACAATAGATAATAGTTGGGCGGGCATGAAGTTTTACATGCTTCTAATGATAGAGAGTGAGAGAGAATGATAAATTTGATATTAATTATCTCGCTTTCTAAACGGTCAAAATTTCTGAAATTTCAGGATTGATTAGAAAACGATATTTTTAGACTGTGAAAAAAATGAGCAAAATCTGTCGAAAAGTGGTTTCATGCTGGCTGGAACATCCTTAATAACAACATATACCTATCACAATGGATCCATGATCCATTGTGATAGGTATATGTTGTTACAATGGAGAGTTTTTGGTATTATTTTATACCGATTACAAATAGAATCATAAAATTTTGAAACTATTTATTAATTATTTAAGTATAAAAACACAATTTAGCAAAATATATTTGATTTGATAACCCTATACTTATGTAGGTATAAATATGTAAAATTTATTTGCAAATTGTCTTAAGTACGGAGTTCTCGATTAGCGAGTCCGACTCGCACTTGACCGTAGTTTTTTACGGACCATTAAATATATTATTCTCCGATTTAATTTAATTATTATTTATTAATTTAATTATTCAGGAAAATGAATTTTTCTTTCCAATCAACGATATTGCTTAATTGATTTTAATGTTAATATCTCAATAATATTTTCAAATATTTCAAACAATTGTTATCATTCTGATGAAGTGACCCAACGACCTTAAAAAAAGATAGCCGACTTAACATAATTTCATGGACAATATATATATTTGGATAGGCGTAAATTATTAGAAATATGAAATTTCCGTATATTTCATATAATTTTTATTAATTTAATTGAATTCCAAAGAGTTTGAAATAAAATAAAAATTGTTTGCTTTAATATTATGATACTTATATCGATCAATAATTTAATTACAAATGAAAAACTGAACAAGTATATATAAAAAACATTCACACCTACTTTCAACTTCTATATATAATCAATAATCTTTTTATAAAATCATGTTTTTATAGATAAATTTTTACTGTCTCTCTCTTTTTTTTTTAAATTAAAAATGCAATTGAAAATTGTAGAAAAAATTAAAATATCGTTGAAAAATCTTCAAAAGAAAAAGAGAAACAAATATTATAATTAGGTTTGTTAACCTTAATAAATAATTATTTAAATTTTATATAAAAATAAACCTTGACCTTCAATATAAAGCTGGTTTAATAATATATATAAATTAAATGTATAATTAATTATTGGTCATTCAAACTTTAAATTTTTTAATTAATTAAGGTATTTCCAAACTATTATTACGTTGTCAAGAACTTCACAAAATTCACAATATTAGTAAAATAAATCCTCCGATATCACCTGAATTTTTTTGAGAATTTATCACCATGGCGTTTTTAAGAAAATCGTTACGTAAGTTGGAGAAATTTAACATGCATCTTCATAAACATCGTGAAATAAAATGCACGATTCCGACTGTTTTTACTTCGAACTCTCTCAATATAGTCACGGTTGTTTTGAAATTCGACAAATACTTTCCTCAATTCCTTAGAAATATTTTTCCTTAAAACTTTGGGAGAATGACCATCGGGTTGTTAAATTTTTTGATAAAATATGCGTAAAAAAGTGCATTTTTTTCATGTTCGCAACAGAAGGTTATTTTTTATGGTTCAGTTAGCATCCTGAGTACCGGCGGCGCGCTGTTTGAAGGTCGTTTGAAATTATATACTAGTATATGTATGATGTTTTATTGCGGAATCTCCCTGATTCGCATAAAATTTTCTATTCTTTTCGCGTGGGTATCCGATCAGCTGATATAGTTTGGAAATACCTTAACTATCGTATAAAAATAGATTTAAAAAAATTCATATTACGCATTTTTATAGTTTTAATGTCTTTATAATAGCAATTTATAATTAAAAGTTGTCCATACTATTAAGACCTGACCTGAAGAAGGCTTAAAAGACAAAATGTTTATGACAAATAATTATTTTTATTCAAAATTTTGACAGTTTGAAATGTCAATTATTATATATTTTAAATTTATTGATGAATAATTTATTTTCAAAATTTTATTAATGCATTTACTTCTATAGAAACTATGAACTATATTAGCGATCTGGGAATCTTGTTCGTTTTCTTATTTTATTTTTTTTACAATATTAAATTGTCTGGGGGATTGGGTTGAGTTGGGTTAAGGATTTCAAGGACGAAAGGACTTTTTCCGCCCTGGAAAATTTCCTGTGGTCTTTTCCAAACATTTTTACTCGTGTGGGGGTAAAACGAATAAGTTCCGCCATCTAGGTTGGCTATAACTTATACTGCACATAAAGAATAGCTAACTCAAGTTTTCTCATAGCAAGAGTTGGACAGTTGACAGAAAAGGTGGGGTTCCTCCTCATTGTGACATCACCTGCAACAGTCGTGGTGCACTAGGACGCCCAAGCGTTTAGCATGTTTGCCTCCCAGTCAGTGCAGTTATATAGTCCACAGTACAGCACGGTTTTTTTTTAATGATTAGTAACAGGCTAAATTTTTGTAAGTAGCTTCCTTTTGACGAGACGCCCAACTTTTCACTCCCGAAAATTCTTGATGATAGTGACTAACGAAGCGCTAAGTAAGAATAACTTGTTTGTTTGACGATAGCAAAAATTTTACAGTAACAGTTAATTTGTTAGTTAAATTGAGAGATAATGTAATAAAGACTTCAAAAAAACTTGTGTCCTACAAAATGGATGGTGTGACAGGCAGGTCCCTCACCCCCAACATGTTCAAATAACGGGGTATATATAGTTATTAGTAACAAGCTGCTTTTTATGCTGTTAATTAATAATGGCATGTATAATTTGATGACCACCTTGTCCTACAAATTCAGTGGCTTAATTTCCCAGTCCTACGCTCTGAACATGTCATTGTATAATTTTCATTTATAAATTAGAAAAATGTTTTCTTTTTTTCAATGACACACAACGTTTATACATATTGTGGGTTTCATTTCTTCAACCTTTAGTTCATAAAAGAATACTAAAATTGTTTTTATGGCGCCAAGCAACGATTATTTAAGTAGCGCCAGTAATAACTATGTATACCAGAGGTGGGCAAGAGTTGACTCGGCCAAGCTCTGAGTGAGAGGTAGGGAAGAGAGATAGAGTTAATACAGGGTACCTCTACCAATTATTAATATTTTCTTTTTTTAATTAAAACATTTTCTGAAAAAATATAATAATACCAAATCTTTTTTATGGTCACTATTATACAAAGTAAATAATACATACAATCATTCAATACATACTCTGGAATTTTGGGCTGGTAATTTGGGTCATAAAATGTACCTTTTTAGTATATATCATATTTGTGTATGAATAAAATAAAAATATATAAAAAATATATATATAAATCTTTTGAACCTTTAAGTTTACCGCTGGACCATTGTAATAAAAGAGGGAAATTTTTGCAAAGGATAATTTAAATAGAATTATAGTTTTGGAAATTCCAAATAATTTGTCTAAATATTTTACTATTCATATCCGAGAACTAATAAAGATATGTGTATAGTGTCAGTATAGTGTCATGGGAATTTGATGAATTAAGTTAAATTTTACATAAAGTGGGAATTTGAGTTCTTCGAGTTAGTCTACTTTGAATTGAAAAAGTACTATTTGTAGTAGTGGAAATTATTTTTCGCATAATTTGTTTTTCAAAAAAAATAAAAGTAGTGAATTTAATAATGGAGAAGACATCGCAAGCAGTCTTGGATAAGTTCAGATTATTATTGTTATTATTATCATTATTGTTATTATTATTATGTTTTTTGGTGTATCTCTCCATACTGTAAAAGATATTATTTAAACAATAAATATTTTATAAAGCTATTTCTAAATTGATTGAATAAATTATTGGGCAATAATCGGTAGGACAACCTGTATTGAAACATCGTTCCGTCTTGCTTCAAAACATACCTTGTTTACTTACTCTCACCCAGCTTATGGAGAGCTCGTAAGGCTCAGACGAGCTGTCTGTGCCCACCTCTGATGTATACCCTGTTATTTGTACATGTTGGGGTGAGGGACCTGCCTGTCACACCATCCATAACACAAGTTTTTTTTGAAGTCTTTATTACACTATCTCTCAATTTAACTAGCAAATTAACTGTTACTGATCAAATTTTTGCTATCGTCAAACAAACAAGTTATGCGCTTCGTTAGTCACTATCATCGAGAATTTTCGCGAAAGAAAAATTGGGCGTCTCGTCGAAAGGAAGCTACTTACAAAAATTTAGCCTGTTACTAATCATTAAAAAAAACCGTGCTGTACTGTGGACTAATAGTAATGGCTGCTACCATACTATTTATAGACACACTTTTCTCAATAATTTTTAGCGAATTTCCTGAAAGGAAATAGAGCTATTGGTCCCGTACCGAAGTCAAAATTTCGCAAAAATTTCTTCAAATGTCCATCGATCCTACCTAGCAGATGTCAAAAACCACTATCTGTAAAATTTATATATATATATATATATATATATATATATATATGTGTCTGTAATCACTCTAGCGGTCACAGTTTTCATTTTATCGGAATGAGATTTGGTATTTGAGGCGCTTTTGGTATTCAAAAGGTCAAGTTCGTTAAGGGTAAAATCGGACAAGGGGAAAGGGGGGTTTAGAGGAAGGGGGAAACACAAAATATGACATATCTCCCTTACTATTTGAAAAATCGAAAAATTTATAAGTAGTAAAGTTGTAGGTACTAAATTTTACTGTAATTTTGTTTCTTATCATTTTTTCTGTTACACTAATATTTACAGAAATATTGACGGTTTAAGATTGAAAATTAAATTTCTTAATATCTCTGTACACATTAGAGTTTGAGCAAAAATGATAATGTGATGAATTGTAGCAAATATAATTCTACAACTTTATTCCTTACGCTTTTTTCGAATGTTCTAATATTAAGAGAGATATTTTATATTTTCTTCTTTCTATATACGGCCCCCCCCCCTTACCCTAGACGTATGTCATTCATTAATAAAATTGGCCTTGCAAATACTAAAATCATATACAACATTTCATTTTGATCAGATTAAAATTATGACCGCTAGAGAGTCATTTATGTATTCTAAGGAAATTCGCTAAGTTGAAGCAGCTCCTGCGTAACGAATTTTTATCTTATTGCCTCACTATTAGATTTATAAATATAACTTCCAAAGTTTCTTGGAGATATGAGAGGACATCGTTTAGAGGATATTCAAACGAAATTTATGTTTAAAGATGAAATCTCGACAATATTATTCAAACATTTTAGAAAGTTCACAAAAATAAAACTGAAAATATCCAATTTCATTAGTGTTTTTAGTGTTTTACCTAACTAAAATTTTTCGTTTGATCTCAAACTAATCACTTAATAGCTAATTTAAAAATATACTTTAATTGATTCCATATTACAAATATTTCGAATGGAGGAGTCATTTATAAGTCGTTTTAGAAAAAAATGTGTCTATTGTCATGGAACACGAAATTTTCACCCTCTTTTAGGGGAAAACTGCTAAAGGGTGGCCGGCCGTCTAAAGTAGTCATTTATAACAAGAATATTATATACGGAATAAACAACAATAGGTTTTATTTCATTCATAAAACGTCATTCTTTTTGCAAACCCTTAACATCAGAGCGTGCCACGTGACAACTTCCGGCTATAGCTCTGACAGCCAAAGCAGAATTGTCAACCATATTGTTTGTTCATCGATTGCATAATTGAACATCAATGTATAAACAAAATAAATATCGAATTATTACAATCCCATTACACTCAATATGGAAACAAATACCCTAAAAACTAATTATGCCGAAAGACTTGAATACTTCTATGATGCCTGTAAACGATTCTACGTAATAAAGAGTGTTTTTTTTAGAGGTTTACAACTTTGAGTTGGTAACACTACTTTATTTGACAATCGATATAACAGCTGATAGTTGCTTTTAGCGAATTTCATCTAAAGGAAATAGCAGCTATTGTTTTTGCACCAATGTTGGAATTTCGAGAAAAAATTTCTTTAAATGTCCGCCGATCCTACCTATTAGATGTTAAAAATCACTATCGCTAAATTTGTATATATATATACATACATATGTACTTTTTTAAATGTCTGTGGACACTCTAGCGTAGTATTTGAGTCGCTTTTGGTATTCTAAAGGTAAGTAAAGGTCAAGGTTCGTTAATGGGTAAAATCGGACGAGGGGAAAGGAGGTTTAGAGGGAGGGGGAAACACAAAATTTGACTATCTCCCTTAATATTTGAAAAATCGAAAAATTTATCAGGAGATAAGTTGAAGGAGCTAAGTTTTACTGTAATTTTGATTCTTATCATTTTTCTGTTACACTAATATTTACAAAAATATTTACAATTAAAGATTGAAAGTTAAAATTATAAATATCTCTATTCATATTAGAGTTTGAGAAAAATGATCAAGTAATGAGATGTAGCAAACTTGATTTTCTACAACTTTACTCCTTATACATTTTTCGATTATTCTAATATTAAGAGAGATATTAAATATTTTGTGTTTGTTTGACACGAATACATGAAATATATTTTATTGTAAAAAATTTTGATTGTCGTTTCCATAGTAACTATAAACTATAATCGTTATACATCGTTCTATTTTGGCTTTAATAAATTTAATTTTTGCAAATACTAAAATCATATCAGATATTATATTTCATTTTGATCACACTAAAATTATGACCGCTGGAGAGTGTTTTATGTATTCTAAGGAAATTCGCTAAGTTGACGCAGCTCCTGCGTAACGAATTTTTTTGTTTAGTTTGGTTTGCCATTTCATCATGAATAGACTTGCAACGCTTGCAAATTGTTGAAATTTTCTATTAAAATAATCTGTTCGTCAAACTTATCGTGCTTTTTGTCCATTTTATGGTAGTCATAATCGTCCATCAGAGCGGCTAATTCGAATAACTATGGATCGTTTTCGCACCACGTTTACTCTTAATGATAATGTGCATCCCGTAAGACGCTGAACATTGCGCGCCGAACGAGCTGTAGCCGCTGTACAGCAAAGCATTGAAGAAGACCCAAATCAATCAATTCGGCGCCGTTCTCAGCAATCGGGGATGTGTTCATCCACTTTATAGCAGATTTTACGAAAGGATCTCGATTTACTAGCTTTTGAGATACAACTTGGGCAAGAATTAAAGCCAAACGACCATCGTATGCGCCGCCAATTCGGCCAATAGGCTGAAGCACAAATTGATATTAATTTTGATTTTCCATACAAAATTTTGTTCAACGATGAAGCTAATTTTTGCTTGAATGGGTACGTAAATAAGCAAAATTGTCGCATTTGGAATGAAGATAATCCACAAGCTTTTGTCCAAACACCATTATATAGAACTACAGAAAATTATTGTTTGGTGCGCTTTATGGGCCGGCGGATTTTATATACACTGCGTTAAGTTTACTTCGTAAAGAGTATACCTTTGATTTTACAACGGGTTTTACACCTCGTTCAAAATAATACAATCAAATTTAAATATAACTACCAAACCAAAAAATCGTGTAAAGTTTTGTTAAGGACGTTCCCAAAGAGCAGTCGTGTTCAACTTAAAAAAAATTTCATTATGTAAACTACAATAGATCAAATAAAATATATTTGAGATACACTGTTACTTTTTGCTGTGGTGTTACTATATTTTATTTGATCTATTGTAGTTTACATAATGGAATTTTTGTTTAAATTGAGGACTTAAACAATATTTATAAGATAACTAATACCGCTTGTTTTTGTTATTTTTAAAAAAAGTTATTTGTTATATCTTCAATTACTTATTCTCAGTTTTTTAAAAGAATCTAAAGAAAATTACTATTGATATTTAATAAAACGTGTGTGACAACATTAATCGGGCTAAGTTTTATATGATAAACATACAAATTTTAACTGTCAATATTTACAAATTTAGTACTTTTAACTACATATATTCAAAATTACAGAAGAATCGTAAGAAAACTGATTTTCTTGTGAACGTCCTTAAGTATTGAAAGGTAATCACAAGTTAATAAATAATAAAAATAATTAGTTTTTTTTTCTCGATATGACCTTGAAAACAATTTACTATATATTATGTAGTTAATATGATTCACATATTGAAAAACAGAATAATTGATCGCATGATGTATCACCTTATAAGTTATATCATTAATTTAATTGTAATAAAAATATTTAAATTACTGATAATAATAATTGTATTTATTATTTTAAAAAACTTGGTGGCTAGGCCCACGCTGTCGTGATACTAATTTCTTTCATTTTATTTCTTTACGCGCCTAACACTAGCTTACGGTTGTTTATCCATTTCGATCGATACCTTATTTTAATTTTTTTTTCATCAGTGGTTTAGGCTGTGCGTTGATCCGTCAATCAGTCATTCAGGACAAAGCATTTTATATGTATAGATATTTATAAGAGTAATTTAAAGAATTAGTATCACGCTAGCATGCAAACAGACATAGTTTATTGATTATTTTCAATAAACCATACATTATTTATTAATAAATAATACAGAACAGTGCAACACAAATACCATAAATTTTTTAATATTATAAATAACTTTAAAACAAAATCATTTATTTCAATTAAATTTGCTATAACAATTGATTTTACAAAATATAATAAATTAATTAACCCTTTTATAACAAATAAAATCATATATATATATATTTATTATATATATAATAATAACTAACAATAGATTTTAGCATGTACCTTTTTTTTTTTTAAAAAAAAATTCACATATGACATTGAATATGCAAATTAAACGTGTGTAATTGCCGGGTCTATCTGTCTGTCTGCCTACCAGTCAGTTACTATTTTTTGTTATATTATAGTTCGTTATAGAATTTATAAAAGCTGGGAATATTTCAAAAAATTAAAATACATACAGAGAGTTTCAAATTTATTAAAGGTAGAATTTTAAGATAATTTATTACAAATCGAAAAGAGAAGGAAATTTCCTATACTTTAAAATTGTTTCTACCATCCTGTAACCTAAAATATAGTAGAATCAGTGCCGGATTAGCCACGTAGCAGAAGTTAGCAAATACTACGGGATCTGCTCCATAAGCTGTGTGAGAGTAAGTAATAAATAATAGTTTAAAAAAACTAAAAAAAACACGCTTTTATAGAAAATCCAACTAAAAAATAGAAAATAAAATTTAATAAATTTGGATTAAGAAAAGTGTAAATAAGAAACAAATGTATATTAATGGAATAACTATTGACACTATGTTAAAAAGATACGAGTGAATAAATATTAATCCGGTATGCTATCAACATTTTCAATTAAATTTATTTAAATTCAATCAGTTATAGTAATCATATTATCAATAATAATATTTATAATAATTATAGGCATACTTAACACATTTGTCAAATCAATAGTCATTACGCAGAACAGGTTTTTTATATGTGACGTACAAAACGAACACTGATGTGTATAATATATTCAAATTTACCGACAGATTTGTGAAAATAAGTTTCATCAGAAATATAGTTGTTGTTTGTACCAAAATCGTTCGAATCATTTATGACATCTGCATACTACTAATCCGCATCGCGAAGCAATCCAGGGCAGCCTCTACAATCTATCTATCTACCGCAGTAAATTGAAAATAGCAAAAAATCATTAAATATACGTATTTTCAATACCATATTATTTTGTATGGATATGAGGTATGTGAATTTTTATTTTTCCCCAGAAACTACTATCTTTTAGCTTTAAAATGCCACTTTAATCAAGTGGCATATCTCTAATAGGGCCTACAAACGAGGAACATTGTGCAGCAACATTATGCAGCAACCTATTATGTTGCAAATGTGTATAGAGGTTGCAGCAACAAAAAACATGTCCTTGAACGGTTCCTGTAAAAATCAAAATTATTTGATATTTTGTAGGAGTTAAATGTTCCTGTACAAATTGGTCATATTATCTAATATTTTATGCTTTCCTAATATTTTATTATGTTTTATTACCTAGATTGGTTACAATTTACATTATATATTTTATTATTTGTAATAATAATATATAGATATTATCCAACAATAGTTTTATACATATAAATAAACTAGAATTACTAGATACATATGTATATAAATAAACTATACAAATTAAATGAAATAGATGGAGACAAGATGAGAAATGATTGAATTTTTATGACAAGCGTCATAAAATAATAATTTTTGGTTCCATAATTTTGGTTGCACGTACACGGTACAGAAAATATTTTGTAGGCGGATTTCAATGTTGCTGCAACAATGTTCTGCGTTTGTTTCATACTTAATAGAAAAATTTTTACATTCGAAACCGTAAACCCCAAAAATACGCCTTTTTAATTGCTTTATTTTGTGTAGAACGGAAGTGGTGCGTGCGAAAATTAAATCCCCGTAGGCTTTCGTCTTTGGGACTCTAAAGAACACTTCCACATAGACAACTTTGCCGATTTGGTGTTTTCATATGGAATGACTCATAGGTGTTCATAAAATGGTCTAATTAGTCTATTTCTGCAAATGTATCTGTCCGTTCATCCGCCAACACGATAATTCAAAAACGAAAAAATAGAATGAGCTGAAATTTTGTATGAGTGTTCTAGATCTAAAAAGTAAGGTCAAGTTCGCGAATAGGCAAAATCGGACCATGTTTGGGCAAAATAGACAAAACTGCCTATCTTTAAAACCGTAAGAGATAGAAGAAAAATTTAATAACAAAAAATATTCCTTTCTAAAAGATAAACAATTTTTGTTAGAAACTTTTTTTCATAAATTCAGTATATACCGGGTATTTAAGCAATTAACTCAGTTAGTTATTATTTTCACTTGTTTTTATATATAGATATGAAAATTGGTATTTAAGCCTATTAATAATAAAGAAATATATGTTTCAGAAATCGGCAGAAATATAGGGTGGAATAGAGGATTTTCGGGCGTAATCTAGGACGGGTAATGCTATTTATATATAAACACAGGGAATATAAATCATTCCAGATGATTTTTTGTCTACGTATATTGTGAATGTACTATAGGACCCTTATTAGCAATAATACTAGCATACGCGGACGATGAGAGCACAAGACACTACTAAAGAGTGCTTGTGTGTTTCATATGTGTATGTTTGTTTGTCCACAAATAATCAAAACGTATCAAAATGGTAGACGAATAGACGGACGGATAGAGGAAGAGAGACTTCCAATTATCATGTGTGTGTTGTGTTGTTTGTGTACGTTTTGTGTGTAATAAAAGTCAGAATTGGTGATTTGTTTATTTCTTTTTTTTCTATTTTTTGAATGAAAAATAATGATCATCATATTCTTTTCTACATTGTCCAATGTTTATCTGGTTTTTTGTTTAGTTCAGTGACTTTCAAATTTGATGAAAGATATTTATATAGAGTAACGGACAGGCTCTCTCAAACGGATACACCGATTTCATTGCGGTTTTATTTCTTTTAAAAGTTGGTTTTATCGAAATGGTATTTAGCTATTTTTGTGGTGAAAATCTGTTTGTAGCAGTTGATAGATCATCAGCTCTTTTCCTAATTGGTGGAGGAATTTTTAAGAGTTGGAAGCGTTGGGAAATTATTTATTATATAATGTTATAAATAGCTGGATAATCCGTGTTTGGCCACTGAGTCTTCAGGAGTGTGTATTTCTTATGTGTTTCTTATAGTTATCAATCTATCATAACAGGTAGTTATGATCTAAGTTTAAATAGTCGGTGCAGGTGAACACAATGTCGTCAGACTTAGAATTGAAACAGACAGAGATAGTTAAGAGATCAGTGACCAATTCAAGTTGCATCCCAAAGTCATAGAGTTAATACTTAATTCGATCTACGCGATTTAAAACTCTACATGAAATAAAACGATTAAGGAAGTATGTCCGTAAAGTAAACCCACTTTTCTACAATATGTAATAAAATTTTGAGTTAAGAATAATCTTCCTCTTGCGAAACCAAGTTTGCTAAATTTGAAAATTTTTGCCCATCTAATTAAAGAAATATTCACTATCAAAGTTGGAACTTTTGCATGGGTTAAATGTACCAGTTGACTGAAATTGACACATTTTACATGATAAATTAAACTTATTGATACATTAATTGATGACGAATTTATTGAAACCAAGAAAACGGTTTTTGCCCTATTTGGTTGAAAAAATAAACATTAATAAAATATGGAATTTTTAGCTAATCTCCGAAAATGGTTTATATTTATTATACATGCAATGTCTCAGTATTAAATACAGTATCTACGAAAATTATGGAACACATCACTACTGATGCCACAGACATTTTATGTACACTCTCGTTCAATAAAATTCAACCGAATCAGTCTCTCATAATTTTGATTATTCTTGTAGTAAATGTTTTTGACAGATACAACATTTTATTTAATATTTATACGTAAAAGGAAGATATAACACTTAACATGTATTTATATTTCATATTCTTACTCTATCACTGACTTGTTTACATAAATAAAAATATAAAACTTCCATTACTTTTTTCACATTTAAAAAATATACTACTTATCTTTGTTTATAAATAAATAATATACAGAGAGTTACAAAATTGAGGAGTTTTATGAAATGTAAGAAAATTAACATTTCACATTGGTTCAATTTTATTGAACGGGAGGCTGTATATGAAAATGTATTTGTAGACTGGACTCTCACGAACATACTACCTTAATACATCAAATTCAATTTTTTTGTTCAGGTAATAATTACTTTCAATCGACTAATGTATAAATTTACGCCAAACTCAGGATAATACTTTTCAACTACATACATATAGTTGAAGATGAATAGAATTATAGCAAATACGCCGTATAGTTGCCCGAGTATTTGAATGAACTTCGTTTACTTTCAGTTTACCAAAAAATTTTTACTGTGGTAGAATCAAACAACTTTTCTTGTTACAAATAATTAAAGCCGTATACGATAATTTTCTTGAAAGTGAAGTTCAAAACAAAACAAGTATAGAAAAAAAACTGAACATTTAAACTAATATTTATGAGAAAACTTGTGTGGGAAAAGTTATTATAAAAAATAAAAAAAAACAGAAAAAGTTTTCATTTTTATTATTACACTTGGTGGAATGAGTTGAGACGAACACAGTTAGTTAATACAAAAGTTTCTTTGTGTCGATTGACGACAATGACTTATATTATTGGTTGACAACTGATTCGAAAAGGGGTGGATATAAACAATTTTTATGGCTTATGTGTAAAGACACGGATAGATTAAACACACTATTAAACGTTAACACACCCGATTGCCATCTACATTATAACAGACGTGGTCAACAAGTCGATCGCGAAGCCAATTTTGGTCGATGTGTTCACAAAAAGTAATTGAAGAATTTGAGGTAACATTTCAAAATTTTGCAAACGCATTAGCCAAAAAATTGCAAACATATTTCATACGAAACAAAATACATTATCAAAAATGAAATTATAATTTTACAAACTGATTTAATCTTACAAGCCAGAAAATTTGAAGAAGATTTTTAGAAATACGTCAACCGAGAAAAATATCCTAATATCACCAAATGTATCGAATATATTTATTCTTAATTCGGATCACATACCTGTGTGAATCGCCATTTTCATACTACAAGTTAACGAATGCTAAACAACGTTCTATCCTGGATAATTCCCATATTGAAGACTTAATATTATTATCTTTGTTAGGATATACACCTAATTATGATTCCTTCTTTAGAGGCATGCAAACTCAGTCTTCCCATTAATGTTAGGCAATAAAATAAGTTCGAAATCTCTCTTTATCTGTAGCTAATTTGAAAAAATTTTGACCCGTTAAATAATTATCTCGTTTTTTACGTAGATGGATATACAAGGGTGTTTAAGCACTCCCGCAAGCTATTGATAGATTAGCAAAAAACCAAGTCTAAAAATCTTACATCATTCTTCTATAATAAATTGTCCTGACCCAAAAAAAAATCGCGAAAGTTGAATCTTAAAATCAAATTATCAGCCATGCTGTGCATTTTTACAACAACTTTTTCATATGCACCTTCAAACAAATAGAACAAGTCGATCGCGACACATTTTAAGATAAAAAGTAGGTCCTATATACACAAAAAGTTGTCCAACCTTGCTCTAAACCATAAAAAAAGTGTGAAACCACGGAATTAATTAGTTTAACGTTTCCTAGTCTATCGAAAAATGGTTGTACGTTGACACCACCTGAACGTTTTAATATTCTGACAAAATTAAAAAACTGTAATGATAAACAAATTTTTAATTAGTTTACTAAATGTTTATCAAACACGAAATCATAATTAAAGCAATTAAATTGTGTGACACCATATTATTTATTATATTCATGATACTTAACGATTTCATACGATGTGATACGACAACAGGATGCTTATATTAGTCGCAATAATCGTACACACATTGTAGAGAAAATGTAATCAAAATAAAATGGATGAAAATTACGAAAATGAGTGATAAACATTCCAACCTAGACATACAAACATGAAAAATGAAAAGTATTTATAACAAAAGTAAAAAAAAAGGTTTAACATTGAAAAACATTACATCATACGCGTGGTGGGGCTACAAATATTTATTCATAAATATATCATAACGAAATTACAATGTAAAACATCATACAACTTCCATCATCATAGAGCAAATGTAAACAGAAAATGATTAAACCATGAACACTAGAAAATTTACCGATGCATCTAGTAGTGATTTGTATTAGGTACACAACATAGTATTAGGTATGTCCGGTCCGGTCTTGAGCGTAAAATCATCTTAGGAATTATCTTAAGGCAGCGTTTAGATTCTCATAGACGCAATTTTGACAGTTTGATCTTAGCTAAGATATGTGTGGTTGGATAAATATGCATAGTCAGAGCGTAAGGCGATATTAAAAATTGAAAACAGTTGATGTATTCTCACAGTCCAATAAGGCAATCTTATTAACCCGACTTCAAAAAGGAGGATGGTTCTCAATTCGTCTGTATTTTTTTTTTAAATGTGTGTCCCCTCAGAACTCCGTCATTTATGAACCGATTTTGAATTTTTGTTTTAAAGGATTTGGTTTCCCATTGGTCCCATTGTCACCAAATCGCAAAAATTTTTAAATATATATGTACAATTATTGTTATTTTTGGAGGAGGTGTCCATAATTATTTAATGTGTTATAATTAATTGAAATTAGCTACAGATTGAAGTTATGTGAATTTCGCTATGCTGACACCGCCTCCAAAAATAACAATAATTGTACATTTATATTTAAAAATTTTTTGCTTAGGTAAACTAAAATTGGCACAAGAATATGCAATTATTCTTTTACTTTTTAGTGCATTTTTTGTTATAGAATATTTGATTTTTGAAGTCGGGTTTCCATTTTGTCAAAATAGGTTTAGTTACATTTCAAATTTTGCCCCTATTCCTAGAATATTTGTTTGTATTTTATAAATGCATATTTCGACTACAATGTAGTCATCATCAGTATGAATTAGCTAATCGTAACTATCTGTGGGATATGGATTCAGACATATGTTGCTTGTTGCTAATTTGTTGCGTGTCTCACAATGATATTAAAAAATTTCTGTCTTTTTTACGATTTGACGGAGGGTAGGAACTGACCTGAGGATTATTTGAGTTGACTGACTAACGTGTTAGGTGTGTAAAGAGCTCCACCTGTTGATTGGCGGCATTCCTTTTACTGTGACTTGATGTATTCAGTCTTTTATTGAGTTTCAACCGAGCACAGTCGAACGGTATAGCTATGTTTATGCACAACTTGGCCTGTCGCATGCCCTGCGCAAAGTCCCAGTAATCGAGATGAGCTTGTCGCAGCCACCCCTTGCTTCGGTAAATTACGGAGCATCTTGCTATGGGAATGATAGGCTCAGGTGAAAGGGGCGTTTGAGATGAACCCTCCCGTGCCAACGAGTCCGCTACTTCGTTCCCCTTAACGCCAGAGTGACCTGGTACCCAGATCGGTTTTTTTGAGATAAAAACTAACAATATTCACGGACGTAATGATGTATTGTATGATGATCTATTATATTCACTTGATATTTTCTTTTGTCATCAGGAAAAGTTGTGAATAAAAACAGAAACAAAGTAAATAAATAAAGACAAAGACAGTAACAAGTTAAAAACACTTAAATTTGATGAATTATCTCTGACCATTTTTATAACAATAGAGTACGATACGATAGGTATGTATGTAAACATTACATCACAACAGACATCTTGTAGTGGACTATTATTTGTTGTTTAATTTCACTAATACGATTAGATAATGTAGACAAATTGAGATTTTTAAGGTTATCTGAAAAAGGTATTATTGCTCAGTAGCTAGAATCAAATTCATTTGTATTGGACTTTATATGCGCGTAAGGGGATCTTATTTAAAAGTAGAAGGGCAACTTATTTAAACCATATTTTAATCATATGTTTAATACTTAGTATAAAATATATGTTTCCTCACCTTCATTTTGAAAATAGACTGATCCACTCAAACTTTGACGATATTCGAGGGTTCTTTACAAATGCACTTAACTCCATCTACATTTAGCGAGCCGTTTATTTCTCGGTGTATTAATTACCGATCTTTAACAACCAATAATAAATAAAAATCGGTCAAGTGCAAGCATACTTGCACAATAAGTGTAACGTGAATTGTTTTTAAATAAAACCTATCTTGACAAAATGGAAACCCGACTTCAAAAATCAAATATTGTATAACAAAAAATGCACTAAAAAGTAAACAAATAATTGCATATTCTTGTGCCAATTTTAGTTCACCTAAGCAAAAATTTTTAAATATATATGTACAATTATTGTTATTTTTGAAGTCGGTGTCAGCATAGAGAAATTCACATAACTTTTGGACATCGCCTCCAAAAATAATAATAATTGTACATATATATTTAAAAATTTTTGCTTTGGTGAACTAAAATTGGCACAAGAATATGCAATTACTTTTTAGTGCATTTTTAGAATATTTGATTTTTGAAGTCGGGTTTCCATTTTGTCAAAATAGGTTTTATTTCTCGCTTTTTAGTGACTTTGAAGTTCTATAACTTATTTTATTTGTCTAAATATGGGTAGACCAACTAAACGACCTACTAACTTTTATTGCATTTCTTTATAACACTTTTTTTTATCCGTTGTTTTTTTTTTGTTTTTTAATTTTTAGTGCACTTTTTCATAACAGATTTTCAGTTTTTTTTACATGTATTTTGTTTTTTTTTATAAAAATTTTTTTTTTTGGGGTCGGCTTTTTGTAAAAAAATTTTTTTAAGTGGGTTTTTGAAAAAATTTTCTTATTTTCCCATTATGAATGAGTATACCCTATCAAAAAAAAAAAAAAAATTCGCAGAAATTGGTTATCACATATAAAATGAGGATTTTCCTCGATTTCCTGGGGATCCCCTCATCAGAATGCGATTTGGTGACAATGGGACCAATGGGAAACCAAACCCTTTAAAACAAAAATTCAAAATCGGTTCATAAAAGACGCAGTTCTGAGGTGACACACATAAAAAAAAATAAAAATAAAAATACAGACGAATTAAGAACCATCCTCCTTTTTGAAGTCGGGTTAAAAAGGAACATTTTTTGCCTTTAAACATTTGTTCTATCTCTTACGGTTTCGAAGATAGGCAGTTTTGCCCATTCACAAACTTAACGTTACTTTTTAGTTCTAGAAAACAAAGACGAAATTTCAGCTCGCTAACTCTTTTCGTTCTTGAGTTATCAGGTTTACGGGGACGAACGGACAGACGGACAATATTGCGAAAATGGACTAATTAGGTCATTTTAACACCTTTACCAAAATTTCTCGTACCGGTCTGATCGCTACTTGGGTTTCGGGTCAACTCTCTGACGCGCTCACTTCAAATTCAGGGTGTCTAGTAATATTTTGGCGAAAAATTCCCTGACTTTTCCAGGGTTTATTATTGATAGGAAAATTAAGAAAAGTATAGATTTAGTCATTTATATTCATTTTATATGGATAATATGATAAAACCTATACTATTCTTTTTCATCAGTAACACATAAAATTTTTTCAAAAACCTCAAAACAGATAATTATTAGTAATATTTTTTTAGAAATAAGTTATTTTAAATACGATTATGCGAAATTCCCTGAATTCCATGAAATTTTACGAAATTCCCTGACAATTCCATGACTTTTCCAGAAACACAAAATTCCCTGACATATCCAGATTTTCCAGACAACTAGTAGACACCCTGTAATTGCTATAACTTCGAAAATAATTGGAATTTTGAAATCGTTTAAGGTTTAAAATATTCTTAGAAGTATTGACAATTTATCTAGCAAAAAAAAAATCGATTTTTTGAAAATTTCAAGGTGGTGTAACCCTAATGAATTTCATAAAATTGTGAAAGTAGGTACCTATTGGTTTAGTGGACACATTACTTGTAAGTTGTAGAAACTTGCACATTTGTTACCAGTAACATGCGTTGCTACTGCTACACGCGCAGTAGCAACGCATGTTCAGACTTATATTGAAGCTTGGCCTGACAGCAGAGACTTGAACCAGTTATGTTTATACTGACTTGTACAATAGGGAATATGCATGGAAAGTTTTTTTCACATTTATTTTCAGAATATGAAAATACTGTTAATACTGTAATAATATTTAAAAACGAAATTAAAATCCGACAAATATCAAGGAAGCTATAAGCTTTTATAGATTATTATCTGTCTCTTTCTTGCAAAAATACTAAAAACGGAGTTTTACGTGTATTTTAAATGGTGAAAGTGTAATATGACGTCACATAACATATCAAGAGGGCTATCACCCTCTTTGTCTAATCGGGAATTTCAATCATTCATATCTCGCTTATTTTTAAAGTTATTTAAAAAGTAATTTTACCTTGATATTTGTCAAGTAAACATGCTTCAATTCAAGTGAAAAAAATTTTCATGCATATTCCCTATTAGTTAATTATAAATACGAGTATCAAAGATGACCAGTATTAGCGGCATGGAGCGATGAAATTATGTAATTCAGAGCCGTAAAATTTCCAATTTTGTAATAAAATCACTGAGATAATAAAAAGTAAACTTTGTGCCCCGTTTTAATTAAGAAAAGTATGAATAAAAACATGTTTTTTTTTTGTTTTAAAATTTTCCACTCTACAAGTAAACTGTATCAAAGTTAGTGAGTGGCTCTGTGTCCGCTAAAAAAACCATGTTTGAAGTTGATGAATTTGTAAAAATCCATCATTGGGAAGGTTGTGGATCAAAACAGAAAAAAAAACACGGGATCTTATAGGGGGTAAAAAGTTTGGGAACCAAACTTTTCCAATATCATTGGTGATTTTAAAAATTTTATAATTGATTTGTGCCTTAATTATTCGGTTTTCGAAAAATGCTTCGGATAAAAATTGTTCATTATAACTATACTAACAACTTTGAAATGATAGCTCGACTTCTGACGTCATTTGTACACAAACTCCATCATAAAAAAAGGTCTTATTATTTCAAATTTGTATTATCGCTGTTTATTCACCAACCAGTATTCTACTTACGAAATTTGCCCATAAGATTTGTTAAAATGTATTGATCGGCTTAAATTCTTACCTGACATTAAAAAAAATTAAGAATTAGATATCAATTGCATATATACAGACTATTTTTTTGTTCGTCATTTAGAAATTATTATCATTGTAAAATTAAAACCAAACTATTTATAAAATTTACGATCTAAAATTATATTAAAATATTCGTTACACAAATATGATTGTTAACCGGATTATTGGAATGTTTGGATTACTGGATTGTATAGAAAAATTCAGGTATTAAACTGGAATGTGCGCAGAGAGTTTCACACTGATGCTTGACTTTGATGTTCTATGATGTGACTTTGAAGTTCTATAACTTATTTTATTTGTATGAATATGGGTAGACCTACTAAACAACCTACTAATTTTTAGTGCATTTTTTTTATAACAAATTTTTTTTTTATCCGTTTTTTTTTTATTTAAATTTTTAGTGCAGTATTTTATAACAGATTTTCAGTTTTTTTTACATGTATTTTATTTTTTTTTGTAAAAATTTTTTTTTTGGGGTCGGTTTTTTTTTTGTAAAAATTTTTTTGATGTCGGATTTAAAAAAAAATTTCTTATTTTCCCATTATGAATGAGTATACCCTTTCAAAAAATAAAAATAAAAAATTCGCAAAAATCGGAAATCACATATAAAATGAGGATTTTCCTCGATTTCCAGGGGATCCCCTCACCAGAATGCGATTTGGTGACAATGGGACCAATCTGAAATCAAATCCTTTAAAACAAAAAATTCAAAATCGGTTCATAAATGACGGTGTTCTGAGGTGACAAACATTAAAAACTATCCTCCTTTTTATAAGTCGGGTTAAAAATAGACCCAATAGCAACATTGTGTAGTGCATCTATCACTGTCTATGCACATTATGCCATGATATGGTGTTACATTCACACGACGGACAATAACGACGATGTATACATGCACGTGCAAGATACAACTATGTATAAATGATTGTAATTAGAGAGTGATAAGTATAATATAATATTTATGTTCTAATACAATACTGATTGTTTAAGTGTGACAAAGTAAACCATATCATAGTACATTACATGTAGACAGCGATATATTCACTATACAGTATTTCAGATTGGATGTATTTAAAAAAACAAGCGGTATATATATTTAATAATAAATTTGCATTTATCTATGTTATGAATTTTTATCAATAAAAAATATATAATATAATTAAATAAATAAAATATTATAAATTGTATAAAAAAAATTGCGCATGCACCTATTTTTAAAATTCCTATTACATATCGGACATTACATATTGGTATTATCACATCACTCTTAAGGCAGTTTAGTCTTGCAGGAATCGTGTTAAAAACTTTCAGCTCAAATCACATATCAATTATATAAATGGACTGAGATTGTATACTATACTTTTTTGACTTGAATGTAGAAATGGCGTCAAAAGTCGAGATATCATTTAAAATTTTATAATTGATTTGCGCCGTATTTATTCGGATTTCGGAGAAATGTTTCGAATAAAAGTTGTTGGTATAGCTATAATGAACAACTTATAACCGAAGTATTTTTTCGAAATCTAAATAAATAAGACACGAAATCAATTATAAAATTTTGAAATGATAGCTCGACGCTGTATGTACCTAACGTCTGTTCTTAAGGATGTTCCAGCATACCAACACTTTTCGACAGATTTTGTGCATTTTTTTTTCACAGGATAAAAATAACGTTTTCTAATAAATCCCGAAGTTTCAGAATTTTTGACCGTTTAAAACGCGAGATAATTAATAGCAAAGTTATCATTCTCTCTCATTAGAAGCATGTAAAACTTCATGCCCGTCCAACTATATTCTGTTGTATTAGAAAAAATACTCGACAGAATTTTAACAAAAAAACTAGGAGAGTAAAGCTAAATATTTATTATATAAATTTTTTTTTAAATCGTGTGTTACCGTTTTGTTTTCGAAATATAAAAGTTTAAAATTATTATTTTTCTTCAAAATAACATTATTTTGTATATGAACAGTGTATTTGTCTATGTGTTGTATATGTGTGTTTATGTATTTGTGCTATAATAAAATCAAACCGTTTTTTTTTTTTTCGATTATATAGCACAGTGCTGAAACATCCTTAAGTTCATGTAATAACTGTTATATTCACAATTATTTTCTTAGAGATAATTGAATTTAATTAATTCTAATTATTAATTAATTAGTGGATTAGATGTATCCTTTAAATGTAATATCTTGTCATAGCACAAAGAAATTTAAGGGATGTTCATTTTACAATTGAATCGTTTATTTTCAGAAGATAACATATCCATTTTTTATGAAAACTGGTTTTTTTTTGTGGTTATTAGAGATCTGAAGTCCCAGATTATGTTTTAAAAATAAACTCGTGTAATGAACCATAGCAAAGAATGTGTTCATTCATAGGTAAACGGAAACACCTTAGATCTCTAATAAACCACAAAAAAATCATTTTAAATCAAATGAACATATTATCTTTTAAAAATAAACGATTCAATTTATTATAATATATGCGTAATTTACATTATTACTCACGCTATAATATTTGAGCTGTACTTGTATGTATTTATTTATTTATAATATTTATTTGTGATTATGATATGTGTGAAATGTTTGCAAACGATGATAAAGATAAATGTTTATTATTTTATATTTTAATATATTTTTTGTGCAGTTAAATTAGAATCAATAAAAATAATTACCTCGAAACTTATTAGTTTTGCTGACATTTATTACTTATTATTTTCCCTCTAAACACAGCAATATTTGATTCGTTAATGAGTTTTGGATCATTTGAATAACAAAAATTGTTATTTTTCAACCATTCAAATTTATACCTTTCGTCAACATTGCATAGTAGTGTTTCTCAGACATTTTTTGAATACTTTTTAAATAACCTTGAGGAAGTATAGTTTGCGTTTCAATACATTGTTCCATAGATGGCAGGCAATATTTAATTTATAAATAATTAATATAAGTAGTCGATTCATAAATATGCATAAAAGAAATGTTAAAAAAATTTGATAACAAATAAATAAAATAATATCTCCCCTCCTTTCATCTGATCTATGTTCTATGCCAGAGGTGGGCGCAGACGGCTCGGCGGAGTCGAACGACTCTCCATAAGCTGGGTGAGAGTAAGTAATAAAGGTATGTTTTGAAGTAAGACGGAACGATGTTTCAATACAGGTTGTCCTACCGATTATTGCCAAATAATTTATTCAATCAATTTAGAAATAGTTTTATAAAATATTTATTGTTTAAAAAATATCTTTTACAATATGGAGAGATACACCAAAAAATATAATCATAATAACAATAATAACAACAATAATGATGCTAGCAATAACAATAATTACAACAACAACAACAACTATATGTATTCCCACTTTATGTAAAATTTAACCATTTAGAAATTAGTAACAAATAACCAACCTACCCCCCACCCACCCATTTTTATCATTGGCATCTTTATTGTATTCAGTGTCATCAAATTCCCATGACACTAGACCCCCTACTAAGAAAAAATAATAAAATCAAGTAAATAATTGTTTATTAGTTCTCCGATATGAATAGTTTAGGCAAATTATTCGGAATTTCCTAAAATCTAAACAAAAGCTAAATCATCAAAAAATTTACAAGCGGTAAATGTAAAAGATCAAAAGATTTATATTTTATAATTTATATAACATTTATATTTTATTCATACCCAAATATATTAAAAAGGTACATTTTATGCCCCAAATTACCAGCCCAAAATTCCAGAGTATGTATTCAATGTATTGTATACTTTGAATAATAGTGACCATAAACAATAGTTGGTATTATTATATTTTTTTCAGAAAATGTTTTAATTAAAAAAGGGAAATAATAATTGGTAGGATACCCTATATTTACTCTATCTCTCTTCCTACCTCTCACTCAGAGCTGAGTGCAGTCAAGGTTTGCTCACCTATGTTCTATGCTATACAGACTGTGTTGGAGTGCTTTTCCAATAGAGAATCAATGTTAAATATTAATTACTGGCAGGCCGTGTGGTTACTGTGCAGAGTCAGTCAGTACACATGTAATGAGTACACACTCACTCACTCTTAAATGAGTCAGTCAGAATCAGTTATACGTCGGTCAAAATCAACACAAAAAATCGCTAATTTATTGTTGATTTTGACCGGCGTAACACTCTTAAATGACAAACTGCCATACGCATATGAGATAACTTTCATAACATGTGTACCGACTGACTTCGCACAGTAACCAGACGGCCTGCCAGTAATAAATAATACTTAACATTGATTCTCTATTGGAAAAGCATTCCAACACATTCTGTATATATCGTACACGCGCGGGCTATCAATTAACAAAAAAATTTAAAAAATAAAAAGAGAAAATAATTAAATAAACTATAAGTAAAACAGATAAAATCAATAGTAGAACAATTAAATTGATTGCGTGCAAAGAATTATTTTCAATACAAAAAACGCGACAAAATTTTATGATGTAAATAAATTAATTGCAATTACCTTTTAATATTTACATAAAATTACTAATTATCTAAAAATAATAAATTAAAAATAAAAATTCATTTCGCAGGAGCTGTGTCAACTAAGCAAATTTCCTCTCTCAGGATAAAAACATCACTTATTTTTTGGAAATAGATCTTAATAAACTTTTATCTTATTAATGTTCATGGCGACTTTTGACCCCTAGAGTAATGATATATATATATCGCCCTAGGGGTCAAAAGTCGCCATGAACATTGAAGTCGCAAAGTTGATTAAGATCTATTTCCAAAAAAAAAAGTGATGTTTTCATCATGAAAGAGGAAATTTGCTAGTTGATGCAGCTCCTGCGAAATGAATTTTTATTTTAATTGGATTCAATTGTAATTGATTATTTAAATTCTAAAGCCAATATGGCGGCTGCCGCAAAATGGCGATTTAAAATTTCCACATTAACCGCTATAATATGGGTATCAAATAAAAGGGCTTGATGAGTGAACACAGTAAGTAAAGTGACGTCATTCTAAATATGGCGGCCGCCACAAACTTTTAAAAGCTTATTTAAAAAATTATTTTTTTCATTTATCTTGTTTATAAATTTAGATCGATCAAAAAGCAATTTCGTATCTGATAGGATGTGATATTTGAAAGGTGAAATTCGTTAATAAGTAGAAAAATCAAGGAATATGCAATTATGTTACCAAGCAAAAAAGAGTTAACCCACAGGTGGCTGGTTTTGAGATAATTGGCTTCAAAATCAGTAATAAGATAGCTGATAAATGTAATACTAACATAGATTTTTTATTTTATTAGGTTTTGAACAGCTGATTGGACTTGAATCATTTTTGCACATTATAGGGAACAACGTTTTCTCCCGGTGGTATAGCTCTAATTTTAATGTTTTCTGGATTGAACGTATTTTGCATAACACCATCCAATTATTACATTAAAATCAAAAATATTTTCGTAAATATTACTGTTACAGAAAAATGATCAGTAGATAAATTGAGTTAAACAAAATTTCCTTCAACATTTTCTGTATCTTGCACCGTTTAGCTTTAGACGCTTAATTTACGGCACACAGTTTGTATCATGTCTGCTAAGTTATTGTAATAATGAATAAAAACTCGATTTGAAGCGAAAAAGCAATTCTGCCAAAAGCAAATAATATGATGACATAACATCAATATTAAAATGTACAATATTTTATTTATAAATAAAATCATTAAATATGGTCACATTATTTAAATATTGGAGTTTATATCATTTTTATAAAACGCGCAATAAACTAAATCGTACCAAAAAAAAATTAGAAAATAATGAATTTTTATGTTTAAAGAAAAATAAAATAATTATTTTCTTTTATTGTTTATGTTATAAGTATGAATTTGTATGTGAAAAAAAAATATGTTGTTGGTTATTATTATCTAAATTATTTTAAAGAAAATTCTTTAAAACTGTGAATAATTTTTAGGGTTCCGTACTAAAAATTGACACAAATGGTTCCAATTATCCGTCTGTCTATCTATCTGTCCGTCACAGCTGATTATTTCAGCAACTACTAACACTATTTGATACAGTTGTAGAACTTGCTTGTCCGTATATACTTGCTATCTAAGGTAAAAATATAAAAATAATTTTAATCTTATTGGAAAGTGTTCAAAATAAATTAACATTTAAAGAAAAAAAAAACCGAATCAAAGATACATTTATTTACAAATTATCTGAAAACTTCTTTACATTTTGTCTTAAATACGGAGCCATCGGTGGGCCAGTTCGGCTCGCACTTGACCGTTTATCTCATGAATATAATACGTGATAATTTTAATACGAAACAATTTTTTAAATAATTTTTTTTTGGTTTTTCCATTTATGCACACTGTTTTGATTTTCCAAATAAGATTAATTAGCCGCCCTCGGTTTAATCTAGGTTTTGATACCCAGTATATAATATATACCAAGGTATATTAAGTTTAGATAATATTTTCAATATAAAAATTCAATATAAATTTAGATTCAATTATTTTCAATATAAATACGAAGACCTTACTTAAGAACTTGACAAAGTCAAGCAAATGATGACCTTAAGATCTGACGTTAGGTACATACAGCGTCAAAAGTCGAGCTACCATTTCAAAATTTTATAATGGATTTTGTGCCTTATTTATTCGGATTTCGGAAAAATGTTTCGAATAAAAGTTGTTTGTATAGTTATATTTAACAACTTTTATTCGAAGCATTTTTTCGTAAACCGAATAAATAAGGCACAAATACAACACCACAGTTATATGAAAATTTATACTAATTATACGTATATGAGAATTTCAATAATATTACACCTTCCGTTATCATCACAGAAATCAATAATTTAACTTATAATATCTTAAATTAAAATGAAAACGATCAATCAATCTATTAATTTAAATTAATATAATTTCACTTTATATAACAGCGTATTTTATAGGTTTACAGTAAAACATCTTTATAAACATGCGTACGTACATCTTAACATATTTCGGGCCGGATTGCAAAAATTTTTATATCTTTGGAATGCAACTATCGATCACAGGATAATTACGACCCAGGAATCATCTATTTTCATTTACATAAACAAAATCGTATTTTTCCGATTATCTATTTTCCCAGAAAGTGGTGTTCGTACAAGAGACCCTTGTTGTCGGTACACCAAATTCGAGTGTGATCTAACGTTAACTAGAAGATCATATAATTCCAGGAATCGTAATTATAAACAACAACAAATTTTGACCACAATAAATAATAAATAAATAGCTTCAAAATATTATGAAACTATTTACGCTTCTCGCTTGTGACTTATTCTATTCTGATAGTATATACGAGGTGTGTTCAAAAAGTAAAGTGACTTTTCAAATTTCGCGGCTACGTACATTCGATTTTGTTGTGTTGGTACACTCGTCCCGAACATATGTCCACAGTTTCAACTATATAGCATTCTTTGTTTGTTTGTGAGAGGCATAAAGGTTAGAAGCGTTTAGTGTGCTCGGCAATTTATTTTTTTTTTTTTAATAAGAATTTGCATCAAATTTTCTGTAAAAAATGGAATTAAGTGCTCCAAAAACTCGAAAAAACGGTGAGTCAACTCTGTTTAAAAAAATGTTTTTAAGTGGTACAAGCTCTTCTAAGAAGACCGAGAAGATGCCAATGAAGATTTGCTTACCGTTTTCTTCGATTACCGTGGCGAAGTGCATCAAGAGTTCTGACCACAAGGTCGTACGGTCAATAAGGAGTATTTATTACCTTGAAGAAAGATTTATTACCTTAAAAAAAATAGATCGAGAATGTGCCACCCATTTTTTTCTATCTCTTATAGTTACTGAGTTACCCCATAAAACCATCGAAATTGGCTCACTCTGTACACTCCCATGCAATATATTTGAATTAGTAAGTCACATTCTAAGCGTACATATTACTGGATATATGTATAATTAGATAGTTTGACACACAGTAACACTTAGGATGTTTCAACTGATTCAATGTTTATGACCGGGTGTGTATATAGAAAAGGGTATAAAACAAAAAACTAACTCGAATAGCACCAAAGAGTATAATTGCTTAAATAAACCAGGTATGTTGAATTTATGAAAAAAGTTTATAACAAAAGTTTTTTATTCAAAAAAAAAAGGAACATTTTTTATCTTTAAATTTTTGTTCTATTTCTTACGGTTTAAAAGATAGGCGCCGAGTGCCCATTCACGAACTTGGTCTTACTTTTAAGGTCTAGAACTACAAAATTTCAGCTCACAATCTCTTTCCGTTTTTGAGTTATCGTGTTGACGAACGGACGGACAGACAGATTTTCGTAAATGGACTAATTATCAATAAACTAATGTCATTTTATGAACAAATATAAAAAATTTTTTTTCTACGATCAGTATTTATTCAACCGTTACAAAAACGAAACTAAACTTAATATACACCTTGGTATAATACGTATTTTGAAAAATTTCTAAAGAAGTTTGACTATAATTTTATAATATATTATTACAATATCCATACATATTATTATTACTATTTAACAATGATTATATTTAATAATAATGTTATTACCAACCATTTATTTATTAAATACATTATCAGTAAGTACAGTTTAGTAATTTTTATTTTTATTTTTTTGTAATCAAAATCACATAATTTAATAAATTTATAATAAATATTTTATTTAATAATAATATTTTAATTTATCATAAATGTGAATGTATATTCAAAATGATTAAATATGATCTTACTATTCACACTTTAAATTCACCCTATTCGATTGTACTATGAACCATAAAATTTGATCATTTTTTTAAATTTTATAACTGATTTATTAGTGTGCCTTATTAGTAGAATCAAATTAGCATTTTCAGGCAGGTTGCTTGGAACCGCAATTTTTTGGTTATCTCATACATCCAATGTTTGAATGATTGGACAAGCATTACCTCTTAAACAAGCTTCTACCAATTGTATATTTTATATTTGTCTACTCTTTCAATCATTGGATGTATGAGAACCATTTAGGTTCAGAAATATTGTATCTTAAAATTATAAAAATAAAATTTTTTAATCAAATACCGACGGATTTTAAATTGCTTTTCTTCTAAGAAATAAACCATATTGGTCGGAAAATTTTTTTGAGTTTATTGTTAAATAGCTTAATGGTTTAAGCTTTCGATTAAGCTTTATAAAACCTTTCGAAACTTATTTAGTGAAATAAAAATTTGGTGATACTGTCGATTAATATTTCAATGAGTGGAAGCGATGGAAAATTACATTTAAATGGCGGAAGCCGAAGATATTTAGAATAAAACGTAGCGAAGCCATGGGTATCAGCTAAGTACCTCCTGCGTTCTGAAGTTTTATATATCACCTTGTATATTAAAATTTAACATTTAATTAATTAATAAACAAACAACCAATACAATAATTAATTGACTAAATAAAAAAAATATGAATAAAAACACATTGAATTTAACATAACCTGCACAAACAAAATTAATATCATTTATTTATACAGCACAAGCAATAAATAAATGGAGTTATAATATTATTTTATATTCTACCTAAATGGCCTTGATGTTTGCTCTACAGAGCCATAAACACACTGATATATACACACATAACACACACAAGACTGTGTTGTGCTATAGCCTATAGAGAATGAACACAAATTAAGCAATAAGTAAAGATAGATTATAATACTAAAACACAAGAGTGAGTGAGATAACACGTTAGATATGTATGTATGTATGTTCATATAATCAACAACTAGCATTAGCAATGGAATAAATAATTAATTGATTAATAACTAACTTATGTACATATAATTATTTTGTCTTTTGTTGTTATTTATTTATATTAATCAATAATCATAATTTTTGTTAAATATATTTATTTATTGTGATAAATTTTTAACATTAAGTTTGTTCAATTGAATTATTGTGTTTTATATTCTCATCCATCTTTTTTTTTTATATTAGAGGAAATACGTTATAGTTGATTTAAATATATCAACAATTTTATTTAGAAAGCATTTTTTTAAATCAATTCAAGGTAGTTAGTAACTCATTTTCTTTCAGAATTTAATATGAAATTAAAATTGACATAAAGCTCACAGTGTTCTTCTTTTACTTAAAGAAAAATTTGATTGGTGAGATATTAGCGATGTATTATTAGCGTTTGCGGTTTGCGTACATCCTATTTTTTGTATTACAGGAAAAGTTATTCATTTATTTCTTTCTACAACAAATATCGTATAAAGTTTTGAACAAATTAATTGAAAAATATAAAAAACAAATACTGCAGATTTATTAAACATATTCATATTTAAAAGTACAATTTACAACTGCAAAAAATGAATAACGAAATTAATGAATTATCACAGTCAACACAAACCTTGCCACATTTTTTATGTGAAATTTTGAAAAAGAAACGCCACTTTTGATGTCCATTATACTGCCTATCATTCTTAAATTATAACTAGCTTATACCCAATTGTAACTGACTTCGCTCGCGTTTTATTTTTATGTCTTCGGCTCGCGACATTTTAACAATAAAAAACTCAATGTAATTTCTTAGCGCTCCCACTACTTCAAATATTTATCGTTCCCACCGAATCCACTACTTCAAATATTTATCGACACTTCCATCAATATTTTCAAATTATATCTCTCGTGGCGAAATGATACCAGTTTTTAATTCTAATCATTTAAGCATTTAAACAAAAAAAAAAGTTTGATCAAGATCGGTCCAGTAGTTTTTGCATCATGTTCGAACGAACAAACAAACAAATAAACAGCCATTTACAATTTTATAACAGTAGAAGAAAAAGAAGATGAGAAAATTGTATAAAAGTTTTAATACGCATAATTTATGGTAATTGGGATTTAACATAAATAGGCCCATGGCCGTCTACGCCACGACAATCGTCGCTTTAATCGTCAACACTCAACTAATGTATATGTTAAGTTTAGGTGTGATCTTTCGGGACGATTTCCTCGACAACCACAGAGCAGTGGGAGCAACTTCGATAATAAATCTATAGTACAGTAGTGCGACAGGCCGATTTAAAAGTACTACTATAGAACATTTTCGATTGCTTTACACACACACCCTTGCCGTCTCGGTTTGAGTAGAAGATAAACTTTAAAATTAACTGCATTTTACATGAACTTTAGGTAAATGTGCAACATAAAAACAGTATTTAATGCTTTTTTTTCATTGAACTAAAAAAAGTAGGTATTTCCGAATCAACTACAGCAAATAACTTTTTTGTTGAAATATAATTATTATGAAACATAACCTACAATTTAAAAAAAATTAAAAATAAAACTTGTTTCGTAATTGTTGTTAATTTGTTGTTTCCGAAATGTAATAATATAAAGTTTTCAGAAAAAATAATCTCAATACTTCCACATGTTTTAAGTTTTGTTTTGCATTCTCTGATGTTCAGTCAGTCACAATTTCCATTAAAATTTTAATATTTTCATAAAAACATGATCAAATAACAGATTAAATAAATTCAAGATTATTACATAAATTTTCAGAAATTTATCTAGGTCCAGTCATTTTTTCTGGTGAATATTGAAAAGTTATATTATATTCATAAGAATAAGATCCAGCCTCTGGAAAAATTTATGGTTTAATGATAATCAAAACATTTGTATAAACAGTAACAACAATGGTGGAAAAAAAATAATTCAAAAGAATTCAAATTTAAAAATTATATTTTTAAAACTCAATATTTAAGCATGTGGGAGCAACATATTTTCCATCAAAGATAATAATGAAATTTAACGGTGAATTGAACAATATTAAACGGTGTACAACAAAACGGTTGAAGATATTGATCGCAGAAAAAAAATGTTGGTATAGGACCTATTTAGTCCATTTCCGTAAATGTATCTGTCCGTCTGAAATTTTGTATGCGTGTTCTAGAGCTAAGAAAGTACGGTCTAGTTCGGGCCTAAATCGGACTATGTGAAAAATGGGAATGAAACTGCCTTTCTTTGAACCTATAAGATATAGAACACAAAAAATGTTCCTTTTTTAAAAATAAACAACCTTCGCATACAACTTTTTTTCTAAAAAGGCCTATCTATTGAAGTCTATTTAAGTGACAACTTTCCAAATGAACACACGGTATACATATATACAATTTTTTAAGTTTATTTGCTTGTTAGCAAGTACACAGACTTTACATCTTCATATATTCAATTTAATTATCACGTTTTTCAAAAACTTTAACTACGGATAAATAAATATAACTATAATTTAAACACTTATAAATTTCTTTTATTTTTTATGTGTAATACAAGGTGTTTCTAATGTAAGTCTGAAGAGAATTCATTTCGCAGGAGCTGCGTCAACTTAGTGGTCTTCCATAGAATAAATAAATCACTTCTCGGAAATAGATCTTAATTAAATTTTATATTATTAATTAATGTTCATGGCGACTTTTTTCAATCTCTCTGTAGACTCCCTAGCGGTCACAATTTTAGTCTGATCATAATGAAATATCGTACCTGATACGATTTTGGTATTTGCAACCCCAAGTTTATTAATAAATGGCATAGATCAAAGGGAAAGGGGGCCATAGAGAAAGAGGAAAACACAAAATATAAAATCTCTCTTAAGGTATTTCCAAACTATTATTAGTTTGTCAAGAATTTCACGAAATTCACAATATTAGTAAAATGAATCCTCAGAAATCACCTGAATTTTTTTGAGAATTTATCCCCATGGCGTTTTTGAGAAAATCGTTACGTAAGTTGGAGAAATTTAACATATATCTTCATAAACATGGTGAAATAAACTGCACGTTTTGACTGTTTTTACTTCAAAATCTCTCAATATCGTCAAGGTTGGTCTGAAATTCGACACAAAACTTTCCTCAATTCCTTAGAAATATTTTTCCAGAAAACTTTGGGAGAATGTCCATCGGGTTGTTATGTTTTTTGATAAAATATGCGTAAAAAAGTGCATTTTTTTTATGTCCGCAGCAGGTTGTTTTTTATGGCATCTTGAGTATCGGCGCGCGGATTGAAAATCGTTTGAAAGTATATACTAGTATATGCATGATGTTTTTTTGCGGAATCTTCCTGATTCGCATATATTTTTCTATATAGTTCTTTTCGCGCGGGTATCCGATCAGCTGATATAGTTTGCAAATACCTTATTATTTTAAAGATCGTGAAATATATAAGTAGTAAAGTTGTAGAAAATCAAGTTTGCTACAATTCATTATCTGATCATTTTTTCTCAAACTCTAAGGTGTACAGAGATATTTATTAACTTTCAATCTTGTAAAGAATTGTAAATATTTCTGAAAATATTAGTGTAAAAGAAAAAAGGATAAAAAACTAAATTAAAATAAAAGTTTGGTATAGAAAAATTTTTTGGTATATTTCGCATATCGTCTATCTGTAAACACGATAACTCAAAAACGAAAAGAGATAGCGAGCTGAAACTTTCTGTGTGTTTTAGGGATAAAAAGTAAGGTCAAGTTTAAAATTGGAAAGTTCGTGAATGGGTAAAATAGAACAGTAAGAAATAGGATTAAAAAAATGGGAAAAACTATCTATCTTTGAAACCGTAGGAGATAGTAAAAAAAATTTTAAGACAAAAAATATCTCTTTTTAAAAAATAAACAACATTTGTTTGATTTTTCAATAAACTCATTATATACCCAAGATTTAAGTAATTGATTCAGTTAATTGTTATTTTCACTTATTTGTGAAACACCCTATAGCATATGTATACTGTAATAAAATAATTTGTTATAACTGTCATTTAAACGAACATATAATGTGTGGAACGAACCGTTAAAAATTTAATTTACTTTATAAAAATTTTATATAGTTAGTAAAACTTATTGCAAATAATGGTAAAACAAAGCTTCCCCCACCTTTCTCTACCATCGTCAAAACTCTATTCAAATTATTATTAATATTTTATTTAAAATAATTAAATGTGAAAAAATAATTAAAATTCATAAAAATATTTATTAAAGTGAAGATAAATATCAAAATTATTATTATTTTTAAAAAAAATTTAGTTTAAACTTACACAGTCTAAAACATACAAACTTTTCTAATTCTGTACAAGGAAACTCAGTCAATCTCTGGCGTCTTTGCTGAATATACTAAAATTATTGAGTAACAAGTATATATGCGCGGCTTCTATCGCGTTTTATTAATATATCTTCGGCTCCCGTCGCATCGTCGCGTGCGAGATAAAATACATACCAGTTTTTGTCTAATCATACACAAAAAGTCTTATCAAAATCGGTCCAGTAGTTTATGCGTGATGCTCGAACAAACAATTTGTTTTAGAATTGTAGAGATCACTAAAAGTCTCATCAAAATCGGTCCATTAGTTTATAATTGTAGAGATTTGTTACCTATTGTCCTACTATTATAAATATGAAAGTTTGGATGTTATTTTCCCAGTCACGCAGCTAAACCGATTTTGATGCGGTTTTCAGCGGATGGTTACAAATTTTACCAAGTAACATAGATAGATAGATGGATATATCTTGGGGTATAAAAAAGTACTGCACTTCCAACTTATGGCCTACTTTGCTCCCTCTTGGCAATAGCAAGGAGCGTGCTGATCATTTTCCTGAAGATTCATATACTCGGGATGAGATGCACCGAATATCTTGTGTCTGCAGTAACTGAGATATTCGCAGTTAAAGATAATGTGGCTGGATGTTTCCTCCTCCTCGCCGCACAATCTGCACATAATGGATCCGCTATGGAATCCCATTGTGAGCAGATGCTCCGCAGGTGATAATACCCGGTGATAAATCCGGTAACCTTCCGCGGTTGTATCATGTTGAGATAGCCTCTTGGATGCATTCCAAAGCTGCTTTCCCGAGCCTTTGCTGCAATATATTTTCCCAGTGATCACGGTGTTTAACAACCAAATAACATAATGACACATTAAAATGTTATAGTTTGGGAAGTAAAGCATTGGGTATGAGTTTAAAATTGAGTTTTCAGAGTCAGACTCGCCCCATTCCGCTTCCATATTGGAAAAGTGCATACATAGTTTCTGCGTTATGGTTTCGTAATAGTACATTTCAAAAATATTTGTAGAGTGGTTGTATTGTTTGACGCCCCTGCAAAGGCATCATCTAAGGGTTTTCAAGGTTTTCTTCATAAAAATAAGGTTCTTGGAAAAAAATTATCAAGAATAAAAAGTTTTTCTTTTTAGTCAATGAACAGGAATCAATTTTGTTTTTTCTTTGTTAAAATAATAATAAAAGTTTTTTATGTTTTTAATTATTTTTTACATTTATTTGAAATGGTTTAAAAGTTCAACTTTAAGATATTTGTTTTGAAAGAAATATATAGAGTTTTTTTGAATTATAAAAAAACAAATGAAAATAACAACTAACTGAGTAGATTGCTTAAATACACGGTATATACTGAATTTATGAAATAATATTTCTTATAAAAGTTGTTTATTTTTTAAAAAAGGAACATTTTTGGTATACTAAATTTTGTTCTATCTCTTACGGTAAGATAGGCAGTTTTGTCCATTTTGCCTAAACTTGGTCCGGCCTAACTGTTTAGTTCTAGATCACACATACAAGGCCAAGAATTAGGCCATTTTATGAACACCTATGCCAAACATATTTATGAATACGATCAATAAAACAACCGTTACAAAGTCGGGACTAAACTTAATATACCTTGTATATTTACATATTGTATGCTAAAAAATCTCATAAACTTTACAAATTACAATCCGTCAAAAAGCTTGAGTTTTACGCGCTAGGCTTAATGTAATATTTCAATTCCATTAAATTCTTAATAAAATGATTCTATTAGTTAATTTCCTTAACAGCGTCTCTCTCTTATTTTTTGATTGTTAAATTGTTATACCTGAAAATTTTCTGTCAAAACTGGAAACAATTACTGCTTTATCCACACGAAACTAAAGGCTGGGTAAACTCATCGGATAAAAAAAAAACCAACAATATTTAATAGGGAATATGCATGAAAATTTTTTTTTCACATTTATTTTCAGAATATGAAAATACTGTTAATACTGTAATAATATTTAAAAACGAAATTAAAATCCGACAAATATCAAGGATATATAAATATCAAGAGGGCTATCATCCTCTTTGTCTAATCGGGAATTTCAATCATTCATATCTCGCTTATTTTTAAAGTTATTTAAAAAGTAATTTTACCTTGATATTGGTCAAGTAAACATGCTTCAATTCAAGTGAAAAAAAATTTTCATGCATATTCCCTATTGAATATTGGAATATTTGTTCATGTGATTAAGTGTACATAGACATCCCCACCTAAAAATCACCTATATATGTCTACTAATAGATAAAGTTAAATAAAATAATATTTCCTAAAATATTTTAAAATTTCAAATGTAATCTAAATTAATTATTTCAAAAATTTTATTTAAATAAACATATAAATATTATTTATATCCAAACATATACATATACATACGCACATGCATGGATGCATACACACATACATACATATATACATGTATGTATTCATAAAACTTGTTCTCATGAATAAACAATTTAAATAAAATTATTTCTTATATGTATTCCACTGTGCAGTGAACTGTGTTAACTATATTATTACACAAACAAGTAATGTAACAACTGAGTTAATTGTTTGAACACCCAGTATATATGGAGTTGTATATCAATGATTGAATTGTTAACAATTCTGCGTATTCGAGAAACATTTAATTTATAAAATTATAATAAAACTATTCGAGTTTATAAAAAAAAATTTTCAAACAAAAGTTGTTTATTTTAAAAAGAAAAAGATTTTTTATTAACAAATTTTTTTCTATCTCTTACGGTTTCAAAGATGTAAACCCCTTCCCCCCCTAGGGGGGGGGGGGGAATCACGGTCCGATTTTGCTCATTAACGAACATGACCTTACATTTTTGCTCTAGAACACATAAATAAAAATTTCAGATCGTTATATCTTTTCGTTCTTGAGTTATCGTGTCCACGGACAGACGGACGTACAGAAAGACAGATGGGCAGGCGGAAATGGTCTAATTAGGTCATTTTATGAATACATATGCCAGGCATTCATGTCTTCGTTAAAAAGTCGTGATCAAACTTAATATACCTTGTATATTTACATATACTGGGTAAAATATTAATAATAATAATGATTTAAAAAAAAGTGTTATTTTCAAACATATAAGGTAGGTAAATTAAATAAATATACCAAATGATTATTGAAAGTTAAGGTAGTACACTCGTGACAGTTAAAGCAAAAAGTATAAAATTATATATTACAGTTATTCCAATTGAACATACAATATCTTAATTTGGAATGCGAATATCTATCTCGCTTCACAATCGGTTCCAAATATTTCACTTTTTCAATTAAATAAAGGATATTGAGCTTGTGTACGTTATAATTCAATCTTATCAAGTTCTTATGAAAAATGAGTTGACGAGTGCACCACCTTAATAAATTAAAATGGCGCTCAATGTAATAAAATTTAACTGTGTATAATAATATTATCATACAATAAAAGTAACATAGCTGTATGATTGAAAACAATACTAATATTTATAACACTTCTGATTTCAATTTTACGATGAAGGCGCCATAGAAGTCAAAATATGGTTTTTATAACAATAGATGTTATGATTTGGTAAAGATACTGATATTAGATTGGCATGCCTGTTGATATGACACGATGTGCGATTGTTATCATTAGGGGTTTTAAAACGATTTCATGATAATATTAGGTGTCACCCTAACTTTTTATTACCTTTATTACCTTTTTATTTTATATATACCGTGTGTGTTGGAAAGTTTTGCTAATAGAGAATCAATGTTAAATATTATTTATTACTATAATAACTACACATTGCTTCATAAAGAAATACAAAATAGCCGAGGTACTCTGTAGTGTATATGTTGTTTACATGCTAGCTGGCTGTGTGGTTACTAGGTGAAATCAGTCAGTACTGCAGAAACATGTAATGAGAGTGGGTTAAATATGTTCATTGACTTACTTCTTAACTTTAGTATATGCATCACAAAATCGCCACTCTTAAATGACAAACAAACATCATACGCATACAGTATACACTATACATTCTTTTTCATCAGTAACATACATAAAATTTTTTCAAAAACCTCAAAACAGATAATTATTAGTAATAATTTTTTAGAAATAAGTTATTTTAAATACGATTATGCGAAATTCCAATTCACTGGAATTTTACGAAATTCCCTGACAATGCCATGACTATTCCAGAAACTCAAAATTCCCTGACATTTCCAGGTTTTCCAGACAACTAGACACCCTGTTAAAATAGTCGGACGTGGTATTTTCTTAAAATAATCGGATCGTGAGGACTCCGAATTAAAGTTTTGAGGCAGCTATGCAAAATAAACTCTTGTGTAAGTTATTTGCAGCGGTTTTTTTTTAAAATAATATAATAATATTTATTTATTTGATAAATAAATGTAAATTATAAATAAAAAAAACTCTATATCATTACGATAAGATTATTTATCAGCAAATTAAATGAAAATTATATAAAGTTTTTTTTAAACAATAAAAACTTAAAGCGTACCGTAACAACTAGACGCGCGACCTCTATATATTAGTCGAGTCAGAAGAATTCATTTAAATTTATTAATGACTAGCATTACCCGTCGCGGCTTCGCCCGCAAAAATTTTGTAATGCCCTTATAACCAAGTAACATAATATTTTCTCCCGTCAAGGACTGATAAATTATACACCTATACATCTGCATATGAACAATGGAACTGTATTAATATATGATCCACTTTTACATATAAATCACTTTATGCAGACTGCTGTCTGTTGAATGCTTATATAAATAACAGTCAAAATGTCTACATCCCCACTCCTGGCAGACAATGTATAACACACAGCACCTAAGCAACGAACATCTGTTACTATGCACTGATAAATTATACACCTATACATCAATAAATTATACAACTATATCTTTTTTTATAATATGTAAGGACTAATTTATACAAAAACTTGACAAATTATAAACTAAAACCTTCCTCGAGAACCACTCTATCCATTGGTGCAAACAGCATGAAAATCGGTGCAGTAGTTTTTGAGTAAATCGCGAACAGACAGACGCGGCTGGAGGACTTTTCAGGAAAAAATGACTTGTCACGTTTTTTCAACCACCGATTACGAGAGTCATATTGATAAGATAATGCTTTTCTTTTCAAAAAAAAATTTTCTTTTTCATTTGTCAACCACAAAGGTGTGCGGAAATAGAATTCTGATGTTGGTTTAATATTTATGAGCGTAAAAGTTAGGTAATTTGTGATTTCAAGGTAATGAACTAGCAATTGAGAGCCTTGATGCAAGAACCAGGTAAGCCCAAATTTTCCAATTTAAAAAAAAATGCATTTTTGACTATGGACAACATAGCAGTGATGCAAAAATGCATTTGACAAAAAAGTGGTAAATCTCTGCTTACCTGGTTCTTGAATCAAGGTCCTCAATAAGCTATCCACCCCTTCTCTTTTTCCTCACCTCTTTTTTATTTTGAACATACACTACCATTCATAAAAATTCTAAGTCACATTCTAAGCGATATATTACTAAATCCAAATGTGTTCCTTAAACTCGGCCTTGCGCACTACCGTGCTCTAGATATATGTATAATATCACACACAGTAACAGTTAGAATGTTTTAACTGGTTCAATTTTTATGAACGAGAGTGTACAAGCATTCCTTATTTTAAAAAAAATAACGTTCGTAACATTAATAAAAGAAGAAAACGAATCTTATAAAGGAAGGAACATACTAACACAGCTTAAATCAAAGCTTTGTATTTTTATACGAAAAATTAGCTTGATCTCATACATCGATATAATTTGGTTTAGTGAAGTATTAAATCCTCTTATTTAATTAAAATTCATTCGGCTTACGAAAAAGTGTTACATTGAAAAGTTTTATTTTCATACAAAACCAACTTTGTAATTTAAAGTCCTCTTTAAAAAATTACCTACCCTTTACAAAATATAAATTCAGGAGCGAGAAAAGTGGTTAACCTGAGAAAAAATATCAATTTTATCCTGGATTCCATTTTACCTACCAAAATCAGATAAATTTTGGGAAAAAAATTACTTCCAATTTATTAAATTTGGATTATTAAATAAAGATATAAATTATCTTTATTAAAAATATAGAATGAATGTAAATTATGTATGTTGGTAATTACCAAGGTAATTTACAATAACAATTACCGTGGTAACTTGGGGAGGATATAGTTGAGGAGCAATGGTTTCTAAAAGAAAGCATAATTTATTTGAGAAGTGTACCGCTACACACGCATAACCAAAGAAAATAGGACCGGAGCCTTCCTGTTGTGTTGGGCGACCGCAGCTAGCTAGAATAGCTCAAGAAGAAGATACCAAAACAGTTTCGATCTTGATATTTCTTGCGAGATTGAAACAAGCCAAAGACCTTGCTTCAGTCTCGCAAGAAATATTCAGTTCGAAGCTGTTTTGGTCTCTTCATTCTTCTTGAGATATTCTAGGGACATTTAAATTTAAGGAATATCTCCACAAGTTGGTACTAGAAACTGGGGGCAGATGCAGCTTCTATGGAAAGACAGATAAAACATCGAGAGATATGTTGACGGGCTATAGTGCCCTCATACACAAGGGTATTAGATTTCTCGTTGCCTACCACGTGTCTACAGGAACCAGACTCATTTTTAAAAAAACACTTCTCATAGAAGACAAATCTGTAGGTCAAATATTCTCTTAGGCTTGTACCTAATAGGAGGATTATAATAAGCCTTTCTTCTGGAATGGACTGTACTTCTGTGTAATGAGCCACACACTATTTATATACAGAGGTAAAAATAAGAGAATATTCTTTTTCATAGTATGCAATAAAAATTGTATATTTGGGACAGGGTCATATTTTATTATTTTTATATAAAATTTATATTATTTTGTACTTTAATAATATATTCCCCATGTATGGTTGACAAATTTTATATTTAAAACTTTTGGCCCATTTTTATTAAGTTATTCAAAATTTGATTATGTTATTTAAATTGTACGATAGTTGCCTATTCAAATTTATTCATTTTATTCATTTCAACAGTTTTTTTTAAAAAAATGTGTACAGTATACTTAAAGTTGGTTGTCGTGCTAATGGGCACAATTATAGAATGTTCCAAATTTTTGCACTCTTATTACAGGGTGCTAGTATTATTTTGGCAAAAAATTCCCTGACTTTTCCAGGTTTTCCAGACTTAAAATCTAATTTTTCCAGATCATTTTTTCATATAATATTTTGTTATTGATAGGAAAAGTATAGATTTGTTTATTTATATTCATATTTTATGGATAATGATAAAACCTATACATTCTTTTTCATGAGTAACATACATAAAAAAATTTTCAAAAATCTCAAAACAGATAATAGGGAATATGCATGAAATTTTTTTTCACATTTATTTTCAGAATATGAAAATACTGTTAATACTGTAATATTTAAAAACGAAATTAAAATCCGACAAATATCAAGGAAGCTATAAGCTTTTAAAGATTATTATCTGTCTCTTTCTTGCAAAAATACTAAAAACGGAGTTTTACGTGTATTTTAAATGGTGAAAGTGTAATATGACGTCACATAACATATCAATGGGGCTATCACCCTCTTTGTCTAATCGGGAATTTCAATCATTCATATCTCGATTATTTTTAAAGTTAATTAAAAAGTAATTTTACCTTGATATTTGTCAAGTAAACATGCTTCAATTCAAGTGAAAAAAAATTTTCATGCATATTCCCTATTATTAGTAATAATTTTTTTAAAATAAGTTATTTTAAATACGACTATGCAAAATTCTATGAAATTTTACGAAATTCCCTGACAATTCCATGACTTTTCCAGAAATTAAAAATTCCCTGAAATTTCCAGATTTTCCAGACACCTAGACACCCTGTATTAAGAGTATTATTGACCAAGAAGCTATCTCTCGAAGCTGAATAGGATGCAACTGCGGAAGCATCTGCACACAATGGGACTCCATAACGGATCCATTGTATGCAGATTGTGTGATGAGAAGGAAGAAACATCCAGCCATACTATCTTTGACTGCGAACCTCTTGGTTACCCCGAATATATTAACCTTCAGGAAGACCTGATAAGCAAGCTTCTGGTTATTGCCACTATATGGAAGTAGCGAATCTCGTCGGATTGAAGTAGAAGGGGGAGCACAAAGGACCACAAGGTCGATGTGCTATACTTTTTGGACTCCAAGATGTATCTATCTATCTATCTAAGGGTATTATTACACAAATTTGAAATCCATTGACCGTCTTAAACTCGAGAAAAACTTAATTGTAGTTCGAATAATTAACATGGGAAGCAATGAAGACCACCCGTTTTAAGAAGCAGACGTTCGAATAATTAACATGGTAAGCAATGGAGACCACCCATTTTAAGAAGTATTTCTATCAGTTTTCTTATTTTTAGTAAAAAAACGACACTTAAGAATCTTTTATAAAAAAAATAGCTTTAAACTATTGGATTTGTTCTGCGTGTTTAAAAAAAAAACGAGAAATATTGACCGTTTCATTGTTTAGTTATAACAACGCAAAGGGCGGAATTTTATAAATATACGTGTCGGCATGCTGAACAGATACAGCTAGGTAGTATTTGTATATACGTATAGATATATATCGTATGTGTAACGTGTCTACCGGCACGGTCTTGGGCAAAAATTATGGCTTATTATGCTATACGTTCCTTCGGGAAAAAAACTTTCCCATCAAGCAAGCATTTCAAAATTTTCACATATGATGTAAAAGAATGTTATCAATGTTCAGACATATAACTTAAATGTCAAAGTAGGTAACCGCTACTTACTTCCGTTGGTATAATATAACCGAAAGGCAACCATACTGACAAGGGATATAAATAGACGCTAGTTTACAAAAACAATTTTTTTTAAAAAAATTCGTTACGCAGGAGCTGCTTCAACTTAGCGAATTTCCTTAAAATACATCAATCAATTTCTAGCGGTCACAATTTTAGTCTGATCAAAATGAAATGTCGTATATGATTTTAGTATTTGCAAGGCCAATTTTATTAATAAATGTCATACGTGAAGGGGAAATGGGGGCATAATGAAAGAAGATAACACAAAATATAAAATATCTCTTTAAATATTAGAACAATCAAAAAATGCGTAAGGAATAAAGTTGTAGAAAATCATGTTTGCTACAATTCACCACCTCATCATTTTTGCTCAAACTCTAATGTGTGCAGAGATAGTGAGGAATTTAGTTTTCAATCTTAAACCGTCAATATTTCTGTAAATATTAGCGACACAAAAAAAATGATAAGAAACAAAACTACAGTAAAATTTAATACCTAAAACTTTACTTCTTATAAATTTTTCGATTTTTCGAATATTAAAGGAGATATGTCAAATTTTGTGTTTCCCCCTCCCTCTAAACCCCCCTTTCCCCTCGTCCGATTTTACCAATTAACGAACTTGACCTTTTGAATAACAAAAGCGCCTCAAATACCAAATTTCATTCCGATAAAATGAAAACTGCGACCGCTAGAGTGATTACAGACACATATATACATATATATATATATATATATATATATATATATATATATGTCCATAGATATATATATATATAAATTTTACAGATGGTGATTTTTGACATCTACTAGGTAGGATCGATGGACATTTGAAGAAATTTTTGCGAAATTTTGACTTCGGTACGGGACCAATAGCTCTATTTCCTTTCAGGAAATTCGCTAATATGTAAACAGACGTTTTTGTACAAAAATCTTGGCTTTAATGATTTTGTAAATAAGTTATCTTTGGTATTTGATTTTGTAATCGGCCAGTAAAACAAAGTGATTACATCGTTGATTTATAATATAAAATAGTTTATGGGTAATCTGCACGGAATATATAAACGACAGTTTGAGGAACACTGGTTTAATTCGTATTATGTTGTCTACACAAACAGTGAAGTACAATGAACTTTTAATAACGTTTTTTGGTTGATATAAAACTAATGCAGGCAACTAGCTACCCTTTTAAAATATACATAGATATTATTTTTATTCATTTTTTACCTCTGTATACAAACCTACAAATTCATGTGTTATATAGAAGTTTAGTATTCATTGGATCCTAATGTTTCAGAGATACTTAATGTCCAAAATACTGGGTCTTTGAGTATGGCACGGTTGTAATATGCAGTGTCCAAAGAATTGGTTTTAGGAGTTGAAACGGGAAATTAATAAAAAAAATTCCAAGGGCATTGTGTAGGGTATATAATGCATAGTTGGGCAGATCTTGACTGCAATCAGCTCTAAGTGAGAGGTAGGAAGAGAGATAGAGTAAATATAGGGTATCCTACCAATTATTATTATTTTCTTTTTTTAGTTAAAACATTTTCTGAAAAAAATATAATACCAAATATTTTTTATGGTCACTATTATTCAAAGTATACAATACATTGAATACATGGTCTGCAATTTTGGGCTGGTAATTTGGGGCATAAAATTTACCTTTTTAATATATTTGGGTATGAATAAAATATATATGTTATATAAATTATAAAATATAAATTTTTTGATCTTTTACATTTACCGCTTGTAATTTTTTTGATGATTTAGCTTTAGTTTAGATTTTAGGAAATTCCGAATAATTTGCCTAAACTATTCATATCGGAGAACTAATAAACAATTATTTACTTGATTTAATTATTTTTTCTTCGTAAGGGGTATAGTGTCATGGGAATTTGATGACACTGGATACAAAAAAGATGCCAATGATAAAGCTGGGTGGGGGGGAGGGTAACTTTGGTAATTTGTTACTAATTTCTAAATGGTTAAATTTTACATAAAGTGGGAATACATATAGTTGTTGTTGTTGTTGTAATTATTGTTATTATTATTATTATGTTTTTTTTGTGTATCTCTCCATATTGTAAAAGATATTTTTTAAACAATAAATATTTTATAAAACTAATTCTAACTTGATTGAATAAATTATCGGGCAATAATCGGTATGCAACCTGTTTTGAAATATCGTTCCGTTTCAAAACATACCTTTTTTTACTCTCACTCGGCTTATGAAGAGCCCGTTCGATTCCGGCGAGCCGTCTGCGTCCACCTCTGGTCTAATGAAAGGTTATGTTAGGTTGTAGCGGTTGTCCCGGGCGGACCACACTAGGACCATAAGGTCCATTGTGATACCTACACATTAAGAATGTGGGTGGAGAGTAGGAATTTGCAGACTAGGGATTGGTAGGTTGTGCAACTACAGCCGATATTCATCTGGAGTTTATGAAAGGAAACTGCAGAAAACCATCACAAGCATGGCCGGTTATTAGTTCTCCATACACCGATAATTTAGTCAATTAACCGCCCTCTTAATTTTTTAAAATTTAATTGACAAACTGCCACCGTTGGGAATTGTACCAGCAACCACCTCCAAGATCCAAGCAAAGCGCCTTTTACAGCATGATCACTCGGGCTGGATTCAACAATCACATGATGTATTTTTACTAATGCATTTTGGGGAAAACGAATAAAAATTGTTGTTTGCCACCTTAAATCTTAAAAAAATTGCAAACATTGAGAAATAAGTGTTGATTGAACCAAAATTTTCAGGAGAGAAAAATTTCAGTACGATCAATTGTTATAAACAATTTCATTGTTTTTTAGTACAAGTAAATTAGTTTTTACAGTTACAATGAAACATTAATGTAATGCGTATTGTCTATTTCAATATTACTAATTATGCACGTATAGCTGGCACCTGACCGTTGTTTAAATGATTCTTTAAGGATGTTCCAGCAAGAAACCACTTTTCGACAGATTTTGCTCATTTTTTTCACAGGCTAAAAATAACGTTTTCTAATAAATCCCAAAGTTTCAGAATTTTTGACCGTTTAGAACGCGAGATGATTAATAGCAAAGTAATCATTCTCTCTCATTAGAAGCATGTAAAACATGCCCGCTCAACTATTATCTGTTGTATTAAAAAAATACTCGACAGAATTAAAAACAAAACTAGGATAGTAAAGATAAACAATTATTAAATAAATTTTTTTTTTAAATCGCGTTTAACCGTTTTGTTTTTGAAATATAAAAGTTTAAAATTATTTTTTTATTTCAAAATTACATTAATTTGTATATATGAAAAGTGAATATAACTATGTGTTGTGTATGTGTGTATATGTATTTGTTCTATAATAAAAACAAACAGGTTTTTTGTCCAGATTATATAAGACAGTGCTGGAACAACCTTAAGTCAAAAATCATTTGTTTTATTCATTAAAAAAAAACAGAATACATTTTTAATTAATAATATAATCTGTGAATAAGAAAATTTTTCATTTCTGTTCTTAAAAAATTATTAATTTCAAGGTCAAATTATATTAACACAATAATTATTACAAGGTGTAGTAAATTCATTTTATTTTTGTAAAGTTATTTACAAAAATAAAATAAATTTACAGCGTGTTTAAGTTTAAAAAAGTTGTTTTTTAAACTTAAACATTTTTCTACGAAGATGGTAAAAAAACATTTTACGCCAAAAATCACTTTGCCACCCCAAACAAGAAGTAGTATTTAAGTTTTGTTTTAGAGTCACTCTTCTAAAATAGCGACGTAATTTAGAAGCCTGTACATTCTTCTCGACTCACTCTGTATAAAGAAGGCAAATGGTATGTTTTCTAGAAAAACAGCATGATTCTAAATGTATGTAACTTTGTCCTTATTGCACCTCTTAGGATACTGGTATATCATATCATTTTTTATCGCTAGATAAAAGGATTAAGGCAGCGTTTATGATTCATAGACGCAGTTTTGAGAGTTTGATCTTAGCTATAATATGTGCGGTTGGATAAATATTCATAGTCATAGCGGAAGGCGATATTAAGAATTGAAAACTGTTAAGGCCTATGATTTAAAGAAATTTATGGCTAATTACCGAATAAACATCAAACAATTTGCAAAATCAAGACTGTCTACTTACAACATGAAGTTTTTTTATGTGATATTTGACAATTTATCGTTGAACATATTAATTTCTTACCTGAAACAAAAAAAAAACTAATTAGAATAATAATTTATATTTTATAATGTTGTTATCCTTAAGTTTTTTTATTTATTTTATATGAAAAATTTAATTCTCCAGAACATGAAAATAATGGTCACCCGTTGCAAAAATTGTGCTAAATATAAAAGCGACCGGTTTGAAAGAGTGGTTAATCGGAATTAAGCTCGATTTTATTTCTATCCATACATACAATTTAATGTGTCTAAAAACTTTAAGGACGTTCATCCATGAAGCTTGATTGTAGATAAAAAATTTTTTTTTAGTGAATTGAATAGCTCAATTTAGTAGTTATACTCCCTAAAAAATTTAACACCTGTTGACGATCATTTCAAAGAGTAATTATCGATTAAAAATCAAACTTTTAACACAGCGTCTATGGAGAACAGAATTTTTTTGTACTTAAAATTATAATAACTATATTATTAAAGTAGACAGGATAATAAATAATGTTTATAAATATTCTTTAAAATATGCAGTTTATATAATTGCATTAAAAAAATGGTGTTGCCGAACATTTGAATTAATTATTTAATAAAATTAAAACTTTTTTGTTAGGTTTGTTTTTGCCACCATATTTTGAAAACTGGCGACCACACACACTAAAATAATATACACACAAATATACAACATAGTTTACTGTCATATCTGTCACATTAAGTCAAATTGATTTCTAATTTACAATTTCCTGGTATTTTCCAATAAATACTTTTAAAATATTTAGGACAAATAAAAAAGGTTATAAATCGTTGTAAGATTATTGACATACTTTACATACTTTTTTAAAATCCTAAATAAATTTTATTTAAGATAGTACTCATTTGACTTCAGCGTAGCAACTGAACGTCCTTAAGTTAAAAAGAAGATGTATTTTTATTTAATTTAAAGGAAAAAATAAGTTTTTTAAGAAGAATATTATTATAACTAAATAAAAAAAGTTTTTAAACCAAAATAAAAATCACATTATATTTTTTAAAACTTCCATTGTTTTCTATAGAAATATATAAAATTATGACTGTTATTTCGTCCCACCTATATAAAATAGGTAATTCAATTTCATAATACTATTTAATAATTATACAAATTATTTTTAACCTCCATACACATAGGTACAGTGATCCTCAACCACTGTGCCACCAAATTCTTAAAGTTTGCCGCCAAATTTTAGAAACGAATATAGTAAAGTATTAACCAACAAAAAAACGAAAAAAAGATCGAGACTGTTAAATCTAGAAGACGATATGAGAGTAGCATTGTCATTTTTACGACCAAATATAAATGAAATTATCAAAAAAACATCAAGCTCAAATTTCTCATTAAAAGTATTCTTATTATGAACTTGTAATTAATCCCTTAATAAACATACTGTTGTTTTTGTAGTACATATTATTTTATTTTACATTCAAAATTATTATCAACTATTTTACACAGTGTATTATAAGATAAGTAAACAACTTTTAAACTTATCTTTAACTTTGTGTGCCGTCAAATTTTGAAATCGTGTGCCGCGCGACAAAAAAAAAGGTTGAGAATCATTGACGTAGAAAATAGAGGTATTGTTGTTGAATATAAAGATTATACATTATACCGAATCTATACGTTTTCAGTTCTTCCGATACTAAAAAAAGAACATTATTAGACCCATGTTAGGTCTGTGTATATGTACACTCCCGTTCATAAAAATTGAAACAGTAAGTCATATTCTAAGCGTATATATTACTAAATATATGTATAATATTACATACAGTAACCCTTATGTTTCAACTGGTTCAATTTTTATGAACGGGGGTGTATGTGAGTCTGTAAACAAGATATCTCATTAACAGAGATAGCTAGAGGTGTGAAACTTTAAACTTAAATTTAATATTGTCGTAGAACATGACAGTTTCACGGAAATAGGTAAACTGGAAATAACATTTTATTTTGAATTTTTTTGAAAATTTCTCGAAAACGAATCCATCGATTTTTTTAAAAACTGTTCACCATAGTAACACTTCTTAAAGCCTTAATTTTCACACAAGAGTTCGTAGATTTAATAATGGAACCGATGCAGAAACATACTTTTTTGGACCTAGTCGTATCTTATTTTAAAAGGTGAATTAGGTAGTTAAATTAAATAAGTAATCAACAGTGGCTACCAGAAAGTATTGTGTGCGTAATTTCATAAAAAATGATTATTGTTAAATTTATTGAAAATTAAATTTCGGGTTTTTCGGGTCATCTATTTTTATTATTTATTTGTAATACTTACTATCTCTCCTATTTTATGTATACTCCAGTTCAAAAGAATTGAACCAGTTAAAACATTCTAAGAGTTACTGTATATGGTACATTATAAATATATTAAATAAATAAATCACAGGGGAAGGCGGACAAGTAACAAAAACTAGAATCACTTAGTGACAATGTTGGACGTTTCGTCCCATTATTGGAACTTCCTCAGTAACTAAAAAATATACAAATTACAATTTAGTTGCTGAGGAAGTTCCAATAAAGGAACGAAACGTCCAACATACGATCAATAAGTGATTCTAGTTTTTGTTACCTGTCCACCTTCCCCTGTGATTTATTCATTTAATTTATTATTTATTTTGGACGTGATATTCGCTTAGAATGTGACTTACTAGTTCAAATATATTGAATGGGAGTGTATGTTATAATAATGTAATTATTTTTAACCAGTAGTTCCATTTCTAAATCCATCGACTCTACTTTTAACTACTCTAATTATACCCGCTGTACATAATATATAAAATTGTATACGTATTAAGTTTAGTCCCGACTTTGTAATAGTTGAAAATATTGATAGCAGAAAAACAAATTTTGATATGGTTTTCATAAAATGACTGAATTTATTTCCGCTTGGCCGTCTAACTGTCTGAAAATAGGTAACATTCTAATATAATGATAAATGTTAAAGCTATTTTATATAAACTCTGTACATAATGGTCGTGTGAGTCTTTCACACCAGTTTTTTTAATTCTATTGTGAGTGTACCAATATTGTAGTTTTTTTTTATTAAATCCTAAATCATTTGATTACTTTTTTATATACGAAATATTGAATATAAAAAAAATTATTATTGTTTAATTATGAAAAGTGAAAGTGAAAAAAAGAAATTTAACTGAATTACAGTTACTAATGACAACAACAAAAAAAATATACAAATTTAATATTTATAAATACTGATATATTTATTAATAATAAAATGATATAGGAAATTGAAGAAGCTCTGCTCCAGCTTATTATTATACAGGGTGTCTAATTTTAAACAATGCACCTGAATATCTCTTCAAGAAGGCATTTTTAGATAAACTAACCAGAAAATAACATGATGGTGACCTAGATTTTCAGTTTGACCTTGATCTTTAAAGTTTTTTGTATTTTTTAATGTAAATACATATTCTTGGTAGAATCGAATAGCTGGTGAGAAAATAAAACATTAATATTGAGTAATTAAGTTTATACTTAGTAATTAAGCTATTTTGGTTAATAAATAACCGTTTTAAAATATGGATTTTCAACGATTTGAGAAGTTACTTGTATTTTTAAATAGAAATACATATTCTTGACAGAATCGAATAATTGGTGAGAAAAGAAAATATAAATACTGAGTAATTAAGTTCATACTTAGTAATTAAGCTATTTTGGTTAATAACTAACCGTTTTAAAATATGGATTTTCAACTATTTGATTCGATCGAATAGTTGTTTAGAAAAGAAAACATAAATACTGAGTCGACACGATAACTAAAAAAAGAAAAGAGATAGCAAGTTGAAATTTTGTATGTACACTCCCGTTCAAAAAAAAATGAACAGACCTAAACCGAATCAGTTTCTCACAATTTTGATTATTTTTGTAGTAAATGTTTTTGTTTACATAAATAAAAAATGTAAAACTTGCATTTCCTTTTTTCTCATTTAAAAAATATACTACTTATCTTTGTTTAGAAATTAATAATATACAGAGAGTTGCAAAAGTGAGGAGTTTTATGCAATATAAGAAAATTAACATTTCATGCCTGTGCATTTTTTTGAACGGAAGTGTATGTTCTAGAGCTAAAAAGTAAGGTCAAGTTCGTAAATGGGCAAAATCGGACATGTTTGGGCAAAATGGGCAACAAACTTACATATCTTTGAAACCGTAAGAAATTGAACAAAAATAAAAAAACTTTTGTAAGAAACTTTTTTCCATAAATTCAGTATATACTGGGTATTTAAGCAATTAACTCAGTTAGTTGTTATTTTCACTTTTTCTATTTACAATATAATTATTGATATTAAAACGCGATTTTATGAAATCGTTTTATCGATACAACTACAATAGCTCAATTTGTAGAAGAAATAAAATTCACTTAATGTCGGCTACGACAAAACGAAAATTGTGCATATTTTTCGTTTAAAACTGTGCATATTTCTCTTAGAGAAAGCAGTATACATGAACAATATATTCACCTGATTAAAAAGATCTTCGAAGGAAGAAATAAAATGGAAAATTGTGCTTTTTTTCGTTTTATCTTAAGGACAAAGTAAAGATAAATCGATAGAAATATAAACTAGGAAAAATAAGATAAAATTCGTTAAATTAATTATCTTCACATCGTTCATTGAAAACAAAACATTTCAGTAAGAGTAACAAAAAAAACAAATCCATTACAAAACAAAATGAACAGAATTTTGAGAATTTATAAGTCATTATTTAATTTTATAAAATGTTTGTATTAAAAAAAACACTAAACAAATGCATATATAGGTGGAGCATAAGTAACGTTATGATTTAATTCGTGAATAAATTTTTTGTTTACGTTTTTTTTTTTCAGAATTAACTTTGAAAAACTTGGGAAATTTATGATGAAAAGACTCAGCACAGAACAAAGCACCAAAGTTGTTCAATTTTATTTTGAAAGTCAGCATTCGATTCTTCAGACACAAAGATCATATCGAAATTTCTTTTATGTCCCGACAATTTACCGATTGGTTCAGCGTTTTCGGCAACATGTCCGTGATCTTCCGCGTGCTGGAAAACCTCATGCAGTTCGAAATAATATGAACATTGCTCAGGTGCAAGCAAGTGCTGAGGAAAACCCCGAAACATCCACCAGGAGACGTTCTCAGCAGTTGGTGATGTTTATGCGGTGTTTGCAAAGCATTGTACATACGTTACATATATTCCCATATAAGATTCAATTGGTTCACGAGTTACAACCAAATGATGCACAAATACGCATTCAAATAAATCATAACGTTACTTATGCGCCATCCTTTATATGCACATGCTGTTATATACGATAGAATTATAACTGAGCAAAAGAAGGCAAAAAATTTGGCATCAATTCAAAATTTTTATAAAATTACGATAAAAAAAACAAAATTTATTTAAAATATACAAAATATAGTTTTTATATATAAAAAACTGTTTTTTTTTTTATATAAAAAATTATAATAATTAAAAATGAATTAATTTTATTTACTACCAACAAAATATAAATAAATAAATAAATACACTTTCTTTTATACCATACCAGTGACCTATTTTTATAAAAATGTTGTATTCAATGTTGACCTCATTTGTAGGTAGGTTGTTTTTTATTGTATCGGTTATCGAACAAATAAATTTTAACATCATAGAAAAAAACAACTTTTTTGGACTAAGGACATTGTGTCACTTAGGTCAAAAATGATGAAAATCCTTTTAAGAATGTTAGAGAGGTAGATCGAAAATATTAGGAAAATTTAGTATAATGTTTCTCATTTAACACTTATGCTACTGTGAAATTTATCCTCCTATGGCAATTTAAAACAAGTGAAAATAACAACTATTTTAGTTAATTGATTAAATATTCGGTATATACTGTATACAGTTATTTATGTAAAAAAAGTTTACAACAAAGTTGTTTATTTTTAAAAAAGGGCCATTTTTGTCTTTACATATTTGCTCTATCTTTTACGGTTTTAAAGTTGGACAGTTTTGCACATTTTAGCCAAACATAGTCCGATTTTTCCCACTTGATCTTCCTTTTTAGCTCTAGAATACACATACAAAATTTTAGCTCGCTATCTCTTTTCGTTTTTGAGTTATCATATTTACGGACAACTTTGCGGAAATATACATGGAAATTTTTTTTCACTTGAATTGAAGCATGTTTACTTGACAAATATCAAGGTAAAATTACTTTTTAAATAACTTTAAAAATAAGCGAGATATAAATGATTGAAATTCCCGATTAGACAAAGAGGGTGATAGCCCTCATGATATGTTATGTGACGTCATATTACACTTTCACCATTTAAAATAAACGTAAAACTCCGTTTTTAGTATTTTTGCAAGAGACAGATAATAATCTTTAAAAACTTATAGCTTCCTTGATATTTGTCGGATTTTAATTTCGTTTTTAAATATTATTACAGTATTAACAGTATTTTCATATTCTGAAAATAAATGTGAAAAAAAATTTTCATGCATATTCCCTATTAGGTCATTTTATGAACACCTATATCAATTTTTTTTTCTACGATCAATATTTTCAACCGTTCCAGAAACGGAACTAAACTTAATGTACCGTGGTATATATTATATACCGGACATAAAAACTCATTGAAATAATTATCAAGCGATTTTTTAATTTTAGTTTTCATTTCTCAACTTGCAAGTATAGATGGCTCTAGTGCATGTCTCAATTTGGACCTTTTTATGTTTTACGTCATAAGAAAGCTCAGTCCATATATGATGAGAGGTCAGTGGTTCTCCAAGTATGATTCATTTAATGGTATCAAAACAAATAAAATAAATAATTTAAAAAATTTCTTAGTAATTAATGTCTCAACGCAGGCATTTTAGATGACAAATTAAAAATCACACATAAAAAAACTTAACAGTATAAGTAATTTAAAAGTATGTGTGACAATTATTAAGTACCATGGCAGCTGTTTCTTTTTATTACTTTTTTAAATAATTGTTAAATAACTATTAGACAAAAGTTATTTGATCAACAACATAGTTATTCATCAACGAATACTTTAATTATTTGATTTTATGCAATGAACATCATTCAGCTGCTTTCTTATAACTTAATATGGATTGAATCCTTTTCACCTCCAATGTCATTACAAACGAACTTCACTGTACTCATTGAAAAAAAAAATGTTGAATGTTTAATTGGAATTTTATATCCATGTACTTTATTTATTAAAATAGGGTAAAATTGCTAAAAATGGGATTTACAATATATTTTTGATTTATTTCTAATAATTGTCCCTTAGATATCGATTGCGAACAAATTTTATTAAACTACTAGTCTTATTAAAATAAAACTTTTAAGGACGTTCATTTGCTGCGCTGTGAGTCAAATGTCTATCTTGACTATCTATAAAATTTATTTAGGATTTTAAAAAAGTTGTAAAGTATATCAATAATCTTACAACGATTTATAACCTTTTTTATTTTGTCCTAAACAAGTATTTATTGTAAAATATCAGTAAATGTATATTAGAAATTGGTTAACTTAATTTGACAGATCTGACAATAAACTATGTTTTGTTATGACGTTCACAGTGTATATGTATGTGTATATTTTTTACAGTGCGCTGTCGCCATTTTTCAAAATATGATGGCAAAAAAACCCTAACAAAACAGTTTTAATTTTATTAAATAATTAATTCAAACGTTCGTCAACACCATTTTTTAATGCAATTATAAACTGCATATGTAAAGAATACTCATATTATTTATTATGGTGTCTACGTTATTATAATTTTAAGTACAAAAAATTATGTTTTCCATGTGACGCTGTGTTCAAAGTTTGATTTTTAATTGATAATTAATCTTTGAAATGATCGTCAACAGGTTTTAAATTTTTGAGGGAGGATAACTACATCATAATTGAGCTATTCAATTGACTAAAAAAAAATTTTGTATCTACTATCAAGCCTCATGCATAAGCGTCCTTAAACAACAGCAAAAAAGTTTCACCAACATTGGTTTAGTAGTTTTTGGTGTGATGCTCGAACAAATAAACAATAAAAACTAATAATATTTACATATTTTATATAACTTTGCGTGAACAGTACTATTAAAATATAAAAGACACACCTTCTATAATATAAAACATGGTGAGATAAATACAATAAATAGACATTAATCCCTAAAAATAATTATATGAATAAAAAAAACTCTATTTGAACATGATCTACAAAAATTTTGTTAGTTGAAACATACCACGTGATGGTACTTGACCTATTATGACTCAACGTCATTCTATTTAAATAATAGTAACACACACATTTCATCGTATCAGAAACAAAATCGGATTATATTTTTATCCTAGTCAATAATTTTTTTTTCAATACCAATCTTCCCCTACACACAAAAAAAAAAAACGAAAAAAACAAAAAATCAATAGTTCATTTTATAAGTTTGTACTACAGGTCACAAAAGTAGCGTTTTATTTTCAAAATTTTATAGTTGATTTGTACCTTATTCATTCGGTTTTTTGGGAAAATGTTTCGAATAAAAGTTGTTAGTATATTTACAATGAACAACTTTTATACGATGCATTTTTTCGAAAGCCAAATGAATAAGACACAAATCAAATTATAAAATTTTGAAAAATAAGCGCTACTTTTGTGGCCAAGTATAGAAAAATAATAATAAAATACGGTACCGGTAAATAAAAGCAACTTTTACATTTATTTGAAAATTAATGTTATGAAAAAATGATGTAATACTTCCAATATAATCTATACACAAGAGACTCCGTGTTGACTCCAACATGGAGTCTCTCGAAAAGGCATGGAAAAAAATTGGAAAGGCAGAAGGATCCTAAGGTAAATGTTAAAAATATGTTACAGTGGGGTACATATCAGCATCTTCTCAGATAACCAGGCAGCACTTCGGGCCCTTAAGGCGTCAAGATTCCAATCGAGGATAGTCTATGAATGCTTCGAGGAACTGTACCACCTGGCACTGAGAAACACAAGTCAGGCTGATCTGGGTACCGGGTCACTCTGGCGTTAAAGGGAACGAAGTAGTGGACTCGTTAGAACGAGAGGGATTATCTAAATCGCTCCTTTCAGCTGAGTCATTCCATAGCAAGATGTTCCGTAATTTACCGAATCAAGACGTGATTGTAACAAGCTCATCTCGATTACTGGAACATTGCGCAAGTTGTGCATAAGCACAGCTAGGCCATTCGACTGTGTTCGATTGAAACTCAATAGAATACAGTTGAGAAAGGTGGTGGGGCTCTTGGCAGGACACTGTCGATTGAACTACCACCTTCATAACTTGAGGATCTCAAATGATTCCACTTGTAGGGCCTGTATGGAGCATGATGAAACCTCCATATATGCCATTTGCACCTGCAGCGTGTCAAGCATAGAATGTTTGGGTCCGAAACCCTGGATCCATCAACCCGAAGACGTCTCGCCTTCGGGTGACAGGTTGTTCTCAAGGATGGCACAAAGATCATTTGCGGTACACCTCTTTCTAATTAATATTATTATTAAGGTAAATGTTGGTAGACGTGAATGAGAATGAAATGTGTCGAATACATAAATAAAAAGAATTCGAGTAACTGTATCAAGAGCTGCATATTGTCACTACAGTAAAAAAGAAGCATCTGACGTGCCCATGGTTGTCGAATGTCGGAAGAGGTAGGTATTAAAAAAGTATTTGAGAAAGACCGCGTGGCAAGGCAAAGAAAAAGGTGGCTAAAGACTGTCGAGAACGACAATTAATCATGAAGAATCGAAAGCTCTTGTAGAGGAGACCAGTCTCGTTGTTTTTTTGCTACAAAACATTGAAAACGGCGAGCCATAAATAATAGGGAATATGCATGAAAATTTTTTTTCAGATTTATTTTCAGAATATGAAAATACTGTTGATACTGTAATAATATTTAAAAACGAAATAAAAATCCGACAAATATCAAGGAAGCTATAAGCTTTTTAAGATTATTATCTGTCTCTTTCTTGCAAAAATACTAAAAACGGAGTTTTACGTGTATTTTAAATGGTGAAAGTGTAATATGACGTCACATAACATATCAAGAGGGCTATCACCCTCTTTGTCTAATCGGGAATTTCAATCATTCATATCTCGCTTATTTTTAAAGTTATTTAAAAAGTAATTTTACCTTGATATTTTTCAAGTAAACATGCTTCAATTCAAGTGAAAAAAATTTTTCATGCATATTCCCTATTCTAAGAATTCCTCACTAAATTAATAAATTAATTTATGTCTTTGGCATGAAAGACGTGAAGCTCTTGTGGAATCATAAATGGATATACAGTTACAGCTTGTTCGGTGATCGCTGTAATCCGGCCGGGCAATGGGGTTCGCCGGGGAGGCGGGCGGGTGTAGGTGCGGGCTGGCATGAGCCAATTCGTCGTCAGTCTTTTGTTTATCGCCTGTCGTGTAGTACGTATAGTGTCAATTTAGCGCGCTTGCTAACATCATGGCGCCGCATCGTAAACATTCAACATTAACATTAAAAGACATATTGCGGATTATAGAAATGATAGATAAAAGTGACAGCTACTCTGTCATTGCTCGGAAGTTTGGTATAGGCAGGTCAACTGTAGGCGACATATAGAAGAACAAAGACAAAATCTAAGATTAAACATGTGTTTTATTACCATTAAATATAGCATACAATAATCCGGACGCCTCGATAATTCGGAAAGGGTCTTGTTTTTGCCTCTCCGGATTAACGAGGCCCTACTGTATATCATAATATATTTGCTTTATATTACAACCTAGTTGTAGTCTATCTAATCTATAGAGCTTCGAAAATTCAGATATAAAAAATTCGTAAGTTATTTTACAATTAAAATCTATTTACGATTAACAAAAAAAGACATTTATTTCCCCTTAATTTAAAATTAATTCTCGACAATTCTCCGCGACAAAATCAATACTTTCATTCAAACAAACAAAAGCATGTCAAGTGTGAAACAATATTATTACATAAAGAATTCAATACGAAAAAACTATCTTAAATACTTTATGTATAAAGCATTATCTATTAAAGCATGCATAATATGTCCGAACTTCTATGAACCAGGGGTGTTGCGGATGCGATAATTTTGACATCCGTGGATGCGCATATTTTAAGGCTCATATCGGCGGATGCGAATTTATATGTCAGGTTATTTTTAAAGAGATACAAAATTTGGATAAATGAATAACGGAAAAAGATTGTAATAATTTTTATATTATATTTTTAGTATAAAATTTAAAATTTGGTGCATTACTTTAACATAAGGTATCGGCATTATATCATTTACCATCCTGTTTCGCAGAGGTTCATAGATTAGTCCCGCGCTAAACAAGCAAAGCTACTCCGGGTGAATCGATTTTTGAAGATTCCTCAAAGACGTGGTTGTACGTTTTCGAGAGTATGATTTATGGTATATTTTATAATGAGATTTATCTCAAACATGCTCACCTAGTTTAAAATAAGACTAAATCACACTTTGCGTCGGTGGTGGCATTGTGGATTCGCTTGTCAAATAAATTATTCAAGGCGACACACTCAAAAAATAATGTAAATTGTTGAAATAAATAAAAAAAACATCCAGTATTTACAATCAGAAATGGTAAACAAAACAAGCAACATCCGCATCCTCAAAAGCACCATAAAAAACAATGATTATTGCGAAAGCGGATGCTTATATTAAAGCGGAAGTTCCTCGATTGCCGATGCAAATATCCGCAATATCCCTGGAGTGAACCTCGTGGGTCACACTCAGTTTGAATACCACTTTTCTACAAATGTCTACACCAATTGTTAAAATATGATATTTTATTTAGAAATTATAAAAAAAAAGACATTGTATGGAGCCCCAAACCATCCTTACATAAAAAAACAAAACCACGAGGCTATGCAAGTTGCTCATATATCAGATTATGCTAAAAAAATAAATTTATTTTAACTTTAAAAAAAATTCAAAATTTTATGTTTGCATTAGTGATCGTGTAAAAAATCTTTTAAAAATAAAATCTAAAAAAGTATCTAAAATTTAATTTTAAATTCTATTATTAAAAAAAATGGTCATTGCGTTTTTCCCCCTTCCCACACAATGTGGTCCATCATTCTCGATTATAAATAGCAACAATAACAATAAAATATGACTCATCATCATTTATAGCAGAGGTGGGCACAGACAGCTCGTCTGAGCCTTACGGGCTCTCCATAAGCTGGGTGAGAGTAAGTAAAGAAGGTATGTTTTGAAGCAAGACGGAACGATGTTTCAATACAGGTTGTCCTACCGATTATTGCCCAATAATTAATATAGTATAGTCTATAGTATAGTCAATATTTTATTTTTTTTGAAAAACAAATTATGCGAAAAATAATTTCTACTACTACAAATAGTACTTTTCACTTTTTCAATTCAAAGTAGACTAACTCGAAGAACTCAAATTCCCACTTTATGTAAAATTTAACTTAATTCATCAAATTCCCATGACACTATACTGAGCATACTCCATACGAAGAAAAAATAATTAAATCAGGTAAATAATTCTTTATTAGTTCTCGGATATGAATAGTAAAATATTTAGACAAATTATTTGGAATTTCCAAAACTATAATTCTATTTAAATTATCCTTTGCAAAAATTTCCCTCTTTTATTACAATGGTCCAGCGGTAAACTTAAAGGTTCAAAAGATTTATATATATATTTTTTATATATTTTTATTTTATTCATACACAAATATGATATATACTAAAAAGGTAAATTTTATGACCCAAATTACCAGCCCAAAATTCCAGAGTATGTATTGAATGATTGTATGTATTATTTACTTTGTATAATAGTGACCATAAAAAATATTTGGTATTATTATATTTTTTTCAGAAAATGTTTTAATTAAAAAAAGAAAATATTAATAATTGGTAGGTTACCCTGTATTAACTCTATCTCTCTTCCCTACCTCTCACTCAGAGCTTGGCCGAGTCAACTCTTGCCCACCTCTGATTTATAGAAAGAAACCTAACAATAATTATATATGAATACAATAAATATAAAACCAGCACCCTCCTAACAGAAACATAACACACATCATAATATAATTAAATTGTTTCAAGTTTGCAACATTTAGAAAAATAATATATATATATATAATTTTTCCATGTACTTCAAAAAATATATAAAATAAAAAACCGATGACAAAAAAAAAATGGACGATACGAATAATAATATATAAAGAATAAAAAAAAAATAAAAAACAAAGATTGTCGCTATTTTAAACTAAAATCATTTATTTGTTTGCCTCGTGTGTGTTTGTGTTGCTTTACTTGAGAGCTGTTTGCTAGATCGTCCTCCTCATACCACTTTAATGTGCTGTTTAAGAGTTAAGTTCTGTAGTTTGAATACCTCTGTGTACTGTATAATATGATGGTATATATTGATTGTATGGTATAATAGTTTAAGTAATATACCGTGTGTTCATTTGAAAAGGTACCACTTAAATATTGTTTCAATATGAATTATAGAAAAAAAAGTGTTTTGATACATATGTACGCACGTAAGAAGCTATACTAAATATTAAATAAGGCTAACACTACTATTAATACACAAAAGTTTAATAATATGATGAAAGTAGTGAGAAAAAAAACACAATTCCTTCTTAAAAAGAGTATAGGCAACCACTATCACACCTTAAAAAACTTGATTTTATTTTAAAATGATATAGGCAAGCACTAATACACCATAAATAAGTGAATCAACTAAGTAATTGCTTAAATACCCGGTATATACTGAATTTATGAAAAAAAGTATCAAACAAAAGCTTTAATTTTTTAAAACGAAACATTTTTTGTTCTTAAATTTTTGTTGTCTTACGGTTTCAAAAGTTCAGTAAGAACTTGTCCATACTTTTTACCTGTAGAACACACATACGAAATTTCTGCTCGTTATCTCTTTTTGTTTTGGAGTTATCGTGTGTTTACAGACCTGCAATTTTGCGGAAATGGAATAATTAGGTCATTTTATGAACACCTATACCAAATTTGTCTTTCTGCGATCAATATTTTCAGCCGTTACAAAGTCGGGACTAAACTTAATATACCCTGTTTAAATATACCCTGATTAATTAATTTCTTTTTAAAATGATAAAGGCAATCACTATTACACCGTAACATGTTCTCCAAATAAAAATATTATCTATTGCTGCCCAATAGAGCAGGATAAAAAAAACTGTGTTACATCGATCGACGCGCCTAACTTCCGTTACACAAAAGAAGTCTTATCTATTAAACGATGCAAGACAGAGAAAATCTGTAAATACAAAAAAAAAATAACCTCATAAACTATGCAACTTTTTTTGAAACATTTTTGTCTAAAATGCATATTTTTTTTAATATTTTGTGGTAACCAATCAAATGAACACACTGTATACATGTATACACAAGGTATGTAAAATGTACAAGTTGAAATATTATTATGTGTTTGATTTTACAGTGTGTTTAAAAATTATTGCGTAAATTTTTTACGTGATACAATGCCTGAAATATACATATATCATCATATAGTTTGAAATGCGGCAAACATGTATAATGATCAGATGTTAATGTTTAAAATTAATTAATTAAATTTTTAAATATAATTATACTGTATGTAAATTATTGATTTTTATTTAGTAATTTCTGTGTAACATTTAATAACATATCTTACTAGACTGACTGTCTTGTCCGTTTTGATCACTAAGATGGTTTTCTTTAATTTGTTTTATTTAGTATTTTTTACTGCTAGATCATTTATATAGTACTACTAATTATGCTATATTAGTAAGGTTAGGTGATTTTCACTTTGAGTCTGATATATAAGTTGGTTTGCTTAAGATAATTTTATAATTTTTGTATATTGTTTTGATCGTCTGTTAGCATTTCCTGTTTTGTGTGTGATAGGCTTGTGTTTGTTCTGTAATTTGTGTCTTACCTACATGCAATTAGAATTTATAATTGTATAATTAATAATAACATATATAATACAACATATTCATTCTATCACTAACAAACACCAAATACCATTTTGTAATCATCTAATCATCACCATCGATTAAGGCGAAGTTTTTATAAAGTAACTCGCACAGCTCGCTTGACCCCCTAGGCGGCCTTAGCTCCGCGTCCTTGACATAATGCAAAAAACCGCATGAATAGAAGTAAAATAGGTAAATTTTGGGTTTTTTTTCCCCATTTCCGGGAGGGTTTCCAATTTTTTCCGTAAGTTTGAAGTTATTCCGCGTCGAATGCAAAAAAACGCATCTTTCTAGCATGTCTAGAAGTGGGTTAAAATTTGTATACGTGAGTCAAAGGGTACATGACACAAGGGTTTTAAAAGTAATAACATGTTTCACATAGGCCGACATCGTATCGTAGTTGTTCAGACAAATGACAGTCGAACAGCCGCTAAGGAGCCCGACAACCCCCAGTACTGTGGCCGACTGGCACGGGCGTGTCGTTTGAGTCTTGCCGGGCCAGTGTAGTGGAGGTTTAAACAAATGGTGCGTTTCACAACAATAACTCATCCCTATTCATAAGCATTGGATGAACCGTTCGCAAAACAAAATGCGAAGATGGTCGAGTCGGTCCCACATGCTAGACTCCTTCCTTGTCGGGTATATGTGAAGAGATCTAAGTTTAATGTCTTGGTCAGCTAGCTGCTAGATGTCGCGTATACGACAGGCGGTTTGGTGTGAAATAAACCTAAGCAAAATTAAATATTTTATATTCTTCTAAGACTAAGACCACGTATAATTTTGATGATTTTTCACCAATTTCTTAAACGTTTATTCATTTTTCAAAAAATCATCCACATCTCACAGGTTTGAAAGAATTGCTACCATTTTTAATGAAGTGACTCAACATGCTTAAATAAACATTAATGACTACTTGTGCTACATTTTACGCTCTTGTCCATCTCATCTACGTCACATGCAATAAAATATTTTAATATATTTAATATCTATCTACTTATCGAAAAACAAAACTATGAATTAAAATCTCGTTCGTTTTAAAATTTTTATTATTTAAAATATAATATAAATTAATATTATCAATGACATTTAAATATTTAATTTAATTCATAATCATTAAATTTTATTTGAAAACAATTGAATCAATTATCATAGTTTAATAATTGTGTGTATATATTTTATTCAAATAAAAAATTAAACTATTTTCGAGATTAGTTTTACTAATTTACTCAAAATTTAATAATGTATTCATTATTACAAACATTGAGTGAAGTATTATCGTAGTATTAACTCAGGTTGGCCACGAAAAATGAGATCTTAAATTACACCCTTGTATTTTGATTTGGTTTTTTGTAAGTGAGTTGACGAAAAGACGAAGAATTTATACAAAATCATCCTATAACATAATAATTTAACAAAATTTCAATTGTCATATTTGAATATTTTCTAAAATAAAACCCTTATCAAATGAATAAAAATCCGTTATCTTAACAAAATAGTTATAAAATGTTTTCAAACCACTTGTGCATGTTTCATTTACTACTCGTAACACAACAAGCATACCACATAAACGACAATGGACGAGTATAGCAGTTTTTAGTGGGGTGTCTCTCTCTTCGGTATTGTATGTCGACTAGATTCTAGAATAAACACAACCATAGAGTTATGTTATAACAAATTTTATTGTATTTTTGTATGGTTTTCGTAGTTCCTGTAATTTAATGGAAGACTTTTTTTCTTCTAAAACCGAATTTACTGATAAAGAATTTTTGTTTGTTTTAGTATTAAAAAAAATTATTATTTTTAATTTAGGAAAACAATTTATTTGCTTATACTACGGCTACAGTTTGCTTTATTATTGAAAACATATCAGAATTTTAACGATAAAGAGACCGGGCCCTGCGGGGAAGTGAGTATGAACAAGTAAAAATAACTGAGTTAATTGCTTAAATATACCGGGTATTTAAGCGATTCTGTATAAAACAATTTAATTAAAAAAGTATGTAACAAAAATTGTTTATGTTTAAAAAAGGATCATTTTTAGCGAATTTCCTGAAAGGAAATAGAGCTATTGGTCCCGTACCGAAGTCAAAATTTCGCAAAAATTTCTTCAAATGTCCATCGATCCTACCTTATAAATGTCAAAAATCACCATCTGTAAAATTTATATATATATATCTATGGACATATATATATATATATATATATATATATATATATGTGTCTGTAATCACTCTAGCGGTCACAGTTTTCATTTTATCGGAATGAGATTTGGTATTTGAAGCGCTTTTGATATTCAAAAGGTCAAGTTCGTTAATGGGTAAAATCGGACAAGGGGAAAGGGGGGTTTAGAGGGAGAGGTAAACACAAAATTTTACATATCTCCCTTAATATTCGAAAAATCGAAAAATTTATAAGAAGTAAAGTTGTAGGTACTAAGTTTTACTATAATTTTGTTTCTTATCATTTTTTCTGTTACACTAATATTTACAGAAATATTGACGGTTTAAGATTGAAAATTAAATTCCTTAATATCTCTGTACACATTAGAGTTTGAGCAAAAATGATAAGGTGGTGAATTGTAGCAATCATAATTTTCTACAACTTTATTCCTTACGCTTTTTTCGATTGTTCTAATATTAAGAGAGATATTTTATATTTTGTGTTTTCTTTTTTCTTTATACCCCGCCCTTCCCCTAGACGTAGGTCATTTATTAATAAAATTGGACTTGCGAATAGTAAAATCATATACGACATTTCATTTTGATCAGACTAAAATTGTGACCGCTAGAGAGTCATTTATGTATTCTAAGGAAATTCGCTAAGTTGAAGCAGCTCCTGCGTAACGAATTTTTTTTATCTTTACAAGTTGGGCAGTTTTGCCAAAGCAGTACTTATATTTTTCAGTGGATAATAGCAGTACAGTTTGAAAACTTGCTTTTTTTACGATGAAAAATGACTTTATTGCTTTTATGTTTAGGAAATGTAACCAATTAGAAATATTTGACAAAGTTAATAAATTTTTACCTTGTTGAATAAACATTTTTAATATTTTATAATTGATATGTAGATTGTAGAGTGTAGAGAATCATCGGAACAATCTATTAGCATCAAAATAAACAGAAAGCAGAAAAATGAAGTTTACTGCCTTTTATTGCATGGCAGGTATACCGAGACTCCTGAGTTACACCCCTCTTTTCCTCCCTCGCAGCATATATGATATATATCAGAGGTGGGCACAGACAGCTCGTCTGAGCCTTACGAGCTCTCCATAAGCTGGGTGAGAGTAAGTAAAGAAGGTATGTTTTGAAGCAAGGCGGAACGATGTTTCAATACAGGTTGTCCTACCGATTATTGCCCAATAATTTATTCAATCAATTTAGAAATAGTTTTATAAAATATTTATTGTTTAAATAATATCTTTTACAGTATGGAGAGATACACCAAAAAACATAATAATAATAATAATAACAATAATGATAATAATAACAATAATAATAATAATAATCTGAACTTATCCAAGACTGCTTGCGATGTCTTCTCCATGATTAAATTCACTACTTTTATTTTTTTTGAAAAACAAATTATGCGAAAAATAATTTCCACTACTACAAATAGTACTTTTTCAATTCAAAGTAGACTAACTCGAAGAACTCAAATTCCCACTTTATGTAAAATTTAACTTAAATCATCAAATTCCCATGACACTATACTGAGCATACTCCATACGAAGAAAAAATAATTAAATCAGGTAAATAATTCTTAATTAGTTCTCGGATATGAATAGTAAAATATTTAGACAAATCATTTGGAATTTCCAAAACTTTAATTCTATTTAAATTATCCTTTGCAAAAATTTCTCTCTTTTATTACAATGGTCCAGCGGTAAACTTAAAGGTTCAAAAGATTTATTTATATTTTTTATATATTTTTATTTTATTCATACACAAATATGATATATACTAAAAAGGTACATTTTATGACCCAAATTACCAGCCCAAAATTCCAGAGTATGTATTGAATGATTGCTTGTATCAATTACTTTGTATAATAGTGACCATAAAAAAGATTTGGTATTATTATATTTTTTTCAGAAAATGTTTTAATTAAAAAAAGAAAATATTAATAATTGGTAGAGGTACCCTGTATTAACTCTATCTCTCTTCCCTACCTCTCACTCAGAGCTTGGCCGAGTCATCTCCTGCCCACCTCTGATATATATATTTCTAAAACCGTAAGAGGTAGAAGAAAAATTTAAAGACCAAACAATGTTCGCCTATTAAAAATAATCTGTTTAAAACCTTCTTTTTTTAATAAGCATAATTGGTTTTTCACAATTTCAGCTCATGTTTAATTTTATTAATGACAATATTTACAATATATCATACTAAGTATTGTTCCAGATATTTGGAAAATTATTTTATTGAATATTTAACGGTTAGTATATCACACCTGCACACTTGAAAAGCGCACCTGCTTTTACATTTCTGCAAACACGGGTCCCCAACCTTGTACCGGCGGGCACCGTGACGCTCGGGGATCGTTTTACGTATACCCGCAGCTGTACGTACGACCTCGATAAAAAGTGATATAAAATGTAATGTATAGTCAACAGCAAAAGTGGCGTTATTTTTTCAAAATTTCATATCCGATTCGAGACGAATTCATCGTATTTTCGAAAAAATGCTTTGAACAAAATTTTATAATATTTTTAAGACGAACAAGTTTTACTCTAAGCATTTTTTCGAAAACCAAATAGATTCAGCACAAATTAACTGCAAAATTTTTTAAAATGCTGCAAGTATAAGCTAGTAAGTAATAAAACAGGGTGTATGAAAAAAGAAAAAATTTTAAAATTACCTGATAATTTCCGATTTCCAGTAGTTTGTCATACTTTTCCCCGATTTAAGAATTTTATTCATATCATTGAGATATTTAAAGTTTTAATTATACTTTAATTATCCATAATTAAATCCCGGTATAAAATTCATAAAATTTAAAAAGACATGTTCAACTTAACTTATTTGAATAATTTATTACTTATTTCATTTATTTGTTTAGTAAATTCTCCTTTAAAACTAGTTAAATAATCTTATGAAAAAAATTCCCTGATATTTTCCGGTTTCATAATATTCCCTGATAATTCCCGGTTTTCCAGATTTGTGAGCCACCCTGTAAAATAACAATTTCCCTGATTTTTTAAATACAAATAAAACTAAATATAACATAAATAAGCGAGTATATTATATTATAATAATAAATATATAATTATAATACATATTATCGAGAATATTTTAGAATTTAGATAAATAAAATTAGACAAACTAATATTATCAGTTGATGTGACAAACCTAGCAATACAATAAAACGATACCCTCCAGTAAGTACATCCTATCACATAAAATAATAAAATTTTTTTTGTTATAGGTAAAATGTAAAAGAATAAATTTTTACAGATAACAAAATAAATATATGAAACATCGATAATTCAAAAATTAAATATTGAAAAATAAAATGGAAAAAATAAGTAGATAATTTTTTGAATATACCCTCTAGTCATAAAATTCATAACATTTCTGTGTACATAGAGACCAAATATGCATACAGTGTGTTTAAAAAAGATCACCGAATTACTTTTTATACCCAGTATATATATACCAGAGTATATTAAGTTTAGTTCCGTTTTTGTAACGGATGAAAGTATTGATCGTAGAAAAAAAATTTTGTTATTCATAAAATGTCCTAATTAGTCCATTTTTCAACTTTTTTTTTCATAAATTCAGTATATACCGGATATTTAAGCAATTATCTTAGTTAGTTGGTATTTTCACTTGTTTTAAAATGTGTCGGTAAAAATTTGTATGTTTTATATACACTTTTCTTAGTCTAATTGTTGAAGTCTAGAATTCCGAAAATACCGTTACAATTTATGTTGATGTATGACAAAATACGAGAATGCTCCAATAATCCTACGTCCCTACGGAAAAATACTTTTTTCAATACTTTCCTGAACGTCGAAATAAATCAATATGTTTTATTTTTATTAATAAAATCTTCGAAAATTTTCTCAAAATATAAAGAAGGTGGGAAGTTTTAAATAATACAAAGTTGTCCCTTCTTATCTATTTTGGTTTAAAACATTTTAACGAAATACGAATATGGAGGGTGGCCATAAAAATTGCAAAATAAAATTCTCTATATCTATATAATATATAATTACAGCTTGGAATGAAATTTGGTATGTCATGTGCTTTTGTTATGAAAGATCAAGTTCGTTAAGGGGCAAAATCGATCAAGAGGGATGAGAGAAAACAATATGCATAATATCTCTCCTAATATTAGTTAAATAGAAAAATTTATTATTAGTAAAACTGGAGAAAATAAATTTTACTACAATTTATCAGTTCAGACCATATTCTGTGTAACCGTTTATGCATACATTTGCAATTTTAATGTTGCAATACTTAATAATAATTTATATTACTAATATCGCCATGTTAATTCGATGTGATAATATCACATTCATTAATGATTATGATTTCTTTCTCTGAGTAAACTAGCTAGTCTACATAGCGGCGAGCTGGTTAAAGAATCTTTTTTCATTAAAAAATGAAATTAGAAATGTTTTTAAAAAAAACAAATCCATCACGGTTGCAAATGTTTAAAATAATTGTCAGCAGTGATAGATTTGCTTTTGAAACACACTGTATACACAAGAAGCATGTAACAAACAAACTTAGCCAATCTAAATAACTGATATACACAAACACATACCAACTATATTGTATGTATGTATATTGTTTACAGTTGTTGCAATTGCTATTATTCCTATCTCACTTACACTTATACACATAGTGATATACCTATTTGTATTTGGACACCAGCAGCACAGATGATGTGCGTGTGTGTGTTTAGTTACGACTGTCTCTCTCACCCTCTCTGAAACTGTATCAATATTTATTTCCGTTGTCGTAACAAGATTATATGTAGAAGACTACAAAACATACATGCATTGCACACATAATATATCTAATTAAATTGATATTAGACGTATCACCATCAATTATTTATAAGTTAAGTTTATTCGATACAAATTTGAATATATATATTCAGAGATTAAAACAAAATATTTTTTACTCAAAATTTAAAGAAAACCTCCCCCTCACAATTTTAAGAGTGAAATATCAACTAAAAACAGATAATAGAATTTTTAGGACTTTTGTCCTTCTGCAATAACGCCAATGATATGTAATATATGCAAGGATATATTCAGCGTAGTTCCGACTTTGTTGTAACTGTTGAAAATATCGATAGCAGAAAACAATTATTGGTATAGGTAATCATAAAATGAACCTATTAGTCAGTAAAGAAAAGAGACAACGAGCTGAAATTTTGTGTCCTTGGGAAATATATACCTTTGAAACCATAAGAGATAGAGAAATGTAACATTTTCCGAAACAATTTACCGAAATCCGAATAAGTAAGGCACAAATCAATTATAAAATTTTAGCTCGACTTTTGGCGTTGACTGTACATAGTATAAAATTAAAATAATAAACATAATATAATCTATCTTTATCAAAAATATTTCTTATCAATAAAATTATTAATTACATGATCACACTTGCTTTGTGTTCGTATTTATAAATGACTAATTTTTATATTCAAAAATATATTCTTAAACTAGCTTATACCCGCGGCTTCACCGAGTTTTATTATATCTCAGCCTTCCGCCATGTTAAGTCTAAAATCCTCAATGTAATTTCCCAACGCTTCTACTACTTCAAATATTTATCGACACTTGCACAAAAGTTATATTGCAGCGAATATTTTGATTTCTTTCTCTCGTAGCGAGATAAAATACATACTAGTTATTAAGCTTTTAAACAAAAAAAAGTTTCATCAAAATCGGTCCAGTAGTTTTTGCGTGATGCTCGAACAAACAAATAATCAGACTTTCACAGTTTTATAATAGTAGATACGTTTTAAAAAAAATTTCCCAAATTAAATAGAGTATGCACGAACTGTTTACGACTTTACGTATATAGTGCAAAGTTAAAAGCGTGTACTTTAATTACGAATATTACGCATCACACTTATTTAAAAAATTTGATCTTTGATCATGTCATATTTCAAATTCATCCAAGAAAAATGAGTTGACGGGTGAATTAAGTTGAAAAAAACGGTAATTAAATAACTAATGGCCAAACTAGATGGAGAACATGGTTGCAGCAACATTGAACAGCAACTAGCTTGTTTCTCCGTGTGTGGAGTGGTTGCAGCAACAAAAAGTTTGTTTTTTGTTGCAGCAACCACCCCACACACAGTGCAACAAGCTAGTTGCTGTTCAATGTTGCTGCAACCATATTCTCCGTCTATTTGGGCCTTAACAATAAGTCCCATCCTGTATTTTAAACAAATATATTATATGTCTGAACAAGACCCACCACTACATACACACATAATAGTACACATGGCCACTAAAGTAGCGTTCTTTTAAAAAAAAAAACTATAATTGATTTGTATCTAATTCTTTTGGTTTTAGAAAAAAATTCTTCGAATAAAAGTTGTTCATTATAAATATAAAAACCACTTTGATTACAAACATTTTCCCGGAAACAGAACCAATAAGGTACAAATCAACTATCAACTTTAAAAAAAAAAACGCTCAGTACATCGTACGCACTGTTTAAAAAATATGTACGGATAATGTTTTTATAAAGATCTAGTCAGCCATTTCAAATAATGATTGAAAATTATACAATTGAATAAACATACTCTTAAACTGTGTGACTGTAATATTTTCTTTAAAAACATGCACAAACACACAGGCAGACTGTCACAGCCACACAATATACAAAGGCTCTCCGAAGTTAGCACCTCATCTTTGGAATTTCAAATTAAGATATTTATATCTAGAGCACGGTAGTGAGACAGGCTGAGTTTAAGGGATTTTTGCCTGTGTTTATCTGTAGACCAGAAATTGGTAGTGTATTCTAGTTAATTTACCGTCGATAGACAATTTTATGATCAATTTCAAAAAGATTTTCAGATTACAACAGAAATGTTTGGCATCTTATCTAGGGAAATTTGAGTTAAAAATTATCCTATCTCATCAGAAATTGCCATTAATCGATCAGCAATAAAAAACTTTATAGTTAACTAGTGCCGCACAGGCTTCGCACTGAAAAATTTCCATACAATAGTTTTTATGTACCCAATTATGCTCAATTTTTGACTTAATAAGATATAATTTTTAATGTAAACTCCCGTTCAATAAAATTGAACAGACCTGAAATGTTAATTTTATTACATTTCATTAAACTTCTCACTTTTTTAACTCTCTGTATAATTATTCATTTATAAACTAAGATAACTAATATATATTTTAAGTGTGAAAAAAGAAACGGAAGTACATATAGTAAAAAACATTTACTACAAGAATAATCAAAATTGTGAGAGACTGATTCGGTTCTGGATCTGTTCAATTTTATTGAACGGGAGTATACGATTTGTCAAACATAAAAACATTTGGTGTCCTTGAAAACTTTTACAACTTGATATTTTTTTACCAATGACTAATTGACAGCAATACCTGATAAATATTATGCTCAATTTCTGATCTACAAGATGACATTATAAAATTCTATTTCTAATTAAGAGTGCCCGCGCACTGCAAACTTTTTACCGGCCGATAGTTTAATCCGTTCATTAAAAAACATGTAGTTATATGGTAGTGCGCAAAAACCTACCGATTAACAATAATTATAGACAATACATTATACCCCGATATTGACTAAACTATCGGCCGATAAAAAGTTTGCAGTATGCGGGGCACTCTTAATTAGAAATTCCGATGATATTATAATTCTTAATAAGAGAGATCAGGTGCTAGCTTCGTAGATTCAATGTACACACAATTCAAAAATTGTCATACCAGCAACTGAACTAAACTGACTGACTGCTACCTGATAAAATACAATAAAAATACATACATTCAAAAATACGCACTCAAATCAGTAATAAATGTATATTGTTATCTCATTTTATTTAATGCCATCCATCCATTCTATGTATTTGAAACGTTTGTGTTGTCTTTTTTTGTTGTTGTTTAAATAATATACATTTTAATTTATTCAATTATATGTGAAACTTAACAAGCCTTTGTTATATTTAATATTTTTTGTTGTTTTTTTTTCTTCAAATTATTTTCTTTTAAAAATTACTTTTTTGTATGGAGGTTTGTTTGGAAGTTGTAATGTGTTGTTTGTGACGGTTTATTAGGTTACTATCTTACTTTTGATAATGCATAAATCTATACGTATATAAAATTGCATGTCCTGACTGATTCATCATGCCCAAGCCAAAGGTATGGAAGTTATGTTCCTTTGACAATGCAGAGGACAGTAATTCCTTAAACAGTCTAAGGGAGTAAAATAGGCGAATTTTTTTCTGTATCTTAATAATTCGAAAGGACAAAATTTTTTTAATTTTAAATTTATTCATATAATTTTGTTATTGCATCTATTTCTATAGAAACCATTACACTATAAATCGTTACATAAGATGGAATCTATACATGTAAAAAATCGGGACTCAACTTTTTTATATTTATGTTAGAGACACGCAAATTGGTAGTTCTGCTATTAATAATAATTAAAAAAATACGTGTTTCAGTGTTTTTCAAAAATCAACCCATAAGGGGGTGAAATCTAAGGTGAAAGTTTGTATTGTGTTCTCGTTTTTATACCGGGTATATAACATATACCAAGGTATATTAAGTTTAGTTCCGACTTTGTAACGGTTGAAAATATTGATACTAATTAGTCCATTTCCGCAATGTTGCCTGTCCCTAAAACACGATAACTCAAAAACAAAAACAGACAGTGAGCTGAAATTTCGTATTTGTGTTCGAGAGCTAAAAAGTAACGTAAAGTTCGTGAAAGGGCTAAATCGGATCATGTTTGGGCAAAACTGGTCTACCTTTGAAACCCTAAGAGATAAGTAAGAATAAATAAGAGATAAATAACTTATTTGAAACTTTTAAGCAATTAACTTCGGTGTTATTTATAGCTAGACATGAAAATTAGTACTTAAGAAAATCAGTTCATAACGGTGGGTAATGTTATGTTTTAATTATAACTGAATAATTTTGACAAAATTCCAACTGAATATGTCTCTTGATTATAAATTTCGGCATATTTTTCATCATATATGGGGTTTATTGATAATATCGTATTATTGAGATGTGTTTTTTTGACAAAAATTAACTACTTCAAAACATCCCAATGGCAACAAGGGAACTAGTGTAACAAATACTAGTACTGACCAATCATTTTAACAAGAATTGAGAGAGGTTAAGAATCATACGTTAGTGACCTTGACCTATTATATTAATATTGCACAAAATAATGATTCACAAGAAAAACACATCTAGTTTTTCCTGGAAAATGATATCACTATAATAATATAAATGCAAAATTCGACGTTACATATAAGAAACTAAGGGGAATTTTAATCCTGTTTGTAATTGATTTCGGAAATTTCAAAATCTATCAATTCGTAATAAAACATAATAAACTATTAGGAAAGCATAAAATATTAGATAATATGACCAATTTTTAATGGAACATTTAACTCCTACAAAATATTAAATAATTTTGATTTTTACAGCAACCGTTCAAGGACATGTTTTTTGTTGCTGCAACCATTATACACATGTGCAACATAATAGGTTGCTGCATAATGTTGCTGTTCAATGTTCCTCGTTTGTAGGCCCTATTATACAGGCATTAGGATTTAGGACAGACAAAAATAACGGATTATTTGGTTTAGTCATAAAATGTGTTAATAGAAAAAGTATTTTGTACCTAAAAATCAATCGTCACAGACAATTAGTTTAGTTTTATTTATTTGTTTAGGTTGTAAATAACTCTGAAAGGTATTTGTAAAATATCACAAACTTATGAATATAAATTAATATATTTGTTTGTATCCCGTGTTCTATTCGTTACACCACGGATGATATAGTTAGATCAGTATTACTTTGAAGTTAACTTATTATTCCCACATATTATTATTGGCGTATACTTAAACGTTACAGTACTAAATCAATGTCAATTTCCATTAAGGTTACGAAGACATATGTATGAAAGAACAAGTGTATACTATATAGACTAACATGTCATTGAATTTTATTAATTGATATCGATATGAAAAAATTTAGTTAGTATTCTTGTAAATGACATTGAATTTCAATTTTTTTAATAACATTTCAAATTTTGCTTCAATTCCTAGAACATTTGTTTGTATTTTATAAATACGTATTTCGACTACAATGTAGTCATCATGAGTATGAATCATCATCATGAGTATGATTAGAATCTTAACTATCTCTGGGCAGATATATATATTTCCGAGGTATATATATATATATATATATATATATATATATATATATATATAACATATATATATATATATAACATATATATTAAACTGGTTCAAATTTTTGCAGGATGGCCGATAGTCAGAGAGTGTACTTACATTTTTAGAGAGTTACATTTTTTAGACTTTAGACACAAAAGCTATCTACATTCTACACACTATTCTATAATCAGTAATATTTAGATTTTTAAAGATTCCAAATAAATAATTTCTTTCTTAAAAAGAAAAAAACAAGAATTATATAACAGTATTTTTCATCATAAATATACGTAAATATAAAATGGATGTTAACTTTTACAGGTTTATTTAAAAAATAAAGAAAAATAGATATATCTTATTACAAGACATTCATTTTTTTCGAATAAAATTATTAATTATTCAATAAAATTCCAAAGTAGGAATTAAAATATTTTATTAGTCATTCTTTAACAAATATTTATGTATTAAGTATTTTTTGCATAGATTTATGAAAATTCATATTTTGTTTTAATTATCTTAATGATCACACAAACAATTTGTACCAGTTGACACAATCTAAGTGTGCACTGTATGTAATATATATGTATATTCCGAAATATTTACGCTTAGAATGTGACTTATGTTTCAAATATATATTAGAACTGAGTGTACACTTAAAAAAAAAGAAACTAATAATTGAATAAAATTTATGCTATGGATAGTATAAATAATTTATAAAACAAATTACTCGTCGAGAACAAAGAAACATTAAAAGCTTATTTTTAATGAATTATTGATTATTTCATCATAAGACACAATAAATTAAAGTGACGTCTGACGACTTTCCTTAGACGCAATAATAACTTTCTTAGAAAATTTAATTTTCATTCATCAATCCATTAATTTATAAATAGATTTCTTTAAATCTCTAACTCATTTCAATAACACGATTATAAATTCATTAACAAAAATAATCTAAATTAAAAATATATTTAAATAAAAATCAAATTAAAAATTATTACAAATTCAATTGTTTTTACGAAAACAAAACAAAAAAAAAACATTATATGACGTCATATTAATGAGAAGAAAAAAAAACTAAGTTTGGAAGAGAAAGACAGAAATAAAACACACCAATATAGACAAGTGAGATAATCTTTGTATGGTTTTAACAAAACCTGCTTGTATATATTTATTATATGAGTGTAGTAATAACTCCTAGAATATATATTATAAAAAAAGTATCGGTTCAGTATTTAAATCAAGTGGTATATCTAAATTCAATGTTATTAAAAATATCATACAATATTTGCCGCATTGTGAACATACAGAAATAATGTTATGAATTATATCAGCTACAGGGCTTCAGTTACATTAAAAATAGTTAATAATTGAAAAAAATATGCTATTTATAATTAAATAAATATTTTATACTTATTACTATGAATTCATATAATATTTTTTAATTGTAAATCTGTCGTTTTTCAAATAATTTATTGTGAAATTATTTACTAAACAAAAACAACACAAATTCAATTGATATAATTATCCAAAATATTTGAAAAAAATTGCATTCAATATTTAAATTAAATCAATTATTAATATACGATAATAACTTATTAAAATTTTTGTTATTAATAACAAAAAACTTTCTAATTTAAAAACGAAAGATAATAAAATATTATTATACATAAAAATCAATAATAATGATTAAAAAATATATAAATAATCAATAAAATAATAAAAATACGACATTTTAAAAACATTAAATGGCAACCATTTTGAAATAATACAATTATTATAATAATAACATTCAATGATTAATCGAAATTAATTGAGTTAAAAAAATTTAATTGTTTTTTTTTTCTTCGAAAATATAAATCAACTTTGTAGTTTTTTTTTGACTAAAATAAAAAATTAGAACAAAACAAAATAACCATTGAAATGAAATTTAAAAAAAAAATCTAAATAGATAATTTTGTCGATTATAATAAAAGATAGATGAGTAATTTAAGTGCCATTAAATGTTTGTATATAAAATATTGCTATCTTTGTCCTACCTCTCCATGATCCAATCTACCATCTGGTGTATGTTCAGGCAGGAAATATAAACGAAGGCTTGCTAACATTTGTTCACTATTTTTGTCTAACCACAACAATTGAAGTTCTCCAATACACACTAAATCAGAGTCACACCACAATTTCACGAAAAAAAATTCACTTAATGATAATATTCTAACAATACCATTTTTTGTATATTTAAATGCTTTATAAAATGTATATGGTCCATGATATCCACACGGTGCACCCACGAGCTGGAAAAAAACATAAATTTTTGTCAAAATTTTTAATTACTAATCAAAAACAAAAAAATTATATATGCCGAGTATTTTTTATTAATACGACCTTAAAATATTATATACAATACATCAGTAATTATTCTACATATTTTTTTCTTTAAAATTTTGTATTTGAAATTATTTTTATTTTAAAATTAATGAAAAAAAAAATTTTCTTCTCAAATTTTTCAATTGAATTTACATTTTCTAATTGAATTTCTAAAATAATTTTAATGATTAGGTTAATAGTCTTAATCAGACTGTACTAATTATTAATAATCTTAAACGCACTTTATAACAATCTACAGATATATATTAACCATAAAATTAATTTATATTTAAAATAAAATAATAATTTTAAAAAAAATTATTAAAAATTAATTAATTAATAAAATGACACTATTTGCATACCTCAATTTCATTGTTATCCATTTTTTTTAATCAAAAATATTCACTGATCCCACAAAACACTGCACGCGGCTGAGAGGCACATCGTCTACTTTGTATTTACTCTAATTATGTGACGTCACGATAGAGTGTCCGTGTTCGTTACACATCGACGTATTCCGTCACTATTCGTTTTTATAACTTAGAGGGGAGGACAGTAGATGTTGTGCATATGCATGTGTATTGAAAAACATAATATGGCGACTTGAATTTAAACATATTTTTGCCGATTTACACATGATTTACATATCGTTATGCATTTTTAGTATGCATTACAATTATCAGTGTCAATTTTAACAGCTCCGTTCATTTTTTTAATTACTTGATTCTTATTCAATTATTCACATGTCAAATGCAATCAAATTATGAATGCAAATATCTATTAAATAGTTAATGTTCTCATTTATTACTAATTAAAATTGTTATTTTATTTTGGCTAGAATTTGGAAGATGAGACCAAAATAAATAAAATTTTATTTTTATAAAATGTTATGTTATAAAAATAAAAAATCCACAAAATATATAACATATAATTTTATCTAATGCTTTCAGTAAAATAATTTATAGAAATCAAATAATCTATTTGAGATTTAAAACATTAATAAAAACATTGTTTAAAAGAGGGCCGGATAATCATCGAGTATTTTGTTCTATAATTAAAATTTACCACATCGTTCATAGATGTCCAGTGTGTCATTAATTTATTATATTGTTGAGCCATCTATATTATCAACCTTCGTCCGAATAGCCAACACGAATTTGGCCAACATAACTTTTTTAATTTTTTCTTTTCCATTCATTTGTTAATTGATTATGAACTTTCTATTTCGTATGTGAGTATGTGACTCAATAGGTACTGAGTAAATTTATCTTTCAATAAAAGGCATCCGTTTAGCTAATTTTTAAAATTTTTTTTCTTAATATGGGAATATTATTATGGAATATTACTATTTATAAAATATTTGATTCAGTATTTTTCGAGAAAAATTGGAGTCAATAGATGGGGCTGACAATTTTGCCACTGATACACATAGTTGTCTATTACAACACTAGAGTGCATTCAAAAGCAAGCATCAACGCTCTCTAGTGACCACCAAATCAAGCAAAAATTGAATATAATTTTCAATTTTTCTCGAAAAATACGGAGTCTCAATCGATTTTATGAACATATTTGAAATTTAGAATGTTAAGTCAACTTTTTTTAAATGTAGCCTAAACGGATGTACTCTATTGAAAGTTAAATTTACTTAATTAAAAAAGTCAAGCTGGCCAAATTCGTGTTGGCTATTTGGACGAACATCTATTCAGTAGAACGAGGATTTTATTATTTAAAGGTAGTGCGTTTAATTTAAAATAGATGTCAGTCATAACTTTAAATGATAAAATTTATTTAAATAAATAATAACATAAAACAAAAAAAATATAAGGTATGTACAATCAAATTAATACTATTATGAATACTAAGGCCAGAGCCTTTGGCATCTGAATTTAAGGTTATATTATTGTTAATACTAAAGTTTGAAACTTCAGCATCTAAATTTAAAGTTGACATTTTGATATCAATCCAGTCTACAAAATGATTTAAACTTCCAAATAATTGCGATCCTTTCATACAATTTGCATCCGATGATTTCAATCCAATTTGTACGTATTGTCCATTACTTTGTGGACAAATTAAAATATTTCCTTCCTTTCCCTGTTAAATAAATATATTTATAAATATTTTAAGTTAATGTGCAATTTATTTTGAAGTATATTTTATATTCTCACCCAACATTTATTGTTAGTATTGGTGGTGCGCTCTGAACATACGACTGGTAAATGTCGTACAGTAGATGCCCGTTGTTTACGTAGATATATTTTTTCACAATCATTTTTAAGTAAAGTTGTAGTTGGATATTTTCTCAAAATATGTTGTTTTGTTTCGTTGTCATCTGTTTCAATAATAAGATTTTTTAAACATTTTCAAGATTTATTGAAAGAATCAGGAATCAGTCATTAGAACCCAAAATGGACAATATAATACAATATTACTACAATTTCTTATCTAACCACATTTTCGATTTAAGATTGGAAATTTTTAATCCTAAATATCTCTGGATATATTAAAGTTTAAAAAAAAATAATCTGGTAATGAATTGTAGTAAAGTTGATTTTCTACAACTTTTCTATTTATAAATTTTTCGATTTTTCTAATATTAAGAGACACATTATGTTTTTTTTATTTTTACTCTAAACTCCCCCCTTTTCTCTTGACCCACTCTACTTATTATCAAACTTGGCCTTTCAAAAGCAAATCTATCAGATACGAAATTTCATTTTGATCGGACTAAACTGGTGACTATCGTCACTTTAACTTTTGAACCATTATTTATTTAGATTAAATTTAAAAAGTAATATAGATATTTTCCCGTAAAATAAACCGTTTCTATAAGAGGGAACGAAAATTTAAATTCAAACCTTGATTATATATAATTTTAAACCCAAATATACCCAAAAATGCAATAATATGTCTGCATGCGATTGCGTCTAATGGTAATTGTCTAATGACTGGCCAATGAATTAATTTTACCTTCGATAACGTTTAGGCCCCATCCTACTGCTATACAATCTTGATTCACGTGAATGTCATCTTTTGTGGGTAAACAAATAGTTGAAATGTGATCATCTAAATTTACTGCCGATTTTAGTACTAATAGAGCAATATTATTTTGTATTGGTTGATTTTTGAATTCTTCATGAATAATTATTTTTTCTATATCTCTTTCTTGGTATGGTAAAGGTTCATTATCTGTTTGTGTATCCCAATCACCAGCACGAATTTTAACTTCTCCTGGAGTTAACCTAACATAAATAATTATATTTGGTTATCATTTCGAAAATTAATTTTTGATGACTTAAAACTCATTTTATTAACAACTGAAAAAACTACTAACTGAGTTCATTGTTTAAATACTCTGTATATACTGCGTTCATTATCAGTGCGTGATCTGTTTATTTTACTTTTTACAGATCTCACAAATGTATAAAAATACAAAGTAGCGTATAAAAGTGCTGTATGCTTTTGGAATCAAGTATCTGTATGCTTTTAATTACAGATGTTTGAGTTTTAATTGTGATAAAAGTACAGAGTACATAGAATAAGTCAGTATCATTTGTTTAATCACTATATTCAACAAATTCTCTTAAACTGTAAAAATTCTTTTCAACAGTTATATGATAATTCTTATAAATATAATAAATTCTCCATTTTATTGGATACCAGCTGCCAATTAAATAGCCTGATGAACGCTGTCTCACATGATTATATTGCATCCTTCGCCGATACGTATTCTGTCTCCGGTTCTACCGACATTTGTGAGAGCACACTAAAAGTTGTTCTTTTTATACCCTGTATATATTATATATATATATATATATATATATATATAAATATATATATATATATATATATATATATATATATATATATATATATATATATAAATATATATATATATATATATATATATATATATATATATATTTCCTAAGTCCACAACACTGCAAGCTTTATTGAAAAGTGTCAATATTAAATTATATATATATATATATATATATATACATAAACAGGAAAGTATATGCCATTTAATATTGACACTTTTCAATAAAGCTTGCAGTGTTGTGGACTTAGGAAATCTAAAAATTGATCTCGAAAATCGCATGTGATATCGAAAAAAATATTGCAAATTCTTTCGTTTTAAGTCAAAATAGACTATAGAACCTATGTATCACAAAAAAAATTGGCGAGGTCTTGCAAATTGTATGGGCCCACAAAGTTAACGCTTAATCTCACATAGAAAAAGAAATATCTCGGTTTATAAAAATTTTAATAATTTATAAACTAAAATAATGATAATAATAAATAAACTAAAAAAATTTCAATATAAGAATTTCAATAATAGGCACCTGTTAACACATTTTGCCGTTGTTAATACCACTTGGGGATGTATTAATGTACCATCGCACTGCATCCATTGACTACCTGAAATGGCAGTCCAGATGTTTGTTAAAACAGCAACCATCCATGGAAATTCACCAAATTGGCTTTCATTACCATTTTCGATAATTTTAAAATCAATTCCATTCGTATTACGTTTCCCACACTGTTGCTTTAACAGCGAATTACTGTTACCACTGGCTGATAATGGTTTTAAATATTCTTCTGTAAGTTTGCTATACGGCACTTCACATGGTATCTCCAAATAATTAGGACATTCTCTATTCGAGGAACTACAAGAATAAAACAAAATTAAAGTTAAATTTTTGAAATTGTTTTAAACATCCGCTTATTATATAGGGTTTCCACCTTTAAATTCCCCAAAAACCGAATATTTTGCTAATTAGTCCGGGATAAATATTTATATTTATGGACAAATAATTTATTTCCAAAACAAAATTTTGTTAATGCAGTTATTTCTCTAGAAACTATAAACTATATTAGAGATTTAGCCACCAGCCGTCAGAAAACGGCTATAACTTTAGAACGGTTTTGAGTTTTGAACTTCTGACAGTTTTTAGCTTGAGCCGTAAGAAAAATTTACGCCTTAAATCATTTTCTCATCATTATTTCGCTATCTCTTATAGTTTTGACCAAAAAATTCGGGCAAACATGCACACAACATATTTCTCTTATAAAGATCCGGAAAAAAACCGGATCTTATGAAAACCGGAGACCGGAGAAAACTTATTTTTTCCGGAGACTTTGGATCAAAACCGGAGGTTAGATAACCCATGGCTTATATTATTTACATACGGTTGATTTAAACTACGAATTGTGGTTAATACGAGCAGAACCGGATTCACCTTAAGGCCAAAAAAGGCTGTAGCCTTAGAACCTTCAATTTTCGACCCTTAATGATAAATACAACGAATAAATTTTCTTAATATTGCGATTCTATTAAAAAATATTATTTTCCGGCTAAACTGATTAACAACTAAGATGTGCTTAATCGTTGCTTTAGTAAAATTTTAAAATTTAGGTGATTATAATTTGAGTCGTAATATTTGTAAATTATTATGTACAAAAAATATTCTATTATTCGGTCTTTTCTAGTAAATTAGCCAAAGACTTAAAAATTTTTAACCATTCCTGAATACGAATGCATAATTCAGGTCGAACATAATTTAGCCTCCACAGTTACGAAAAGTGGTGCGAATAATCAGTGGAAGCCAGAATTAGTGCACTCGCAAAAGATAAGACCGACCGTTGTACACTCCCGTCCAATAAAATTGAACAGACCTGAAATGTTAATTTTCTTACATTTTATGTAACTCCTCACTTTTGTGACTCTTTATATAATTATTCATTTATAAACAAAGTAGTATATATTTTAAGTGTGGAAGAAGAAATGGAAGTATAGTAAAAAAAACATTTACTACAAGAATAATAAAAATTGTGAGAGACTTATTCGGTTCAGATCTTCTGTTCAATTTTATTGAACGGGAGTGTACATAATCGTCCAATTTCACACCTATTACTAAACACCTGCAAATTCGGACTATTTTATCATCATATAAAAATTTTTTTTCTCGATATATTGTCAACTATAACAGTTTTCAAAACCTTTACACAATGAACTGGCGAACGTCTTCAAATTTTTGACAGTATTTTAAACCTCGAGTAATATAAGACTGTGTATTGCAATAGGGAATATGCATGAAAATTTTTTTTCACTTGAATTGAAGCATGTTTACTTGACAAATATCAAGGTAAAATTACTTTTTAAATAACTTTAAAAATAAGAGAGATATGAATGATTGAAATTCCCGATTAGACAAAGACGGTGATAGCCATCTTGATATGTTATGTGACGTCATATTACACTTTAACGTCATATTACCATTTAAAATACACGTAAAACTCCGTTTTTAGTATTTTTGCAAGAAAGAGACAGATAATAATCTTTAAAAGCTTATAGCTTCCTTGATATTTGTCGGATTTTAATTCCGTTTTTAAATATTATTACAGTATTAACAGTATTTTCATATTCTGAAAATAAATGTGAACAAAAATTTTCATGCATATTCCCTATTAATGCAAAATTTATTTTTACACGTTCACGAAAGATCCATTAGTACACACATAATATTCACGCAAATTTCCCCGAACCGATTTGCAATAGTAAAGAATTATTACTTACCGTACATCAATTAAAGGTACCGATTTATTACTCTTTGAATCACATAAATGGTATGGCACACAAGTAAAGGTAGTTTCATTTTGTGGAAAATCAAATATTTCAAATATTAATTTTTGTTTTGCATTAATTGGTATCGCCATAGTCGAATGAAACATAAACATGTGTAAAATGCAAAATACAATTAATGTTGTTAAATATTGAACTGTTGAACTATCCATGTTGCACTATAGGTTTTACTGAGAACTTTACACGACTGAATTTAAAGTAAAAAAGAATTTTTCTTATATAAAATTAATTAATTGCTCCACAAGGTGGGGAAGTTTATATTTTACTCCAATAAAATTATTATGATGATTCATAAACATTATGAATAACAATTCTGTTCTCGCACGAATGATAAGATCAATCGTCAGAAATATTTTAAGATTAATAATAATATTGGGGATTCCAATAAAGATGACTAAAAGATTATTATTGTAAAAAACCGAACTTGTTTGTGGAATCTTTTAATTTACATTTTCAATATAAATAATCAACTTGATTTAAAAAACTATGAGGATTTCAAATAACAATTATTTATTATAATAGAATATTTCCAGGTTATCACAATTGATAAGAATTTCATTTAAATTCAAACGGGAAAACTTAAAAGATAAAGAATTACTCAGAAGTAAAGAGTTATTCTATGGAAGCTTGTAAATTTTTGTCAATTCACACAATACAGTTATATCATTAAAGGGAAATTTTACTGAAATTCAGATGGGAAAATTCCAACGATTAATAGTTTTCCCGTAAATTGTAGTATTTTGTCAATACAGACAATACAGTAATGTTCATTTACGATTATACCTACCATATACCTATATTCAAGGCAATGGCACGTCAAATTTGGATCGGAGTGGCAACCGGAGTGGAAATCTGGGTCTTGAAGTGATACTGAACACCCCCCCCCCCCCGTACCGTTCGAATGGACCCCAAATGAACGGGGGCGCAGATACGGAGGAGGGCAAAACGTAAAATTTTTTGGCGAGGCAATCGAATGGAAATGCGGTTCCTTTCAAGTTTATACCCTATTTATATAACATTTTTTTGCTATCCGAAACATGCGTTTTCGCACTCACGAATTTAGAAAAAAAAAGTTATGAAGCAAAATTGGTGAGCTTATTTATTGGTACCACGCCAATAAATCGCCGCCTATTTTCAGGACGTACTAACTAACATATTTGTGGGGACAGAAAAGTGGACTTATAAGCTTCTATGTGTATCTGTATTCTTTGATGAAGTACTTGTACTTGTTAGTACAAGTACAACAAGTACAAGTACTACAAGTAATCATCAGTCATCAATATTTACAGTAGCCTTACTTAATCTGGGTATACGTGTTGACGGTTAGACAGACAGACTCCCTCCGCCTGAAGAAAAGATAGCAAGTGTCAAATTTTGGATGTTTTGTTGGCGTAAAATGAAATTTGAAATTAGATGATGAACCTATATAATCCGAAACAAAAAATTGGAAGAATATGGTCACATTTTTTCTTTCAGACAAATTTTTCTTTGGAATTCTGCGAACCTACAACGGATATCATTATTTCTTGAAGTGACCACAATTTATCAAATAATTTAATTTTATTGTAATCTTATTTTATTTTTCGCGTGGTTTTTTTTTGCATAGTGCAGTTAATGTCATAATAAAATATAAATAAAATTAAGAAGATAAAAATGCAGCGGTTACGGAGATATGATGGTGCTATGATACATTATACAGAAATTGGGTTTTTTTTATTTAAAAATGTTTACTCCTAAATCGAAGAAAGGTTTAAATGAAGTCCAAATTGGTAAATGAACCTATTTCCACCAAATCACGCGCTTCTTCAAAATATTATTACGAAAACGGTAAAAGGCTTAAACTACAAGCATTTTATTTGAAACTAAGTACTAATAATTTTTCACTGAACATTTTGTATATTTTGTATATTCAGAATAGGTATGAACATAGACCAATGGTCCGTGTAGACTCCCAGAGACCCTAAGAGGTCGATTTCCACGGGTGCAAAAGTGGTCCACGGCTGCGAATACATAATTTGGGTGTGCATGAAAGGTCACTGGGGCCCAACGAGAGTAAATTAATTCTATTTAAGTAGTTCATTACCAAAATTTAGGCGTTCTGTAAATGTCATAATGAACGTAACACATATCTTAACTATTTACTCCACTGTTGCCAGCGTGGCTTGATCGAAAGATGCGTTGGTGTGCCTGAAAAGTTACATTTTCAAACTTAAAGATACATTGTGATGATTTTGTTATTGATATACGATAAATTATTAATTTTGTGTATTATAGCTTTGTGATTTTCAAAATTAGCTTATCCATATTACTATATAAATGTGAAAGTAATTCTGTGTGTTTGCTACTTCTTCACGACTAAACGGGTAAACGGATCGTAATGAGATTTGGCAAGGAGATAGATTATATCCTGGGTAAGGACATAGGCTATCTTTTTTTTTTATCAAAAAACAATCTTGAAGGGGGTGAACATTAAAAAAAATACATACAGTCGAACATAGAATCTCCTCATTTTTTTTTGGAGTCGGTTAAAATTTTTGTTGATTTAGGAAATCTAAAAATTGATCTCGAAAATCGCATGAGATATCGAAAAAAATATTGCAGATTCTAATATATGTATATGTATATGTATATGTGTATGTGTATGTGTATGTGTATGTGTATGTGTATGTGTATGTGTATGTGTATGTGTATGTGTATGTGTATGTGTATGTGTATGTGTATGTGTATGTGTATGTGTATGTGTATGTGTATGTGTATGTGTATGTGTATGTGTATGTGTATGTGTATGTGTATGTGTATGTGTATGTGTATGTGTATGTGTATGTGTATGTGTATGTGTATGTGTATGTGTATGTGTATGTGTATGTGTATGTGTATGTGTATGTGTATGTGTATGTGTATGTGTATGTGTATGTGTATGTGTATGTGTATGTGTATGTGTATGTGTATGTGTATGTGTATGTGTATGTGTATGTGTATGTGTATGTGTATGTGTATGTGTATGTGTATGTGTATGTGTATGTGTATGTGTATGTGTATGTGTATGTGTATGTGTATGTGTATGTGTATGTGTATGTGTATGTGTATGTGTATGTGTATGTGTATGTGTATGTGTATGTGTATGTGTATGTGTATGTGTATGTGTATGTGTATGTGTATGTGTATGTGTATGTGTATGTGTATGTGTATGTGTATGTGTATGTGTATGTGTATGTGTATGTGTATGTGTATGTGTATGTGTATGTGTATGTGTATGTGTATGTGTATGTGTATGTGTATGTGTATGTGTATGTGTATGTGTATGTGTATGTGTATGTGTATGTGTATGTGTATGTGTATGTGTATGTGTATGTGTATGTGTATGTGTATGTGTATGTGTATGTGTATGTGTATGTGTATGTGTATGTGTATGTGTATGTGTATGTGTATGTGTATGTGTATGTGTATGTGTATGTGTATGTGTATGTGTATGTGTATGTGTATGTGTATGTGTATGTGTATGTGTATGTGTATGTGTATGTATATGTATATGTATATGTATATGTATATGTATATGTATATGTATATGTATATGTATATGTATATGTATATGTATATGTATATGTATATGTATATGTATATGTATATGTATATGTATATGTATATGTATATGTATATGTATATGTATATGTATATGTATATGTATATGTATATGTATATGTATATGTATATGTATATGTATATGTATATGTATATGTATATGTATATGTATATGTATATGTATATGTATATGTATATGTATATGTATATGTATATGTATATGTATATGTATATGTATATGTATATGTATATGTATATGTATATATATATATATATATATATATATATATATATATATATATATCCCCTTCGAAAAAATGTGATAAAATTTTTGTTCTCGATTTTAATAATAATCATTTTCTAGGCTAATTTTGATCCAAACAGTACGAAAATCAGGTTCATTTTAACGTCCGACCAACTCATTTCAAAATTTTGCCTTCTCAATTCTTACAGTTTTGAATTTTAGCACTATGGGTCTGATAACTTGAAAACCGTTAATCGTATCGTACTTTAACCAACGCCATCGTTTTCGCTAGGTCCAAATTAGCTTAAAACCAAGTTGTTTACAAAATCGGGAACATAAAATTTTTCCTCCAATTTTAGCGATTTTTTTAAGGGGTACCCCTTGGAAAAAATGTGAAAAAAATGAAGAAAATTTTTGTTCTCGATTTTAATAATAATCATTTTCTAGGCTAATTTCGATCCAAACAGTACGAAAATCAGGTTCATTATAACGTCCGACCAACTCATTTCAAAATTTTGCCTTCTCAATTCTTACAGTTTGGAATTTTAGCATTATGGGTCTGATAACTTGAAAACCGTTAATCGTATCGTACTTTAACCAACGCCATCGTTTTCGCTAGGTCCAAATTAGCTTAAAACCAAGTTGTTATCAAAATCGGGGACATAAAATTTTTCCTCCAATTTTAGCGATTTTTTTAAGGGGTACCCCTTGGAAAAAATGTGAAGTTGGCCTACCTCCCACCACTTCCATAGCCGCTTCATGTTTTTCGATTATTTCTCATATAACGAATGTGAATTTGTTATATCTAATAGTGGAGCAATTAAGAGTAAACAGGGAGCAATTGTCTGGTTCATAAAAAACTCTTTAAATCGTCTTGGTTCAGCTGAAATCGGTTTTTCAAAATGTCCCTACGATCTAGTTTTTTTTCACTTTTACTTTTTTGAGTTTTTCTCAAAATTTATGATGGAGCAAATAATAAAAACTGCGGAGCAATTAGGAGCAATTCGGGAGCAATTATTTGGTGTATTATTTATTGGGAAATTCCAAAGTGTCGGGCCAACTTCCTGGGGGTCGTTTTAAAGTCTTATTAAAAGCTTTTAATCACAAAATAAGCTGTAGTTTATCATGTGGTTAAAAGATGGCTTCTAGAAATATTCAATTTTTATATAAAATCCTACAGTTAACCACATGGTAAAAAGATAGATTTTATATAAAAATTGAATATTTATAGAAGCCATCTTTCAATTACATGACAAATTACAGCTGAGACTTAAACCGTTTTAAATCTGTTCCGAAGTATTATGCATTTTTGTGCATATTGTCGCTGGTCCCAACGATTGTGCACGTAGCCAATAGAATTAAATGAACATAAAATATTTCCAACACCATTAGCCCCAATTGAAGCGCTCCTCAACTAGCCAAGATACTAATTTTTGCTTCAGCGCGCTAGCGTGGCATGCAAGTTTTTAGTCACGTAAGCGCACTCAAGCAAAATTTCGTACCTTGGCTAGTTGAGGCGACACTGTCTACCCTTCAATTATGTACGGTATTTGACGTTTAGAGCCATAAGCATACTCTGTCCAGTTATATAGAGGCCAGTGGTTTGAAATCAATATCTTTAGAAATAAAGAAGGTAAAGGGTCTACCACAAACCTTTCTATACAAAATGGACTTTAAAAAAACCTAGCATCCAAAAAATGGATGGTTTTCAATTCTCTAAATAAATATTAAAAAAATGGACCTAGTACGACTAGTGTACCAAAATTTTATGTAAATTAATTTTGTCAGCGACTTTCAATAATTTGTCGATTTGAAATGGATTGACCTTTATTATTTGTATATATTTAAAAAATTAATCTTCCTCAACATCTTTCTTTACAAACGTAGTAAAATGGCGCACTTCGAATAGTTCACTTAAATTATTTTCTTTGGTATTTTTCTGCATATCAAATACATTTTTATAAATTTTTATGTTTTTGTAGATATGGGTAAAATTTTAGAATTAAAAAAAACCATTTTATTTCGAGGTTTTTCGAATGAAATAAACTTTGAGCAGTGGATATTAATTCCTCTTGATCTAATGACTGCCTCAAACCTTCTAGGCATACTTTTAATTTAGGTCGCTTGGACATCTTGAGTGATTACCTCCCACTCTGCACTAAATCTATTATGAGCTTCTGTGAGGTATCAAAATAGCTCGGAATCGTTTTCTACTGCTTCTGAGAATGCCCAAAGGTTCCGTATGGATCTTATTGCATCCCATTTTACATCCAAGTGCTCTCGAAAATCAAGTGCCATCGTGTTCAGGAAATTGATACACACCAAAAAATTTTTGATACTTTATTTCAATGATTTTTTCACTGGTTAAAAACATCGCAAGCTCTTTACAATGATACCAGAATCATTGTCCTAGCAAAATGCCTTTCCTTACCACTCAAATTTATAACTGTACACTAAGCTAATTTGTAACCATTCACGCGCATGCGTCGACTCTTTTACGATGACATCACAGGCCAAACAAATACAACATGACAGATACGTAAAAAAATTATTAGTCTCGGGAGTTATTAGCGATTGAAATTTTACATTATTTCGCCACATAAGAATGTTTGTACGACCACCAGTGTTACGAGAGAATAGACGTTTCCACGTCAAAAGTTTTTCACTTTATTCTGATTTGTTGTGTCATAATCGACCAACATTCAGAGTTTAGGGAAAGCTAGGTAAAATCAATTATCGAACAAAAACTTAAAAAAATTAATTTATGAAATTATTATTATTATACATTGCACGATAAAAAAATTTACTTAAAGTATGACTTAAACTATTTACAAAACATTAAAAAACAATTTCGTTAGATTTCATAAGTACTTGTGCCATATCCCAAACGAGTCATGTGACCATCAATCCAAGTTTTAAATCCAGCTACTTTTCCATATACACCTGGGATACCATCTTCACCACAACCAATACCCCATGCAACAATACCTGCTTGTGTATATTGCCCATTATCATCTGGACATACTAATGGACTTCCACCATCGCCCTAAAAATTATAGATTATAAAAGTTATTATAGCTGAACTTTATTATAGAAAAAATATCGGCTAATAGTCGGGTGCAATTAGCATTTAATACAGGAACCCAATTACTGATCAGATTTTGATTTTGATTTTTATACCCGGTATATAATATATAGCAGGGTATATTAAGTTTAGTTCCGTTTTTGTAACGGTAGAAAATACTGATGGCAGAATAAAAATTTTGATATAAGTGTTCATAAAATGACCTAATTAGCCGATTTCCGCAAATGTTTCTGTCCGTACGTCCGTTCGACAACACGATAACTCAAAAACGTTGTATGTGTGTTCTAGAGCTAAAAAGTAAGGTTAAGATCGTGTATGGGCAAAATCGGACCATGTTTGGGCAAAATAGGCATAATTGCCTATCTTTGAAACCGTAAGAGATAGAACAAAAGTTGAAAATAACAACTAACTGAGTTAACTAACTGCTTTAATACCCGGTATATACTTTATTTATGAAAAAAGTTTCTTACAAAAGTTGTTTATTTTTCAAAAAGGAATATTTTATGTCTTTAAATTTGTATTCTATCTGTTACGGTTTCAAACATAGTCAGTTTTGTCCATTTTGCCCAAACATGGTCCGATTTTGCCCATTCACGAACTTGATCTTACTTTTTAGCTTTAGAACAGACATACAAAATTAACGGACAGACAGACAGGCAGGTTAGAAACTTTTTTTCATGAACTGAATATAAAAGTCACTTTCTGAATATAAAAGTCGAGTTTTGTATATAAAAGTCACTTTCTCCGTAGCTCTTAGGTTTTCCGGGAGATGCTGTAATTGACAAGTGTCAAACAACCAAAATCTTAAACTACATGACAATACCTACAAAAATATATATGAGTCATAAATTCCCACGAGGGGGATTTTAGACATTGCCAAACCATCTTGCAAAAAATTAAATATACCTACAAATATGTTTATAACTAATCACCAATTGCAATTATTTTGTATGGGAGATAGCAACTACATAAATTTGTTAAAACGATTCACTTAAAAATTGGAAGGCAATATTATACTGCGTGGAGAAAAACAATAAATTATTTTACTTACCAGACACGTATCTTTGCCTGCAACACCACCAGCACATACGAATGATGGATCTAAGTTAAAGCTATTTCCCAAACGTGTTGAACGTAGTGCACGTTGACAGTTAGCATTATCGACCATTGGTAATTCAATTCTTTTTAAAATTACTTGGTATCTACCTTCAATTCCTAAAACAAGTTGTATTTATCTTGACTTTTTGATAATAAAGGATAAACATATGCTTTATGGAAACTGAATGAATTCGGCACAAAGTGATAGATTTAAAAAAGTATAATCGTTACGCAGATCTAGGCAGACGAGCGAATTTTCTCATACGAAAAGGAATTCTAATAAATATCAAATAAAGTAATCATGGCGACTTTAGAAGTATCTTTTACCATAAACAATTGCAAATGTTTCTGTACTAAATATTAGAGATGCAGAAATTATTGCCAAATGATGAATTGCAGTAAAATATATTATCTACAATTTTACTCATATAATGTTTTCCATTTTATTAATATTAGAAGAGATATATCACATTTTGTGTTTCTTTTTCCCTCTAAGCATAGACAACTTAATTTCGATCGGACCAAAGATATTATATTTTCAAAAAAGGAGTTTCTAGAGACAAAAAGTCTATAGTTTTATATCTGGGAAAAAATGTGATTTCCAGTTTTTTTGCAAGCAAAGAAAAGAGTGAAGCTTAACTGAAAGTAGGTAACTTGCAAGACATTGGTGTGGTAATGTTGTATAAACTCGACAGTAGCTACTTACTGGATTTTTTTGATAAATAATCAGGCAATATTTTATTTGATAAATAATTAAAATAAGAAGTCGATTCAATATACATAGAATAAATATTTATAAAATTTGATTGATTTTATCCTCGGGTGGCTATATTATATTTTCAAAAAAATTAGGGAAACTCCAATAATGTAACCCGAGGTGTAAAAAGGTGGAGGTTCTGGCCAAATAACATTTTAATTCTGATAGCGCAAGTGCCGGTAAAAATTAATAAAGTTGAATAATTCAGTAGTACGCTATCGACACCAAAAATTGCCGGAGCAAATCTTGGAGTTCCACGGGCAACGCCGGGGAATTAAGCTAGTAAATAATAAACGGTAAACGTGATACGTACCAAATACATTTTTACCCCAACCAGTAGCAACACAATTGTTCTGATCAAATCTTTGATTTTGTTGTGGTAAACAAACCGTTGATATATGACGATCTAATTGTAGTGGCGATCTTAATATTAACAATGCCATATCATTCACTAACGTTAATTTATTGAATTTTTCGTGTGTAATTATACGCTCTACATCAACTTCTTGATATGGTAACGCTTCACGAGTAGTTTGTGTATCCCATTCACCAGCACGTATTTTTAATTCATTTGCGGAATGTCTATATAGAAATAAGGAAATATGTTTTAGTTACGATCTACAAAATGAGAATTCTATATATAGTACAATCATTTGGTGCTATAGGGGACATTTTTATAGATTTCGACGTGCTCTTTTCGAATTTTCATTTTGCCGCTCGCGCCGCCGTATTGAAAAAATGGAGCCAAAAACAGTTTTTGGTAATATCTCCTGTCCGATTCATTTTATACGATGAAAATAGTTGTAATAAACTAGAAGAAATTTCCTATGTACTTAAAATTCCATTTATAACTTTAGAATAAACTAGACATTATCGGAGAATCGGGGAATCTAGTTTCTATACCTGTGAGCCTCGTATTATTTTGAGGCTTAGGAGGATTCATTCAAAAAAACCTAAGAAGTCTTAAAAGGACAATCAATGGACATTTGAATGTTATTTTTTGACAGTTGAAAAGTAAAAACTATTCCATTTACGAAAATGGTTCAATATATGCTAGAAATAGTGAAAATTCACTACAGATATGGTGAAAATTTTGCGGAGACGGTTCGTAGAGTTCGCGGTGTATTAGGTCAGAAAGAAGCACCGTCACGAACAGCAATTGTGAAGATAATTAAGAAATTTGAGGAATTTGGCTAAGTTAGTGAGGTTAAGTCACCAGTGCGTTGTTGAAAGTGTTGCAGAAAACCCACGTATGTCGATTCCACGGCATTCACAACAGTGGAAATTTGGTAATTTGTAACCGCAGCCGTGGCGGCCATTTAAGTTATATCGTGTTCCACAGGAGAGTTTCTACTTGAAATTTAACTACAAATATAGTTATGTTTTTAGTAAGAATAATTAAAAATAGTTTCTTTCGAACTTTTTGTCTAGCGTAATCGTCGATTATATCTATTTCTATATTTCCTATGGATGCTTCTTGGTAGAGAGATAAATTCCAATAATTAATAGTTTTCATAATTCTAAATACATTAACTATCGATTTAATTAAATTGTTATGATTGGTCCAAAAAATAGATTGCCGTGGTCTCTTGGACCATGTAAAGAATGCGATTGAAAAGTTAAAAGAAATCGAATGTTTTATTATGTCATATTACAAAAAGATTTACCCATTGACACAGTGAGCACCAGTCAATACAACACGTGGATGAATGATTGAACCACCGCATTGTGCTAACGTATCTTTTGTAGATGGTACCCAATCTTTTTTCAATACAGCTGTCATCCAAGGGAATTCACCAAATTGTGCCTCATCAGTGTTACCAGTTATCTCAAAACCAACACCTTTAACATTACGTGTACCACATCGTGGTGGTGGCACGACTGGAATGGGTCTTGTTGGCGGTGTTGTTATTGGTGGTGTGAGTGTTGTTGTAGGTACTTGATAACCATCTGGTGCTTCGCATGGTACTTCTAAATAATGTTCACATTTTTGTTCACCGAATCTACAAACAACAAAACAAATCGTTAAAATTATGTATTTTCAATTTTTACCTCTATATAAAGCGATATCGATTTCGAGTTTTCACCATCATCATGTTTCAGGGTTGTCTGATGGTAAAATCGATCATCGTAGGTTCGATGAACTTCTGAGAAATTTTTTTATCGGTGCAATCTCAATAGCTATATTTTCTTTGAAAATTCGTTAATATAAACTACCCTATTTAAAATTCCAGTCGTTTTATCTGAATTTTTCTGAAGGATTTCATTTTTTCCCACTTTTCCGTATATTATAAGGTGGGTAGCTTAATGCTAAACACCCATGAATTTTATTGAAAGAACGAACATTCATGTCCCGTTTATAGTTTTCAATTTTATAAGTTTGTACATTTCATTTTATTTATTAGCGAATTTCCTGAAAGGAAATAGAGCCATTGGTCTCGTACCGACTTGTCCATCGATACCGACTTGTCAAAATTTCATTCCAATCAGATTAAAATTGTGACCACTAAAGCGATTACAGATGGTGATTTTCGACATCTACTAGGTAGGATCGATGGATATTTGAAGAAATTTTTGCAAAATTTTGAAGTCGGTACGAGACCAATATCTCTATTTCCTTTCAGGAAATTCACTAAAAAACAACGGCACAATCATTAATTGACAAACTGCCGATGTCGGGATTCGAACCCATAACCTCCCAGTTCCAAGTAGACATAGTTCTTAGACCTCGGCCACTTGGACGTTAACCTAACTCACATAAGGGAAAATAATGGACAATTATTAATGGTAAATTATTTAAGAAATCAATAGTTTCTCCGTATTTTAGTTAATTCATAGTTTTATTTAATAGTTTTGGAAAAATTTCAATTTAATTCAATTTTAATTAACCATTATTTTTAATCAAATTAATTAAATTAGATTTAGAATTCCACATTTTCAACGGATATGAATTTCCTTAACAAACAATTTCCGTTATCATAAAATTTGATCTCATGAAACCACTTCCTTATTTATTCTAATTATAATTGAGGAAAAAAGTAACCGATTTTTTTATTAAAATTCAATAAAATTACGAAAAAAAAATAGTCTCAGCTTTATAAAATTGAATTGTATAGGAAGAATGGTCAATAAGGAAGGCGATGAACCCCTAAAGCTTAAAATTTAATTGAATAAACATCATTCACAAAAACTATTCGATTTCCCAGGGTCGTCATAATATGTCAATAAAGTTTAAGAACGGGCTACACTTCGACCATAAAGTCCATTGTGATGCCTAAGGATGTGAGAATGTGAGTGGAGTGGAAGGAATTTTTGTGTATAGATTAGAAATCGGTAGGATATGCGGCTGCAGCCGACTATGATAGGAACTATGCCGATATTCATCTGGAGTTCGTGAAGGAAACTGCAGAAACCCTTCTCAAGCATAGCCGGTTACTTCGTTCTTGTCCATACGCCGATAGTTTAGTCAATTAACCGCCCTTTTTTTTTCTTAATAATTGACAAACTGCCGATTTCGGGATTCGAACCCATAACCTCCCAGTTTCCAAGTAGGCATACTGCGCAGATATAACGCCTTAGACCGCTCGGCCATTTGGACTGGTTCGATAAGTCTTAGTAATCGATTTCTAAGTCACAAAAAGTATGAACAAAAATTTCAATAGTAATGTAAAAAAGAACTTCCATTGTATGTTTAATTGAGGTTCTGAGAAATGTTAGATTAATGATCGCTGATTCCCATATTATATATCCCAAGATGGTATTTCAAATCATTTTAACAACCTCCAGAAGTTGTACTTCAAGGGAGCACAAAATAATTCAAGTTTTAGAGGTTTCGACTTCCGAAATATATGGTTTTGACTTGTAGACGTAGTTTTTTATAAGCACATGTTTGACTTGTAGACGTTGTCACGTTTAAATTCTATGCCACATGATTTTGAGTTATACCAAAGAATACAATATACATAGAAGCTCATAAGTACGATTTTTGTGTCACAAGAAATTGTGAATTGTGAGCGTGACCGCTAGATGACAATAGTTGTTCGATTTCGGTATTTAGTGCCATTAGCAGCACAACCAACTGTAAACTTTGTGTATATTGTATCCGACCAAAAACATAAATGTCCAAGTATTCGGGAAAATCCTTAATGTAATAATTCCTTCTTAAAAAGTGATGATATGAGAGTAAGGACCGAGCTATTTACAAAGTAAATAGCTCTAGACTTCATATAATAGTTGCTTCTTAAAAGGTGATGATATGGAAGAAAGAACCGAGCTATTTACAAAGTAAATATCTCTAGACTTCATTTAATAGTTGCTCTGTAAAAAGTGATGATATCCCATTAAAGAGCCGAGCTATTTACTTTGTAAATAGCTCGGCTCTTTAATGTGTAAATAGCTACTTTGTAAATAGCTCGGTAAACTATTAACTAAAAAAATTTAATGAGGGGTAAATTGATTAAATGTAAGAAAAAGTTTGGTTGAAATTTATTTCGTAAGTTTTCCCTTAGTATGTTTTTAAAATTTTATATAACGCGGCAAGTTTTAAAATATTTGAACTCATCAGAAAAAATAACTTGCCGCGTTATATAAAATTTTAAAATTTCCCGAAAACTCGGCCCTTTCTTACGTTTATGTTTTTGGCCGGATACAATATACACAAAGAATACAGTTGGTTGTGCTGCTAATGGCACTAAATACCGAAATCGAACAGCTATTGTCATCTAGCGGTCACGCTCACAATTCACAATTTCTAGTGACACAAAAATCGTACTTATGAGCTTCTATGTATATTGTATTCTTTGGTTATACTAAAGTAAAAGAAATTAAATATTCGTTTTACAGAGGGAAAAAAGTACTGAAATATCTTGTAGGGAAACATTGTTTTTTTTTTATTTATAGAGGGCTTATATTTATATTAATTTATAATGGAGGGATTTAAGGGAGGGAAAGAATGTTTTTTACGAATTTTACGAGGACTTATCGAGGTTCTACTGTAGTAGGTTGATCTATTATAGTCAATACTTATTTTATTCATTCGGTTTTCGAAAAAAAGGCTTCGGATACAAGTTTTTGAATAAATCTACTATAATTTTTGAAAAAAGTACGCTAATTTGTAGTCCACAGTACTATAATTACCAAATACGAATACCAAAATTGCTTAAATAATCCATAAAAGAGGGAGTGGGATCACAAATCTGTATTAGCGAATTATATATGGTGACTGGACCAGTTAGATACGCTATTCGGTAGTTAAATTAACACTTTTTTAGTTTGTAATATTTTTGCAAATTATTGCTTTATGATAAATAATCCAATAAAGTTACCTAATATCAATCAAAAATGCACCGTCTGTTGATCCATCCACTAAGACTTTATTCGTTTCTCCATCACATAAATTATATGGTACACAAATTATATTTTTGGGTGTTTCATTACCATCGCCATTATTAGTATTACCACTATTACCAGTTAAATTAAAAATTTGTCCTATAATACCATCGACATCTTCGTCCGTTTGTTGGCCTCTTACTACGGCAACAACCATCACAGCCACAGCTAATAGAGCAATTAACTTGAAATAAGCCATTTTTTCCTAGAAAATAACGATTTTTATTTATTGTTTGTCAAAAAATTAATTTTATTATTCTGGACGACAATTTGATTCCCGACAGATTTATCTTTAAAATTATTTACATATGACTGATTGTTTCTAAAACCACCATCGTATCGGGTGTCTTAAAATAGTGCGGGCGATAGAACTCATCACAATGGGGAAAAAACTTCATGGGAACTAAAGCCGCATAAATGATTTATTTATGCGGCTTTTCAAGGAAATGTAATTTTTCATCCCTTTTTCAAGATCTCGTATCTTGTAAACAATTAACTCAAACTTTTTGTCATATTTTGATCAGCAGAACTTTTTTAATGCACTTTTATTCACGAAAAATATTCTATTTATACTATTTTCCATTAATTATATTCTATTTAGACTATAAATAACTTGATTTAAATAAAAAGTATGAAGTTTTCAAACGTGTAAATAATAAAAAACTAAAAAAATAATACATAAATAGAAATAATTAAATACTAACAATTAAAAATGATTATTTAGAATCGTCAACAATGATAAATAAACACCAATAACATAAACACAACACTAATTAAACCAATCTGCAATGCACCAATAGTATTTTTAATTATTTAACTAATTAATACACGATAATATTGACTTTTGATCTCACCACCACTGCAAAACTGTATTGCCATGGAATAAATAAAATATCACTTGATTATAATTTTGTCGGATGAAGAAAACTTCATCAGTGTTGTGATATTTAAAAAATATTTTTATATAAAATGCCATCCAATAAAAGAGAGACAGATTATAAAATATAAACAGAATATATAGAGTTTTTTTTTTTTGTTCAACAACAAACATTTATTATTCTATAAGTTAAATAAAGATGGTAGTATGATGGTAAATGAGAAAGAGAATCTGGATTTATAGAAAAAAAAACAACGGCGGTTCCTATAAAAATTAAAATAAATAATTAGTTATAACAAATTATCAACTTTTGTAAGCCCATGAAATCGCTTCAAATGTAATTTTTTACGTTTGGATCGTTTAGATATCATCGTAGTTTATAATCCCCCCTCTGCGAAAATTTTCATTGTTCGATAGACCTCAAATTTTGTACATAATATATTTTCTGGTACTATAATTGAAAGTTTCCACAGGGTGGCAATGCTGTATAGTTATATATATTTAGATAGAACTGTTAATAATATTGACTATATTATATCGTATATAGATTTTCGAAGATAATCAAACACAACTCGTCACAACTGGTTTTTAATTTTAATTTCAAAATTTGACCCAATTCCTAGATCAATTCATAGGATCAACTATTGAGATAGATAGATTGTAGAGGCTAACCTGGACGTACTACACTTCGACCATAAGGTCCATTGTGATACCTAAGGATGTGAGGATGTGAGTGGAGTGGAAGGAATTGGTAGGATATGCGGCTGCATCCGACTATAATAGGAACTATGCCGACATTCATCTGGAGTTCGTGAAGGAAACTGCAGAAAACCTTCTCAAGCATAGCCGGTTACTCCGATCTTGTCCATACGCCGACAGTTTAGTCAATTAACCGCCCCTTTTAACTATTGGGAACTCTACCACTTGGATATGCTCTCTGGTGGATAAATTATAAACTAGAGCTAATAGTTTGATGTTTGATGTCCCAACCGCCTGGCATACACTTCGGCCTAGAAGTTTCGTGGTCGAACTCTAGTGAACAACTTAGTAACTACTGCTAGTAGGTTGAAATATTAAGCTCCGCCAGAAATCCCAATATATTATATCTAATTATATCAACTAAATTCATGATAAACTGATAGATTATCTAGAGCACGGTAGTGCGTAAGGCCGAGTTTAAGGGACATATCGGACTTTTGACTACAGTGCTATTACTTATGGAAATATTAGAACACTGTTTGACCGCGAAATATCTTCTGAACGAAAAGAGCTACAGTGTTGAATATTCGAATTATCGATACTTTACGTAATTATAAGAAACCAGTTTTTTTTTCAATGTTCGTTAATGAATTAACCGTTAAAAAGTTAATTCACTTCAAAAACGCAAAATTTACGGTATACGCCTTAAAAACTTAAGTATATAATATTTCGCAAAAAATTCAACAGATAGCAGTGATTTATATTCACGGATATATACATTTGTAGTATTTGCAACAACAAAAACTACAATTTTATCATTTTATTCAAAAGCTTTTGCAAAAGTAATCATTGAACACATTTGGACCTTGAAATAGAGACATTGAGTAGTTTTTAAAAAGGTGTAACAAAATCTAAACAATTACTACCTGGTATAATTATTAAGTAAATAAATCTAAACAAATAGATTAATGCCAGAGCCGGATTTGCGAAAGGGAAATAGGCTCTGAATCTTCGGGGCCTCTACAAAAGAGGGGCTCCTCAATATGAGTGTAAATAACATTCTACGAGAATAAATTATTCACATTTCTGACTATATAAAAGAAACATGGAAAAAATAATAGTTTGTGTTGGGGAGTGTACTTGGAAATGTACTTGGTGTTGATGGTGTCGAACTGCACTGGAGAGCGATGATTTTCGAAAACTCCATAATTTCCAAGCAGTTTCCCTTTGAGAGCGACCGTACTTCAGTCTAAAATAAATGTCTCATATAGTCTGCATTTTATTCTTTACATAAAAACTAGAAGAGACGCTCATATCATGGGGCATTAGCTTAAATACTAATAATGATAAACTTAATAGCTAACACTTTGCTTGCGCATTGTGCTATTCTTTTACTAGCAATATAAGAAATACTCTCCGAGTAAACTGTAGTTGTTATTGCTCCAAACTTCCAAAAGCTCTATAGAAAGTACAATACTTAGAGTTCTTGTAGTGTACTTGTGCTAGATCCTGGACTTCAATATCTAGTTACCTTAGTTTAATACACATGTCACCAAGTTTCTCTTCGTGACCACCAACGAACTTTTATTTTGTCTGAATATTTAATAATAAGTTTACAAGTTTGTTGATGGTTATGAAGCAACCACGAAAAAACGGTATGTAGCTTAATTGTACTAGAACTTGAACTTCAATATCTAGTCATCGAAGTGTAATACAAATGTCATCAGGTTATACGTCGGAAACACCAACAAACTTGTATATTTATCATTAAATATTCAGAGAAAATAAAAGTTTGTTCATGATGATGAGTAACCTGGTGACATATATATATATATATATATATATATATATATATATATATATATATATATATATATATATATATATATATATATATAAGATCAATCTGGCGACACATGTAAAGGCGCCTAAAGGTGCCTATAATAAGTCCAAGTTATTGTGCAAGTACACTCCCGTTCAAAAAAAATGAACAGACCTGATCCGAATCAGTCTCTCACAATTTTGATTATTCTTGTAGTAGCAGATACAATATTTTATTTAATTTTTACACGTAAGAGTAAGATATAACACTTAACATGTATTAATATTACTTACATTCTTTAAATTCTTACTCTGTCACTGACACCGTATATACCAATAAAAAATATAAATTCAGTTTATACTTCCATTACTTTTTTACACACTTAAAAATAGACTACTTATTTTTGTTTATAAATAAATAAAATTATACATTATACAGAGAGTTACAAAAGTGATGAGTTTTATGAAATGTAAGAAAATTAACAGTTAAGGTCTGTTCAATTATTTTGAGCGGGAGTGTACATTCTTTTGGATTATTTTTTATGCGTTTAGCGTTTAACTCATTTTTCATATTCATATTTTCGAGCACGGTTACTACAATACTGTAAATACCAACAAATGATTAAAAAAATCGTAACTCGTGAAAGTAGCCTTGACGCGCATTGCATCCTCGGTATTATCAAGCTTCAACATTTTTACTTTCTATCGAAAATTGGAGTAAGAATGTATTGGAATTGAAATTCAATTCAAGTCTTAATTGCAAGTCGGTTATATTTTACTTATAGAGTCTACAAAAAAAAAAAATATAAAATGGCTATAAATACACTCCCTAAATGTTAGTTGTCAAAAAGGCGTCCACTAGCTACAGTATGTCATTACATTCTGTTCAATAAATTAAAAAGAGATTAATACTGGAGCCATTGAACGCCATATTGTTTAATTAATTTAATACCTAATACTTATTTTAATTCCTAACTTATACTTATAGTTAGAGTCATTAAATTAATGTAATCTCTTTTTAAATACTATTTCTTAATTTAAACTTAAGTCTTTGGCGTATTTAATAGTTCATTGGGACCACTATAGAATTTTTATGTTAATTCGTTTAATCCTATAATAAAGTGAAAAAAATAAATTTCGTTCTCAAAAATTTTTACATAACTAAGAAAAACACTCAACCCAGAGGTCCAGCCATATCAACAAATGAAATCACGTGATCATAGCACATGGTGCAATATGATTGGTTCTTTTGATAACTTGGACCTTTAAATGGGACTTAATACAAGTCTCAGTTCATTCACATGCGGATTGTTGTTTACTGCTATTATTTATGTGATCCATCATTTCGATTGTTTGTTTGATTTATTTTTAGTTTTTATTGTTATATTTGTTCTTGTTATTATTTTTATTGGTTCCATTCGTTATATTCATATTTATAAGAAAAAAAAATGAATAAAAACGAAAACGATAGAACGAAGCCAGTCAGTTTTGGCATATGATCACTTGTTCACTGCATGTATTTGTTGCCAACGATGGACTCTACAGCTTGAGTGTACTTTAAAAACGATTGAATGATAAAATGTGAATTTATGAACAATTGAATTCTAAATTAAATACTAATTTTACAAAAGCGCCACTGTTTAAACTATTAAAATCAGAATATATTATTGAGAAATTAGTATACATATAAAATATCTTCTTAATACTAATAATATCCTTGATTTTTATGAATGGCTGGCTGCTGTTCACTAGTGCTAATTATTATTTATCTTACATTATCAGTCTACGTCATTTGAGAAATTCCCAAGAATATATAATGTAATACCTTTAAGTATTTAAAAAAAATGTTTTTCCTCCATTAAAATATGTATGAGACAGGTAAATTCTTATTAAGAAATTACTTACCACAAATTCTCAGTTTCTAGGAATATTGAATTTTAAAACTAGACTTAAATGGAAGAAATACATAAATATTACCTGAACAGAAAATATAAATTGTTTTCTTAAAATATAACGGGACGGTAATTTCCCTATAGATCTGGAAATTTATCTTACAATTAGTTGACTTTCTAAGGTTAAATAACGGTAGCTCAAAATTCTTAGTACACAGCAGAGCCGGGGGTTTACCATAAGGTTAAAGGCACTCGAATTTTTGGCCGTCAATGATGACAAATAAATTTCATGAACATATCTCGATTCTATTAAAAAATATTACTTTCCCGCTAAATAACTAAGATTTATGCCATTAAAATGGTTTCTAAAATTTAAGTGGTTAAAATTTTCATGAAACTGAACAAATTTGTTTTGGTTGTCTTAAATCAAACGTTACTCGTCCCAATTTAGAAGTCTGAATACTGTGCATTTATTTTTTTTAACAAAAAATATTTTATTATTTGACCTTTTCTAGTAAATTAGCCCTAGGCGTAAAAATCTTTAATACGATCTTGAGCACACGCAAACTATGGAATTTCAATACACTGATCAAGGACTGCAAAATATAAGTTATCCTAACCAATCGCAGCAATAAGTAATGTAACAACTGATTGAGTTAGTTGTTTGCATCCCTGTATATACTGACTTATTTGTGTGTACTAGTGATGCCGCGAGACGATAAATTTTTATTGACAATTGCGTCAAATTAATTCGGAATTTGAAAAAATGTTTAGAACAAAAGTTATTAAAAATTTAATGACGAAATAATACTAATAATAATTAGAAAGAGGGGTACCGCAAACGGGTCCCTAGTACCTAGACCAAAGGTGCCTTCCTTGAGAACAACCTGTCACCCGAAGGAGAGACGTCTCCGGGTAAGAGGTGCTATTTTAAGCAGATGAATCTATAGGATTCTGTCGAGGCCAGTCGCCACACAGAAGGTCCACAACTTCTTCACCGGGATTGCTCCCAGGATTGATGGATCCAAAGTTTCGGACCCAAACATTCTATATCTGATACCTTGCAAGCTTCTGCAGGTACATACAACATGTATGGAGGTTTCATCGTCCTCCATACAGGCCCTACAAGTGGAATCTTCAGAGATCCCCAAGTTATGAAGGTGGTAGTTCAATCGACAGTGTCCTGTCAAGAGCCCCACCACCCTTCTCAACTGCATTCTTTTGAGTTTCAACCGAGCACAGTCGAACGGCCTAACTGTGTTTATGCACACCTTGGCCTGTCGCATGCCCTGCGCAAAGTCCCAGTAATCGAGATGAGCTTGTCGCAGCCACCCCTTGATTCGATAAATTACGGAGCATCTTGGTATGGGAATGATAGGCTCAGGTGAAAGGGGCCTTTGAGATGACCCCTCTGCCAACGAGTCCGCTACCCGGTACCCAGATCCCCGGTGACCTGGTACCCAGATCAGTCTGACTGTGCTACTCAGTGCCAGTAATGACGAAATAACTTTTATTTGATACATGGTTTCGAAAATCATTTTGGCTTTGTACAAGTCGACTGTTAAACTACAATATTAAGTACACAAAATCCGTAATCTACAAGTAATTACAGATGTTTAAGCTAAAATTGTGGCCTTACAGGTTCTCATAGAAAAAAAACCGTATCCTTTAATCGAATAACAGTTTTTATGCTCCATTTTCTTTGTCTGAGGTTTCAATTTTCGGTATTTCGATACTAGAGTCGAATATGAGGAACTTCAATCTTCATAGTTACAGTCAGGATTAAGAAGATTGAATTCTTATCATCTCTATGGAGAATTAACGATTAAAGCCTATGGTAGTCTAGCAAAATCTCAACTATTGCAATCCAACAAAAATCCATTCGACTAAAAACGCTTTCATAAAACTGTAAAATTTAGATTGTTTAGAAAACTTGTCAATCACAAACCAGTCTTCAAAGAATATTAACTTTATAATTTTCAGTAACAGTTATTGACTTCATTTCTAATGGTCAACGACCAGCATTAAGATATTTTTGCAATATTATATAACAGCAAGGGGTCTGGTGTTTAAAAAATAAAAAAATTTTTAAAAAATCCGATGATAAATACTAAAGTACACTCAAACTAGAGAGTCCATCGTTGTCAACAAATACATTCACTGAACACGTGAATACAAGTCAAAACAAATCGAATTCGTTCTATCGTTTTCGTTTTTTATTCATATTATTTTGTTATAAATATGAATATAACGAATGGAAACAATAAAATAGTAACAAGAACAAATATAACAGTAAAAACTAAAAATAAAAATTTAAAAAAAATCACACAAATAGTTGAAATGATTTATCATAAAAATGAAAGTAGGTAGAGCATTGGTCTAGAATGAAAATCAATTTCATAACCTTGAAAAAAATTAAAAACCGATAAAAAGTTTTCTATCACTGACCAATTAATGGGACTACCTGACCTTTTATGACCTTTTTTTTTTAGAATTAGATGATATAATCGGTTTTTCGAAATTCCATGGATGGGCTGCTGACATTTATGTATGACCTTGAAAAAATGAAAAGATCTATAAAAGTTTTTATGACCAATTAGTGACCTTTTAAATAATATAATTGGTTTTTCGAAATCCCATGCATAGGGTGCTAACATTTTTGTATGACCTTGAAAAAATTAAAAGTAATCAGTTTTGATCACTGATAGTATCAATAGAAAAAAAATTAATGAATTTTTTTTATTGGACCTTCTACCAAAACAAAAAATAACTTGAATTTCAAAAACTACAACAAATTAATTCATCATACACTTGGCAACTACCAAGAATATTATTGATAGAGACTTAAATATATTTTTATGATTCCGTAGCCAAACAGTACCGTAGAGGTGTGTACTGTCTGAATTGAATATATTAAGGAATTGAAATTTTCACATAGTGTATGTAGGTTTTTCATCCAAAAAACAAAAACGTATGTAAAATTTTATTCATCGAGTTGAGCGTTGACTATTGTGGAATTTCATTTTATAAATAGTTGCAATAAATATATGTTTTTTTTTTTTTAATTTGCAAAACCCAATATTAATATAAGGCTTTTTGATAAATACCTGATTTTTAAGTACCTTTCGTATCCTTATGAATCATTTTCAAACACACACATTTATTGAATTTTTGTTTGAAAAAGATTCATATGAACCCGAACCATGTAGATTAGATTATATTCGAGCCATTCTTATAAAGTGCTTTTGTACCGAGAACAATGGTCCGTAAGTATCCTCAATTGATTTTTTCCTAGTTGTAAATACTCAGAAGCCTTTTTCTATTACAAGCTGTTTATAAGAGCTTTTACATAATCTTGACCATGAGTATGTACCCAAGAACGGTCGGACTCCTGTACCGTCCATTCTTTTATTTCATATTTTATTGTGCTTTGCGCCACTCCAACAAACCGTATGTAACAATTAGGCCTTTATAAAAAAGCCTTGAATGAATGGTGGATTTATAACATTTTATTTATTTTAAAAGCCGTTCGGGTCCGCGCCGTAGATTTTTTATAAAAACCTCCTGTATATGATCCGTAGATGTTTGGACTGTACAATACTGCGCATAGATAAATCTCATTTCACACTACTGCGCATAGATTGGAATGGATTTTCAAAAATAAGACTGTATTTTTTAAGAAAAATAAAGTTTTTAGAGAAAATTTCTTAAGAGTAAAAAGTTTTTATAAATGATTAATAAATAGGAATCAATCTTAATTTTTTGTAAAAATAATAAAAAATTTTGTTTTGTTTTATTATATTTTACATTTATTAAAATATTTATTTTTGTACAAAAAAACTGATGGATTCCAATTTATTGACCACCATTAAAAACTTATTCTTGAAAACTTACTCTTGATAAATTTGTTAAAGAACTTATTTTTCTCGAAAAATGTAATCTTATCTCAGAAAATTCATTTTTTTTAAATGAAATAAAATTTAAATGAATAACAATTATTAACGTATCTTTTTAAAAGTGTAATTTTTTTAAATTTTAAGTGATCCGCATATTGTTAACTTAAATCTTTATTTATTAACAATGAATTTTTTGATATAATTAAAAAAAATCATGTTTAAGTCATTTAAATCATTGTTATATTCCATTTAATATTCCAGGATGTACGAGCGCTGATGTATTGTCCATTTATAAAATTATTCAAAATCTTATATAGTACATTCATAAATGTCCACAATAATGTTTTTTTTTTTTTGTCGTAAGTAAAAATTAAAATTTAATTTAGGCCCGTCATACCGGTCCTAACAAAAAAGATATTTAAAAAAAACCTGAGATTTCGGATAATTAAGCTGCCGCCGACAGAAATTAAATTTACCCGAAATTTCAGTTGTTTTCTTAAATATCTTTTTTTAGGCCCGTTACACCGAAATTTTATTGGATCAATTTTTTTATTCGTCTTATTTTATTCCAAGTGAAAATTATCAAAATATGTGTAAAAATATAATTTTTTCCATAAGAGTCCCCGTAACCCCCTCAGAAACCCCCACTTCAACTACATGTAAACAAAAAATCAAGTTGTAATCTTTTTGAAACTTCAGTGCTCGTACATCCTTATTGAGGATTTAAAAAAATATTTGTAAGTAGCTTCTATGAAATACAAATATACATTTTGCTTTAAATGCTACGGATCTCTCGACACAGCAGTCAAACTCACACTTGGTCAATTTTTTAGTATTATGAATTTAATTATGGAAATGAGGAAAAAATGACAAAAAATTTAATGCAAATAATTTCAGATACTTTCGAAATAAATATTGATTTGTTTACGTAATACTTAAATAAATATCAAAACGTAATATTCCTGGTAATAAATGATATTAAATGTAAAGTCGGACGCACAATAATCAAATAAGGAGTTAGTAGATCTTAGCATCCTGATTAAAAGTCACCATGGACACAAAGCTCTTAATGCAAGCACTTTAGTTCAAGTGCTAGGTCTGTTTGAATGTCAGAAATCTGTTGATCTAATTATTTTTAGGTACCCAAAGTTATATGATATCAGTTGCTTTTTTTCATTTTCGTTGCGTAATCCAAAATCCCTTAATTGCGGGTGAGTATTAATAATTCCTCGAATATAGCGTTTCCATTGGCATATCTCGAAAACCTGTATCTAGAAAATGGAGCTTGAAAACATGCAAGTTCATATGAACTATTCTTCTTATTTTTAGGAGATATATCACCTATTCAATTTTCTAGATTAAAATATGAAACACCCTGTATATTATTCTTATATATTTTCTGAAGAAGGAACTGTGTAGCCGAAATTATAGTTAAAAAAATAAAAATATTGTTACGATAATCTCAAATGATTAATAATTTTATTAATCTATATATATATATATATATATATATATATATATATATAAATCGATGTGTGTATGTATATTTCCTATGGACTCCAAAACGTCTGGACCGATTTTTATGAAATTTTCAGGCAATCTTCAGATTAGCCCAGCGGGTAATCCTGTAAAGTTTGGTTGCGATGAGATCAACAGAAATTTTTTGTTTTTTCACAATTTTGTGTAATTCATCTGGCTATAGATAATTAGTGCTACCCGTGCGAAGCCGGGGCGGGTCGCTAAATTTTATAATATCTGTTATAATTTTTTAATTTTGTCCTTGGAAAACAAATCGTATGATTTTGGATCACAAAAATGTCAAATAGAATAGACAAAAACAAAAAATTTTTTTCCCAAAAATATTTTCCCCAAAAATATTTTCCCCAACATTTTCTTTAAATTTATTTCTATGTTAAATTCAATCTATTGTTTTGACAAAATTAATTCATCCATCAGGTATCGAACCCCGATGGATGAGGGTTTCATCATATGGATTTCTAGCCCATAGGCTAGTAATAATTTGAAGAGCTAGTTGACAGTAATAATTTGAAGTCAACATTAGCTTATTACTCCAACATATTATTATTTGTGTATACTTAAGACATCGGCAATGACATGTTTGTCTATTTAGTATACGCTAGTTCTTTCAGACTATGTCTTCGTAACCTTAATGGAAATTGACATAAGTAATAGTATTGTGACGCTTAAGTATACAGAAATAATAATATATTATTTTCATGTTTGTGGGATATTTTAAATTTACAATAAAAAATGTTTGTGGGTTTTTTTTGTAGTGAATAACTATTAACTACCGGTTTTTTACGCGTATTTTTTGCTACCGTTACCTGGAAGAAGAAAAATTTCGATAAAATAATTGGTATAAACTATATTATAGCTATTTAGAAATATACTGGATGTTCGTGGGATTATTAATTGTTAATTGTATGACGATATAAAAATGTAGACGAGGAAAAATATCCCTCTTTTCTGCCGGAATAGGGAATATGCATGAAAATTTATTTTCAGAATATGAAAATACTGTTAATACTGTAATAATATTTAAAAACGAAATTAAAATCTGACAAATATCAAGGAAGCTATAAGCTTTAACAGATTATTATCTGTCTCTTTCTTGCAAAAATACTAAAAACGAAGTTTTGCGTATATTTTAAATGGTGAAAGTGTAATATGACGTCACATAACATATCAAGAGGGCTATCACCCTCTTTGTCTAATCGGGAATTTCAATAATTCATATTTCGCTTATTTTTAAAGTTATTTAAAAAGTAATTTTACCTTGGTATTTGTCAAGTAAACATGCTTCAATTCAAGTGAAAAAAATTTTTCATGCATATTCCCTATTTTGTTGTTGAATCTTTCCGTTACAAAATTCGTATTCAGCGTTCATGTTAAATAGTTCAAAATTCAACGTTCGCTTGACTTTGCTTGTTCGAATTTAAAATAGCTCAGGAACCTATGGATAACACCGTGTGTATAATATAGTCTAGTATAAGGCTATTATAATTTCGATTGAAGAAAAATCTTTTGGTATAGGTGTTCATGAAATGAGCTAAGTGTCCATTTCCAGATGTCCGTCTCTACGTCTACACGATCACTTAAACGAAAAGAGATAACGAGCTGAAATATTGTGTGCATGTTCTAGAGCTAGAAATTGACTTCAAGTTCGTGATGAGGAAAAATCAGGATGTCTCTCCGCTGGGGAAGAAAATAACTATCTTTGACATCCGTAATAGATAGAAGAAAAATTTAATTCCCAAGTTTTGTTTTGCCACAATTTCAGCACAAATATCTGTAATTACTTTAGAATACAAAATTATATGATTACCGTACAGTCGAATGCAATATATTTGAAACACTCTGTCACATTCTAAGCGTATAGGGACCAAAAAATTAGCGCTCATTTTTCATAATTGAATATTTGGTTTGTGCCTTATTAATTTGGTTTTTGGAAAAATGTTTCGAATAAAAGTTGTTATTATATTTATAATGAACAACTTTTATACGAAGCATTTTTTCGAAAACCGAATGAATAAGGCAAAAATCAAATGTAAAATTTAAAAAAATGAGCGCTACTTTGCGGCCCATAGTACCAAGGCATATGCATTAGTCATATTTTTATACATCTGTGTGTGTGTAAAAAATAAAATAATCAGTTCACGCACTGATAATGAACTCTATATGTATAAGGTATTTAAACAATTATTTCAGTTAGTGGTTATATCCACTTGTTTATTAAAAAAATATTGCATATCAGTGCACATTTGCAAAATGCAAAAATTGCGCTCAATTCATTTTACTAATTGCATAAAGTTTGACCTCTAACCCTATAATACAGAGAGATAATAGTTTACTTTCCATTTAACACACAGTCACAGAATGTGACACAGTGTGTTAGCATCGTGTGTTCCATTAACAATTTCGTATTACACCGTGTGCACACATAAAGACACAAGAAATACTTGGGTGTAGTGCGTGTGTAAACGACAGTGTTACCAATAATTTTCCAAAAAATTATTTTTAACTATTGGTACACTTTGTTTATAAAAGCGCAAAATCATAATAATTAATTATGATTATTATTATTTATTATTCATAATAATTATTACTAACTAATCGATCATTAGCGATTTCATTTCTGTGCCCACAATCATTTTAGAGGGCTGGATCCGCACCTGAACAAAGCATACTGTGTTTGGGAAAGTGCGATAAATGGAACATAATTTAGTTCTACACATGATCTATAGATGTTGTTTATAAATCAATTCATAAACATTTGCCAGAGAAAATCAACATAACCTGTTTAAATGCGTAAAACTGACAATAAATAAATAATATTTAAATTATCGATTTAAATATTATTTATTTATTGCCCTAACACTTTGACAGTTTTTCGCATTTAAACAGGTTATGTTGATTTTCTCTGACAAAATATGTTTATGAATTGATTTATAAACAACATCTATAGATCATGTGTAGAACTAAATTATGTTCCATTTATCGCACTTTCCCAAACACTGTATGCTTTGTTCAGGCGCGGATCCAGCCCTCAAAAATGGGTGTGGGCTCAGCCACCCGAAAATCGGCCGAGTGAAGTCGGAGTATGAAGTCGCTCATGATCGATATAGTGCATTCCTACAAAGGAGATATTTACAAAATATATGACGCCCTGACCAAGATTTTGTACAGTATATAGTTCCACGTGGGCAAAGCCGTAGGACAAACACTAGTAAATTAATAAACCTGTAAAATGTTAGTTTGTTCGCTCACGAAAATTACAAAAGTAAATGTGTGTTTGTTTGCACATCACAGTGTCACATTTAGACTCAAACTACTGAACCGATTTTGATGAAATTTCAAAAGATATCAAATTAAATTAAACGCTAGTATACATTTAACATTAAATAACTTTATTTTGGTGCTCACTTAAATTAAAAATTCAAGCTTACGTTTCTTTTTCGCGAAAACGATCATAATTTCTTCGATATCCAGGTTCACATCTTTGTGCATATTTAGGATAGCTAGCCCGGATAATCTTGCCTGATCCATTGAGGCACGCAATCAAGATTTTTGGTTGCGTAGGAAGAGTTTTGGCGGTAATATATATGTACATACTTTTAAATTAGTAGATGACTATGCGCACCCAGCGAATAGTAATCTCTTTTTTCCAATACAAGTATTCATGTGCCAAAAAGAAACAGATAATATGTTGTCAAAAATGTGGCATAACGTGTCAGCATATCGTCTATGATGACTAAGTACTTCGCTGTGTTCCCAATCACGCACGATTCATTGTTTTTTTTTTTTTAAATTTTATTAAGGCATTGGATATAATATCATCAGCCTAACCACCTCAATAGACCGTGAAAGTGTGACTTCACAAGTCTATTAGGGTTGTGGGCATGACCATCGTGCCCACAACGGTGGATCTGCGCTTGGCTTTGCTATGTGCACACCGCGTGTCACACATTCCGTTGCTGTGAGTGTGTTTCAATGATTCTACTACTTTGTTAGGTAGAAGCCACGAGTAGATATTTTTTAAGGGCGGTAGAGTGATAAAGCATGGAGTTATTCGCCAAAGCATCTTCCCCGGAAGAAAAGTGTACCTACTATCACTTATATCATTAAATTATGTTTATTATTTTATTAATGCGTATATATAAAAGAAAAAGGTTTTTTTTAAAGAATGAGACTTCGAGAAAGAATGAGAATAAGACCATTTAAATTCGTTTTTATCCTGAATGGTCAAGGTCCGGTTTACTTACATCCATACATAGATAGTATTGAAATAAACACGTCCATTCCTCGAATGCATTTCTTAAACTATTGCAAAAAACGTTGACCTGAACTAAGTGAATAAATACTAAACATTCTGTATTGTATTCGAAAAATTTACACAAACAAAAACAATGATAATATTATTATTTGACCCGTGTCCAAATGTTATCAGTATACATATTTTTTACTCATAACCTAGAGATTCAAAACAATATTTTTGTATACAAGTGGTTGGTAATTCGATGTATTCCTTTAAAAACAGGTAGATTATAATCAGGCCCCTCTTTCCCACTGGGCACTCTGGGCACGTGCCCAAGGCCACGCGATCGATAGGGGCGCCCTTGTTCCTGCTAGATTACCAAACGATAACCGATATTTAATACCGAAAAACATATTTATTCCAAAATATCAAACGATACTGACTGACTACAATACTTGCTTATTTGCTTTTGCACACTGGACTTTGCAACTAATTTGTTTACTTCACTTGATGATTTTTTTATTAACCTTAGGGATAAATTTGATTACTTCGAATCGTCCGCCAAAGAAAGAAACTCGGAATCTGACTACAAGGACCTATCTCAAAGAACAAGACGCAGAAGCTCACGCCAGAGTTTTTTTGATGGCTCTGTGCCGTCAGTACAACTGAATAGAAAAGAGAAATTTAAAGTAGAAACCTTTCTTCCCATAATTGATACCCTGAGTGTTCATCTAAAACAGCGATTATGTTCGTATAAGAACATTAATCAACGTTTTGGTTTATTTTTTCGCTTGAAAACTCTGAATTCCAAAGAGTTGAGATCAAGTTGCAAAGAACTTGCTGAAATCTATTATGAAGACGTTAACGAGAAAGAGTTGGAAACGGAATGTCTGCATTTAACAGAATACTTGAAAATTGTTCATAGTGAAAATGAACGAACTAATAGTACATTGGAAATATATGATCTTTTGAAAGAAAACAAAATTGAAGATACATTTCCAAATGTAGAAATCGCATTGAGAATCTTTTTAAGCATGATGGTAACGAACTGCAGTGGGGGAACGCTCCTTCTCCAAATTGTATAAAATTGAATTAAGAAGTACAATGCTTCAAGAGAGATTAACCAGTTTGTCGCTGATGTCCATAGAATGTGATATGCTCAAAAACATATTGAAGAAGTGATTAACGATTTTGCCCATCTCAAATCTAGAAAAGTACCTCTTCAATCAACATAGATTTTTACGCACTAACCTGTGAATGCTAAAAGAGTTACTCTTGTGGATTATATTATATTATCTATTCGTTTAATGTGACTAAAGAAATAAAAGTTCATCCAGAACTTTGATTATCTACTTTCTTTGTCAATTCTAACAAAATAGTCCTCTGTCAAGGTCATAGGGGCCCCATTATTCTAATGTGCCCAGGACCTCCAATAGGTTAAAGACTGCTTTGGTTATAGTTGTTAAAATTTTTAATTTTTTGTGTTCCGTATTTCGAACCAGGGATGTTGCGAACATTTGCATCCGCAATCGCGGAAATTCCGTATTAATTTTAGCATCCGCCTCCGAAATAATCAATGCTTTTTTACTTCTGCTTGTACATAAATCACAACGTGTTTAGACGTGTTATTATATGGATATTTTTTTTAAATTTATTTCAACAATTTACATGATTGAGTGTTTCGCCTTGAATAATCTATTTGAAAAGTGAATCAACAATGTCATCACCGACGCAAAGTCTAATTTTACACTAGATGGTCATGTCCGAGATATATGTCAGTGTAAAATATACAATCAAACATACTCTCGCAAGGGCTGTAAAATCGATGCACCCGAAGCCGTTTAGCCTGTATAGCGCGGGATTAATCTATAAGGCAGCGACATTGCTCATTATTAAATATACTGCACCAAATTTTAAATTTTCATACTAAAAATTCGATTATAATATAAAGATTATTAAAAATTATTACCATCCTTTTCCTTTATTCATGTACCTAAATTAAGTATCTCTTTAAAAAAAATGTACATATAAATCGGCATCCGTGGATATGAGCATCTACGGATGTCAAAAATTTTTATGGAATCACCTCAATGTATGTCTGTCAATCTATCACAACCGCTTTTCTCAGACTATTTCATGTAAATGATTAAAATTTGTGATAGAAGCAGTTACGCAAACACAGACACGAGGATTAAATACAAATTTTTTAGTTTAGGGGTTAGTTTTGGGGGTCATACTGGGGATGGAAAAGGAACGAACCTCTCCCTTTAAGCTCCCCTAAAATCTTGAGTAAATTAAAACAAAAGCCTTACAGATCATATTCACGTCAGTACGCTTCGATTGGCCCGATGCTATGAACGTATTATGGGCTACAAAAGTAGCACAAATTTTTCAAAATTATTCAATTGATTTTTAACTTATTAATTCGGTTTTTGGAAAAATGTTTCGAATAAAAGTCGTTTGTATTTTTATATTGAATAACTTAAATCCGAAGCTTTTATCGAAAACCTAATGTAAAAGGCACAAATCAATTATAAAATTTAAAAAAACGTACGCTAGTTTTGTGAGTATTGGTACACACGTGCATCATGTATAGAATTTAGTAGTAACCTCGAAACACATACATAAAAGAGGCGTTACGCAGGAGCTGCGTCAATTTAGCGAATTTCTTTAGAATACATAAATCAATCTCTAGTCACAATTTAAGTCTGATCAAAATGAAATGTCGTATCTGATATCATTTTAGGATTTTCAAGGCCAATTTTATTAATAAATGGCATACGTCAAGGGCAAAGGGGGGCATAAATATAGAAGAAAACACAAAACATAAAATATCTCTCTTAATATTGGAACAATCAAAATATGTATAAAGAATAAAGTTGTAGAAAATCAAGTTTGCTACAATTTATCACCTTATCATTTTTCTCAAACTCTAATGTGAACACAGATATTTAGAACTTTCAATCTTTAATTGTAAATGAAAATATTTCTGTAAATATTAGTGTAACAGAATGAAATGTAACAGAAATATTTACAGAAATATTTTCATTTACAATTAAAGATTGAAAGTTCTAAATATCTGTATATATATATATATATATATATTTATATATATATAAATATATATATATATATATTTATATATATATATATATATGTGTGTATATATATATATATATATATATATGTATATGTATATGTATATGTATATGTATATGTATATGTATATGTATATGTATATGTATATGTATATGTATATGTATATGTATATGTATATGTATATGTATATGTATATGTATATGTATATGTATATGTATATGTATATGTATATGTATATGTATATGTATATGTATATGTATATGTATATGTATATGTATATGTATATGTATATGTATATGTATATGTATATGTATATGTATATGTATATGTATATGTATATGTATATGTATATGTATATGTATATGTATATGTATATGTATATGTATATGTATATGTATATGTATATGTATATGTATATGTATATGTATATGTATATGTATATGTATATGTATATGTATATGTATATGTATATGTATATGTATATGTATATGTATATGTATATGTATATGTATATGTATATGTATATGTATATGTATATGTATATATATTAACGATAGTGATTTTTGGCATCTAGTAGGTACAAAAACAATAGCTGACTTCCTTTGATGGAAATTCGCTAATATGACGGAAATTTTTATTTTTATTTTCGGATGATTTTAACTTTCCTATACTGGGAAGTTTATAATCTACATTCTACATGATTTAATTACAAAAATACATTAAATTAACAAAACGACAAACTAATAAACCCAGACATACTGACCTACATTAATATTTCTTTTTTATTATTCTTATTAAATAATAAACCTTCGAATTAAAAAAAAAATTGTGATCTTATTTTTTTTGAGTTTTTTAAATTTTAAATGTTATTCTTTATGGGCAAAGTATATCTTTAAGAAAAACTGAATTAAATCAAAAGTTGCTCAATTTCGAAGGTTTCGGTTTTACCAGGTAGTGCATCTGTTTCATTTTAAAGTTATTAATAATATTTTAATCGTCTTTATAATTTTTGTAATGATTTGCGGGGCTCTAAAGTACGATTTATCCTCCCAAAATGAACAATATTCATTATTTCAATATTTTTTTAAAATCTAAAAAGGATCCCCATGAATAAATTGTTTTCGCTCAATATGTATTCTTGACAAATTCGATTTGACGTTTTCATTTGGAGTATTTCGTTAAATGAGACTTCATTATACCCGGTAAATGTAAATATACAAAGATATATTAAGTTTAGTCCCGACATTGTAACCTTTGAAAATATTGATCGCAGATATAAATGTTTGGCATAGGTATTCATAAATTTGAATAATTATTATTTTTAATAGTTTAATCAAAAAATTACTACTCCGTAATTTTTAATTTAAAAATGTAATTTTTCAGATGTACTAACGTAATTACCAAGCCACGTTGACTAACTGACGAGAACTGTATTGCCGGCCGAACACTCGGCTAGAGTGTACACAGCTCCACTCGCAGCTCCCCACCCTACGAATGTCTGGCTGAGACATTCTCCGAGTGTGTACGGCCGGTATTACAATGATGGAAGAACCCAGTTCGATAATAACCTAATCAAACTAGATGAAATAAAGTGTGAAACCCGGAATGAATATAAACAAACTGAATTTCAGAATAAACCGGATTTTATACATGGAGGGAGCTCAACTTTGACTCTCCACACTATATCTCAAATCTGATCGGTTGATCATATAAAAAAATGCATGACATCAAATTTGTAGATAATTTATGATCTATTTTATTTCAGCGTCTTATGACATAAGTTGCATAGAAAACGAGTTATGTACAAAAAAATTTTCTCATGACCTTTAACCATTAATATTTTGACTGGCGGACAAGATATTTTTAGACTTTTTTCCAGTCTTTAGAATGTAAAACAATGGTTCATATGCTAAAATTCATCTAGCTTAGTTTCATTCCGTTATGAATATAAAAATGTCATTATTATGTCTTATGTGAGAATATAATGGATATATTTATTATCCACGTATTTTCACGAAATCATGTCAATACTATAGGCCACAAAAGTAGCGTTCTTTTTTCAAAATTTTATAGTTGATTTGTCTCAGTGTCGGACTATATGCCAAGCAATTACATGAATCAATCTATATGAGATAGCGTAATTTTCGTAGTCGTCTGATTTGTTAAAAGGGTGTATTCAGAGCATAGTGGCGGATTTTATAGGTCGTCCGAGTGTCAGTGGCGCTACTATAGCGAAAAACGCGTTTCATTCAATAACTCGAGAACGATTCACTAAACGCAAAAAACTTTTTCTCTTATAAATTAAAATTCCTAACTTTTTTATTCGAAACTGTTTTTTCTATCATCAATATTTTCTATTTTCCGAGTTATTTTGTTCAAAAGACACAAACTTCCCTATTTTCGTTTGTTTTTCGCCTTTATCTCGCTAACCGTTCAATTTTATTGAATTTTACCTATTATCAAACTTATCTATAACTTTTCATCATTTATTTATCTATAACTTTTGTCTAAAACTTTTTTCTCTACTGACAATACTTTTGTAGTTATTGCTTAGTTTATTGGTCGAACTCCGCGGGATCAACGCAATATGACAAGTATGGTGTATGGTGTAGGACGGACACTGGAGCAGACGTCCCTTTCGCTATAGCACTAACACAATGTTACAGCACGTCTGTGAAGTGAACACGCGTAACGACGATAGCGCGGAGTTCGATCAATAAACTAAGAAATAACTACAAATGTATTGTCAGTAGAGAAAAAAGTTTTAGACAAAAGTTTCCCCATAAGAGCAACGCATTAAAACTCGAACTTTAACATTAAATAATTAATTCAAGACCTCCGTAACCCCCCCCCCTCCCGAAACTTTTATAATTGATTTATATGCACTTCAACTACATGTACAAAAAAATCAAGCTTTAATATTTTTCAAGCTCCAGTCATATTTCAATTTCATCAAACTATCTGATGATAAATGAGTATAAGACTTTTTATGAAACCTACCGGTACATAGCCGTCATACAATTAATAATAAATTACATTTCTAAGAAAATTACCAATAAATTACATTATTAAAGTCTACAAAACTTAAAACGTGACAAACTTTTAATAATCTGTGCATACAATTAAAATAAACTGTGGAAAAATAAATAATAATTATAATAATAATTTTGAAATGTTGATAATCCGGTTTTTTGATCACTTCATTAGCAAATCATGACAATGACTTTTGTTAATCGACTTCCAATTCACTTTGATGTTTGATGCTAATCTCAGTACACTCAAAAATGTTCATATCTTCTTGATTGATGTTTAGATTTTGCTTAAAGGTTTGAATCTTTTATCATTAATGTTATGGCAAATTGTGTAAAATTCATGTAACTTTTCAACAGAAGAACTGGCAATATTTTTTTCAAAAAGCGAAGGCAATCAGAATAATGTGGACACATTCCAGTTTAACCCCAGAACACTAACCTTAAAATATAACCCTTCATAACTAACCATGCGTAAGATTTATGTAGATTGGGTAAAAATAATAACTACACATTTTGCTGACAATATATTTATGTAATAGGGAATATGCATGAAAATTTTTTTTCACATTTATTTTCAGAATATGAAAATACTGTTAATACTGTAATAATATTTAAAAACGAAATTAAAATCCGACAAATATCAAGGGAGCTATAAGCTTTTAAAGATTATTATCTGTCTCTTTCTTGCAAAAATACTAAAAACGAAGTTTTATGTGTATTTTAAATGGTGAAAGTGTAATATGACGTCACATAACATATCAAGAGGGCTATCACCCTCTTTGTCTAATCGGGGATTTCAATCATTCATATCTCGCTTTTTTTTAAAGTTATTTAAAAAGTCATTTTACCTTGATATTTGTCAAGTAAACATGCTTCAATTCAAGTGAAAAAAAATTTTCATGCATATTCCCTATTACACATTTTGCTGACAATATATTTATGTAATTGTTTAATAAAGATACAAAGTATGTAAGAAATAACAACTTTAAGACAATTTTGAACATTAAAATATCATAAAAAGTGTAGAACACCCTAGAACACTTGAACCCTAGAAAACTAGAACCCTAGAACACTAACCATGCGTAAAACTTACGTACACAAAAATAAAAACCACGCATGCGCCAAAGTCACGTGTCAGTCACTCCTCTACTACATATCTAACATTTCTCCGAACAGTGCTTTATGTGATTCCACCAAGATTGTTACTTAAAGTGCAACGCCTCCCATCATCCCAAGAGATTATACAACTATTATCTGTTGTATTAAAAAATACTCGACAGAATTTAATAAAAAAAACTAGGAGAGTAAAGATAAATATTTCTTAAATAAATTTTTACCGTTTTGTTTTCGAAGTATAATTGCTTGAAATTTTTTTTTCTTTCAAAATTACATTAATTTGTATATGTATGTTAGTATACCGTGTGTGTTGGAAAGCTTTTCCAATAAAGAATCAATGTTAAATATTTTTTATTACTGGCTGCCCGTGTGGTTACTGTATGAAGTCAGTCAGTACACATGTAATGGTTAAATATGTTTATTGAATTCTTAACTTTAGTCTGTGCATCACAAAATCCCCACTCTCTAATGACAAACAACCATACGCAGACAGTATACCTACAGACTATCCAGATGTTTGTATGTATGATATGACTAATTACATGTGTACTGACTGATTTCATACAGTAACCGCACGGGCAGCCAGTAATAAACAATATTTAACATTGATTCTCTATTGGAAAAGCTTTCCAACACACAGGGTATAATATGTGTATATGTATTTGTTATATAATTTTTAAAAAACGGATTTTTGTTCTGATTATACAAGACAATGATGGAACTACCTTAAATGTTAATTGTTTGAATAATATATGACTTTGAAGTAATATTATAAACACACAGAAGGTCAGTAAATAGTGTTCCCAGAAGTGGACTTGCAAATATTTTATTTATGCTGAAATTAATATAATAATACATGGAATACCCGACAATATTTATTTCCCAAATGTATGTTTAGTATAATTATTTGTAATATTTAAACATGTCATTGCGCTATCACTAATTGTATGGCTCCTACCGACAAAATACTCTCACCCCGCGAAAATCCCCTTCGTTTTTCAGCTGAAATAATCCATTATGATGAAAAATGATTATTTAAATAATTTCCATTATTTAAATTACACTAAACGAATTGATTAAAACGCAAATGCGATTTTAGCGAATTTCCTGAAAGGAAATAGAGCAGCTATTGGTCTCGTACCAAAGTCAAATTTCGCAAAAATTTCTTCATATGTCCATCGATCCTACCTAGTAGATGTCAAAAATCACCATCTGTAAAATTTATATATATATATCTATGGACATATATATATATATATATATATATATATATATATATATATATGTGTCTGTAATCACTCTAGCGGTCACAGTTTTCATTTTATCGAAATGAGATTTGGTATTTGAGGCGCTTTTGGTATTCAAAAGGTTAAGTTCATTAATGGGTAAAATCGGACAAGAAGAAAGGGGGTTTTAGAGGGAGGGGGAAACACAAAATTTGACATATCTCCCTTAATATTTGAAAAATCGAAAAATTTATAAGAAGTAAAGTTGTAGGTACTAAGTTTTACTGTAATTTTGTTTCTTATCATTTTTTCTGTTACACTAATATTTACAGAAATATTGACGGTTCAAGATTGAAAATTAAATTCCTTAATATCTCTGTACACATTAGAGTTTGAGCAAAAATGATAATGTGATGAATTGTAGCAAATATAATTTTCTACAACTTTATTCCTTACGCTTTTTTCGAATGTTCTAATGTTAAGAGATCTCTATTTCCTTTCAGGAAGTTCGCTAAAAAATATAAGTAAAAACATACTAAGTATTATATAAGAAAATTTAATGTTATTATATTTTATTTAGGGCCTTTTTAGTTTTTTATGTGAGTATTCGGCATCTTATTGTGATACATCTGCTTAGTACAGCCCTGTTTCAACTTCTATGAATATTTATGATTAAATAATTAATACATAATATAAATATAAGATAATTTCTTTCTTTTTGCAATTTATTTTTAAATAAATGAATAAAAATTGTTTTTTTCCTCGAAATATTTCAACATTGTTTTTATAATAAAGTTTTTTTATTTATTTTATCGTTGGACATACCATAAGATTTCTTCAATAATTTACAAATTTTTTCTATACAAATTTTTTTTCGTTATATTCCAGTTTTTTTATTTTAACTAGACACTTTCCTAAATTAATTATTTTTGACATCTACTTTTAATAATCTGCTCTCTGTGGTAAATAAATAATTAAATTATTAATAATAGTAATTTAGCATGAAGGTCAATGGTGAAAAACTTGTTTTGAATAGATTATTATAACTATAATTAAATGTATTCTGATTAATTAATATTGTAATTATACTTTATATCACAATTTTTTTTTTTTCATTTATAAATACATCCATATTTTGACAAATAAATGATTTAAAAGAAGAGTTAAATATTCAAAGAATTTCTAAACCAAATATAATTATTTTTAACTGTTAATTGTAACTAAATTTAAGAGTTGAAGGTTTCAAAATATTAAATTTCACACATTGATTAGACAAGTAAATACCGGAGAGTTAATATTGTCAATATATTATAATCTTAAAATGATTTATTTGAAGATTTCAAACTAGTGTTTAAAAAACATAATATATCGGTTAAGCGTTGTTATTGTAAAATAGAATGTTATTATAATGTCTGTTTTGGACGGACGGCTTTGCCAATACAGAATCAAAGTTAAATATTATTTACTATATGACTTCACAATGCTTCATAAAGAAATAAAAATAGCGGGGTACTCTGTAGTTAGTAGTGTGTGTGTGCATACGTAATGAATAATAATATTATAAATTAAGTAGGCATCACTAAATCTCCCCACTCTTAAATGACATCAAACCAACATCATAACACAAGCAGCCAGATTTTTGTAAGTATATGTATGGATGTATGGTTTTATAGTAAATATTTTATTTATTTATTTAACAATGATTCCCTATTAGAAATGCTTTTGAAAACAGACTGTATATGTAAATTGTTAAAATCATAAGTAATTAAGGGACGCCCCTAGTTCGCTTCGCATCAAAATGTTGAGATCTTACTTCATCATAAATGGTTTGACTCTATTTAGGGAGTTAATGTTAAACTATACAAAAGTAGTATGGTTTAACGCCTTATCTACTAGGAAATGCTCATAAATACTTTTTCACTGTGGAAGAAATTCGATAATCTAATCAGCTTAAATCTTAAACTGAAAAAGTTCGCCAATGTCAACCTATAAGATATTTTACACTAACTGGTCACACCACTTCAAAGTGCGTTGTAAATTCAGTAAACACTAGTAAATTTGGGATTGAGATCGACCTCAAACATACGTAGGTTGTGTGTAAACAAAAGAAACCTTACTTCTCCACAATACTATTCCACAGTCTGCACCGCTCAAAGAAGGTTACAGTAGCCATACTCATAACTATACACCCCGTATTTTAAAACACACCCAATCTGGAAATAATTTATAGTGTATCTATCGCTGTCTATATGCAGTGTACTATGATATTGTATCTTTGTTACATATACATGTAGACACACTCACACGGACAGACGATGGACAATAACAACGATGTATGCATCCACGAGTAAGATGCAACTATATATAAATGATTGTAGTTAGAGATTGATAAGTATAATAGTTATATCTTATACAAAACTGATTTTAATGCAGTTGAAGTGTAACAAAGACACTATATAGTGCACCACATATAGACAGTGATAGTAACACTATACATTATTTCCAGATTGGGTGTATTTTAAAATACGAGCTGTATATACCTATTATTAATCGATATTATAGTTTTTATTTTCTTCTAAAAAAAACCCCGTATGAGACATGTATTAGAAAAAAAACCCGTATATGATATAACGGAATAATCTCTCATACGGGATAAACCCCGCAATATAATGTTATGATCAACTCTCCTTATCTGCAGTGTTCTATTGAAAATACCAGTGTACTTACCCAAATGAAAGATGGTTTTTTCTTACTTAAAGCTGTAATTCTATAGGAAAAACTTTCAAAAGTCTACATCAAAAATAACATTTTAAATCATGACCGCAGAGAATATTTATTAAGGATTATAATAAATTGAAAACTGTATTTTAATATAAAAATATATTTACAAATGAATTGTAGTATAAAATATTATAAAACTAGCATCATTTTTTTTTTGTGGAAAATCATCAAAGTAAACAATTTAAGCAAAGATCATGAAAGTACGCAATATGAAGCAAATAAAACTTTGCCATATATTTCAGGCTTAAAAATATACATCAGACTCATTAACCGAACTAATTAATTTAATCTAATTGACCTTTTGATAATAGTTTTAATATCTTTGAATTGGGTCAACAAAATAATAATCTTTGATTTACGTATAATTCTTTTAAAACAATTCAATTTCTTTTGGAAAGTATTATAAAATTGGGTTTTCCCTATATATATATATATATATATATATATATATATATATATATATATATATATATATATATATATATATATATATATATATATATATATATATATATATATATATATATATATACAGAATTGCACACGTTCCATATGACCCAAGTGAACTTAATAAGTATAAGAAGTACGTTCAATATTTTTGTAAACAAATTGTTCATCAATCCATTGTCTAAAGTGTGGAATATTAACATAAACTCCAGGCGTTTGATTTTCGCCACAACCAATACCCCAAGCCACAATACCAACTTGTTGGAATTGATATGGTTTGCCTTCTATTGGACATACTAATGGACTGCCACCATCGCCTTTGCAGGTATCTTTTCCAGCTTCACCACCGGCACAGATAAAACTTTCATGTAATTGGAAATGTGCACCTAAACGGGTCCTACGTAATGATTCAATACATTGTGGACGTGGTACGATTGGTAATTCAATTTTCTTTAAAATGACTTGATAACGTCCTTCTTGACCGAACACATCTTTACCCCATCCGCTGGCAAAGCATCTAGATGTATCAATTTGGACATTATCTGGTGGTAAACATACAACATCCACATTTTCCACAATATCTACAGGATCTTTCAGGTAGAGTAATGCAATATCATTGAATAATGCACCGGCATAATAATCGGGATGTATTTCAACCGATTCCACAGCTCGATCTTGATTTGGATATAATTCATTTGTGGTCTGTGTATCCCATTCACCAGCACGTATTTTCAATGAGGCATGCTTTGCCGGGTCGGATACACAATGGGCGGCAGTCAATACAACGCGTGGATGAATCAATGAGCCACCGCATTGATAAATATTGAATTTAGTTTTTCCATCGACAGAATCTTCACGTAAAATTGCTACCATCCATGGGAATTCGCCAAATTGTGCTTCATTATCTTTGTCACCGGTAATACGGAATCCAACACCCTCGGGATTACGTATCCCACATCCACTTTGTTTTTGTGGTGGTTTTGGTGTGGTGATTGGTAGTGGTAATTTATTTGCTAATGTACAACAAACATCAAAATAACTTTTACATGGACCAGGTTTCATTCTAAAATGCAGAAAAATCAAAATTTAAAAAAAAAATGAAAATTGCTATTCTAGTTGGTAAATGAATAAATAATTGCTAAAACAAAACTACAAGCCAAATGCCCTAAAAGTGTGCAAAATACTGATTGTGCTACCATAATTTTTTGTTTTTAAGTTTGTGGACTTATATCTGCGTAAAGCGTCGCTTGAACAGATACGCATAACTGCTTTATATTCTCGGGGATCTTCATTATATAGCTCTTAAAAAATTGTATGTGTTGCCCCTTTCTTTTGCATCCAATTCCTGACCCAAATACTTCTTTTTTTCTTTCTTTATTGTATAGCACTTTCAGCTCGAAGTATCTCAGCGCAAAGTGTTTTAGTAACCGCTTTTAATGTAGTATGAGCTATGATCAGCCGTGAATTTTACGACAACATTGCACGGTACATGATATATGCGAGTACAGAGGTGCAGTAGACAGCTACTGCCATTTGTACTGGCACGCCAGTAGCTCGCACTCGTGTGACCGGGTGAGGCGAGTCGAGCTACTGTCATGCCAATACAAATGGCAGCAGCTGTCTACTGTCAACGCCAGTAGCTCGCACCGTGTAACCAGGCTTTTATAAGCAATATGAAAAAATGATTTGAGGAAATTGGACTTTCCAAGTGGTTGAAAGAATAAACAATTGAATTTAGATTGATATCCGCTCTAAAGTAAAGTAATAATGAAACGGATATAAATAATTACTAGAAATTACCATATGTAAGTAATTTGTGGTTAGATAAATATTGTTATTGTTTTATATAGTTTTTTATACCCAGTACATGTAAATATTCAAGGTATATTGAGTTTAGTCCCGACTTTGTAACGCTTGAAAATATTGATCGTAGGCATGAATGTTTGGCATATGTGTTCATAAAATGACCTGATTTGGTAATTTCCGCATGTCCGTCCGTCTGTCTGTCTGTCCGTGAACATGATAACCAAAAACGAAAAGAGATAACGAGCTGAAATTTTGTATGTGTGTTCTATAGCAAAAGAGTGAGATCAAGTTCCTTAATTGGCAAAATCAGGACATGTCTCCCCCTCCACCAGAGGGGAAAATACACATCTTTAAAACCGTAAGAGATAGAAAAAAAATTTAATAACAAAAAATCTTTTTCTTTTTACAATAAACAACTTTTGTTTGAAAATTTTTTTTATAAACTCAATAGTTTTCTCATAACTTGTGCTCAAACAGCAAATTACATATCTATTCATAGTACAACGAAGGCGGACATATGTAGATACATAACATCTCATATACTATTGGTATACCCAATAAAGATATTAACAATTTGAACATTCGTTATACAACTCAGTATACACTGGGTATTCAAACAACTAACTCAGTTAGTTGTTACATTACTTGTTTTAAATCATTATTGTTTATTTAATATGTAATTATTTTTAGATATTGTGAATAACAAAACAATAAGTGACATTATTTATTCTTTGAAATAGGAATCAAAGTTGGAAGAGAATTTCTATTTCCAAACCATAGATAATTTATAAAGATAATAATTAATTAACCATAAACAATTATTCTAAATAATAAATAAATATTTTTATGGTTTAATGTTCAAGTACGAAGTATGGTTAATATAATGAATGATATCAGATACCAAAAAATATAATTTTAAAATGTTTGTGCATTTATCTGTTTGTTCCTCATCACATTAAGGATGTACGAACACTAGATATAGTCCATTTATAAAATTCTTCAAAATCTTATATAGTACATTCATAAAACTCTGCAATAAAGTTTATTATTTTCTGTCATAAGTTAAATGGATAAAATTCATTAATGACGATCCTAAAAAAAATATATTTAAGGGACGAACTATAACGAGACACTTTAGACGAGGGATGAATCCACTTCAGGAGAAGATGCATGTTGATGAAGGGACCAATAGAATATGGGCCATTACTTCCTCACCGTTCTCTCCTCAACAGAAACCAGCCCACTCAAATTTTTACTCCGTTCCTAGATTTTAATATTTATGGTTCTAGCATGAACTTGATGAATGTAGGCAAATGAAAATAAAGGGGCAGGGCTTAATATTTCAAGTTACTAAGTTGTTCATCAGAGTGCGGCCACGAAACTTGTCGGCCGAAGGGTATGTTCGGGGGGGGGGTGGATTGTTGGTAGTACCAAACAATTATAAACTCTAGTTTATAATTTACCCACCAGAGAGCACATCCTAGTGCTAGAGTACCCAATATTAATTAATTTATATACGTTAATTTTATAAACATTTATAAACGTTTATAAACATTTATAAATATTAATAGGAAACATATTCATACTACCAGTGGCGTAGCTAGGGTGGAGCAGGGGGGGCGCAAAAAAACAAAATTTACTAACTACCTATTTAAAAAAAAATACAACTCGAATTTATTGTGCAATACGGGGATGAGAACGTTTTTCCAAATCTCCGTATTGCTCTGCAAACTCCGTTTACGATTGCAATGTCATACGCAAGCTGTAAGCGATCATTCAGTAAATTAAAATTAATACTCACATATTTGAGGGCTACAATGGGGCAACGAAGATTAACCGACCTAGCGTTGCTCAGCGTCGAAAGAGACGAAACTGAAAAAACGGATTATGAACAGATCATTAATATGTTTGCGTCGCAGAAGGCCAGGAAGATGCAAATGTAAATTTAAATAAAATATTAATTGTGTAATATTTACGTCTGTTTTATTTTATTTGACGACCGGTTTGGAATAGCAGCGTTACAGAGCCTGGTTTCTATGTAGAATTCCCAGGTTCGAATCCTGGTAAGGACGTTTGTTTGTGTGATGAATATTGGTACTGACCTGAGTCTTGGATGTTTTCTATATATATATATATATATAAGTATATGATTATCTATTTAATGTTGTATATCGTTCTCCTAGTACGCAAGCCTTCTTGAGCTACCTTACCTTGGGAATAGATCAATATTTGTAAGATATCCTAGGAAAAAAATAATTAAAAAAATGTGTAGATATCTGTTTTTAAAATAATTTACAAAGGGAAAGGGGCGCAGTTTGGATGCGTGCCCTGGGCGCCGTTTTATGTCGCTACGCCCCTGCATACTACACAATCATCTATAATCATCTCAAATCTAACTTAATTGTTAATACAAAAATGACTACGTATGTACTTGTGCAAACTACACACATGCGCAGTAATAAAAAATAAATAAAAAATCTTGCACACAATTATTAACATACCGTCCTGTATTACAATCACAATCATAATAATAATCGCTTGTAGATCGTTTAGCAATTAAATTAACATTAACATTTAAATGGATAATAATATTAATGCCGGACCTGATATCAAGTAATCCTTCACCATCGGTAATAATTGTATTATTTTTACACAAATAATATGGCACACATTCACAATCACCAATTCGTTCACCAGTATTAGCACCTCCTGTTTCTGTTGATGGATTTAAATTAGTGTTGCCGCCACTTCCTCCGCCAGGATTCAAATTCGTGTTTCCACCAGGATTTAAATTTGTGTTGCCACCACTTGGTGATTGAGTTGATGCATCTGGTGAACCAAGATTAAATACATCATCAATTAATTCATCTAGCGAATCATCTGGCCCGGCTCTTGGTTTAGCGTCTTTTACCAAGTCGGCCAATGAACCTTGTCCATAGATCCGAAATGGTAATGTGATACCAATAATTAGTATTAATAATTTCATTTTCTGTAAAAATTAAAAAAATCAATATATTAATAATCCTAAAAACAATTCGTTAAGGATGGTCCAGCACACCACTACTTTTTGACAGATTTTGCTCATGTTTTTTTCACAGGCTAAAAATAACGTTTTCTAATAAATCTCCGATAAATATGAAAATTCGGCAAATATTTTACATGAACTCCAGGATTCAGCAATACTTTGTTTATGAAACAAAAGCGTTTCGAAAAAAATAAATCTTTCGCCTTGTTTTTAAACTCAGAGAAACGAGTTTAAAAACAAGCCGAGCGGTCTACGGCGTTATGTCTGCGCAGTATGCATACTTGGAAACTGGAAGGTTATGGGTTCGAATCCCACCATCGGCAGTTTGTCAATTATTACAAAAAAAAAGGGGGCGGTTAATTGACTAAACTGTCGGCGTATGGACAAGAACGAAGTAAACGGCTATGCTTGAGAAGGTTTTCTGCAGTTTCCTAGTTTCCTTCACGAACTCCAGATGAATATCGGCATAGTTTCTACTGCAGCCGCATATCCTATTAATTCCTAGTCTATACACAAAAATTCCTTCCACTCCACTCACATCCTTAGGCATCACAATGGACCTTATGGTCGAAGTGTAGCCCGTTCAGGGCAGCCTCTACAATCTATCTATCTTTCTATCTAAGACCATACTATCGATATTGTCGACACATTGAATGCATTTTCTATTCAAGTAAAAAGTATTGAATAAATTTAAAGTAATCACCTTATAAAAAATTATTTTTCAGCAATTTGTGTATTTAGGAACATTCTATAAATATTCACGATTTAACATCATGATTTTTTTTAAAAATATTTATTAAAATAACGGTATAAGTATAAGTGTTTCTTTAAAAAATTTTTTTTAGCAACAAATTAGTAAATTTATTTACATTTATTTTATGTATTAGGTAATACAGAAAAAACGCCAATAAATTGATCTTCCAAATAACTTTGTCTATCAATTATAATCAAGAAAATGAAGGTGTTTTTTTTGTAAGGTTCAAGAAACAGTTTCGACAGTCGGGATGAAACATACGCCATTTAAATTATATTTCAAATTTTGCCCCTATTCCTAGAACATTTGTTTGTATTTTTATAAATACGTATTTCGACTACAATGTAGTCATCATCAGTATGAATTAGCTAATCGTAACTATCTCTGGGATATGGATTCAGAGATATGTTGCTTGTTGCTAATTTGGTGCCTGTGTCACATAATTCATATCCCAGAGATAGTTACGATTAGCTAATTCATACTGATGATGACATTGTAGTCGAAATACGTAATTATAAAAATACAAACAAATGTTCTAGGAATATGGGCAAAATTTGAAATATAATTTCAAAAAAACCTAGAGTTCTCTTTGATTATTTTAATAATCTTTACACGCCATTTAATTGTTAAGATGTCAAAATCGGGACTAAACTTACCATAACCTTATTTATTATTTAACCTATAATATACACAGCCCTTTGTGTAAGTGACTGATAATTTTAAGTACAAAAAAAATTTGTTGTCTATAAGATGCTGTGTTTGATTTTAATCGATAATTACTCTTTGAAATGATCGTCAACAGGCTTTAAATTTTTGAGGCAGGATAACAACATAATTGAGCTATTCAATTCACTAAAAAAAAATTATTAGGTCTCATGTATGAAGGTCCTTAATGGTCCAGAGATTCTTAACGGTCTTGAGAGCTAGGTATCCGAAAATATCAAATTTTTCCATTAAATATATTCTATACAAATAAAATCGGTCAAATTTAAAAATAAAATATATGAAGAAATAAAATATTTAAAAAAAAATTATAATATGTTATAATCTATCATTTATAAAAAAGGGGATCAGAGACGCCATATCGGAATGGACCTAGCATCCAACCTAAATCCGCCACTGTGCGGAGACGTACGTTATATTGATAAACCTTATTTTGACAAAATGGAAACCCGACTTCAAAAATCAAATATTCTATAACAAAAAATTCACTAAAAAGTAAAAAAATAATTGGATATTCTTGTGCCAATTTTAGTGCACCTAAGCAAAAATTTTTAAATATATATGTACAATTATTGTTATTTTTGGAGTCGGTGTCAGCATAGCGAAATTCACATAACTTTTGGACACCGCCTCCAAAAATAACAATAATTGTACATATATATTTAAAAACTTTTGCTTAGGTGAACTAAAATTGGCATAAGAATATGCAATTATTTTTTATGAGGATTTTCCTCGATTTCCCGGGGATCCCCTCATCAGAATACGATTTGGTGACAATGGGACCAATGGGAAACCAAACCCTTTAAAACAAAAAAACAAAATTCAAAATCGGTTCATAAATGACGGAGTTCTGAGGGGACACACTTTGAGAACCATCCTCCTTTTTGAAGTCGGGTTAAAAATGGAGTTAATTGTAAATTCAAATTTCGGGACTAAAATGACAACTTTACTCCCTCCAAATAGGTACTAAAGTAGCCTTTACTTTTTCTCCCATAGGAGAAAAAGTAAATTTATTACGTATCCTAGCAACAAAATCAAAATGACATTTATATTTAACATGAAAAAATATGAAATAAAAAAAAATTTGTTAAATAGAAATGTCATTTTGGTTTTGTTGCTAGGATACGTATTAAATTGACTTTTTCTCCCATGGGAAAAAAATCTACTTTTTCTATTGTAAAGTATTATTTTAGTACCTATTTGGATGGAGTAAAGTTGTCATTTTAATCCCAAAACTGCAAAAAATAGTATATTTACCGTGGGACTAAAGTGCCTTTAATCCCTTGAGTGGTTGTTTAAACTCCACTCACGGAATTAAAAGAGTCACTTTAGTCCCATGGTTTAAATATACTGAGATAATGTTTTTCAGATTTTTGCGTTCGATTTGTGCTCAATCCATTTGATTTTCATAAAAATGTTTTGGAAGTACATATATTTATAAAGAATTTTGTTCATATATTTGTTTGAACATATATTTATAAAGAATTTTATTCACTTTCGGCCTCATAAATATTATACAAAACCCAACAAAATATTACTAATACGATTTATCCTTTTGGTTTGTTAACATAATATCGGAGATAAACATTTCAATAACAGACACAAGTAAATAAAATTAGAAAATTAAATTAATTTACATACCTTAAGGTCAAGTTGGAACACACTGATAGAGGAACAAAAAAAAAACTAATTTTAATTGTTATTAATATTACGGTTAATAATATTTACAAAACAATTCACAGCCAAAAGAACGCGCAACTATCGGACTGGAGTGATAGTTTAGAGCGATGATCACAGATCACCAACTATATTCACAATAAATAAATAAATGTTTTTATTATTATCAGATCATACATTATATTTATAACTTCTGTGGATAAAATACTAACATAATGAATATTTATTTAAGAGTAACTTCCAATAAATTTTTGCTAACACTAGTTTAGTTGGTTAAGTATGTACACGCCCCTGCAATAAAATTCAACCAAGCTGAATCAAAAAAGTTTTCATAGGTGATGTTCTTGAATCTTGTGTGACTGTAGACGCAGGTCGTAGAGTTGTAGATGACTATTGTAGAACTGTGTTCATTTGTATTGAACCCTCGAATGTTGCTACAGTATGAGTGGATCAGTCTATTTTCAAAATAAAGGGAATGAAACATATGAATTGTCCCCCCACTTTAAGTCCATTTGTAATTTTATTTAAAGGCGTGAAAAAAAATCCGTGACAACCAACAAATGTATCGTGGTGTTCTATACAGTGTATACAATATATTATATAGTATATAATTATATATATAATATATAAGTATATACAAATTGCAAATGAAAAATAAGAAAAGTCATTGTATTAAGTATTTACATGATAAAAAAACTATTTGTCGTTTTAAACTAGCATTACCCGTCGCGGCTTCGCCCGCAAAAATTTTATAACGCCCTTATAACCAAGTAACATAATATTTTCTCCCGTCAAGGACTGATAAATTATACACCTATACGTCTGCATATGAACAATAGACTGTATTAATATATGATCTACTGTTACATATCAATCACTTTATGCAGGCTGCTGTCTGTTGAATGCTTATATAAATAACAGTCAAAATGTCTACATCCCCACTCCTGGCAGACAATGTATAACACACAGCACCTAAGCAACGAACATCTGTTACTATGCACTGATAAATTATACACCTATACATCAATAAATTATACAACTATAATTTTTTATAATATATAAGGACCAATTTATACAAAAATTTGACAAATTATATACTAAAATCTTTCTCGAGAACCACTCTATCCATTGGTGAAAACAGCATGAAAATCGGTGCAGTAGTTTTTGAGTAAATGGCGAACAGGCAGACAGACGCGGCTGGGGGACTTTATTTTATACTATGTATGGATAAGGATAATAAATATTTAGTCTTTTATTATTGCATGACCATGATATATTCAATATTGCTGTCATTGTCTGATATTTGTTTACAGAGAAATATTTTACATTCGTTTTTGCTCATAAGATTCTGAGATGAAATCTCTATAAAGTTTATGCTACAAGTAAAAGACATTTTTTAAATACGATTAAAATAAGTTGCCCTTCTACTTATTTAAATATTTTCACCTTACGCGCATATTTTGTTAATAGAATCCATAAATTTGGTATAAGGAAAGTATTGATAGACGACTAGCTTGGATCCGAGTATTGAGAATTCGGAAAAAAATAACGGCTTGTATAAGAGTCTGTTCAAAAAAATATATATTAAGTTCAAATTTAAAAATTTCTTATATTGAAAGTTTCATTTTATATTTTAAAATAAAAAAAAAAAGCTAAATTTTTATAAATCTATTTTCGACATGTAGGTTTGCACAGAAAGTTCGACCCTATTTCATTTAGGTCATATTTTTACGGTTAGATACAATTTTTGAAGACACGCCTATTGCCAGAGATGCCAATAAAAATTGTTTTAACATATACTAATATTAAAGAAAACTATTTATTATCTACAACAAAAATTACAAGGTTGAATAACATTAGATAACAAAGACAACGATATGGTGTGTCAAAAATACTAGAGTAAGATGGCCATCGAGAATTATTCTTTTGGGAACAATTATATTTGGATATACCATATAATTATTTAAAACTTCTTACACACAATATCAAAAGTAATGTAATCTATTGATTTGTGTATTGTAGTTGGTGCAATTTTTTTGCAGCTGACTGTATGTAACTACTCTGTGTATGTAAGTACCTTGAATGTGTTTAAATTAAACATATAATGGCGTCATTAGTTTATCTTTATATATATATATATATATATATATATATATATATATATATATATATATATATATATATATATATCTGATATACACACAAAATAATATTAAAAATAATATTATACAGTAATTATACCTACTTGAATATTACAATATGTTTGATAATTGTGAATTCTATTAAAAGGTAATTCCCTTTCAGAATTTTTGGGTTTAACCACATATAAAAATAAATGATAAATTTTGGAGATTTGTAGCGAAAGAACAAACATCATTATTGTATGGTAGTACTATGGACCACAAAAGTTGATGTAATTTTTTTAAATTTTATTGTTGATTTGTGCCTTATTGTTTCGCAGTTTGAAAAAATCCTTCGGATAAAAATTGTTCATTAGAAATATAGTAATGACTCGAAAATTTTTTTCGAAAACCAAATCAATAAGGCACAAATCGATTATAAATTAAAAAAAATGACATCACTTTTGGCGTTAAGTGTACTATCATCAGTTAAGTGGCACTCTTTTTTAAAATTTTGTGTCAGCCGATTTGTGCTGAATCGATTCTGTTTTCGAAAAGAATGGTTAGATCAGAAAAGCTTTATTAGTTTTTTACGTAGGTGGATATACAGGATGTTTCATTCAGCTAGAGGTGCTGAAACCCGTGTCTATTGATAGATTCGTAAATAACAAGTCTAAAAATCTTATATCATTCTTCCATGATAAATTTCCCTGACTCAAAAAAAATCGCGAATGTGAAATCTTAAAATCAAATTATCAGCCATGCTGTGCATTTTTAACCCGACTTCAAAAAAGGAGGATGGTTCTCAATTCGTCTGTATTTTTTTTTTTTTTTTTTTTTTTTTTTATGTGTGTCACCTCAGAACTCCAACATTTATGAACCGATTTTGAATTTTTTTTTTTTGTTTTAAAGGGTTTGGTTTCCCATTGGTCCCATTGGCACCAAATCGCATTCTGATGAGGGGATCCCCGGAAAATCGAGGAAAATCCTCATTTTATATGTGATAACCGATTTTTGCGAAATTTTTTTTTTTTTTTGAAAGGGTATACTCATTCATAATGGGAAAATAAGAAAATTTTTTTAAAAACCGACTTCAAAAAATTTTTTTACAAAAAAAAAAAACCGACCCCAAAAAAAAAATTTTTACAAAAAAAAACAAAATGCATGTAAATAAAATTGAAAATCTGTTATAAAAAAATGCTCTTAAAATTTAAAAAAAAAAAAAAATTGGGTAAAAAAAAAAATGTTTTACAAAAAAAAAACCGACCCCAAAAAAAAAAATTTTTACAAAAAAAAAACAAAATGCATGTAAATAAAATTGAAAATTTGTTAAAAAAAAATGCTCTTAAAATTAAAAAAAAAAAAAACGGTTAAAAAAAAAATGTGTTATAAAAAAATTCACTAAAAATTAGTCGTTTAAGTAGGTCTACCCATATTTAGATAAATTAAACTAGTTATAGAACTTTAGAGTCACTAAAAAGCGAGAAATAAACCATATTTTGACAAAATGGAAACCCGACTTCAAAAATAAAATATTCTATAACAAAAAATGCACTAAAAAGTAAAAAAATAATTGCATATTCTTGTGCCAATTTTAGTTCACCTAAGCAAAAATTTTTAAATATATATGTACAATTATTGTTATTTTTGGAGGCGGTGTCCAAAAATTATGTGAATTTCTCTATGCTGACACCGCCTCCAAAAATAACAATAGTTGTACATATATATTTAAAAATTTTTGCTTAGGTGAACTAAAATTGGCACAAGAATATGCAATTATTTTTTTACTTTTTAGTGCATTTTTTGTTATAGAATATTTTATTTTTGAAGTCGGGTTTCCATTTTGTCAAAATATGGTTTATTATAACAACTTTTTCATATGCACCTTCGAACAAATAGTACAAGTCGATCGCGACACATTTTTAAGATATAAAGAAGATGTTAGTACACAAAAGTTGGCCCCTCCTGTTATTTAGCAAATTATATATATCAGGCTTGATTAGGTCCATAAATTTATAATTAATAAATCTTGCAGGTATTTAGGTAGTAACTAAATATTAATTAACTACTTGAACAATAAAATCCTGAGGAGATATTTCCTCATTTAGTTATTTCAAGTGTTTTTTTTTTTTTTTAATTATAAACAAGACTATTTCTTAACACTTAAAAAACAAGCCCCTGTTAAGAAGATGTCTTCTTTCTTGTTTAAAAAATATCCTTCTCGGCTGGTAAATTGCACTTTCAAACCGAATCCATGAATGGACCCAGTCTTTAATTAGATATGTGCTAAATCATATAAAATTAGAAATATGTAAGGACATGCTCCTACGAATTAAAAAAGACAACAAGAAAACTTATTTATTTAACCCTTTCGCTACCCAACGTATTATCCCGTTGATGTAATAATGATAGTCAATTTTAATCGTAAAAATACCGACGAATTGAGATCCATCCTCCGTTTTGAAGTCGGGTTAAAAATAACAAATGCATGCGATGTAAATATAGTTAAACCCAATCAACTTTACTTCGATTCATTACCTGATTATTTTTTTATCAAACACTAATGTGTACAAAGATATTTACAATTTTAGTAAAATTGAAGTAAAATTAATATTCTATAACTTTGCTTCTGATACATTTTTTAATTTTTCCAGTATTAAAAGAGATATACCAAATTTTAAATTTTGCCCCAATTCCTAGAACAATTATTTGTATTTTATAAATACGTATTTCGACTACAAGATATTCGTCATCAGTATGAATTAGCTAATGATAACTATCTCTGCGATATGGAGTCAGAAATATGTTGCTCGTTGCTAATTTGGTGCATGTCTCACAATAATAGACGATATTTAGGTATTTAATCGTAAATGAACATTACTGTATTGTCTGTATTGACAAAATACTACAATTTACGAGAAAACTATTTATCGTTGGAATTTTCCCATCTGAATGTCACTAAAATTTCCCTTCAATTATATAACTGTATTGTGTGAATTGACAAAAATTTACAAGCTTCCATAGAATAACTCTTTAATTCTGAGTAATTCTTTATCTTTTGAGTTAGCAACGAGCAACTAATCTCTGACTTCATATCCCAGAGATAGTTACGATTAGGTAATTCATACTGATGATGACTACATTGTAGTGGAAATACGTATTTATAAAATACAAATAAATGTTCTAGGAATTGGGGCAAAATTTTAAATTTAATTTCAAAAAACTTAGAGTTCTCTTTGATTATTTTTATAATCTTTATACCAAATTTTGTGTTTGCACCTTCCTCTTACGCCCTTCCTCCCCACTCTTTTCCTTGTCCGATTTTGCCCATTAACGAACTTAACCTTTCAAATATTAAAAGCACCTTACATAGAAAATTTCATTCTGATCGGATTAAAACTGGTCATTCTTATCGGATTAAAACTGATAATTGACAATATTTGAACAGAAATTATGGCAATACTATAAATTTTATTAAAAAATTTTTAAACAAAAGTTGTTTCTTTTTAGACAAGAAATTATTTTTGTCTTTACACTTTTCTATCGTTTTTGATGTATATATTTTCGATATGACTGACGAATTCTCGATTCGTCAGTCCTCAAAATGTCGATTTTTAGTCTTAAACAACTTGGACATTACAGCTGTAAAGTTGAAACTGAGTATGTACCATCAGATGATGGGGTCTCACGCTACGGAGGTCTAAAAATCGCCTCTAATTGTTCCTGTTTTTCAAAATAAATTAAAAATATTTGCATTTTAAAGATCTATTTAACAAGGAAACATTTCAAATATTTCCCATCCCTAAATTCTACACTCTCCTATATTACTAATTCATCTCTATTACTCCCACTTAATTTGTATACTATATGTTAATATATATACTATACCTGATGTTTTTCCTATATAAAATACTACAAAAAACGATTTATATAATAAAATTATAAAATCAACATACAGATTCATAAATTATTTATTAAACTAACCAAAAAAAAAAAAAAATGGATACATTTCAAAAATACTCAACGAAAGCTCGAAATATATTTAATAAGTGTATGTGGACGAATTTAAACCAACCAAAGCCATTTGTTGATCAATCCAACTTCTAAACCACAAAACATTAACATAAGCAGCTGGTAAATTTGATATACCACATCCAATACCCCAGGCAACAATACCAACTTGCTGAAAATATCCGGGTTGATCCAACATTTCGCATATCAACGGACTACCCCCATCACCTTTGCACATGTCACTCGCAGTACCACCAGCACAAATAAAACTCTCATGTAATTGAAAACGTGAACCTAATCGTGTACGACGTAAAGCTCTCAAACAATCAATACGCTCTACTAATGGCAAAGAAAGTTTCTTTAACAGAACCGTATAACGACCTTCTGTACCAAAACGATTTTTACCCCAGCCAGCTCCATAGCATTCATTAATATTTAGTCGAACATCAATATTGGGTATACAAACAGTGTCAATGTGTTCGTCCAGAATAAATGGTTTCGTTAAAAATAATAACGCAACGTCATTATGTAATGCTGGTGCATAGAAGTTGTCATGCATTACGATACGATTCACGAAACGATCTTGATGTGGATACAATTCACTCGTACTTTGTGTATCCCATTCGCCAGCTCGCACTCGTAATTTATTGATGGTTCTATTCGAGACACAATGAGCGGCAGTTAATACCACTTGAGGATGAATTAAGGAACCTCCACATTGATAAATAAATATTGTTTTATTATTCTGTTTAACAAGTTGGTGTTCTTGTAGCAAAGCTACTATCCAGGGAAATTCACCAAATTGTGTTTCATTTTTTCCTACATCAACACGAAATCCAACACCAGTCGGATTATTTTTACCGCATCTAACACCACGTGCATTTGGATTGATTTCAGCTGGTTTCGTAAGTAAATTTTCTGTTTCACAGCATACGTGTAAGATGTTTTCGCATTGTTCGCCAACTCTACAAATATAGAAATTGAATTTTTCTCTAGACATGGATTTAAATAAATAAAAAATTCGATGCGCAGGAGCTGCTTCAACTTAGCGAATTTCAAAATTTGCAAGTCCAATTTTATTAATCGTCGAGGGGAATGTGGGGGGGGGGGGGGTAATAAAGAAAGAAGAAAACTCAAAATATAAAATATCTCTCTTAATATTAGAACAATCGAAAAATGCGTAAAGAATAAAATTGTAGAAAATCAAATTTGCTACAATTCATCACCTTATCATTTTTGCTCGAACTCTAATGTGTACAGAGATATTAAGGAATTTAATTTTCAATATTAAACCGTCAATATTTCTGTAAATATTAGTGTAACAGAAAAAATCATAAGAAACACAATTACAGTAAAACTAAGTACCTACAACTTTACTTTTTATAAGTTTTTCGATTTTTCAAATATTAAGGGAGATATGTCAAATTTTGTGTTTCCCCCTCACAGTTTCACGGTGAAACTGTCACCAAATTAGTAACAAGTAACATTTCCTGCGACAATATAAGATTAATTTTAATAAGAGTAAAATTAACAGGATAAATGTGAATGAAGGAAATTTTAACAAGAGCAATTTCAATATAATTTAAAATTTATTATATTTTAAATCTAATATATTTTAATCTAGTTAATTTTCTATTTATTTTTATTTTTGTCTATTGATCTCGACTTTATATCTATTTCTAATTGTCAAAGAGTAAAGTACGACTACCTAATTTATACTGATGATGACTACATTGTAGTCGAAATACGTATTTATAATACAAAACACTGATCTAAGTAAAGGGGGCGAATTTGAAATTTTATAATAAATTGTTCAATACTGACCTAATATCAATTGCTGGTTCATTTGGATTTACATTGGTTCGACATCTATCATATTCAACACAGGTACATTTCTGTTTAGGTGAAATATTTAATCCAGTGATCACATTTTCTGAATTAAATTGTCCTGAAGTACAAGATGCAAAAAAAATTCCAATAATAATCACCAACAATGGATTCATTGTAATTTCTCAGAAAAAAACAATTCATTAAAGTTTGTCTTTCAATAGATTACAGATATTTAAGATTTTTAAAATTATGAAGGATATATGGAGATTTTAAGACTTAGAACTTTACTCTGCAAAAATAAAATTAATACTAGATTATGAATTGTCTATGCAAACAAAATCACAACAACAAATAATCCAGGCGTATTCTAAACTTTGTTAATATTAATATCCCATTATCTATGTTAAAACTGATGAAATGTATAGTATGTTGACAAAACCTATAGTCAATTTTCCCGTGAATTTTATTAAAATATCCTATGATTAATTTTACTCTATTATCTCAAAAATAATATGTTGATAATGACCTTAAATTGTAACCTTTTCATTACTTTTTCAGAATTCTTAAAAAAATTTTCGTTAAATACTCACACTCCCTCTATATACAAGTATACTAAAATAAAACAATTTAAAATTGGATTTACACATAGTGATTGACACATACGTATAACTTGTGACTTAAATATGAACCAATTTCGATGATGTAGACAAGAATTTCAAAAATTTTATAATTTATTTATTCATTCGGTTTTCGAAAAAATGCTTCAGATAAAATTTGTTCATTATTAATATACTCATAAATATTTTTAGAAAAATTTTCACAAAAATCGAATGGATAAGACAACAGTTTTGAAACCATAACACTATTTTTTTTATAATGTATAGTATAATTGACTGCAAAAGTTGATGTTAGTTTTAGCGAATTTCCTCCAAGGGAAATGGCAGCTATTGTTTTTGTACTAATGTTGGAATTTCGTAAAAACTTCTTCAAATATCTTCTATTTCTTCGATCCTACCTACTAGATAAAAATCACTATCACTAAAATTTGTATATATATATATATATAAGTTTATCTGTCTGTGGACTCTTTAGCGGTCACAGTTTTCTTCCGATTGGAATGAAATTTGGTATTTGAGGCGCTTTTGGTTTACAAAAGGTCAAGTTCGTTAATGGGTAAAATCGGACAAAGAGAACGGGAGGTTTAACAGGGGGTTTAACCGTTACATAATCGGGGCTAAAATTAATATATGCTCTTCCGTATATTTATTGAATATGTACCGAGTAGAATTATTGTGTTTTGTATGTGTATATAGAGGTCTTATACAAAAACAAATTTATAACGGTATTTGTGCAATATCCATTACAAAAATGTACTATCAGTTGCATAAAACAAAAAATTTAAGTATATAAATATGAGAATTATCTAATGAAGAATATGTTATTATTATTATTTTTTTTCTAGCAATAGATGAATTTACCCTATTGCAAAATTCGGATATTACGGTTATCAATTATAAAAATTGATAATTGCACGTTGTCTTCATATTTAAAAGTAAATTAAAACCTTAATTTTTTACCATTATCTTAAATGTAAATTAACATAAGAATATCGTTTTGTAAATCAATCAAAATTCTATTTAATTTTTCTAAGAGTAACAGTTTTTCCAATTATCCTAACAGGATCAACATATTTTGATTGTTATGAATTAATCTAAAACAATTCAAAAAAAAATGGTAAAATGCTATAAACTTTAAATAAACTATTATAGGGAAAATGTTTTAATGATTTTTGGATTTCATATTTAATGGGTTAGAAAAATTTTCTAACCCATTGGGTAAGAAAAGTGTCTGAATCAAGCTGAGCCGAATCACTCGTTTTCCAGACCTATTTTCATCTCTAAATTAACATTTTAAATATTATTTTCGGACTGTCACTCTACGTGCGACCACTGACGTAATTACAAAAGCATGGGGTGTTCTCTACTTACGTCTTCATAATGGCTGCACTTTTATAAGAGTAAGTAGAGAGCACCCCATGATTATGTTCACATTAAAGTTAATTTTGTTGTCAATCTCTTTATTGTATTCAATTTTAAATTATTTGGCATTTTTTAGTTCACATTCCAATAAAAGCATGTTTTCTTAGTTTTTTAAAACTCTAAATTTTATTTATGTCATTAGCAATTAATCCTAGGTAACAGATTATAATTCTAAATTGTTGTTATTTGAATTTAATTTACAAATATTTAAACTACACATTATTATTTAGCAACTAAATACATGCGGTACATCAGCCCCCACGCGACCACTGATGTCTAAAACTTAAACGCGACTACTGTAGGGTTAAAGTTCTATTCTATTTGAAATAGTTTACCATTAAAAAATAAAACCTATTTTGACAAAATGGAAACCCGACTTCAAAAATCAAATATTCTATAACAAAAAATGCACTAAAAAGTAAAAAAATAATTGCATATTCTTGTGCCAATTTTAGTTCACCTAAGCAAAAATTTTTAAATATATATGTACAATTATTGTTATTTTTGGAGGCGGTGTCAGCATAGAGAAATTCATACAACTTTTGGACACCGCGTCCAAAAATAACAATAATTGTTACATATATATTTCAAAATTTTTGCTTAGGTGAACTAAAACCCTTTAAAACAAACAAAAAAATTCAAAATCGGTTCACATTTGACAGAGTTCTGAGGTGACACACATTTAAAAAAAAAAAAAAACAATACAGACGAATTGAGAACCATCCTCCTTTTAGAAGTCGGGTTAACAAAATATAAATTAATTTAAACTACTAAATGCAAAAACTCGACACTGAAGATTATTAATATGCCGCAAAAAATTTTATCATGGAGGAAGTTTGTGGAAAACATTTACTATGTCGCGGAAACCATAAATGTCCTAATTAGATAAAAATGATAAATTTTATAAGAATATAAAATTAAAAATTACAATATTTATTAATTATAATTTTCTTAAAATAATGAGGCTCAACAAGTAGCTTCAAAAAACCGAGATATGATTGGAAGTGGTGTAAAGAATTGGTGTTTGAATCGTTTGCATTTATCACAAAAACCCGAAATTATAATGCATTAAACTCCCAAATAAAAGTTGTCATTCAAAACTTTATTGTAACTCTAACTGCTTCCGAAAAACAACCCAAATAGTTAAGTTCCAGAGAAGGTTTCGGTCAGCCAATTAAATCAAAATCGCAATTACTTTTATAATTTCTTTAATTTTAATCTATTGGTCATAAAAAAATATTTTTAATAAAAATAGTAGAAACTCTTTAGAAAAAATGATTTTTAACACCTTATTTACCGAAATGGCAGCTGATGTCGATGTAGGACAAGGTCAAAAATTTAAAACTTACTTCTAGGACTCCAAAAGACAAAACATGTCCAAAAATTGTTCGCCGTTTGTTGAAGATTTCGTCTCATATGACTCATTAACATGTAAATATGCTCGGAATTATAGAAAATGCATATCCTTTCAGCTCGCGTCGAAAGGAATCCAACGAGCCTAAAAAGACCAGCGCCGAACAAATGCAAGAGCTACAGCAGCGTCGAAAATTAATGAAAAAACTGCGCAAAGCGATTAGGTCTTCTTTCATTCTTTTTTTTAAACAGGTGATGGAACTTACCAATATAAGAAAATAGCTTTATGTGGTTGTGAGTCTGAAAATGCTTTGTTTTCCAAAGATGATAACCCAAACCTAGAAATCATACCTAAACTCAATACGACTCTGCTCTTGGACTGGAGTATTTATCGACCGGTCGATTATTTTAATCATTGAAATGGTTACCATAGTGATCACTTGAATATCAAAAATTTATCTAAACGTCATTTTTCAAAATAATAGTTTTCGGAATTTTACTGGATATAAATTTTATGCGAAGAAAACGAAAGTAAAATTCATAATACTAATGTCTGCGAAAAACAATAATCAATTTCATCCGCATCCTGGCAGTAAGAACAATGCAGCACGATATTTTAATGAAACAAATGCCGATAATCTTGAACAAAGAGTCCGGCACAATGTTACCGATCAAGAAGAATTAAATCCATTAAAGTTTCAAAATTATAAAATACAAAAGCCACAGCCACCACGTGGAATAACACAATCAACTCCAAATAATTTTGTACAAGACCAATAAATAAATGTAACAAATTAAACTTTGAATTTGAAATTCAGTAATCTATGTCTCATTTGTTTTTATAACCTCAATTTCCGATATATCAATAAAGAAGACAGATATCTTTGCGATAACGGCCAAAAAGCTGTTGTATAACATTGAAGTGAACCATATTTGCCACATGTCCATATTGGAGCGGCATATATGCCGATGCCCATATTTAAAAAAGTAATATCTGAGACTGGAAATAAATTAATGGCCAGTTTACAAACGCATCGACCTTTTACAAAAAAATACCATGATTATTTTCACGATCTTGCTTATATAACGGGTGTTTTATCGAATTTCTTGAAAGGAAACAGAGCTATTGGTCCCGTACCGAAATCAAAATTTCGCAAAAATTTCTTCAAATGTCCATCGATCCTACCTAGTAGATGTCAAAAATCACCATCTGTATTATATATATATATATATATATATGACTGTAATCACTCTAGCGGTCACAGTTTTCATTTTATCGGAATGAAATTTGGTATTTGAGGCGCTTTGGATATTCAAAAGGTCAAGTTCGTTAATGGGTAAAATCGGGCAAGGGGAAAGGGGGGTTTAAAGGGAGGAGGAAACACAAAATTTGACATATCTCTTTTAATATTTGAAAAATCGAAAAATTTATAAGAAGTAAAGTTGTAGGTACTAAGTTTTTACTGTTTGTTTACTAAGTTTTAAAGTTTGTTTCTTATCATTTTTTCTGTTACACTAATATTTACAGAAATATTGACGGTTTAAGATTGAAAATTAAATTCCTTAATATCTGTACACATTAGAGTTTGAGCAAAAATAATAAGGCGATGAATTGTAGCAAATTTGATTTTCTACAACTTTATACCTTACGTATTTTTCGATTTTTCTTATATCAAATGACATTTCATTTTGATCAGACTAAAATTGTGACCGCTAGAGAGTGATTTATGTATTCTAAGGAAATTCGCTAAATTGAAGCAGCTCCTGTATAACGATTTATTTTTATAGATGTTTAGAGCTTTAAAATGAAATAAAACACACAAAAATTGTGGTCATGGCCAGGATATTGGCTTTACTGGGGAGGCAATTTTATGTCATTAATGTTTAAACATGATTTCGGGAGTATGGGCGCCCCAACAGGCTCGAATAAAGCGCAACCTGCAAGTCCAATTTTGGCTTCCATATCGCCCGTGGTCCCACTGGTTAATCGGCGTAGATTAGAGATTTCATATATCTCCACACATTAATCCCATTCAATTGGGGATCGAAAAAGTTAGTAATCATGGATCTATAGCCGCTGTCCATTAACTGTAACTTTCTGGTCGGCATCATTTTTGAAGAAATATGAACCAAATATTCCACCTACCCATAAACGACACCAAACAGTGACTTTGCGTACATTTTTTCCACTCCAAATTCGATAATTTTGCAATAGTGGCAGGCGTTGTTCTGGCTATTCATATTTAAATGGAAGGCCAAACTGAGCACAAATTAGCTATCTGCTGACAAATCTCGACTTTACCCTCGATTTAACCTTCAAAATTGATTTCAAGGTCAAAGGCAAGGTCATGGTTATTTGATCCCCTAGAAACCTTGTAACTGTTGCCTGAAACATTTATCACAATCTTACATAGTACTTGAGATATTGGGCTTGAGGAAATTAAAATAGATGGTATCCTACTCGTAAAATAACTGATTGAGAGTCTGTATACAAAATAAGTTGTATCTCCTCGGGCAGAATTTAAGTGATTCCCAAATGAAACATCATCAAAAAACACACACCCACTTGAATACGGAAACCAATATTCCATCACAGATTGCATACTCTTACGTATAGTTTTTACGTCAATTATTACCTATATTACTCTAAACCAGAGGTGGGCACAGACAGCTCGTCTGAGCCTTACGGGCTCTCCATAAGCTGGGTGAGAGTAAGTAAAGAAGGTATGTTTTGAAGCAAGACGGAACGATGTTTCAATATAGGTTGTCCTACCGATTATTGCCCAATAATTATATAGTATCGTCTATAGTATAGTCAATATTTTATTTTTTTTGAAAAACAAATTATGCGAAAAATAATTTCCACTACTACAAAAAGTACTTTTCACTTTTTCAATTCAAAGTAGACTAACTCGAAGAACTGAAATTCCCACTTTATGTAAAATTTAACTTAATTCATCAAATTCCCATGACACTATACTGAGCATACTCCATACGAAGAAAAAATAATTAAATCAGGTAAATAATTCTTTATTAGTTCTCGGATATGAATAGTAAAATATTTAGACAAATTATTTGGAATTTCCAAAACTATATTTCTATTTAAATTATCCTTTGCAAAAATTTCCCTCTTTTATTACAATGGTCCAGCGGTAAACTTAAAGGTTCAAAAGATTTATATATATTTTTTATATATTTTTATTTTATTCATACACAAATATGATATATACTAAAAAGGTACATTTTAAGACCCAAATTACCAGCCCAAAATTCCAGAGTATGTATTGAATGATTATATGTATTATTTACTTTGTATAATAGTGACCATAAAAAAGATTTGGTATTATTATATTTTTTTCAGAAAATGTTTTAATTAAAAAAAGAAAATATTAATAATTGGTAGGTTACCCTGTATTAACTCTATCTCTCTTCCCTACCTCTCACTCAGAGCTTGACCGAGTCAACTCCTGCCCACCTCTGCTCTAAACAAGTGAACTTTCTTCAGGGACAGAATTACTGTGATTCCCAAATTTATGAGATCGTACATATATTACACATAGCACAGGTAAATAAGAAAACAATTGATTACCTCAAAAACAAACAAAAATTTCTTATAGGCCGGGTGTGATATTGGACGGAAATTCCAGAGACAATAAAAAATTCAAGTTTGTAAGAAGTGTTTTTTTGGGCGGAAGAACCCACCAGTTTTTATATGATAAAATGAACTGCGGAAAATTGTTATATAATTTTGGGAAAATGATCTTTGAAGCCTTCTGACCAAATGTCTTTCTGGTCACAAAGTTCAATTCTGTCTTTTTTTACATTTACGGAAGTTAAATTGAGTCATTCCAAATTAGATTTATTGACAAAACAAAGTGAGATATCGCATTCAATATATTTGAGTATGTTGTTGAAACGTAAATTCAAACTGATTATAATCGATAATAAATATTTCTACTACCCTAAATGAAATAGAAATATTTCTTCTCTCTACTCTCTAGCGGCCACAATTTTATTCCGATTAAAGTAAAATATCATATCTGATATGCTTTGGTATATGAAACCAGTCCAAGTACCCGAGCGGTCTAAGGTTATGGGTTATCGGAAACTATAAGGTTATGGGTTCGAATCCCACCATCGGCAGTTTGTCAATAATTAAAAAAAAGGGGCGGTTAATTGACTAAACTGTCGGCGTATGGACAAGAACGAAGTAACCGGCTATGCTTGAGAAGGTTTTCTGCAGTTTCCTTCACGAACTCCAGATGAATATCGACATAGTTTCTATCATAGTCGGCTGCATCCGATTATCCTACCAATTCCTAGTCCATACACAAAAATTCCTTCCACTCCACTCACATCCTTGCACCACAATGGACCTTATATGGGCAGCCTCTACAATCTATCGATCTTGGTATTTGAAAGGCCAAGTTCGTTAATAAGTAAAATCGGTCAAGGGAAAAGAGGACTTAGAGGAAGACGAAAACACATATAGAATAATATCTCTTAATATTAGAAATAATTAGTTAAAAAAAGTTAACTAATGTAATCCAGTGATTAGAAATATACCTATTTGAAATTTGATTACATTACGTAGTCCATTATGGTTATGGTCAATAGGGAATATGCATGAAAAATTTTTTTCACATTTATTTTCAGAATATGAAAATACTGTTAATACTGTAATAATATTTAAAAACGAAATTAAAATCCGATAAATATCATGGAAGCTATAAGCTTTTAAAGATTATTATCTGTCTCTTTCTTGCAAAAATACTAAAAACGGAGTTTTACGTGTATTTTAAATGGTGAAAGTGTAATATGACGTCACAGAACATATCATGAAAATTTTTTTCACTTGAATTGAAGCATGTTTACTTGACAAATATCGAGGTAAAATAACTTTAAAAATAAGCGAGAGATGAATGATTGAAATTCCCGATTAGACAAAGAGAGTGATAGCCCTCTTGATATGTTATGTGACGTCACATTACACTTTCACCATTTAAAATAAACGTAAAACTCCGTTTTTAGTATTTTTGCAAGAAAGAGACAGATAATAATCTGTTAAAGCTTATAGCTTCCTTGATATTTGTCGGATTTTAATTTCGTTTTTAAATATTATTACAGTATTAACAGTATTTTCATATTCGGAAAATAAATGTGAAAAAAAATTTTCATGCATATTCCCTATTATTTTACCTGTACTACAAAAGTACAAAGTAACAGTTAATATTGGTATTTACGAGTATATTTTGAAGACGATGACGACATAATTCAGTTAAATTTTTTTATTATTAAGTTAGTTTTTTAATGACATAATAATATATTAAAGAAGATTCTTATTTAATAAAGAATGATTAATGCAAATATTTTAAATCTGACTAATAGATAAACGAAGGGAACACCCGAATGACGAACATGTGATCTATTTGCTGTTAGAAGCTAGCCCTTCTTTTAAAAAAAATACAGAGCAAAATTTGCAAGCTAATTTCAGCTTCTCAGCCTGTGCAATGCAACGCTCGTTTGCGTATTTTAATTTCAATACATTGAGTAAGAGCCTTGCACCAGTCCAAGTGGCCGAGCGGTCTAAGGCGTAATGTCTGCGCAGTATGCCTACTTGGAAACTGGGAGGTTATGGGTTCGATGGGAGGTTTGCCAATTATTAAGAAAAAAAATTTGTCCCCCAAACTTTGGTATCATTGGTATCCGTGATGGGGGCCAAATTCGGTAAGATTGGATTACTTCTTTAAAAATTGAACATGTATTTTTTTGTTTTTCAACACATACCGTTTTTCTGGATATATATATATATATATATATATATATATATATATATATATACGTGGTCTGAAAAGTTTCCGACCTAAAAAAGATACAAGACATTTTTTCAGAAAATTTTTTTTATTTTTCAATATAGTCTCCTTGTAACCCTACACACTTCTCCCAGCGATGCACCCATCTCCGTAACCCGTCCAAATAGTACTCGGCGTTTTTCTCTGCAAAATAATTGTTCACGAAGGTGATTCTCATTTGACGAAAATCTCTGTTCTCCGAGCACAATTTTTAGATGAGGGAACAAAAAGAAGTCGCTTGGGGCTAGATCTGGTGAGTAAGGCTCAAGCAGTTAAGGTCAAGCAGTTCAAACCGTAATTCGTGGATTTTCGCCATGGCAACCGCTGAGGAGACGGTACGTTGTCTTGGTGAACAGGATTTTCTGTAAATGTGGCCGTTTTTCCGCAAGTTCTGCCTTCAGCTTGTCAAGTAATGATAAAGTAACTAGACTTAAAATAACTCCATGACTATTCCAAGAAACAGTCGCCATCACTTTTCCAGCCGAAAAAACAGCTTTTGCTTTTTTTGGAGCCGGTTCCCCCTTTGCAGTCCACTGGTTGGACTGTATTTTTGTTTCGGGCGTATAATGGTGTATCCAAGTTTCATCTACAGTAATTAATCGGCGCCTAAACTGCGTCAACAGAGCGTTGGAAATATTTATTCGAACACGTTTTTGGTCTAACGTGAGCAAAAGCGGCACCCAACGCGCGGGTATCTTTCTCATGTCTAAATGTTGATTTAATATGTGACAAACACGTTCTTTTGACATGTTCATAACCTCTGCTATCTCTCTCACTTTAATTCGGCGGTCGTCTAGAACCATTTGGTGACAGAATCCAACTTATCTTTGATTTGCGTAGGCGTATTGCCTTTCAAAAACAAATATTTAATGACAGCTCGATACTCGATTTTGTCCATTTTCATAAAAACACTCACATCAACTCACTCATCAACGATTGTTACATAACAACTGCGCGTCCAAAATGGCTGAAACTTTGGTGAGTAACTGTCAACAGATGAACAACGAAATACACTAGCTTTTATTTACGAGTGCTGCTATCTTCATGTTGAGGTCGGAAACTTTACAGACCACCCTCGTATATACAGGTGAATCAAAAGTCATGGAGTTTATTGAATTATTGAAAGGGCGGATAGGGGATGAAATTATAAGATGAAAAGTCCTTTGACATTTTTGCACCTGATTCACCGTTAATCAGATATTAATTAAATAAAGTAACGAATTAGAGAAGCGCGTTAACGAAATAAGAAATGATGGAATGAACGCAGCGGCAGCAGAGATACGTGAGGGGAGCGAGCTCGCCCCACCACTACCGTAGAGCGAGTCAATCTTATGCGTTTCAGATCCGGTAGTTTTTGGTAGTTTTGAAAAATTTTGGAAAACAAATTTTTTTTCAAACAAAACGGTTTTTATTTTTAAAATTTGTAAATAATTATTATTTTAACTCCAATAATAGGGAACATGCATGAAAATTTTTTTTCAGAATATGAAAATACTGTTAATACTGTAATAATATTTAAAAACGAAATTAAAATCCGACAAATATCAAGGAAGCTATAAGCTTTTAAAGATTATCTGTCTCTTTCTTGCAAAAATACTAAAAACGAAGTTTTACGTGTATTTTAAATGGTTAAAGTGTAATATAACGTCACATAACATATCAAGAGGGCTATCACCCTCTTTGTCTAATCGGGAATTTCAATCATTCATATCTCGCTTATTTTTAAAGTTATTTAAAAAGTAATTTTACGTTGATATTTGTCAAGTAAACATGCTTCAATTCAAGTGAAAAAAAATTTTCATGCATATTCCCATTGTCTAGGTGCTAGGGACCATGTCCATATGTTCTACCTAGTAAATGTCGAAAATGAATATACAGGGTGTCCCAGAACAACCTGGAACCCTTCGGTGAAGTTGTTCCTTAGGTCAAGACGAACTCATTTTACCATATAACATAGGTCCGGAAATGATTTGTTTATCCGCTAGCCGCCATTTTGTGTTTTTTGCTTTATAATTTATATCTACACAACGCGTTGTTCGATTGAATTGAAAATTTGGACGATTGTTGCTTTAGCATAGACCAATAATAGAAAAAAATTTGAATTTTCAAAAATGTATCTTTACAAAATGGCGGCTTTTAGAAAAATTCAAACTTACGTAAGTCAAAAACAAGCAGATTTATGAATTTTTCTAAAAGCAAACAGAAAAATTCAAACTTACGTAAGTCAAAAACAAGCAGATTTATGCATTTTTTGAATTTTTCTAAAAGCCGCCGTTTTGTGAAAATACATGTTTGAAAATTCAAATTTTTTTTTATTATTGGTCAATGCTAAAGCAACAATCGTCCCAATTTTCAATTCAATCGGACAACGCGTTGTGTAGATATAAATTATAAAGCAAAAAACACAAAATGAGGGCTAGCGGTTAAACAAATCATTTCCGGACCTATGTTATATGGTAAAATGAGTTCGTCTTGACCTAAGGAACAACTTCACCGAAGGGTTCCAGGTTGTTCTGGGACAACCTGTATATAGAACCTATGGGCATCAAAAACGGTGCAATCGCAAGAAATCTTATCCCATCATTGTTATCTCTCACCATCAACATGAATTTAATTGCTGTTTTCAATTTGCAGCACTAACCATTTTCGAGAAAATTGTGACATACTAGATTGATACTTAACTGGATATTAATCTTAACCAGACTTGATTTTCTCGAAAACGATAAGAACTAAAAATTTAATCTTTTCAGCTTCCAATAGCTGTAAAAACCAGACTATATTTGCATCTATCTGACTGGTTTCAGCTCTAGATAGAAGTTTATAGACAATTTTGGAGTAGTCAACTTCTGCTTTGGTAATTTAAAAAAAAAAACAACAGTTAATATAAAAATACAAATAAAAATTTATTAAAATTTTAAATAAACAAAAAATAAATTAAACAATTTAAAACTATATAAGGTTATTCGATCACTACCTACTGACACTTTTATACTAAACTCAACGTATACAGGCCAAAATCAATAACAAACGCAATCACTAAACGGGTGATCAAATGTCAAAACCATTCAGCTTAATTTAATCATTTTGTAAACTAACAAAAAAATTTAACAAAATTTGTTTTTATTATTGACCTCTGTATGTATACTCCCGTTCAAAAAAAAAAAATTCTTACGTTTCATAAAACTCCTCACTTTTGTAACTCTCTGTATAGTATATGATTTTATTTATTTATAAACAAAGATAAGTAGTATATTTTTTAAGTGTGTAAAAAAGAAATGGAAGTATAAACTGAATTTATATAATTTATATTTGCGGTGTCAGTGACAAATTATGCATTTAAAAAATATATGTAATGTTAATACATGTTAAGTTTTATATCTTCCTCTTACGTATAAAAATAAAATAAAATGTTGTATCTATAAAAAACATTACTACAAGAATAATCAAAATTGTGAGAGACTGGTGACTTCTGGTTGTGACTTCAGTTCAGGTCTGTTCATTTTTTTAAACGAGAGTGTACGTTGTGTTTAGACACAACCTTGGAACTAAACTTAATCGTAATAATGGTAAAAACTATCGAAATTACAATCAGTCATACTTAAAATTACATCAGGTTTTAAATATATGAATGTTTGGCGCACCGATTTAAATTATTGTTCAGTTAATTTGGATTATTGGAATAACCTTAATGAACCAATTGTCTGATGAATTCTATTATGTATCCAATTATTAAACATTGACACATTCATAAACAAACTGGGTACCTTATTTTCTCCACAATTAAAATGTTTGGAAGCAACACCGACTTGATAATAGGTATCACCAATTGGACAAACTAATGGACTACCTTCATCTCCTTCACAAAAATTCCGATCTGAAAGATTATCTGTGCATAATTGACTGCGTGATCTCCTGATGTGATTATGTTTTAACGCTGATAAACATTGATTACGTTCCATTACACGTAAATCAATCTTTTTCAAAATGGTTGAATAATTCCCATTGGACGTATCTCTACCCCATCCGTTTAGGATACACTTTGACATATCTATTTCATTAAAATTTAATTTCTTTATACAGATCGTTTGTATATTCTCCGTAATTTCAAATTCTGATTCTAAAAATAACAATGCAATATCGCTTGCATGTCTGTTCGGTTTAAATCGTTCGTGTACAATAATTTTTGCAACTTTACGATCTTGATGTGGGAACAAGCTATCTAAGTTCTGGGTATCCCAATCTCCAGCACGTACTAAAAATGATTCATTGCTGATGACACATTCAGCTGATGTTAAGACAACTTTTGGGTGAATTAATGAACCACCACATTTGTAGACATTGAATTTTTGTGGATAACTTTCCGTGAAAAATTCTTTTTCGTATAATATTGAAACCATCCATGGGAATTCACCATTTTTAGCTTCGTTTGGATCCGTTTTAAATATCCAACCAAGTCCAAGTGGATTCGATTGACCACATTTATGTAGATTTGATCCATCATGTATTCGATCAGTTGTCATCGATGATGGATTTGCTGAATTCGATAGTGAACAGCAAAGCATATCACTGTAGACTTTGCAAACGTCTTTATTTTTTATCCTATAATCAAAATTTAATATTTATTAAACTTTTTGGATTTAACATGAAAAATAATGAAACTTTAAATAAATTTAAGATGGAAATTATTTAAATCAATTATTATCTCCTAATAGACAAGGTGAAAACCTCGCATTCGTAAAATAAATTTTCCCATTCGATTTTTTGCATATTCACGTTTGGGGCATGCCCAGCTAAATTAAGATTAAGAATTTGTCGTACAAAAATACGGTCCCAATTTTTGTAAATTAATTTTTTTCTTCCCAACCTAAATGACCGAATATTTTGACCTGATTAAAGTTTATTTAGGTAATTTGAATCATTTTAGGAAACCGTCAAGTTTACAAAAAAATGACAAGACCTTTTTTGTTTGAAATGACTCAAAAATTTGCATTTTATTTTTAGTTTTTTCAAGCATTAAATTGTTTATAACTCGAAAACAATCAAGCTTATGAAAAAATCATATGACCAAAACAAGCTAAATAATCAAAATATTCGTTCATTCGTATGGCAAAAAAAATTGGGAGTAAATTTTCTTACGGCAAAATCTTAATACTTTTCACATATAAATAAACTCAAATTTAACGTTAAAAAAAGTGAAAAAGGGGACTTCATCCTTGTTTGAGACAAAAATTGTTAGTATTTTACCGCTTACCGAACTGAAATTTAGGGGTAAGGTAAAAATCTTGAAAACGATATATTGTTTCGTTTCAAAAATAAATGTAAAAAAATGTATTAAAATTTAAATAAAAATATGAGACTATTTTTATTTAAATTTTCGATATATTCGGAGAAGTTTTACGTTTTGAACCTTGAGTGAGGATCAAAGACCAAAGCAGGGGGGGGGGAGATCTTTTGAAATTACTTGTAGTTAGTAATTATACTATTCAGGCTTAATTTGTAAAAAAGTAGTATACGAGGGATTCCCGTTCAAATTAACAATAATTGGAAAATAACTTCTGTGTTTTTTTGTTTTTAATTTATAAATTTTTTATAACATTGAAATTTACCACATATTTCTCATGAATTATAATCTGAAAAAAGTGTACAATTTTCTTTTAAAGACATGACAATTTTCCCCTGAAGTTGAATTTGATAATGTTGCAAAAGTTAAAAAATTCGCTACGCAGGAGCTGCGCCAAGTTACCGAATTTTCTTAAATTTTGGAAATAGATATCTCAATTAAACTTTTAACTAAAATTGTGACCACTAGAGTGGCTACAGAATTTCATTTTAATTATAAAATTGTGTCCGCTATACAAATACATGGCTTTTGGTATTTGAAAGACCAAGTTAGTTAAAGATGAGAATCCGATAAAGAATACGGGGTCCCCTCTCCTCCCCCGTGTGTAATAAGTAAACAAAAGTAATTTTTAACAAATATTGATACAGTATTTCAAAATCTTAAACTAATTCAGTTTTATGTTTCCCCCTCGCTTTAAACCCCCTCCCCCTTGTCCGAGTTTGCTCACTAATGCACTTGGCTTTTCAAATACAGAAAGTACGTCACATATAAAATTTCAACCCGATCAACCTAAATTTGCGGCCTCCATAGCGCATATAAATATATACAGTGCATAGATATATATATATAAATTCTAGTGATATCTACTAGGTAGGTTCGATGAACATTTGTAGAAATTTTACCAAAATTCCTTCATCGGTACAAAACCAATAACTACATTTTCTTCGAAAATTCACATAAAAGCAGTATAAAAGTTATGAGAAATTAAAATTTACCTTAAAAATGATGTTCCACATTGTTCACTTGGTAGACATTTACAATCACCAACAATATCACCCGTATTTGCACCATTTTCATTGTCGATCAATTGTAGGTAATTGATTGTTGGATTAATTGCAGGTATTTCAGTTATTGCAGGTATATCAAAAATATCTTCTAAATCCACTTTTTTTTCTGGAGATGTTATGTCACCGATTTTAGGTTCATTAAAAAAATTTTCTATCGATCCAGAATCCACATTCTCTTCTTCGGAAGATGATTGTTCATCGGAATATTGTCCAGATATTGTGTAAGAAATTAAAATTAACTCAACAATTAAAAAATGTAGTAAGCCCATTGTAATTTACACAAATACATTCATTCGCCAAAAAGAATAATTTAAAATACAGTTTTTTTTTTCTTACAAGAATTATTACCAGAATTTACTTAAAAGAATTATTATTTCTAAGAGTTAATATTGTTTTCAATTCTGTAATGCGACAATCGGGAACTTTTTTATTGCAGCTGATATAACTGAAATTATACGAATGAAGTTATTTCCCCTTTTTTATACCAATATATACAACATTGTTATTCTATCTATATTGTTTAGTTCGAATGTAATGACGTCATGAACTGTATTCACGATTGGTGCAGTAGGTAAATCCCACTACATATTTTTATTTCCACAATTACATGTACACATGACGTACTTACCTGGTAATTGTAATGTTTTAGTTATTAATTTAAGAGTAATTTTCTTTGAATAATTTATTTAAAACTTCCTTAAAATCATAAGGAAAATATCTTAAAATAATATGTCATAGGAAAATGAAACTACTGTTATATGGCAGGTGTGACCAACTTTAGTGTGTATAAGATCTACTCTTTCTCTTAAATGCACTGTTTAGCTGATAATTTGATTTTAAGATTTCACTTTCGATAGAAGAATGATAAAAGAATTTTAGATTTGTTTTTTTGCTTTATCAATAGCTCGCGGGAGTGCACCTCGTGCTGAAACACTCCGTATATCCACTTACGTAAAAACCAACATAAATATTTAACGGGTCGAAATTAATTCAAATTTCTCTAGCTAAGGAATCATAATTAGGGGTATATCCTAACATATATATATAATGTACATATATATATATATGTGCGGTACGGTGTATATATATACAGACCGTTTAGTTTACATCTTCGTATCATAGATCCCACTAGTATAAGAGAGTACATATGTACATATACATTAAGCAATGTGTATGAGAAAAAGGTCTTGTAGGTGTGTGTTGGTTGTCTGTCGTACAATATACTTTAGATGACGCTTGTGGAGTGGGGTTTGTGATGTATGTGCACTGATGCAATCGTTAGTATGTGAATGCTTTTAGAAAATAAGTGTTATTTTATTTTTGTTATCTCATTACAAAAATGGGTTATTAATACACAAAAAAAGAAAAATTCGTTACGCAGGAGCTGCTTCAACTTAGCGAATATCCTTAAAATACATAAGTCACTTTCTAGCGGTCGCAATTTTAGTCTGATCAAAATGTTGAATATGATTTGCAAAGCCAATTGTATTAATAAATAACATACGTCAAGGGAAAATGGGGGCCTAAAGAAGAAGAAAACACAAAATATAAAAAATCTCTCTTAATATTAGAAAAATCAAAAAATACGTAAGGAATAAAGTTGGAGAAAATCATGTTTGCTACAATTTATCACCTTATCATTTTTCCTCAAACTCTAATGTGTACAGAGATAGTGAGGAATTTAATTTTCAATCTTAAACCGTCAATATTTCTGTAAATATTAGGGTAACAGAAAAAATGATAAGAAACAAAATTACAGTAAAACTTAATACCTACAACTTGATTTCTTATAATTTTTTCGATTTTTCGAATAGTAAGGGAGATATGACAAATTTTGTGTTTCCCCCTCCCTCTAAACCCCCCTTTCCCCTTGTTCGATTTTACCAATTAACGAACTTGACCTTTTGAATAACAAAAGCGCCTCGAATACCAAATTTCATTCCGATAAAATGAAAACTGTGACCGCTAAAGTGATTACAGACATATATATATATATATATATATATATATATATATATATATGTATATATATATATATATATGTCCATAGATATATATATATAAATTTTACAGATGGTGATTTTTGACATCTACTAGGTAGGATCGATGGACATTTGAAGAAATTTTTGCGAAATTTTGACTTCGGTACGGGACCAATAGCTCTATTTCCTTTCAGGAAATTCGCTAAAAGTGCAAATTGTTAAATGGTACTATTCCGAACAATCCCCACAGGAATATGCCAATTCATTTATTGTGGCATTTAAAGGTAGACAATCACCAACCACTCGAACAGTTCTGAATATTATTCACTGTTTTGAAAAATATGCTTGTTTATCTGACTGTAAAAATTGCCACAAAAAAGATGAGGAAGCCCCACCAAAAAATGAAGAGAGAGTTTAGCAGTTTGTAGTGTACTATCTATTGACGATAAAAAATCGACAAGAGAAGTTGGACAAGAACTGTAGCGTTGCTTACGCTACAGGTGCAAACATTTGGAAACGGAACAGTTTCAAATGTTTTAAATATGAAAAACACCAAGAGATTTTGCCTGAGGACCCTTATCGTAAGATGGAGTTTTGTGAAACTGCGATGGAAAAGGCGAATCAAGAAGATAATTTTACCCCACTCCACAAGCGTCATCTAAAGTATATCGTACGACAGACAACCAACACACACCTACAAGACCTCTTTCTCATACACATTGCTTAATCTATATGTACATATGTACTCTCTCATACTCATGGGATCTATGATACGAAGATGTAAATTAAACATAATATATACTATATATATATATATATATATATATATATATATATATATATATATATATATATAGTATACACCGTGTGTTCCTTTTTAATTTCCCCAGGCCAATATCTCGAGAACTGAGTAAGATAGCGATGTTTCAGAAAAAGTTTTAAGGTTTGTAGGGGTCAAAATACTGTGACCTGTCCTTTAGCCAGTTTTCAACCCAGACCTCGGGTTGAAAATTTCTCGTGGTGCAGATGAATTCTACATCCAGTTTTTGAGCATTCATTAGCAATTTTTGACTCATAGTTGTATTTTCTTGAGCGTTAAAAAATCTATGTATGTAGATGAAGAAACTGACCAGAAAAATTTTAAACAAAATTTGATTTGTATATAAAAATTTATTTAAATATTTAATTAATCAACATTAAATATTTATTAGGCACAAAGATACTTATTAAAAAATAGGAAAATAAATATATATTTAAAATATACATATTTATATACTTAAAATTAAACAAACAAAAATAGGAACTCATTAAAAACAGTCGTTAAAAATTATTTATAAAAAAAATACTTTTCTCAGTCTTTCTTAAAATACTACGAATGATTAAATTATTATTTGCTTTAATAAATCAATCATTTTAAAAATTAAAAATTTTATTTCAAATTAAAAATTTATGGATTTCATTTTTTATATTTCATATTGTTTCATATGCACATACTGATCGTACCGAAATTATGTAAAATTTTTCAATAAACTAAATTAATTTGTGACCGGAAAAAAATTTAGTTTAATGAAAACCAAAAATTAACCGAAGAATGACAATGAAAAATGATTTTATCGTTGCAATATCGAAAATTTAACATTGTGACCATTCAGATATTTCAAACTGTAATGTCCAAAACAAAATCAAGACGGTACACATGACGAAACCAACAAAAATAGATTCGTTTCTAAACACAATCGGATAGTTTCACAAGTGTTCAATTTTTACAAACGTATTTGTTCATAATAAATCCAACTTAATCATAAAATTTATTTCAAGAGTCCGATACGGAATTTTGTTTATAACAATTATGAAATTACCAGCGGAAATTTTACAGAATTGAAAAAAATTGCACTAGAATAAATCTTTTTATTCGAATTACAGATTGTTTAGAAAAAATGCAGGAAATTTAACAAGACATAAATCTTATCAACATATAAATAAAAAGTTCCATATGAAAATGCATTTGAATATGTGTTGTTTACAAGATATATTTGAGGGGAATAAATCCGGGATTCAAATCGAACCAAAACGGAAATTCGGTTAAAATACTATTTAAGTTTATTTAAATACTATTTTGACCAATTCTCACATATTATGCATTATTTTCTTGAACGAATAGAATAGCAATTTACGCTGATAATTTTTGATGGTTTCGAAGTGTTGTGGACACGTTTCATCATCCCATATACCAACCATCGTTATTTTAGTATCGTGAATATAAAACGATCCGTTAAAAATAAATAGGTGTGCAATTCAGTATCCATTACCATAGAATACGGTTATGGAACTTTTTTTCTATGGTTATGAATATGAAAACCTCGAATTCGTAAAACAAAATTTTCTCATTTTCACGTTTTGGACATACAACGTTTTGGACAGACGAAAATCTGATTCCAATTTTTGGCAACCTGAATTGATCAAATATTTCGACCGGAATGGATTTTTTATAGATATTTTAGGTCATTAAGGTCATACAAAGTTATCATGTCATTTTTCTTAAACTTGACCGTTTCTGAGCTATAAACAATGTTAAAAACGCAAAAACGGTCGTATTCATGGCTGAAAAACCAATATTAAAAAATGAAATTTTTGAGTTAAACAAAGTTCTTAAATAATCTTTGATCATCTCCTCAACAAAATCCTAAAGAGTAATTACAGATTATTTCATTCTAAAGCTTTGAATTTTAATCGTTAAATAGACGCTAAATGAGATACGTTTTTCATAATATGTTTTAGCGTCTATTTGACGATTAAAAAACAAAGCTTTACTATGACATAATTTGTAATTACTTTTCAGAATTTTGGTAAGGAATGTTCAAAGATTATGCATTTTGTTATATTCAAAAATTTAATTTTTTTAATATTGTTTTTAAAGCCTTGGAAACAATTTGTGTTTTTTCAAACATTAAATTGTTTATAACTCGGAAACGTTTATATATTGTTTACGAAAAAATGGCATGAGTCCTTTTTTGTTTAAAATAACTCAAAATACTCCGTTCGAATGAAAATATTTCATCATTCGGGTTGGCAAACATAAAATTAGTTTTTAAAAATTGGGGCCAGATTTTCATAAGGTAAAATCTTGTTCCTCAGTCAGGAGAATGTCCCGAATGTGAATATGCAAAAAAAAAAACTTATGGGAAAATTTATTCTTACGAATACGACTTTTTCACCGAGTCTATACGGTTATGGAGCGAATTCTATGGTTATGAATACGGAATATGGAGCAGAACCAGTCGAATAACAACTGGTCCAAGATCAAATTGTCCAAGATTTAACATCAACTAGAATTTTCATGTTCAACCAGTAATTTTCCTATCACCAGCTTCGAAAAAATTATCAATAAGCATACAAAAATAATTGTCAAATATTATAACAAAAAATGCTTGAAATAACGGATTTCATAATACATGAAATTAAATATTCATAATTAACGATAATATACAAGATGCGTTATACAAAATTTAAACCCAAAACATGAAATCTACACATATAATTAAAATTAAGGTTGTGCGCGCATTTCAAGAGCGAATAAAAGAAACATAAAAGGTATATATATACATATATAAAACAAAGATAACTATCAGTTACATATAAAGAGATGATCGAGATAAGACATTTTTCGTTGTTTATATCAAAATTTGTTCAAAACTGCACGTCAGAATACTTAGTTTATATTTTGAACATAATCTACAACAGTGTAACTACTTAATTTCATGTTTTTTTAACTTATGTCATTAACAGTTATAGTTCAATTCCATGATAAATGTGGGATTTAACTGATTGTTCTCTATCTTCTACGTGTTAAATTTCAATGAAAACAAATTCAACAAAAGAAAATGGAAGTCAATCTCTCTCAAAAAATTAATTTATGTGTATTAAAAATATAATAATATATAATATAATAATATATATATATAATAATATAATATATAATATAATATAACATATTAAAAATTCATCTCGTTATATTTACTTTGATTTAATGCGCGTACAACCTTAAGAACTTTTGAAATATTTTCAATAAGAATTGTTTTCAAAAAAAACTTAACGTCATCTATTCAATATAAAAAATATAGAATATTTTAATAAAAACAAAAAATCAATTAAGAAAATTAGCGGAATCATTTTTCTGCAAGATTAATTTTTGGAAATTCCAAAAATTACAAAAGTAGCATTCTTTATTATTCGTTTGTCGAAAAAATGCTTCGGATAAAATTTGTTTAATATAAATATACTAACAACTTTTATTCGAAACATTTCTCAAACAGCAGAATGATTAAGGCACTAATCACTTTTGAAAAAAGAACACTAATTTTGTGGTCCATAGTACCATGATGAATTATGGCAAATATTCCGATTATTTTTTGTAATATATTAAGTTAAATAGTTTTTTCCTGTAACTATTGACCCCAGTGCGATCTACTTTGAAAATTTTAGGATCCAAGTGTAAATTATCAAAAAAACATGTCTTTTCTAAATTTTTTTTAAAATACCATCACAATAATTTTAACTTAAAAAATGAGAATATATATAACTTAAAAGCTTAAACAGCATGCAGATTTTCAAAGTTAAATATGAAGTAAAGAATGTATTTGAATTTTCATGAAAGTTTGAAACGGTCAGGTAAAATCCTCGATGATTTGGCATAGAATTCACCAATGTTTAAATCACACGACCTTATTGATAATATGATCAGCCAAATTACCAAGTTGTAAAATCCCTCGTTTTGAATGTAAGAAGTGATCAGCAAGATAGTGTTATTTAACGCTTGGCAATACTGGAGGTGCCGCAATATCGAAGAAATGGACTCGCAATCATTAAATCACACGTCTTTATTGATCATATGATCAGCCAAATTATCAAGTTGTAAAATCCCTCGTTTTGAATAAAAGAAGTGATCAGCAAGATAGTATTATTTAACGCTTGGCAATACTTTAGGTGCCGCAATATCGAAGAAATGGACTCGCAATCATCAAATCACACGACTTTATTGATCATATGATCAGCCAAATTATCAAGTTGTAAAATCCCTCGTTTTGAATATTAGATGTGATCAGCAAGATCGTGTTATTTAACGCTTGGCAATACTTGAGGTACAGCCATATCGAAGAAATGGACCCGCAATCATTAAATCGCACGACCTTATTGATCATTTGACCAGCCAAAATTATCAAGTTGTAAAATCCCTCGTTTTGAATATAAGAAGTGATCAGCAAGATCGTGTTATTTAACGCTTGACAATGCTTGAGGTTCCGCAATATCGAAGAAATGGACTCGCAATTCTTAAATCGCACGTCCTTATTGATCATATGATCAGCCAAATTACCAAGTTGTAAAATCCCTCGTTTTGAATAAAAGAAATGATCAGCAAGATCGTGTATTTAACGCTTGGAAATATTTGAGATGCTGCCATATCGAAGAAATGCGCTCGCAATCATTAAATCACACGACCTTATTGATCATATGATCAGCCAAATTATCAAGTTGTAAAACCCCTCGTTTTGAATAAAAGAAGTGATCAGCAAGATCGTGTTATTTAACGCTTGGCAATACTTGAGGTGCCGCCAAATCGAAGAAATGTACTCACAATCATTTGATTATGCAAAAACCGGTTATGCAAAATTTAAATCGGACATAGGACGTTTTCACACCTAGCCAAAAGTGGTCTGAATGAAAAGAGTTACGCCTCCAATCAACTACATATTTTGTAACTTCTTGTATATTTATATTGATAGCATGGCCCAATCGGCGAAAATTTTAAATATTAATATTTTAACCTGTATTGTAATTGAAACTTGGAATGTCTTGAATTTTATAAAATTTACTATTAAATAACCGAAACCGTTTAACTTTCAAAAACCCGTTATATTGTTACGAATCCCTGGTAATTTCATAACTATCGACTTAGTCAAGTTACCTGTCAAATTTCAGATTTTCGCTATTTGTAGTCACACTTTTATTTTATACTAAAAATTGACCAGTTACCATCTTGACCAATAACATCTTTTTTCTAATTTAACAGTCTGCATTGTATTTGATGCCACAATATAAAAAAATTTTGTTCACTAAAATGTGCGTTTTTTTTAAACTTAAAAATATTTTTCTCAAAAAAATATGTAATAACAAAAATACAAAATTTGCTAGTCTAAAATATAAATATGTAATAGAAAACACAATATGTGTTCGTGTAAAATATATATATGTAAAAAAAACATGCCTATAATTAAAAACATTTAACCAAATTAAGTAGAATAATTAAAATATTTTAAAAAATCGATAAATATATCGTTTTATACAGAGCTTTCTGAATTGGAGGAACTAGTTCGACTCCATGAACTACCACTCTTTGGACAATATTTGATTGTATGTGCATTATCACCAGATGCACTGCATATTGGACAGACATATTGCCGTAAAAATGGACAAATAACAATATTATTTATGCCACGGAATGTGTGTGTTAAATATATGTCTGGTGATCGTTCATTATTTTTACAAAATACGCAATATTTTGATGATGATTTTGTTGGTTTTGGACGTTTGCGTGATTTATTACGATTAAAAATACTTGATGCTAGATGTTCTGGTGTTTTTTCATTTGTTTTATAGTATACATTTAAAATCTCATCTTCGTCTTGTGGACAATATTCATAATCGATGCCATTCGTTTGAAATTCTCGCATTATATCACTCAACTGATTTGTGTTGTCGTGAAGCTTTGTTGAATTTGTAAGCAATGGTTTTTCGTTGAATAATGAACGACGTGCTACTGGTTTTTGAATTGCTAAAAAAAAACAACGCATACATTAGATTTGAAAACAAGTGAAAATAACAACTGAGTTAATTGCTTAAATGCCCATTACATACACTAAATTTATGGAAAAAAGTTTCAAAGTTGTTTATTTTTTAAAAAAGGACCATTTTTTGTCTGGAATTTTGTTCTTTATCTTATGGTTTTAAAATAGGTGGTTTTGTCCATTTACGTTATTGTGTTGACGGACGGACACATTTGCAGAAATGGACTAATTTTCAACCTTACAAAAACGGAACTAACCTTGTTCTGGTGTATTTTATATACCGATATATAAAAACCAAAATAATAATTAATTTATTGACTATCTAATAGATACCTGCGGCTTGTTTATGGAACCAGGCAAGGACGGATTAAGATTATTCGCCATCCTAGACAGTTGTAAAATTGTTCTCTTTTAAATTTCATTTTCAGTGGTTCAAGAATGTCTCACAGGATTGTACGCTTTCGAATACAAATTTTTATTTTTGACGCTTTGAAAATTTGCCGCTCCTGAATATTTTCCGCCTTAGGCAGCTATCTACCTTGCCTGCACGATAAATTCGCCACTGGAACCAGGCTTACCGAAGCCAAACAAACTTGAATCAGATCATATTTAAAACTATATGAATTAATTTTTAAATAATTAACCGACTGCGGCGAGGCAAAAATTTAAATATTTCGAAAACGGTTGATTTTATCGAAAAATTTGTTTATTTAGGAAAATAAATTTTTATAGCGTTAATATAGGAAAATTTATATTTTCTAAATAAAAAAATTTGTTGAAAATTCAAAATAGCCCGAACTGCTATTTTTCGCCAACAATAAAATTCTACCGCCAATAGTTAATATATATAGCAAAATTGGCGGTAAATAGCCTAATCTGGCAACATTGTATGGATGTATGAAAAAAATTTCAAACGTCTACATCCACCATTCCTTTCTTCATGCAATTCTTAATTTTTGTCTTTTTAATCAAAATTCTATCAATTAGTTCTTGGAATTATTTTTAATATAAACCGACTTTATGTACTTTTGTTTGAAGTACAAATAGCCGCGTTATAAAAGCTTAGAGCAGCCATCCTAATTTATTGTTTTTGTACTTGTACGTTAGTTTATAAAAATAATATTGTTACTGTGGGGAATAGTTGAGAAATTAATTTATTAGAAATAGGGACTTTCGGACAACTTTTGTTCAATTTTGTATGTCTCATGTATATAAAATTACTACTTTTCATCCTTATGGGGAAAATGACATGGGAAAAACTTTTTCCCTCATAACTCAATTTCTTATAGACAACGAAAAAAAACTCGACGCTATAACTTTCTTCTGAGTGGAAGCTATCATATATACATAACAATATGTAAAGTTACTCATGACCTCATAATCCAAAATGGCGGCTTTAGTCAGACTACATTGTGACTGATTTCCAATATGCCATAAAAAAAAGATATGGGTATTCGGACAGACAGGGTCGCCAAATTGGGCAATTTTCTACAATTTGAGCTATTTTTGAATATGCTTTGCGACCAAATTTCTATTGGGATATTTTTCACAATTTGGACTACTTAGAAACGACCTTTAAAATCACTTGTATGGATCATTTTCTTTTAATTTTTTTAAAAGAAAACACCTTTTTGTTAATATTAATAAAACTATTAAAAAAAATTAAATAAAAATTTTTTAAAAAAATTACATTTATACATTTTTTTTTTTGAATAAATTTTAATATTACTATAAAAAACTAAAATTATTTGAAAATTGTACATTGGGCTACTTTTAAAATTAATTTGCGATTTCTCCGCCAGTTCGCACGACTTCTGTCTCGACATATCTGGAAACCCTGCGGAGATACGCGGGTCTCTTGCGTGAAGCATTTAAAGCCATTATAATATATTTTTCATCGGACATACCCCATGTTGGTCGGGTTTGCGTGTTTATGGTCCCTCGGACTGAAAGGCGTTCTAAATATTTCACATATTGTGGCAAAAACTAAAGTACTCGTTTGGAATAGTTACCTCATTTAATTTCAATAGTTAAGCATTATTTTAACTATTTCAACAGAGTACTACAATCTTTCACTTCATCGGTCATATCCCGAGTTGGCTGGGTTTGCGTGTTTTTGGGCCCCCACACTAAAATACGTTCTATATATTTCACATATTTTGACAAAAACTAAAGTACTCGTTTGAAATAGTGACCTTATTTAATTTCAATAGTTTTTGTTACAATATCTGAACGTAAGTTTAATCTAAATTTTAACTAACGCTGGAGAGACCCGTCCGAATAGCACGGCCCTATTTTATAAACATTGAATAGGCAGAATTGTTAACAATACATTGATATACAAAACTCAGTATATACTGGGTATTCAAGCAATAAACTCAGTTAGTTGTTGCATTACTTGTTAAACTACAAATTAATCTTACAAAAATTGGAAAATGTACTCAGTTTAAAATGAAAATTTGAAAACTGGGACTGATTTCATTGAAGAATTTTTCCAATCTTTGGAAAATTAAGGGAAAAAAATGCAATAAAAAAAATCAAAAGACTTACCCCGTTAAACTATCTTAAATTTTAGGTAAAATTACAAATATGCTTTAGATTTCTTAGAAAATTGTACAAAATATACCGATTCAATAGTTTTTGTGAATTAGTTAAACTAAATGCGTCAATTAAATTTCCAGCGTCTTCTAAGAATTAAAAACAATGTTTGTACCTAGTGATTGGATGACAATAAACTAACCAAATACTTTAAAATTATTGTACCCATAATACTTTATTTTACTCTAATCGATAAAATTCAACAGGCAATTTTCATTTTGATCAAGTAATAAATGATTACAAACAATTCTCTACTTGTAAACTACAAATGAATCTTACAAAAAATTGGAAAATGTACACAGTTTATAATGAAAATTTGAATTCAGAAAACTGTGACTGATTTCATTGAAGACTTTTTCCAATCTTTGGAAAATTAAAGGAAAAAATACATGCAATAAAAAAAATCAATGAAACTTACCCCGTTGATTCTCAGAATCAGATGTATGCACACCAAACAATCGATTTAATTCCTCATCTAACTGTGGCGTCGACAAGTACATCAAATTCGAAATTGATACATTATCGGAATTATAATAGTTTGGAGACGTTAACTCTTGTCGATTCATTTTTTTGCCGTATTTCGAACACAAATTTCGTTTTGGAAATATTTAAAGATGATATCAAATTAATTTAATATTCACCAACACAAATTTAGTACAATTTTTCAAAATATTACCACCAAAGCTCACCCCCACTTTAATTGTTAAGTAAGCCAATAATATTCATATATAAGGCAATTAACAACCAATCATTACTAATACTTTATTGTAAGACAAAAATAAGAAATAATATATTGAGCTTTGTCTTTTTTTTGATTTCAATTTGTATGCCTGGACCGTGGGAACAGCTAAGGATGAAAAATTTCACACGTTTTAAGTGCGTATCTTATTTTGTTTCTTATTGCAAGTTGCAACTAATTCGGTTTTTTATTTTCAAAAACAAATTCTATTTATCAGGGATGTAATTGTAGTTTTTTTTTTATTTTAAGAATTTAATACTTTTCAGAATTCATTTTTTAGGATTTAAATATGAAATTACGTGGTTTATTAGCCAGAAATATGGTCCTATTGGAAGAAAGATTGAAACTTTAGACATATACCTTTTGAATATTTTTCAGAAAACTCATCCCCTCCCCCACACTTATTTTAGAAAATTTTTTGTGGAATTTGTAAATTTTGACCAAAAATGATGAAAAAAATTATTTTCAGGGTGGGAAAAGGACATCCATCCTTAAAACGCAAATGCCATTTTTATGTTATTATCGATTAGGTCTATTTAATGGTTAATGTCCTTAAAATATCTTTAAAATCTCATTTAATATACACAGTTTTCGACTAAAATAACTTATTTTCATTTGTCCAATTTTTAAATTTCAACACTTAACCTAGTACTTTAGTTTTTGCCACAAAATGTCAAAAATATAGAACGCCATTTAGTGCGGGGGCCCAAAAACAAGCAAACCCAAGCAACTATAATAAATTTCTGGGCATTTCGAAAAATAGTCAGACTTTTTAACAATTTTGGTAAACTCATAATGTCATTTTTCATATTATAACGGCCGTTTTTGAGTTTTTTTTAACATTAATGTTTATAACTCGAAAACTGTCACGTTTACGAAAAAAATGACAAGATACCTTTTTTGTTTAAAATGACCCATAATATCTAAAAGACCAGATTTTTGTAAGGAAAAATCTTAATACTGATTCAGGGATCAATTGATTGGGAAAATTTTTTCAAACGAATGCGAGGTTTTCATCTTGACTAAAAATGTTTTTCTAAAGATCCATATCAGAGATCAGTTAGTTATTAGATAATTCATTCTCATGAAAGCTACTTTCCAGTCGAAATGCATATTTGTATCGTACAAATAATTGGTAAGCCAGAGATCGTGGGTTCGATGTACACATATTACTTAAATGTCAAAGTAAGTAAACGCTGGTCATCGCTGGTCATCAATAGTATAACATAACCGTACAGGCCAAATATACTATCAATGGATGGATAGACAAAAGTTTACAAACACAATTAAATATATAATTAATTAATCTATAAATTTGTACAAGTTCTTTCCCAGATTGTCTCCTAGATTTGAGTTTAGAATAATATTTTTGAGTTTAACGAAATCGGCGATGGAACCTATTGGGCCTGTTTTGTAAGATTGATAAATTATTTGTTATTAATAATTTGATAATTTTATATGTAATTTTTAAATTCATAAAAATTACTATAAAAACATCCCTGGAAATCTGTATATTATATTTTATATATTATATTTATTATAATTATTCCAAAATAAAAACATAGGTACTTGTTTTTGCTTGCTACATAAAATATCACACTTTACTTACACAGGGTAACCGGTAAACAATAATTTTCTCTATGTTCTTCAATACTGTAATCTTATTAAGTGGTCCCAAGACATTCAATATTTTGGTTTAATAGTATTGACGGTTGTGATTATCAATACTCATCATAAGTAAAATTTTCATAGTGCTTCAAAGTGTGGTTTTTTGTGTGGGCTTAGCATCTCAGTATCCTCGCAGTGTGGAATATTGACAGTAATGTTCAAACAACTCCGACAATGGCGCCAATCATTATGCTTCAATTAAAATTTTTATCTTGGAAACGCACGTTGAACGACGAGCTATAATAGCTCTAAACAACTTGGAAACAAGTAAAAACCATGGCATCTAATCGAATTCGAATCAAAGCTTACAATTTTGTTTCTTCAAATTATTGACATTTCACCAGTTAGTAGGGGATGAAAACAGGGGGGGGGAGGGATGCTAAAGATAGGGTAATACTTTTTAACTTGTATATATGGGTACAAACAAAAAAAAACAAAAATACTAACACGGACTTTTTTTTTGTTTTTCGCCTATAACTCCTAGATGGTGCATCCTAACGAAAAAGTCATAGTTGAACCAATTAAAGAACATTAAATTCTGCGTTGAAGGAGTACAACAACTTAATAATACGGTCAAGTAATATAGTCGAAAACCACATTCAAAAACGACGATTTTTGTCCAACTTTGTTAAAAACTAAGATAAGTACTATATATAAGTCTGCAACTTGGAAATGAGTACTCTAAGAGAAATATTTAAGTGGTAACTTTTCAAATGATCACACACATAAATTTTTTGTTCCATACATCCATGTTATAACCTATCTTTTAAACAGTGCGAGATAGAAGAAATTTTTGCATAAAAAAAAATTTATATCATACAAATAAACAACTTTTGTTTGAAAGTTTTTTTCATACATAGTTTTGGTGTACGTACGAGGCGTAAATGTGGCGTTAATTTTGTATTTATTAACTAACAATAATCTACTGACAAACTTTGTAATTGCCGAAAAGAATAAACAAATTATTATTATCATTATTGTTAACCGAAGCTCTATGCTCCTAACCGTAGTTTAAAGAATCAATATACAATTTCTATTAATATTCGTTAATAATTGATAATACACCACATAAACCGCCTCAAAACAATCAACACTTGTTTCTGTGAGCATTCGACATTATTATTGAACGTCTAAGGACCACTTTAATAGTAAGTGCGATTTCTTCAGGATTTTACAAGACAAATTATTGTATATTTTTCAAATAGCAGATGTCACAGGCTATTTTAAAACAAGTGAAAATAACAAACAACTGAATTAATTGCTTAAGCCTTAAATATCCTGCATATACTGAGTTCATGTTACCTGCTTATTTTACTTTTTACATATGTACACATGACCACTAAAGTATCGTTTTATAATTTTATAACATTTTATAATTAATTTGTGCGTTATTCATTCGGTTTTCGAAAAAATGCTTCGGGAAAATGTTGTTCATTATAAATATACAAACAACATTATTCGAAATATTTTCCCAAAAACCGAATGAATAAGGTACAAATCAACTAAAAAATTTTGAAAAAAGTACGCAATTTTTGTAGTCTATAGACCTATTAATTACTGTTTGGCTCTGGTCAATTGTGGCATTTTATGAAAATCTAAACCAAACATTTTTTTCTATGATCAATATTATATAATCTAGTTATCATATTCTTATACACTATGTTTAGTTTACATCTTCGTATAATAGATCTCCCACGAGTATGAGAGAGTACATATGTATACATTAAGCAATGTGTATGAGAAGGAGGTCTTATAGATTTGATAAACAAGCATATTTTTCATAAATGTTCGCGTGGTCACCAACCACTCAAACCTATAAGACCTCCTTCTCATACACATTGCTTAATGTATACATATGTACTCTCTCATACTCGTTATGAATATTATTCACTATTTTGAAAAATATGCTTGTTTATCAAACCTATAAGACCTCCTTCTCATACACATTGCTTAATGTATACATATGTACTCTCTCATACTCTTGGGAGATCTATTATACGAAGATGTAAACTAAACAGACGGTATATTATATACAGAGTGAGTCATTTTAATTCATCTTGTTAAATATCTCCAGAACTACGCGAAATCGAGAAACATGTTTGAAACAAAAGTTGCACAGGAAACATAATGCAATATAAATATTTTTGTGCCATGCACCCGTGTATAACATATAACATATCTTGCATCATTATTTTAAATGGTGTAAGATATGGAAAAACTTTAAATACCAAAGATTTTTATCTCATAAAAACAAACAACTTTTGCTTGAAACTTTTATTTAAACATCCCATAGTTTTTATGTAAATATGGATCGTAAATATGGCATAAATTTTGCACCAAGTTTTCAAGATATTTAACTGGATGAACTCAAATGACTCACCTGTATATATAGGGTATAATAACTATACAGCTAATTTTTTACAATTATTTTTTTTCAGTTTTTCAATATGTATCCATTCTTCACCATTACTCCCCGAGAAATTATAAAAATATTTATTTAAATCGAGTTGCTATCTACAAATTTGCATACAAATCGGATTAATAAGTTTTGAAAAATCTATTTTATAATTGATTTGTTTTATATTTATTCGGCTTTCGAAAAAATGTTTCGGATACAAGTTGTTCACTACAAAGGTAGTTCCAGCACTGTCTTATATAATCTTTGCTTTTATTATAGAACAAATACATATACACACATACACAACACATAGGTATATTCACTACTCATATATACAAATTCATGTCATTTTGAAATAAAAAATAATTTTAAACTTTTGTATTTCGAAAACAAAACGGTAAAACGTGATTATTTTTAAATTTATTTAATAATCTTTACTCTCCTAGTTTTTTTTAAATTCTGTCGAGTATTTTTTTGAATGCAGCAGATAATAGTTGGGTGGGCATGAAGTTTTACATGCTTCTAATGAGAGAGAGTGAGGGAGAATGATTACTTTGCTATTAATTATTTCGCGTTCGGTCAAAAATTCTGAAACTTCGCGATTTATTAGACAACGTTAATTTTAGTCCGTGAAAAAAATTGAGCAAAATCTATCGAAAACTGGTTTCATGCTTGAACATCCTTAATATACTAAAAACTTTTATTTGAAACATATTTCTAATAGAAACCGAATGTATAATAAGTAACAAATCAACTAAAAAATTTTGAAAAATAATCGCTACTTTTTTAGCCGATAAACTTGTTTGGCTTGATTAAAATTAATCTCTGATTGATTACATCCGGCGCCAATGCCGGGTACGGTCCTTAGGGCCTCCACAAACGTGCAACATTGAACAGCAACATTGAAGACTAACTAGCATGTTGCTGTGTGTGTGGACTTGTTGCAGCAACCAAAAACATGACCTTGATCGGTTGCTGCAACATTAAAAATTATTTGATATTTAGTAGGAGGAGTTAAATGTTCATATACAAAATACCTATATTGGTTACAATTTACATTATATATAATATATACAGTGTGTCTACTTAAGTTGGCTCCATATGGAAAAGGTTTACGAAAAAAAGTTATCCTTTATAAAAATTTCTGCTTTCGAAAATATTAACATGCCGCTATTTATTTTTGACATCGAATGTACAGGGTGTGCAGAAATTGAAAAAGTTCGATAGGAATTTTTTTTCCACTTCAATTTTAAATTAAATTTTGCAAGTCCTACTTATAAAACACGTTATCTGTTATTCTAATTAACCAGTCATCGTACTTCAAATGTTTATTTGCTGATTTGAAACATTTTGAATGATATGTAACAAAATAATGAACACAGAACATTTATTTTTCATACATTACATTACAAATACAATTATTATTGTTGACGTAAGTAACAACAGTTATCTTCAGTTCGTTTTTGCCCCAACGTATCCACCTTCGCGTTCCATACATGTAATTGTCCTTTTACAAAATTCTTTAAATCCACTCCTACATATCTCGGGAGTGATTTCTTGAACCGTTTCCCGTATAATCTGTTCTATATGGTCTACATTTTGAACAAAAATAAACAAAATTTAATTTAAAATTGAAGTGGTCAACACATTCCTATCGAACTTTTTCAATTTTTAGCACCCTATACATTTGATGTCAAAAGTGAATAGCTGAATATTAATATTTTCGAATGCAGAGATTTTTATAAAGAATAACTTTTTTTCGTAAACATTATAATAAAAAAGTTTTCCATATGGAGCCAACTTAAGTAGACACACTGTATATATTATATTGTATAAAATTATTTGTGTAGTTATTACTAAAGATATAAATAAACTATACAAATTAAATGAGATAGATAGAGACATGATGAGAAATGATAGAATTTATATGACTAGAGTCATAAAATAGTAAAAATTAAATTTTATGATCCCAAACTTTGGTTGCAGCGTCTGTGGTGAAAATATTTTATAGGCGGAGTTCAATGTTGCAGCAACCAAGATCTGTATCTATTCTGCACTTTACATGTAATCACAATTGGATATTTACAGGAAATATTTTAATTTGGATTTGAAATTCATTTATTATGTTCAGAATGGTTTAAGTTTATACTTTACAAACTATTGAAAAAGTGGTAGGGTTTGGTTGGTTTGGGAAAAGTTATTAAGGGTTCACATGTAAATAATCGCAATGTTTACTCATTACTGGCTCCACACCACACATCGTAAAAGATGTTCGAACCAATATTAGTACAATACTTTAAGGATGTACGAGCACTGAAGCTTCAAAAAGATTACGGCTTGATTTTTTGTTTACATGTAGTTGAAATGCATATAAATCAATTATAAAAGTTTCAGGGGGGTAACGGGGGTCTTGAATTAATTATTTAATATTAAAGTTCGAGTTTTAATGCATTGCTCTTATGGAGAAACCCATATTTTTACACATATTTTGATAATTTTCACTTGGAATAAAATAAGACGAATAAAAAAAAATTACGTAATAGAAAATAGAAATATTAATAAAGAGATTGATCCAATAAAATCCCCGTATGACGGGCCTAAAACAGATATTTAAGTAAACAACTGAGATTTCGGGTAAATTTAATTTCTGTCGGCGGTAGCTCAATAGGGAATATGCATGAAAATTTTTTTTCACTTGAATTGAAGCATGTTTACTTGACAAATATCAAGGTAAAATTACTTTTTAAATAACTTTAAAAATAAGCGAGATATGAATGATTGAAATTCCCGATTAGACAAAGAGGATGATAGCCCTCTTGATATGTTATGTGACGTCATATTACACTTTCACCATTTAAAATACACGTAAAACTCCGTTTTTAGTATTTTTGCAAGAAAGAGACAGATAATAATCTTTAAAAGCTTATAGCTTCCTTGATATTTGTCGGATTTTAATTTCGTTTTTAAATATTATTACAGTATTAACAGTATTTTCATATTCTGAAAATAAATATGAAAAAAAATTTTCATGCATATTCCCTATTACCCGAAATCTCAGTTGTTTTTTTTAAATATCTTTTTTGATAGACCCGGTATGACGGGCCTAAATTAAATTTTAATTTACGACAAAAAATAATAAACATTATTGTGAATATTTATGAATGTACTGTATAAGATTTTGAAGAATTTTATAAATGGACTATACATCAGCGCTCGTACATCCTTAAACTAGTTTTGTTATAGATTTTATTACTCTTATAAAAAATATTAGTTGTATTCTGTATGTGTATTGTATTGTATTCTTTCCTTCGGAAATAACCATCCATGTGATTTTTAATATTTTAACATTTCTGTTTTCTGAATCATTACAAACAGTTTATTACTTACTTCCATGCATATGTGGATCCATTGTGGATCTTTCGTTGTGTTTTATCTTATTAGAAGAACAGTCAATCACACTGACCTCTATATATAAGGACTGCAGTTCCTTATGGCGTAAAAGAAATAAAAGCAGTCCTAATTAGAGATGCCACGAATATTCGGCTAACATCTGGTGGTATTCGGGCACTTTTTTATTTAATATTCGGTATACCTAATCATGAAAAAACGCACATGTTACTCAAAATATATCTATTTCAATGAAAAATTATTACTTTAGAACTTAGAATCTATCAGTGGTAAGTTTTTTGATGAAGAAAAACATTTTTTCTAACATTTGTTGGTAGCAAACGATTGCTCTTTTCCTCATTGATAATAACTGCTTGATTTACTATTTAACTATTATTCGAAACATTTTCCAAGATAGGATGAATGAGGTATAAATAAATTAAAATATGAGAATATAAAAATGAACGCTACTTTTGTGACCCATAGTACACACCAACATGAACGTGTTAAGGTAGTTGTCTTGCAGTAATCGTGTTAAAAAATTTCAGCTCAGAACCCACATCAATTATATTCTATACTTTTTTTACTTGAATGTCACTCCCGTTCAATAAAATTGAACCGACCTGAACCGAATCAGTCTCTCACGATTTTGATTATTCTTGTAGTAAATGTTTTTGACAGATACACTATTTTATTTAATTTTTATACGTTAAGGGAGATATAACATTTAACATGTATTTACATTACATATTCTTACTCAATCACTGACTTGTTTACATAAATAAAAAATATAAAACTTCCATTTCTTTTAAAAAATATACTACTTATCTTTGTTTATAAATAAATAATATACAGAGAGTTACAAAAGTGAGGAGTTTTATGAGGGTCTTGAATTAATTATTTAATGTTAATGTTTGAATTTTAATGCATTGCTTGAGAAACCCATATTTTTACACATATTTTGACATATTTTGATCATTTTCAATTGGAATAAACTAAGACGAACAAAACAAAAACTACGTAATAGAAAATAGAAATATTAATAAAGAGATTGATCCAATAAACTTTCGGTATGACGGGCCTAAAAAAAAGATATTTAAGAAAACAACTGAGATTTCGGGTAAATTTTATTTCTGTCGGCGGTAGCTTAATTACCCGAAATCTCAGTTTTTTTTCTTAAATACCTTATTTTTTTGGCCCAGTATGACGGGCCTAAATTAAATTTTAACTTACGACAGAAAATAAAAAACTATATTCTGGACTTTTATGAATGTACTATATTAGATTTTGTAAAGGTAGATAATAGTTATGTTAAATAATTATTATTTAAATAAATAATAAATATGTATGAAAGATATAATTGATCTTTATTGATTTGATTTATGAAATATTATTTTTTATTTATATGTAAATTACCATGGTTGTAAACATTCAAAGCAACCGTGATAATAGAGGGAAGTTATAGTTGTTATGCAACAAATAAAAATGATGAACAAAATTATAATGAAGAAGCGATACCGCTACAATTTTGAAGAATTTTATAAATGGACTACACACCAGCGCTCGTACATCCTTAAACAAAGTTAGATATTCATATTTTGGATAATTTTTCAAAAATTCACCGAATTTCGTTGAGAACACTTTTCACACGACAACTACCTTAATAAGGGAAGTTCAATTATTATATTTTTACTTACGAGGTATTGGATATAGAAACTGAATAGAGAGGTAGATTGTAAAGGCTGCCCTGGACGGGCTACACTTCGACCATAGGGTCCATTGTGATGTCTTAGGCGTGAGGATGTGAGTGGAGTGGAAGGAGTTTGTAAGTAGACTAGAAATTGGTAGGATATGCGGCTGCAGCCGACTATGACAGGAACTATGCCGGATATTCATCTGGAGTTCGTGAAGGAAACTGCAGAAAACCTTCTCAAGCATAGCCGGTTACTTCGTTCTTGTCCATACGCCGACAGTTAGTCAACCGCCCCTTTTTTTTTATAATTGACAAACTGCCGATGTCGGAATTCGAACCCTTAACCTCCCAGTTTCCAAGTACTGCATACTGCGCAGACATGACGCCTTAGACCGCTAGGTTACTTGGCTGATTAGAAACTGAATAAATAAAACACATAAATAATTTTTTTACATTTTTAATACAAAATTGTTTTTTTTTAATTTTATCAGTAAACAAATCCTCCCTTAGATCTATTGTCACACATTTACTTTACACAAAAAGTTGTAAAATAGGCACTCAACTAATAAAAGTGTAACCTCTCAAGTTATATTTTTAATTACATCATATTATATAGATAGGATACAGAAGAATAGCCATCATATCAATAGCTTATATACTTGTTTTACTTTTTTTTTTCATTTCTTTTTATTTTATTTTTTATTTATTTATTTATATTTTTTTTGAATAATTTAATAATGTATATTATAAATATATGACAAAATCTATATAATTAGACTAGAACTATATTGTTTTACTACTCTGTGGTCTATTTTTTTATTATTTATATTTTGTTTTTGTGCAGAGATACGAATCACTCAATTTCACCATTTTTTATATAAAATTACAATTTTTTTTTTTTAATTTTAATAATTCTAGAATTGTTTCTTACTTTAATTTTGACCAACATTAAATCAATTTTATCAACACTGCTGTGCTTTTTTTATAGATAGTATTTCAAAGGTATTTGTATACGCAAGTGAGAATTTATAAAGAGACTGCTTATACCCTAGGCGCGGATATGGCGTTAAAGTTTGGAAATTGTCAGAGATTGAAGGTTATCGAAGATTCAACATTGAACATATTATAAAAAAAAATCGTTACGCAGCAGCTGCGTCAACTTAGTGAATTTCCTTATAATACATAAATTACGATCTAGCGGTCACAATTTTAGTCTGATCAAAATGAAATGTAAATGAAATGTATTTGCAAGTTCAATTATTTAAATAAATGGCATAGATCAAGGGAAGCGGGACATAGAGAACACAAAACATAAATTATCTCTTCTAATATTAAAAAAAATCGATGTTCACGTGAATGTATTTGTTATTGTCGATGGACTGTGAAGCTTGAGTTTACTATAGGATCCTGCAATGCTTCGCTTGAAATATTTCTTTTCCTTTTTAACTTTTCTATCTCGCAAATAAAAAGCATTGTCGTTTCCCTGTCATCTTTTTTTCTTATTTTGATGAATACATGGATTTGAGCATAAAATAATAAACTAATAAATTTATTGTAAAATGACCGTAATAGTGCTTGAATTATAGACACAAATTGATGTCAAAATATCATTCATATAAATAAGGCACTCAAAGCCTATTTTAGAAATTCCAAGGACTGCATTGAACAGGTGATCAACGAGTGGTCAAATGCTAAACACAGTGATATATTCACTATTCATATATACAAATTAATGTAAATAAATAATTTTAAACTTTTATATTTCGAAAACAAAACGGTAAAACGCGATTTAAAAAAAAAATTAATTAATTAATTTTTATTTTTACTCTCCTAGTTTTTTATTAAATTCTGTCGAGTATTGTTTTTAATACAACAGATAATAGTTGGGCGGACATGAAGTTTTACATGCTTCTAATGAGAGAGAGTGAGAGAGAATGATTACTTTGCTATTCATTATCTCGCGTTCGAAACGGTCAAAAATTCTGAAACTTCGGGATTTATTAGCAAACGTTATTTTTAGCCTGTGAAAAAAATAAACAAAATCTGTCGAAAAGTAGTTTCATGCTGGAACATCCTTAAACCTTAGAACAGAGTATTTGAATTAAGACTTAAGTCAACGTGAAGATAGTTGAACCAATTTAAGTTGATTATTTTATCACGTATCAAATTTCGACCACTTAAAACAGTAAAATAGCATATTGCATAAGTTGATGAAAATTTAACTTACACTCCCGTTCATAAAAATTGAACCAGTAAGTTACATTACAGTAAAACTTAGAATGTTTCAAATGGTTCAATTTTTGATGAACGGGAGTGTACATTAGCTAATGACGCTCATTGACCTATGAAGAATAGACACATTGGCAAATTTGTCCAACGTGTATAGGTTTCTCCGAAAAGAACTATTCGATAGAAACTTGTTATGAATGCACTTATGTTAATTAGGGTGGATCCACACTATAATGTCGTTCTCGGTCCGATCGATTATATTTATATTATTAATTTTGGGTCGACCCGAACTTGACAGTTACGGATAGTATGAATACATTGTTTCTTACTTGATAATATTTTACCAGACCGAGGTCGAACCGAGAACGAACGAACCGTGATCGGCATTATAGTGTGGATCTACCATTAATGGTCACATTTCTATTCAACGTCACATTACGTGATAATTATCGCACTTACGAAGTAAGATCACATTCTTTCAACAACAAAAAATGCACATAAAATCTTTTGACACAAATGGAACTTTTTTTTTATTTAAAAACAAATTTTCACCAATAAATTGTCCTCGAAAAATTTGAAAAATGTTTTGATATAATTTTGATATATTTTATTGGAAGACAAATTTTACATAATAATTTTTTTTCTTTCTTTCAAATCTATATAAAGTTTAGTGCCAAAAGATTGATTGTTTTTTCAAATAATTTTATATAAATAAACGGAAATAAAGTGTTTGTGTATCTCGCATTTTTGGCTGACGATTACATTGTTACTCGAAAATGAGTTTAAAAATATAGAAAATATGTAAAATCAACAGCCATATTTTTATTGAATAGTCTGTTTTTTTTTTATAATATACGTTATTTTAAGAATACATAAATATCCTGGGTGTGTTCCGAAATATAACCCAGTATACTGGCCAGTGCTCATGACGTCATGAATCCGACGCCATATTGTACCAGGTGTGCCACCATATTGTACTGATAAGACAAGTGTGACGTAGTAGTATATCAAACGGGCGTGTGTGCATCAGAATAAGGAATTTTTGATTGCATTATTTGATATTTCCAATAATGACATCCCAACGAATTTTTGATGGACAAAACTATTTTTGGTATGACGTCAACGCACTGGCCAGTATATTTCAGAACGAATCAACAGTATGGCGTCGATTCATGACGTCATCAGCACTGGCCAGTATGTTGGGTTATATTTCGGAACACATTCCCTATATAGACGAAAATTTTATACACAGAATATTACAATGCAATGAAAATGGGGGGGGGGGGGGGGGTGTTGGTAATCAAGAAAAGTTACGTTTGAAAATATTTCAATATTCTGTGTATAAGAGATAGATATATTATTTATTTCTTTTTTGTTTTAATATGTATATTTTAATATGCTTTATAAGTTCATATATTTGGACAATACTGGGATATAATCTTACTAAAAACTATTTATTAAATTTTAGCATTTTTATTATATAAAAAAAGCACTATAATTTGGTGTGTGAAAGAGATGGATAATTATTCCAAAGGTAATCAATAAGATATAGTACAGTGAATAGAGAAGCCCGTTACTCTTGTCCGCATTGCACTAAACTACAGGAATTATTATTAATTAATTAGGTTCATTATCACGTACAGAATGTAAATGAACAAAATCCTTACAAATTTCGACCCTGGAAGTGACGTCATTTTGAGAAAAAAATGTATCGGCCTATATCTCCATTACCGTGCATTTTAGGCCAAAAATGGTAATAACCTTTCTTGTAGATAATTGAATTTCCTTTTTTTTTGTAAATTATTATTTTTTGTATCACTTACCGTTTACGACGTATACGACTATTACTATTTATTTGACTTTTTGACCGATATCTCTTCTAATTGTTTAGAAAGAAAATTATTTATTCTTAATTATGCCACTATCATTCATATTTCTTAACATATTTATTGAGTTTGCATCATTATACTATGCATTATGCATACCTCGTTTTTTATTAACCTTGCAACTTTAGAAATATTAATTTTATACAAAAAAGTTTTAAATAAAAGTTGTAGGTAATTTGTAGATTTAAAAGTTAAATATTAGCATTTTATTGTTTAAACAATTATTAGAAAAGATATCGGTCAAAAAGTCAATAAATAAATAGTAATAGTCGTATAAGTCGTAAACGGTAAGTGATACAAAAAAATAAAGTTAACAAAAAAAATAGGAAATCTAATTATCTACAAGAAAGTTTATTACCATTTTAGGTCTAAAGTACACGGTAATGGAGATATTGGCTTATATCTACAGTTTTTCTCAAAACGGCACTTTCGGGGTCGAAATTTGTAAGGATTTTGATCATTTACATTCAGTACGTGATACTGAACCTAATTTTTTTTAAAAATAACTCCTGTAATTTAGTGCATATTCTCTATTGATTGTACTAATAGTCCTCAATTATTATTCTAAATTTTTTCATAAACAGATCATCAAGTTTTTTTTTTTTTTAAATCTACTTTTGAATTTTTCAAGTATATTTAATTATTATTATCTGGTAAAGTTCAGACTTTATTCTCTATTCTACATTTCTATTAATAAAACTACAAACTTTAATATGCAGTCCATTATTTATAATAAATTCCAGCATTTGTTAGTTGTGTGTTTTTTTTTTTTTTGATACAACTGCCAAGATTTATTAAAAAGAAAAAAATTTTTTTTTATAAAGAGTTTATCAAAAAGTGTGGTGTAAGTTTTCAAATTGGTTTTTAACACATCGTTCGAACATATATTCCTCGTGTCGGAAAAATGACAACACTTATATTTAATTTTTTGTTTATAATGTAAGAAATACTAAGAAAATAGATTTTAAAGCTACATGATGGTGTTTGGTCATAATTCCAAAATGGATATATATATTTTTTTATCTTTTGATATGTCATTTTTGATGTTTTCGAGTGTGTGAATTTTGGTAAATTTGATAGAACACAATTAATTGTTTACTAAGGCATAAGTAAATGATTTGCTATTCCATTTATTTGGTTTTTGAATACAATTTGACATTAATTTTAAAGACAATTTTATCATTTTAGTATCATATAAGTACAATCGAATTTTATATAATTGAACCAATATGAAATGATTTGTAACAAGAAGCCCTATCTATTTGAAGTCTAAATCATAACCTATAAAACAATAAATATCGCCACTGTATTACAGAAATATTATTTTGAAAGAATGGAACACTGCTCACTATATTCCTGCAGCATTTATGTTATGCCTGACCTTTGAAATTTATTCTATTTCAATGCAACATTACTATCATATTTCAATGAAGTTAAAAAAAAGTTCAATCGTTTATGTTTTACTAACGGGAGTGATTATTGTTTACTTATTTTGACATTTAAGTAAAAAGTTTGTACACCGGTTTCTTTTTTGACATTGATTAATACTTGACATATACAATTCTACACATCTTTGTGGGGATCGAACCTGCGACGTCTGGCATTCACAGCCAAGTGCTCTACCATTTAAGCCACGGCATATATACGTGGAATGTCTTGATATCTTTTTGTCTTGTTATATACATCTTTATATATAAAGAGTGTCCAGAAAGTACCGCAGGGTTTTGATAGGGTAGATAGAGAATAAAATTCTAAGACGAACAGTCCTCTACCATTTTTTAACCTGACGTACAGATAATTAGTTATTAATTAAAATAAGTAACCAATCAAATGGTAGAGGACTGTTCGTCTCAGAATTTTATTCTCTATCAACCCGCGGTACTTTCTAGGCACCCGGTATATACATCTTTATACTTAATATTATACACGTGAGATTTAATATTGCGCGCGGAAATATTACAGTAATATTACTGTAATTTTATAATGATTTGCAGATCCAGATTAAGACAATTCGCCGCCTTTGGCAGCTGTAAAATTGCCGTCTTTCTTTTAAGTTACATTTTGGTGAGACGCTCGCCATCGGAATGGACCACGAGATATGTTTTAACGCCATCGTCCAAAACGCTAGAAGTTGGAATGAAATCTACTTCTTCCCTTGACGCCAATCGTTATTAATTAAAGCTGATTTACTGTAAATTCGCTATTTTCGTTCTAAATCCACGTAGAAACTGCAACTTGAGTACATGCAGTGTTAGATGAATTAATTTAGAAAAATAAGAAAATTTCACTGTTAAATTAGGTCGATACGGTATATTCAACGTCAAAAACAAGCGCTGACGCCAGAGCGTTGACGCAAAAACGACTTCGACCCTCGGACGTCAAATCGGATCATCGATACTCAACGTTGGCATCAAAAACCCTACAATGAAATTACAACTTTACTCATCTAGTTTTTTGAATGTATACGTAATGTGTATATTAGGGGTAAAGAAGATTCTTAGGAGTTATATCTAGTGTAAACTATAAAAATTTTCCGCCCTAGGCAGCCTTGCCTACTCGGCAATCATATCTTCTTCATTCTAAATTGGTTCAATATTTTTTCGATTGAAAGTATATTATGATTATGATATATTCAAATCTTAAAAATTATCACGTCATGAAGAAATGGACATTCTGAATTGAATTGTATTCACAATGTTTTCTATTATTTAAAGCTTTTTGTTTCTATATGTAATTTTAATAAAATTTATTTAAATAATTTAATGCATTTACAATTTTATTGAACTAAAAAATTTGTATCATAAATAAAAATCACTGGGACAAATTTAAATAAAATGCTTTTAAAATATTTATAAAAACAGGAATTATTTAAAACTATACAAAAAAAAAACGCTTTGGTTTACTTCAATAACTGTACTATAGGCCACAAAAGTAGCACGCATTTTTCAAAGTTTTTTTGTGTTTTCATACCTTATTTATTAGATTTTTGGGAAAATGTTTCGAATAAAAGTTATTAGCATATTTATAATGAACAACTTTTATCTTAATCATTTTTTCGAGAAACGAATGAATAAGGCACAAATCAATTATAAAATTTTGACAAATGAGTGCTACTTTTGTGGCCATGTAAACAATGAATTATTAAAATAAAATTATGATTTAAAAAATCTATTAAGGTTCATCGGACACATGTATAGATAAAAATCTGAATTTTTGATATGTTATCAATTGCTAACTCATACGTATAAAATAATTTTTTGAAAAAAAATCTGACGAAGGGTTTTCATATAATTAATCATTAAAAATTGGAATTTTAACATGTTGTGAATAGCAAATGTTGAATAAACCCATACATTTTCGATAATATTGCTCCACTTTCTATAGATTAAAAAGTAAAAAACTTCGACTTTTATAAATTAAATCTCGTACATTACGTTAAAATTTAAAAAAAATAGTCTGACGAAGAGTTTTGTAAATATCTTAATTAAAAAGATAAAAAATTCACGAAAATTTTCGTCCGCCATACTTGAATAGAGTCAAAAGACGATTAGTTATCGATTTTTAGTAATTAAATAATTACATAAATCCGATAACTAGTGATGTTAGATGCTATCTAAATTTAAATAATTAATTTACACATTAAAATTTTTAATAAAAAAGTGTTTTCGTTTATTATGATTTGCTGGGTACTGTCCGGTCAACCTTAATTACTTTTGTAAAATTTAAAATATTTAAAAAAAAAGGTAAATGAGTGTATTTTTAGGCAAGAAAATTAATAATAACTAACGTTTAGAGAAAAAAAATTAAAGCTTTTTGGTGTTAGACGAATGTGTGTGTACATCCATGTAAACTAAAAATTTTCTTTCTTGAATGATTACTTTTTTTTGGATTGAATGGGTCGTTACTTGACGACTATTTAAAATCGTAAAAAATATACAAATACGTTTTACTATAAAAGATCTATGACAAATCAACTATAGCAAAATCAAGCTAGAGAGTCCATCCATATAAACAGATGAAATCGTGTGATCATAGCACATGGTACAACATGATTGGTTCTTTTGATAACTTGGACCTTTAAATTTGAGTTAATACAAGTCTCTGTTCATTCGAAGCTTGTTTATTGTTGTTTATTTGTCCATTAAAATTTTTTTTCCGTCAAATATTTGATAAAATATAACAATTTATCGAATATATATTTTTTTTAAATATTTCTTTATAAAACATGTTTACACTATTATAAAATGTCTTTTAAAAATAGTGTAAACCTGGTCTTATAAAAATTAATAACTGTTTGTAAAAAAAAATATTGAAAATCTTCAGTTTACAAAGAAATCCAAAAACTAGGTAAAAATTTGTAAATTTTTATATGAAAAATAAGATAGGAACTACAAAAAAAAAATACTGTCATGTTAAGAGGAGTGAACTTAAAAAAAATAATAATACGATCTATGAAGTATTTAACTGGATTAATACACTAATTAATTATCTTGCCCTTTTTTTTCTTCAAAAATATGAAATACAAATTTTAACGAAAATTGATGATGATAATCTGTTTATAAAAATTTTAGAAAACTGTATTTGTAGGTGATATGTGCTTTCAGCCACTAAGCATAATTATTCTATAAAGCATAATTTTGTATTTTTTATTTACTTTTTTTTTTTTATTAAAAAGATGATAAAGACACGATAGAAATCAAACAGAAGCTTTATCAAATTATAAATTTGTAAAATAAATATTTTTAATTACTCTGACTACATAAAATTTGTTCAAGAGAAGCTTACAAGAATGTGTCTTTGTCCCCGGACAAAATATCCCCGGGATACAATATTCCCAGACAAAATATCTCAAAAACTTTGAAATCATAGAATAATATCAATAATAATAATAGTTTTTGCCACGATATCTGAAATATATAGAACGCCTTTTAGTGCGGGGCCCAAAAACACGCAAACCCGACCAACTCAAGGTTTTTTTTTTTCATTATCAAAAGATATTATGCCGGGGGATATTTTGTCTGGTGATATTTTGTCCCCGTGATATTTTATCGGGGATGTTTTGTCTGAGGATCAAGACGCCTGCTACGACAAAAAAGATGTCAGATTCTTTTTAACAGGAATGCTTTCATAAAACTGAACATCTTTCTTCAAGAACTTCCTCATTTGAGACCAACATTCTTTGATTAAAGTAAAATTTTTAAATTTTCACCCCACTCTAGAGCTACACTGATTTTTCTTGATTTTATAGAAAAGTTATTGCATCAAAGATACATTCTACGCTTCATCTTATGACTCTACTAACCAATTGAAGAGAACCATCCATGCTAAAGGACTTGAAAGTACTTTTATGCTCGATTTAAAAGTGCAAAAATGCGTAGCTTTATATTTAACGTGTTTTTATCATCTTAATATTTTCTAGATTTGTTTTTTCTCTTTTGCGTATAGAATATGTGTTGATATTTCTCAACACATTTAGTTGAGTTAATAATATCCTGTTATTTTTCAGACATGTTTAAGAATTAACATATTTACTAACTTACTATAAAAATAAATAGCAGAATATTAAATCTATAGTAAACTCAAGATAGAGAGTCCATCCATACAAACAGACGAAATCGCGTAATCACAGCACATGGTGCGATATGATTGTGTCATTTGAAAGCTTGGACCTTTAAATCTGAATTAATACAAGTTTCATTTCATTCGAATGCGAATTGTTGTTTACTGCTATCATTTTTGTGATCCATCATTTTGATTGTTTGAATTATTTTTAGTTTTTATTGTTATATTTGTTTTTGTTATTATTTTTATTGTTTCCATTAGTTATATTCATATTTACAACAAAATAATATCAATTCAGTGAATATACTTGTTATTGTCGATGGACTGAGAAGCTTGAGTTTACTGTACACATAAAATAAAAGTAAAAAAAAAAACAAATCTGTCTTTTTTTTTTGTTAAGGTTATTGTTTCTTTTTTATTTGTAGCAAATATAAAGTTGTATACATAAATACTTCGGATACACAATTTGGTATTGATCTATCACTGTCATTCTCAAAATTGAAAATAAAATATCTGTTTATTAATTAATAATAATAATAATATACTCTAAACTTTATACTTAATTAATTAAACATATTACGATGAATAAATATTTTTTTGTTTTTTATAATATTTTGTGTATTTATAATAATAATATTTTAAAAGTAAATGGAATCTTGAACGTTATACTAAAATTCTACGAGAGTTATATATAAATAATTTCTTTAATTAATGTTTTTTTTTTTAAATTATACACATTATAATAATTTTTTTTTATTACGGATTACTCAATTACTTATATTTGGATTATATTATTCATTAAATAAACAGTCCGGATTTATTTAGTTGCCGTTTAATGCGTTATTATTTTAGTAGACTTGAGGTTAGTACGTAAGATTTGTTTCTAAATATTATTTTTTCTTTTTTTAAATTTTGTTTACAGGATAAGGTAATTTTATTTATTTGAAATTTAGGATTTATTTGTAAACATATTTAGAAATTTATTGTAATAAATTAAAATAATTTATAATCGCTTTAATAAACTGGGTTTAGTAGTAGTAGTAGTAAGAAACCCATCCCCTCAACCACCATTATCCTCTACCACACCTGATTCGTTTCCTCCAGCCCTGTGTTCGTTGTCGAACGAACATACCCGTCTTTTTTGGATAGTAAAAAAGTAATACAAATTTTTATTTATTGTACTGTGAGATGAAACGAAAATTTTTTGTCTTAAAATGTTTTGCAGAAAGTTGTCTATTTTCATAAAAATAAGATTTTCGAAATCCGTTGCAGGTAATCCTACTATGAAATTGACCTGATCAAAGCGAAAGTAAGTTCGAATTGAGTGCTTTTATTAAAAACAGTATACAAAGATTTATTTGATTATCGGGAAATTTTTTTAGGAAATAAATTCCGTAAATTTTGAGATGTATCTTGTTTCGTTTCCAAAATCATTATTAATAAGATGAATGAGTTGTGTTTTGAGGAATGCAACTGATAAAAAAAATAAGGCAAGCCATTTTATTTTGTCAACAAAAATTTCTACGAAGATATGGTTGGTAGCACAGATATATATATCAAGTGGATAGCGTTACAATAGGTCAAACGAATATAAATAGGTTAAACGAATATTAAAACTTTGTTTAGTGTTTTAACCAAAAATAGAGTTAAAACATACCTTTTATTCGAAATTATATTATTTTTGGAAATTTTCTAGATACTATTCTTGAAAGATAGTGGATTAAAAGTAATATTACGTAGATTAAAATTACGTAATATTACTCATACTTTCGGATAAAACAATAAATATAAACCTCCATTTTTCACTGTAATTCCAAAAGTATGGATAGAAACACTTTCTTATTTGGAATATTTTGTTATTATGTGCAGTTTTTTCAAAATAATTCATTTTCGATTATCACAACAAAAAATGAGCATTCAAAATCTTATTATTAGGGAGAGAGAGTGAGAGAGATTCATAGAGAAAGAAGAAAACACAAAATATCTCTCCTAATATTAAAAAAATCGAAAAATGTATAAGTAAAGTTGTAGAATATCATGTTTGATACAATTCATTTACCTGATCATTTTTTCTCAAACTCTAATGTGTACAGAGATATTTAGGAATTTAACTTTCAATTTTAATTCGTAAATATTTCTGTCAATATTAACAGAAAAATGATAAGAACCAAAATTATAGTAAAATTAATTATCTATAACTTTACTTCTTAGTCATTTTTCGATTTTTCCAACATTAAGACAGATATACCAAATTTTGTGTTTCCACCTTCCTCTAAACCCCCCTTTTCCCTAGTCCACTTTTGCTCATTAACGAACTCGACCGTTCAAATACCAAAAGCACCTCACATACCCAATTTTATTCCAATCGGATTAAAACTGTTACCGCTAGTATACATTTTAGAGACGATGATTTTCGGCATCTACTAGGTAGGTTCGATGGAAATTTGAAGAAATTTAGACTTTGGTACAAGACCAATAGCTCTATTTCCTTTCAGGAAATTCGCTAAAAATAGAAAGAGAAATAGTCATTTCTTGAAATATTATAAATATAATATGAACCTTTTGTATGAAATAAATAAAATTGCACTTTTCTCTTGTATTTTATTTTAAAACACTTATCATTAGATTTAAAATATAAAATATGTCTATAAAAAAAATTATTTTATCTTTAGTAAAAAATACTGTATACGTATGTCAATTTGTAATATATTAAATATTTTGTTAAATTAAAAAAAAAAATATTGCTTTGTTAAAATAATATATAATAATAAATAATAAATTTGTAAATAAATAATAAAAAAAAAAAAAATATATATATATATTAAAATTTGTAAACATTATGTGTGTCAATTTATTTGATACTTTCTGGTTAAAATTAAACGAGTGACTACTATGTGGTCCCTAACTATGTTAAAACTCGTTCATGAAACATCATTGGGATATTTACATTAAATTAAAAACAATTTCTTTAATATATTTCTAAATAAATAAAAGAAATTTTCTTTGGCAAAGTTTACGTTTTAAATTAAAAAATACATTTACGTACGTAAAGGTTTCTTTTTTTATCAATAAATAATAATAAAATTAATTCCATTTTCATTTTTTTTTTTAAATAAACTATTTTAATGGAATCAAAATTGTGTTTAGTTTATTTGGTGGGTAATCAAATTTGTTTATATTTTTAACGTTTTTTTTTTTTTTAACATTATTTATATAAAAGTTTAGTAAAAATTGATTTATCTGTAAACAGCAACTAAAATAGTTTTAAAAGTTATTTTTGCGACAGATCACTATTTCCAAATTAAAGGGAAAATACTATGTACAAAATATGGAAAAAGAGAAACTATTTTGTTTTTTAAATTACGTATTAATGATTTGAGTAATCCGGTTTTTTTTTTAAATCATTTATTTATTTATATATAATATGAGATTACTCTTTGGGGATATGAAATATATAAATTAATTTATAATAAATAATCGATAAAATTCGAATTGGTATAATTTTTTGATATCTTGCATATAGGATCTTTCTAAATATAAGAGAAGAATTTCTAGGAATGCTTACTTGTGTGATTTTAGAACATTTTGTTCCTTTAATGTTTTTTTTCTACAAATTTCACTTCGTGTTGGAAATACAAAAGCGGTAAGTTTCAGTTTTTTTGTTGTTGCTTAAAACCAAAATACATTTTTTGTCTTTCTCTCTATTTTACAGGGTGTTCAGAAAGTACCGCAGGGAGTTGATAGGGTAGATAGAGAATAAAACTCTGAGTCCTCTACCATTTTTTAACCTGACGTACAGGTAATTAGTTATTAAATAAAATAAGTAACCAATCAGAGGCGCGCAATAGCAATTACTTAATAATAATTAATTTCTTATCCAGTACCCTTCGCTGCTGACTCTCCCACTTCCCTGCTTACCGCTAATGCGCGCCTCTGATTGGTTACTTATTTTAATTAATCATTAATTACCTGTACGTCAGGTTAAAAAATGGTAGAGGACTCAGAGTTTTATTCTCTATCTACCCTATCAACACCCTACGGTACTTTCTGAACACCCGGTATAAGCAAGAAAGTGATATATTTTTAACATTAAAAAAAAAAACAGATCACCTGGTTACATTTTTATAACCATGACTATAGTATTAGTTTGACCAAAGAATACTTCAAGCCCTTAATATATATAATATAGCCTACAGAAATCAAAATCCGAAGAAAACATTTTAGTAGCAAGTCGTCATGAATTCACTGCAGGAAACACTCCTTAAAATTTTTCGCCTTTATTTAGAAACATTGACATACTTATGATTTAATCTGAGAGTAGCTTTTAATTTTTTGTCCACATAATTATTATGTGTTTTGGATAATTATGAAATATATATTTTATTTATTTATTTATATATATATATACTATATACAATATTCTTAAGAGCTATTATATTCTAATCTATTCATGCAAAAATAAAATATTTTTTCGGGAGCATACAAACTAAAAACCTTTGTTTTCTTTATATATTTTTTGGCAGTTAAACTATTCAATCTTACGTACTGTATAGTCGAATAAATTTTGCATCAATTTGTATAGAAATTGCACGTTCAAATGCAGATCTAGCAGATGTTTTTAAACGTATGAATAAAATTCACAACCTTGGTTTACTATGCGATTTTATTATTAAAATTGCACACACATTTATTCAAAACTAACTCAAGAGAATTAGACAGATAAAAGGTTCAATTTCGAATTTAAATACAAAAAGCCAGCTTTCCATTAATTTTCCCGAAGTTTAATTTTTCTAGATTATATTACAAGTAATACCGTCTTGTTATATTTGGAATCAATAATTCTCGTGTCTTTTCGTAGACATTTAACAAAAACTTTACAACTTTGAATAGAAATAATCACAACTTATGAATTTGAGAAAAATAAATTCTGATTTTAACGAATAATAATGTGCTTAAATATACGTAACACCTACCAGAGGTTTAGTACTTCTATTCACGTTGGTAGCATACAAATTTTTGGGAAAATATAATACTTTTTGTTCGTTTATTAAAGCAACTATATATTGATGAAAGTAAATTAACATTAAAGAAAAATTGTTTAGCTGACAACATTTACTGAATCCATTTTATGCAATAGAAAATATTTCAGTGTAATTTGTACCGAAATTATAGTTTTTTAAAATCATTTATTGAAAGTTAATTCTTGATTAAATAGAACCTAAAAAGGTAATCTAATACAAAACTTCAGGCATGTTTACTAGCTCTACTGTGAATGAGGTATTGTTTTTTAAAAAAAATTCTTACAGAAATAGTTAAAGCTTTGGTTCATAACAAAAATTTTTTGTATAAGAAAATAAATACTACTTTGTACACGGACTGATTATTTTTCTACTGTAAATATTCTTTAAGGATATTTATTTTACGCGAATGAAGTACTTGTAATTTGAAAATTAAAAAAAAAACTAATTTTTAAAAGCAGAAAATCACGCCTTTGGGACGCTTGAATCATAATCCGTCGTTCCTTCGTCTTAAACTAATTTTTAAAAGCAGAAAATCACTCCTTTGGGACGCTTGAATCATAATCCGTCGTTCCTTCGTCTTAAAAAGCATACAACCTCATGATGATCATAATCTATGAAACTTTAGATATTTGAATCAAAATGACTCATAGAAAGATTTCTAAAATTGCATTTTACAGATCAATACTATTTGAGGCAAAGAGTAAGCGGGTACAATCCACTATATCACAATTACGTCATTTGCTTGAGAGAGATAATCAGTTAGTGTCAATATGATTAAAAACTTTATTCTCACTTCCCCTATTAGCTCGAAAGAAAATTTTATATTTGCGGGACAAATATCTTTTGGAAGGAATTAGTTTCATTTATATCGAGAATAAATAAAATATTTCGTGCTACATTTGATTTAGACATTTCTAACAAGTGTCATTTTCCATTTTAAATATTTTAATAGGGAAGCACAACAAGTTGCGCTTTACTCAATACACATAAAAACTACTTCAGATGTCTCATAAGTAAATTGTGAAATTAGTTTCAATTAAAAATCAAAACCGCTAAATAAAGCTTTACACAAAACTACGTACAGAAATTATTTAAAACTACCAAATACATCTATTTGGTATTTAATTTTAAATATATTTTGTTCCTTTTTTTAATGATATTAAACTTGTATATTTAATATAAATTTGTTGTTACGTAAAATTAATAAAAATTTATTTTTACATATATTTTTCTTTTTAAATATTAATAATTGTCGTCATGTACTATAAGTTTTATTCTCATTTTTTGTTTTACTTAAAAAAAAAAACATAAAAGTTAATTGTAAAATATTTTTTTATAGTTCATTGGTTTAGTTAATTCATTATTGCGAATATCTTTGTAAATTAAAAACGTGCTCCTATAAATTAATATATAATAATTATATAAATATCAGACAATAAAATTAATTTAAATATTACGTAAATATAGGTTGGCACTACACTTACACATGCTCCAAAGTACTATTTTTCATATTTTCTTTCAATTAGCAAAAAATTTTTAATTGTTATGTAAAAACACAATGGTCGAATTCCCCATGTTATTTAATTTCTTAGTTTTCAAATAATTTTTGAGTACAATACAAACAAATATTCTATCCGTAGTTTTTTAATAGTTTGATATTAAAGTAGAAAAATTAAAAAAATTATATTTAAACAGTTTTTGAAATACAATTTTCTACCGTTTATCTACGAAGTAGATATTTTAACAGCCAACTTCAGACATTGTTATTTTTTTCTACCCTAATATTAAGTCATTTAAAAAATTAAAATACGATTATAATATTTTTTGTATTATATCATATCAAAATAAATATCATTTTGAGATATATCATATAAAAATTGGAGAATTCGATCATTAATAATAATTTTTTATTTATTTAAGAAATGATGTAAGATCAGATTCATTCCTAATCTTGTATAAAAACATGAGATAACTTCGTACCTATCTTTTTGAAAAAAGGGTTCAATAAATTCTACTAATATTCAATTATTTTTTAGTTTAGGCCTCTAAACATAGTTCCTATGAATATAGTCCATCAAAGTCAAAAGTTGGCTCTGTTTTTAAACTTAATATCGAAAAATTCAACCGCCAAAACCAGTTAGCAGAGTCATATATTATTTTCGATTTTTTCAGCCTGTTCGTTTCTACTGTGCCTTTATCTATTTCTGCGTGCACACAATTTTTAGGTTAAAGCAATTTTAGTTAAACTTAAGACGCGTCGTTCTCTCCAGTTAACTTTAGTTGAACGATTTTATGAAATCAACAAAATATGAACTTGAGAACCATTTTTCAAAAGAGTTGATTGACTTTTTAGTTGTCAACAAAAAGATTGGCCCAGTCAAACTTTATCGTTGAATTGATAAGTCATAGGCGATTTGCTTTTACGCTGAAACATTACTTTGAAACGTGTGAACTTCAGTTGATAACAACTTTCCTTTCCATCCGTCACGTGTGTATAATTGTGAGTATTTTCCTCTATGTTTATTATTTTTAGTTCTTCTTCTAACATGCTTTCCACGCTATTGAATGATGAAGACGCTTTTAAAATGTTTTCTTTCTATTGAAATGTGTGAACTAAAACTGATTCAAGTTGTTTTCAACTTTTATTAATCACCTAAAATCTTTTAACTGAAGTTGACTCATGAGAACGCGCACTCATTAGACCAGTAGGAATATTTCACAATGTTCAAAATAACCGATGGATTACCGAAACCATTCTATCAAATGGATAGTTACAAAATCATTTTTAGTAATCTCTAGTTTGAGTTTTTATAGACAAAGTGATGCTACATAAATTGGTCCACCATTTTGAGTGATTATTCAACTTCAATTTAAAATTGTACATCAGAATAAAAAAGTATAGGGACTAGTCACAATTTAAATTAAATGGATTTAATACTATTTACGTTCAAAGGTACAGTGCCACTTAAAATGGTTACCACGGACATGAATTTGATCAGAAAATTTTCTACTAATTAAAAATACAAAAAATATGGAACATGAATTGTGAAGAACCTATATATAGTACCATTAAAGCCATAAATTTTTATAAAAAATATGGCCATTGCACAAAATTATAATAAATTTAAAAAAAAAGATTCATTTAAAAAAATGAAAATACACAATTAAAATTAATACCTATAAGGATTATTACACTATTCGGATACGGTGTCATGAAACAATACTGGAAGGAAAATATTAATTGGAATGATTTTCTAAAATATGCGCCCCCATTCATACATTATGTGTAATTAATAAATATAAGTGTGTGAATGAGTATTTGTATAAATATTTTACTTAAAGAATACTGTCGTTTGCGATTGCATTGTCTATGGAAAATGTACTTTGGTTTATAATTGGAACGTGTTACATAAAATCTATTTACGTTCTTTTTTTGGGGGCAAATATATACAAAAACATTCCGAAAATCAAAGTTACGATACAAAGTGTTTACGAATAAAACTTTAGTCGAGAGTTATTTAAAAAAAATTCACCTAACATAAAAATATTTTGACTATAATTTTGGTACCAATTAGGCTTTGATCGTAACTAATCAAAAAAAACACAAAAACGTTTCCAATAATAGAGAATGACTATAATTTAAGTCTATGATAAATTTACTATTGGTCAGAATTATCATCGTCGGGATGATTGTTCTGTGACGGTGGAATTATTATCGGCGGTTCTTTTTTCTTTTCTTTTTTTATGATTGTTATATCAGGATGATTAGGTAATACAGTTTTTGTAATATTGTCATCAGTTTCAATAATTGCTATTGACGGTGAAGCAGGTAATATATGATTACTGTCATCACCTGATTCAATGTCATCGCCTTCATCACCTTCTTCACCTCGCATATCGTAACTATAATTACTTGTGGAGGCATCTGGATCTGAACTATTTAATGATATGAGGTAGTTTGATAATGTTTGTGGTGTTACATTTAATAATTCAGCTGCTCGAAATAATGTCACTTCTTGACGTTGAAGTTTTGCTAATATATCAGCTGGACCCTGATCGCTCCAAAAATCTCTTACTCTGAAAATATTAAATATATAAAAATATGCTTATTTTTTAAAAACATGCTTTCTAAAAGGAGCCCCAAATTCTGTGTGACCAAGGGGCCCTTGCATGACCCCTGTCATCAAACATATATCAGATAAAGAAAGGGACACTTCTTGTCGGTAAATTCACCTTTTTGAATTAATTTCACGTAACCTTGAAAATGTAGGGTGTATTTCAATACATTGAAAATCTGTTTGGGTATTTCATTTCAGGTAACACACTCACCTGTATGGATGTTTTAAACAACCATATGCATCACGATATCTTCCATACAATGTACCATATGAAACACCTAATAATTCAGCTGCACTTTTCATTTCTAATTCTTTATTTTTTATTGCATCCATAACACGTTTCGTGAATGGTTCTTCCCAAAATTGTGGACGTCTACCCGTATTTAAATAATCATTCATTTTTATAACATCCGGCCATTGAGTTTCTAATGCAGCTAAATTTTCACTTTTTACGACTACACCACCTGGTAAAGACGACGATGACGTGTTATTATTATTCGTGGTATTGTGTGATGATAAACCAGCACCACCTGAAGACGTACCAGGTGTTGCACCCGAATGACTTGCCGTATCACTTTCGGAACCAGGTCTCGCATATTCATGTCCATTTTCTGATTTTGCATAGTGATCCTAAAAATAATTCAAATTTATAAATTATGGTTGATTTTTCTATTTATTTGGAATTTCCGTTTATTATCAACTTTTATCAACCGATTTTATGTAAAATTTCAATTAAAAAACCACACACAAAAATTCGTCAGGATCCTGTTGATATGATGAGAAATATAAAAGCGAAAAATATATTATCTTTAAACGTATGCATAATTAAAAAATATCTCAAAAACTATAATAATTGTTTTAAACTACATAAGTTCGTGAAGAGAAAATATCACTGCGATTTTGCGCAGTGAATTGCAATCCTTTAAGTTGAAAATTTTGTTTTAAAAGTTTAGACAAATCTTTGTTTCTTCTTTCATTCTTCTAATTTCAGATTCACGAGCCTCATTAATTTTAAATCTTAATGCATAGGCTTAAAAGGAGAGAGAAAGAAAAGGCATTTGCCCATATACCAATGGTAGGTTGTAGCGGCTATGTTGGGCTATACACATTTAGATCGTGAGGTCCATTATGATGGGACCGGCCGAAATGGAACTGATCCCCCCTTGCTACTACTTTTTAAACCATTTTGAGTTGTTTAGATACAGAAATAGGGCTTTGATGCCGGTAGCTCAGAGAGGTCGTCAAAGTATGGTCTCTTCATAGTAAGAACTAGGCAGTAACCGAGAAGGTGAGTCCCTCGTCTCTTTCTCCTCCGCACAGTAGCAGCTCCTGCAATAGACATGACACACTGAAAGTCCTTGATTTTCTGCTCCCCAGCCAGTGCTTGCCCCCTAGAAAAAATCCTGCGAGAACCTATGTCTTTATGGTCTAGGAACAATATTAGAATTACATCAAGAATAGAAACGGTATTGTCAGTTGACTAGTGAAGTAATTATTAATTAAATTAAATACTGATATGAAAAAATTAACTCGTCAACCAGGAATCGAACCTCGGGCCTCTGGATATCTAGTCCAGTGTGCTATCCATTACACCAAAGACGATTGTGTGTAACGGCCAATTCTTTCATATTATTCCAATTTTTTTAATATATATATTTTTTTTATATATTTATTAGACAGTACTGAACTTCTGTTGAAGTGAAATTTTTATTTAATATTTGTTTATTTGTGTATACTTTCGTGTCAACATACAAGTGTTTGTCCAAATACCTTTCGGTTACGTATGGACAAACTGTAGGAGACTATAGCGTATACCCGACACATTTCATTGTCATTGAATTTATTAATTAAATTAAATACTGATATGAAAAAATTAACTCGTCAACCAGGAATCGAACCTCGGGCCTCTGGATATCTAGTCCAGTGTGCTATCCATTACACCAAAGACGATTGTGTGTAACGGCCAATTCTTTCATATTATTCCAATTTTTTTAATATATATATTTTTTATATATTTATTAGACAGTACTGAACTTCTGTTGAAGTGAAATTTTTATTTAATATTTGTTTATTTGTGTATACTTTCGTGTCAACATACAAGTGTAAATAATATTGATAGTTATAGTTAGTATTTATAGCTATAAAATATAATAAATTTTTATTTATAAAATAATAAAGCGAATTGTCTCAATCTACTTAATATATAATGCTTAACGCCGTTTCTCTTCTAATATAATTCAATTATTTAGCTTCTAATATTTAACTTACATTATTATCTGTCTTTGAATCACTAAAACTGTGCTCTTCATTTTGTGAATCACTTTGTTGATCTTCATCCCAATCGCCAACCTCTGTATCTGGAATAACAACCTCCTCTGAATATGAATCCCTTTTAATGTTATTTTCACCTAAATTTGCAATTTTTGGTTGTGAGAATGATTGTGAATCGTAATCATCCATTGCGGGCCTGCCACGTTTTCTTTTACTATTTGATTCTTGATCGGAGTTGCTATCCATAACAGCTGTCACATGTGGAAGTGCTGATTGAATACCATTAATACCGCCTGATCCTCCGCCACTTCCATTCCCATGATTACCACCACCCGAGGGTGTTGTTGATTCGTTATTACATGCATCATCGTCCCGCCAGGAAACCTCTGCTAATCCTTTTATTCGTAATTCTTCTGCTGTTTTTAATAGTGTGGCTAAGTGACACTGTAAGAAAAGCAAAAACATTTGATTAATAATCAATACCAAATGCATCTAATTTTTTATATTCTTAATTCTCTATTGTTAAACCAAACTTCTACTCGATTATGAGGTTTGGAATTATAGTTTGGGTTTCTAATGGCCACGCCAAAAAAATCATTCTTAAATAAAAAAGATTGTTACGAGATATATTTGTCATTTCATGGTGTTTATGCATTTCAGATGATAAAGTTCCTTCTTAAGGTACACTTTCATTCATAAAAATTGCACAAGTTTAAACATTCTTAGTGTTATTGATGTAACATACTGGTGGTTCAATTTTTATGAACAGGAGTGTATCTGTCGTGATACAATATTGTTAAAAAGTTGTGGAGCGTATGTGTATAGTAAAAGTGAAGGAACGTATAGCATAATAAGCCATAATTTTAGTCCAAGACTGTATCGGTAGACACGTTAAGCTAAGTGTACACCTAAGACAAAGTCTCGAGACTAGTCTCAGGGTATTGTCCATTTGAGATCACTTTTTCTCTCGTGACAACTCTCTGAGACTCGATAATCATTCCAGTCTCGAGACAAGGATATTTCGTTTCCACTTGAGAGTCTACTCACAGCTGTGACAAGACAATAAAAATAATAAGTAATGTAGCAACTAACTGAGTAAACTATTTGAATACCCAGTATATACTGAATTGTATATCAATGTTTGAATTGTTAATATTTCTGCCTATTCAATGTTTATAAAATATGAATTATTTGTAAATGTTTGTTGTGTCACAATTTTTTTAAAATATCTCATGACCTTAAAAATGGGCACATTTTTTGCTTTTCGAAGAACTTCGAGCACAAATTATGAGAAAACTATTAAGTTTATGAAAAAAATTTTCAAACAAAAGTTGTTTATTTTAAAGAGAAATAGATTTTTTGTTAACAAATTTTTTTTCTACCACTTACGGTTTCTAAGATATAAAGGGGGGAAACACGTTCTGATTTTGCCCATTTACGAACTTGGCCTTAATTTTTTGCTTTAGAACACACAAACAAATTTCAGCTCGTTATCTCTTTTCGTTCTTGAGTTGCGGAAATGACCGAATTAGGCCATTTTATAAATACCTTTGTGAAGCATTTTTGTCAAGGATTAATATGTTCAAGCGTTACAAAGTCGGGACTAACTAAATATACCTTGTATATTTATATATACTGGGTATAAATATTATAACATAAACAAACTGTATTTCTCTATGAATATGAACCATAGATAAAATATAGTAGTGGGTACAACAGTAAAGTCTCCGAGAGCTCGCAAACTCTTCCAACACGGACGGAAAACTGGAGACTGAGTCTCGAGAGCATTAATATGCATGTCCACCTGTGATCGGTGCTCTCTCGGAGATCTGTTCGGACTTATCTCCGATACTGCTCTCAGCCCCCTATCCATTTGTGAGTCGAGTCTCGTGACTACTCTTGAGACTGTTTTGTCTCAGATGGACACCTACCTTTACATATACGATACTTGTCTATACCAGAGGCGGGCACAGACAGCTCGTCTGAGCCTTACGGGCTCTCCATAAGCTGGGTGAGAGTAAGTAAAGAAGGTATGTTTTGAAGCAAGACGGAACGATGTTTCAATACAGGTTGTCCATACTGTCCATACTGTTATACATACTGTTTGTTTACATATAGTGCTTTACATATAGTACAACGTATAGTGACGTGCAGTGTTGTATCAAGTTGTATCTGTTCAGCATACCGACACGTATATTTATAAAATGCTTCACTTTGCGTTGTTATAACTAAACAATGAGACGGTAAATAATTCTCCTTTTTATTTTAAATAAGCAGAACAAATCCTATAATTTATAGTTATTTTTTTAAAAGATTCTTAACGAGATTCTAGAAGAACTGCTTAAAATGGGTACTCTCCATTGCTCCCCATCTTAATTATTATTTTTCTAGTATTATGAGGGTATAATAATACCCTTAATGAGTGTGCAAAAATTTGGAACATTCTATAATTATGCCCATTAGCACGAAAACTACCTTAAGAATAAAAATTACATTAATATGAACAAAAATAATAATAAAAATCGTCTAACAAGACAACAGTGTAGATATACAGCCCCAAGATGCAGTTATAAATGTGTCGATATGAGCAGGGCCGTGCCTAAGTGTATGACCGCCTGCGTGTCAGTGTGTATGGCCGCCTTCAACATAACATCATATATAAGAAAAAAAGGCATATTTAATTACAAAATACAATTTTTGCTTCGTGGGTATAGATATAGTATAATGTAGGTATAAATATATGGAAGAACAAAAATAAAAATCGTCAAAAGAGGAGGAAAAAGAAGTAGCTCATACTCGTCCTTCGCCAGTTCATAAATTGTGTTTTATATAGATGGACTCCGCAGAATCCTTATTAAAATATGAGAATTGACTCTTGATCAAATTGGCTGAAAGCAATTCACGTATGCTGCAGGACACGACCTCCCGATCAAAAGTTTTCATAGGCCATAGAAAGTTCTAGAAATCCTTGGTTTATCAGCTATAGGCTCTGGAAGTTGCATTATCTGAAAGTTCTCTGTCTCCGAATTTCTCTCAGTCAAGTTATCATAGTCTCAAATCCCAGAAATCTTTAGTTTTTGAGCTACCAGCTCTGCAAGAGACGAGCCATTTTCTAGATAACGCCACGTCCTCTAGATCAAAACTAAATATTTCTGGGACATGTGCTTATGAGAATTTTTGATCGGAAGGTCAACAAAATTTTAGCCAATATTACGGAGAGCCTATTTTCAGATAACGCCACTTCCAGAGCCGGTAGCTTAACAATCAAAGATTTCTGGGACTTATGCCCATGAGAACTTCTGATCGTGAGGTCACGTACTGCAACATACCTACTTGAATTTCATCCAATTTGACCGAGACCCAATTTTCATAAGGATTCTGCAAGGTAGTTTCAATGCACTACTTGATTTTTCTTTTTTGTAAATTTTTTTTTTTAAACCCACATTTTAATCGTTTAATCTCATTAAAAAACAAGAAACAAATAAATTATTATATAATTTTCCTGGCAATTTAACCGCTTCTTAATTTGACCGCGTGCGTGCTGCTCACGCAATGAACGCTGTCCAGGGACGACCCTGGATATGGTGTCTTGAAACCAGGCCATTCGAATATACGACGAGTTTACAAATTATAATTTTGGTTAAATATGTTACATCAGAAAAGTGGCCGAACGGTCAATCGAACGCTGTTTGGAACTGGGAGGTTGCGGATTCAAATATCGGTGGTGGCAGTTTGTCAATTATAATTAATTTTTTGCAGGGGATTGTACACCATGGTACAACAATATATCCTAGAGGGATAGACATTTTCCATTTTCTGGTAAATAATGCATTTACTTCTTTAACTTACAAGTATGGAAGTCATGTGATTAATGACAAACTAAGTTTTTTAGTTTTATCTCAAAAAAAACAACCAAATTATCATATTTAATGCACCACCACGTTTTCATTTTAAACTTTAACGACATTTACAACAAGCCTTGAACATTGTTTACGCCCCTTAAATGGATTTTTCCATAAAATCTGTATACTCTTTCCTCCCTAGTTGTGCTTGAATGCGCACAAATTTCAAAACAGTTTTTAGCAAACATCAATAAATATTTTTTTTTGTAAAATTTATATTTAAAATTACAACACACGACGCGTATAAATTGAACGTCGACAAATAAGAACGCAATTTTCTTAAATTCAATATAGGAAAAGAAAATCTAGCAAAGAGGAAAAAAACAATTACTTATAAGTTATATTCACTAGCACATTTTTTATTTATTTATTGAGGAAAGTTCCAAATGATTGCATTTTTTTTTGCATGTACAATTGGCTGCAAAAGTTAATGTTATTTTTCAAAATTTTATAATTGATTTATGTCTTATTGATCCGGTTTTCGAAAAAAATGCTTCGGATAAAAGTTTTTCATTAAAAATAGACAGATAGATTGTAACGGCTACCCTGGACGGGCTACACTTCGACCATAAGGTCCATTGTGATGCATAAGGATGCGAGGAGGTGAGTGGAGTGGGAGGAATTTTTGTGTGTAGACTAGGAATTGGTAGGATAGACGGCAGATATTCATCAGCAGTTCGTGAACGAAACTGCAGAAAACCTTCTCAAGCATAGCCGGTTATTTCGTTCTTGTCCATACGACAACAGTTTAGTCAATTAACCGCCCCTGTTTTTTCTCTTAATAATTGACAAACTACCGATGTCGGGATTCGAACACATAACCTCACAGTCCCCAAATAGACATAACGCCTTAGACCGCTCGGCTTCTTGGCTGGAATTAGAAATATAGTAACAACTTTTATTGGAAAATGTTTTTCGTAAACTGAATCAATAAGGCACAAATCAATTATAAAATTTTAAAAAAGAACATCAACTTTTGCATCCAATTGTACACAGCATAAATCAAAGCTACCGGAAAGTTTTCAAAAATATGTTTATAGGCCAATCAATGCATGCTTAAAATAATTCGTTGCACAGGAGATGCGTCAACTTAGCTAATTTTCTTAGAAAAAATTCAAAATGTAGGATAAATTTCATTCTGATCGAATGAAAACTGTGACTGCTAGAGTGACTACAGACACATATATATATATATATATAAATAACTATACATTCCATGTATCTATTTACTCTCTAGCGGTCACAATTTTCGTCCGATAAAAATGAAATTTCGTATCGACATGATTTTCGTGTTGGAAAGGCCAAGTTCCTTAAAATGAAAAGGGGGAGATTAGACTCGAATATCCCCCTGGAGGATGGAGTCAGTCAGTACACATGTAGCCATCTCATATGCGTATGGTAGTTTGTTTGTCATTTAAGAGTGTGTACTGACTCATTGACTGTGTGTACTGACTCATTTAAGAGTGAGTGAGTGTGTACTCATTACATGTGTACTGACTGACTCCGTACAGTAACCAGACGGCCTGCCAGTAATAAATAATATTTAACATTGATTCTTTATTGGAAAAGCATTCCAACACAGTCTATATACCGGATATAAAAATATTTAAAATTATTTAATTTTATCGTAATTCGATATTGTTATTTCGATTTATCGATATTAAAATTATCTTCTACCATCGCTACCGACGATTACGGCTGGATCTAATCTTAAGTTTTGATGGAAATATTATACTACAAAAATTATCCGCTAATATTTTAATCAAGAAATTTTCAATCTGTGACGTTTTAAGATCGGTAAAATAAAATCTTTTAAATCATTAAAATATTGCCTGAAGTGAAAACTTTTTGACTTTATTATGATTTCATTAGCATTTATTTAAATACACTACAGTTGACTTGATATATATATATCACGGGTATATTTTGGGAAATTTATCTAATGTATTTACGGTTTTCCGTGGGTATGAATTTATTCTGTACTCTTAAGTTAATTATTTATTTTGTACATTATCTTATATAAAATAAAATGAAACACTTTATCTTAATTAACTAGCCCCACCCTGAATTACAAAAAAAGACACATACAAAAAATATACTTTATAAGGGATGATTACAAACTATATATAACATTAGAATTACCTTTAAAGTTTCGGTATTCAGTTTAACTTAGACATAGATTTTTACCATTGAATGTAACGGCTATAAAAGCATTAAGCTCAACATCATCATCATCTAAGGTTGTTTTTACACGTGAAAGTTTTGATGCATGTTTTCAATCGATTGTTTTACTGAGCAAGCGCAGTACTATTATTTTAGTCTTAAGTTTTAATAATATTTTGTTATAAAGTTTCTATTTCATGCAATTCTACATGTAAGTGCATTATACGTTTTCAAAAGCATTTCTAATAGGGATTCAATGTTAAATAAATAAATAAAATATTTACTATAAAACCATACATACATACACATACTTATAAACATCTGGCTGCTTGCGGTTTAATATTTTTTGATGTCATTTAAGAGTGGGGTTTAGTGATGCCCACTTAATTTATAATACTATTATTCATTACGTATGCACACACACACACTACAGACGACAGAGTACCCCCACTATTTTTATTTCTTTATGAAGCATTGTGTAGTTATTATAGTAAATAATATTTAACATTGATTCTCTATTAGCAAAGCTTTCTAAAACAGACGGTATATCCCTTCTTGTGATTGGTATATTTTTTCAATGTGACTGACGCGGTTGACAACGAAACAAATTTTCAACAAGATAGGGACTATAGCTGTTAAAACACATGCGATTAATAACTTTTAAGTGAATTTCATCATGTCAACAGCTATGTAATTTTTGTTATATAAAATTTTTTTAATGCGATTGAAAACTTTTACTAGTAAAAACGGGCTAATATCTACTCAATAAAAATCTGAGAGTATAACCAGCAGCGAATATACATCAGATAAGGAAGGGGCACTTTTTGTCGACACTTTTATCTTTTTGAAGACATTTCAAATAACCTTGAGAAAATGTAGATTAAATATAGATGGTAGACATTGGTATTTAAATATAAATAGCAATTTTAACTAAGTATTTGTATTTAAATTAATTTACTACAACACCGGATCATATCGAGCGCATGCGACTGAAGAAGATCTACGTTTGACTGTGCGCGAATTAGAAGATGATCTTGGAATACCAAAAACTACAATTTGGGAAATTTTAACCACAAATTTAGAAAGTGAAAGCGGTGGGAAATCTCATCGAATCTTGTGCAGCAGTTTTTAACTAAGCACAATATCGCACTGCTTCGCCAACCTCCGTACAGTTCCAATATAGCCCCCTGTGACTTTTGGTTGTTCCCGAATTTGAAAAAACCGCTCAAAGGACACCGGTTAGACGACAAAAACTGACTTTCAGTACTACTTCGGAAAGTTGAAACACCGCTGGGAGCGTGTTGTTCAATCAAATGGGGACTACTTTGAAGGATGCCACTCGCCCGATGACGAAAAATAACGCCAGCGCGGAGATATGAAGATAAGTCGGATACTTTTCGGACAGACCTCGTACATCCTATGTTGTAGTATGTACATAAAGGTACCAACTAATTCAGTTAATTGCTTAAATACCCAGTATATTCTGAATTCATTTTCAATGAACTCTTTAAAAACGTGAACTATTGATTTTTTTTCAGCTGAAAATCTGGCCAAAACTATTCAGTCTACGATTTCAAATATAAATATACCCCCCCCCCCCATATTGCAGTGGATGTCCGGTCCGATTTTGCCCATTCACGCACTTGATCACACTTTTTTAGTTCTAGAACACACAAAATTTCAGCTCGTTATTTCTTTTTGTTTTTTAGTGATCGTGTCATATAACAAAAGTTCTGTCCGAAGTTAATAAACAAAAATTGTCAGCCAGACAAATTATTACAAAAATGGTTCATTATTTACTACAAATTGTATAAATTTCAAGCAGGTGTTTTGGGGAAAAAAATTTTTTTTTTTTAGCTAAATTCAAAAATTCATAAAAAATAACAAATTTTTCTCGTAACATGTTTTTCTGCCATTCTCACTTTATAATTTTGAGGTGTTCGATGTGGTACCGCTTTGTCATGGGAGCTTAGACTACAGATATAATAATCAAAAAATATATTAAAACAAAAAGAAATAAATAAAGAATTATTGATTGACATAAAAGAAATTCTCTGTTAAACTTTGCTTGAACCTACCTGGTAAGTATTTTCACAATTTCTGCATTTTATGTATATATTCTATTTTTTGCTATAAAATTCATTAAGAATTTGTGAACCTCTCCTATTAAAGTGAGCAGCAGTTTAGTCGTCAGTATTTTATTGATTTTATTTCATCTAATACTTTGGTGTGTACACTCTGACTGAATCAAGTAAGTAAGGTTGTATTTTTCATGATTTAAAATATGGGTTTTTATCGAATTTACAGGTAGTCTGTCTCGATGTATGTAGACTCTATGGTCGCATAGAATGAATATCGATGCTATAAATAAATTTTGTTTTTCTATTAAAAAATATATTGAAATATTTTCTTCAAAATTTTTAATCGCACATTATGTTTTCGTTACACAAAATATATGGCGGTTTATTGATTCTGAAAGCATTGAAAAGTCGTTATGTAAATACTTTGTGTACTCTTGTGATTAAAAAAAAATTCGTTATGCAGGAGCTGCTTCAACTTAGCGAATTTCCTTAGAATACATAAATCACTCTCTAGCTGTCACAATTTAAGTCTGATCAAAATGAAATGTCGTATCTGATATCATTTTAGTATTTTCAAGGCCAATTTTATTAATAAATGACATACGTCTAGGGGAAAGAGGGACATAAAGAAAGGAGAAAACACAAAATATAAGTATATCTTTCTTAATATTAGAACAATCGAAAAATGTGTAAGGAATAAAGTTGTAGAAAATCATGTTTGCTACAATTCATTACCTTATCATTTTTGCTCAAACTCTAATGTGTACAGAGATATTGAGGAATTTAATTTTCAATCATAAACCGTTAATATTTCTGTAAATATTAGTGTAACAGAAAAAATGATCAGAAACAAAATTACAATAAAACTTAGTACCTACAACTTTACTTCTTATAAATTTTTCGATTTTTCGAATATTAAAGAAGATATGACAAATTTTGTGTTTCACTTACTATCCGTTTTGTTGCTAACATGTGACTATCCTAATGTTGTAACACTCATTACATAGAAATAGGTGTACCACAAGTGGGTCCCTAGCACCTAGACCAAGGGGTCCTCTGTGCCCTCCAATTTTAAATACGACAAACATTGTGTAATAATTAAATTAACCACATTATAAAACATGCAATTCCGCTTTAGTCAGTTCGGTTGAAGAAATTGTTGCGAATTCGTTTCACCGGTTAGAAAGAAAACTATCTAAAGCATTGATAATAGACGAATTGCCTAGGAAAATATGAATTGCCTAAGAAATATGACGCTATTTTTCGTCAGTTGGAAATAACGCTAAATTGACTTAGAAGTTATTATTTTATAAGCAGTTAGTCATTTAACTCTCAATTTTCCTAATTGCTCACTCGCCTATAAATTCTAGGATTAAATTTAAGAATTAAGCAAAAATAGCTACATGACGTGAAATTATTTGTTGTGGTTGTTAATGGCATAACGAAACAGAGAAAATTAATCAATTTAAATATTCATCAATTATATAATCAAGAAAACTCTCGAAAATTTATTTTCTCGAAAACTCTCGCTTGTGACGTGATCCATTATTATCAATCCAAAAAAATGTAGTTATGATCTTATGGTAAGTATGTATATATAGTGAGTGTAAGTGAGAACATCATGTATTCAGAGTTAATACTGAACTCTGTAGTCAGAAATAGTATAGAGAGATGTGTAACTAATTCAAGTCGCAACCTAAAGTGATAGGAAATTTGTTCGTAAGGGATATTATCATTGGATAGCTTCTTTAAAAATATTGAACTCGTAATTTTTCGTTTTTCATACCAAAGTGTTTTTATCGAGTTACTCAACCGTTTCCAGAATTTTTAGAAACTCTATATACAGAGTGTTCCATTTTAATCTATCACCCCTGTTATCTTTTTTGGGATCGATCTACTCAAGAAAATATGTCGAACAAAATGTGTTTGGGTTTGAAGGGGATTTCTGGTGGTGACCTTTGAATGATCTGAATTTGCTTTTGGAGGTCATTTCAAGGTCAACTGAAATAGTATTCAGTTACTTACTCTGTCTGTATTCAATATCATTTTGCACGTAAAATATTCCGTTATTTCAATCGGTAAAAAAATCGATAATAATAATCTACTAGGTAGCAGGATGTTGCGGATGCGAAATTTGTGGTATCCGCGGATACGGATAGCAAAAGCTCCGTAGAAAGCATTGATTTTTAGCGAATGCGGATGCTAAAATGAATGCGGAAGTTCCGCGATTGCGGATGGGAATATCCGCAACATCCCTGGTATCGATAGACAACACTAATAGCAAGAAAGATCTATCGCTAATTAAGAAGCATTCTGCATCTAATAAAATACAACATTTGTTTAAAAAACAGTGTTGTACTAACTAAATATATCTAACAATATCTCGACTAATTTTTACTCGCCCCAAATTTTTAATTCAAAGTTAACAAAGTGATGATTCATAATTAAAGTAAACCGTCGTCATTGGTTACGGGACCCTAAATTCAATTTTAAAAAAGTAGGTAGTCAAACAAAAATTCCCTCACATAATTGCATTGAGAATATATTGAATTTACAATGGTTATTTATAATCGATTACGTCGAATTATAACAAAAAATGACATACAACGACGCGCCTGCGTACTACAAATATATTATTATTCGTTTTAATTTTTTTTATTTTTGAAAAAAACTTTTAACACATTGAGACAACAACAAAACGTATTTGAAAAATCAATATTTTTATTTTTTTTTAGAAATACTGTGTTTTTATGTTGTTCTGTACTAATAAATTGGTAAATTTTTTATTATTAATCAAATATTCAACCTTCACATATAAATTCTATGAAATACCACTGTGAGTGAATTTATCTATCTATATATGGAATCGAGCAATAAATATCCCTTCAAACTAACTAACTCACTGGCTATGTGTTTTTTTAATTGAACAGAATTTAATTTAAACAAAATTTAACATCAGCCAGTTAGTTGTAGTCGATTATTTTTCATTTTTTGATTTGTTTTAAATATAATCTGGGCGCCAAGCCTCTTTTCATAACCGATTGAAGTTCAAGGCAGTTGCACCTATGTGTTTGTTTTCTATGTATTTTGACCAGTTGAACGGGATTTTCATAGGTGCTTGCCTGTAAAATGGGACGATAAAGTGTTATAATCCGGAAAAATATATCTGAGTTTATGAAAATAAGTTTTTTTATCATATTGTTGTTAATAGAATAAGTGAAAATAACAACTAACTGAGTTAATTGCTTTAACATCCGGTATAGCAATTCGTGAAACAATCTACATGAGATAGCGTAATTTTCGTAGTAGTCTGATTTGTTTAAGGGATGTATTCTGAGAAAAATGGCGAATTTGAGGAGGGTCGCCCGGGTGTCAGTGGCGCCACAATCGCGAAAAACGCGTTTCATTCACTATCTCGTGAACGGTTTACTTTACGCAAAAACTATGAAGACCTTTTCTCTTATAAATTAAATTTTCTAACTTTTTTATTCGAACCTTTTTTTTTTAGCACCAATACTTTCCGAGTTATTTTGTTCGAAAGCCACAAACTTCCTTATTTTCGTCTGTTTTTCGCCTTTATCTCACTAATCGTTCACTTTTATTGAATTATACCCATTATCAAACTTATACATGATTTAATTATCTACCTCTTTGTCTTAAAATTTATGTGCTATCTCTTCAAACATAGTTCGATTTTGACTTTACTTTTTAGCTTGCTATCTCTTTTCGTTTTTGAGTTATAGTGTTGACGGACGGACGTACGGACGGACAGACACATTTGCGGAAATGGACTAATTAGGTCATTTTATGAACACCTATACTAAATTTTTTTTTCGCGGTCAATATTTTCAACTGTCACAAAGTTGGGATTAAACTTTAATACCTTATACCTACCTAATATATAAAGAAGTAAAATTTGTTTGTATGGAAGAGGTAAACTCTGGAACTACTGAACCGATTCTCGAGTGATATAGGCTACAAAGAGTGTCCTAGTTTTTTTTAAATTCTGTCGAGTATTTTTTTTAATACAACAGATAATAGTTGGGCGGGCATGAAATTTTTCATGCTCTAATGAGAAAGAGAGTGAAAGAGAATGATTACTTTGCTATTAATTATTTCGCGTTCTAAGCGGTCAAAAATTCTGAAACTTCAGGATTTATTAGAAAACGTTATTTTTAGCTTGTGAAAAAAAATTATCAAAATCTGTCGAAAAGTGGTTTAAAAGAAAAGTTGTAGCCCCTTCCATACAACCCCTTCAATACAAACAAACAAATTTCATACTGGAACATCTTTAAGCAATTAACTCAGTTTTTATTTTCAATTGTTTATTGTCGCTTAGCTTCTGAACTATAATTGTTTCGAAAAGCATTTTAATGTATTTTTATTCAATTAGTTTAGAAAATGTGAACAGCCACACAATAAGCTTGTCTTGTATCGCATGAAATAAACCTTTATTTAAAAGTTAATGGCCGCTGTATTTATATTCTTGTGACGCCATCTTTCGACTGACACCACACTTTTAGCGACCTGCGATACCCCAATTGTTTAGATTGATTAAGTCGTTTAGCTCTTGAGTACAGTGGAACAATACATCGTCCGGTAAATTTGCTCCCATATAAAGATCGTGCGTGAAGAAACAATAACCAATTAGTGTCATGCATGGGGAAAAAAATCGATCCGTGCAATTCCCCAGCTAAGAGAGAAAATTTTCCTTTTTTTAAAAAAAAAACAACTTTTGTTCGAAACTTTTTTTTCATAAACTGATAGATTTTCTCACAATTTCAGCTCAAACATTTTTGTAATTAGTCTTGATTACAAAAGCATTTTATGTATATAAAGCATTTGTTCGTGTATAAAAAGTTAAATTAACAGTTCACGCATTGAGAATGAATTCACTATATGCCGGGTATTTAGCAATTAAGTCAGTTATTTTCACTTGATTTTAATATGTTTTTCAAGTGGATCATTTCTAGCGTATTTAAAACTTCTTGCTGCTTTGGAATGGGCTTTATTGACGAATAACGATTGACGAATAAAGACCCTTAACTTTTGGGGTCTTTCTTTTCACTGCCATGCTTGCTGAAAAGTTTTTTCTTTCAATAATTGTCCCTCTGGGAATTAGTGACAGTTTAAATTACTATTATTTACGGTGCCCGCCTGTCACGCAGAAGACTGAGGTTCGATTCCCCACCGGAGAGCCAAAAATGTAGGTACCAAAATATTCTGAAACCTAGTCTACAATTATTAAATAACAAGAAAGTAATTTCGGATTTCAACATTTCTTTTGCTTGAATATCTAATAATCAATACATGAGTTTGTTATTAGTTACCAGGTAACTCAAGGAGCTAAATCGAAAAGCCGCCGGGGGCTAAATCCGGTGAATATTGTGGCTGAGGCATGATTGTGGTGTTGTCTTTGGCCAAAAAATCACGCTCAAGCAACGATGATTGATCAGGTGCATTATCGTGATGCAAAAGCCATGAATTGTTTTTGCACAATTTCGGACGTTCTTTTCGTATGGCTTCTCGCAAACGGCGCATAACTTCAAAGCAATACTCCTTATTGACCGTACGACCTTGTGGTAAGAGCTCCTTATGCACTACGCCACGGTAATCGAAGAAAAAAGTGAGCAAAACCTTTGGCATTTGATCAAACTTGGCGTGCTTTTTTCGGTTTTCTTGGAAGAGCTTGAACCATTTATAAACATTTTTTTAACACAGAGTAGACTCACTTTGGAGCATTTAATTCCATTTTTTACACAAAATTTGATGCAAATTCTTTAGTCCATTTTTTTCGACAACAGAAAATCGCCGAGCACACCAAACACTTCTAAATTTTATGCCTCTCACAAACAAGCAAAGAATGCTATATAGCTGAAACTGTGAACATATGTTTGGGACGAGTGTACCGACACAACAAAATAAAAAAAATCGAAAATTGAACGTACGTAGCCCGCTAAATTTGAAAAGTCACCTTACTTTTTGGACACACCTTGTATATTCGTGGGAAAAAACGAATTCAAAAATTGAATAAAGTTATTATAGACAAAACAAAAACAATAAATAAATAATGAATCTGATGGTGATGAATCGTGAAATGTAAAGAATGACAGAATTGTAAATGATACTAAATCTAAAACAACATGCGCATTTATTTATTACAAATGTTCATGTAATAAAATTTATTTTATTTTATTTATTACAATATTTATATAATACCGATTACAGAGCGTTCAAAAAGTGCGGTTACATGCATGAATGTATTTAGCACATTTACGACTCTCAAAATTGTATGTTATTTTAACCAGGCTTTTTATTATAAAATCCTTTATATCTGAGATATTCAGACTCCTGGAAATGTTTACAAGAAAAATGATAATGGACCGTTGGAAGTCATAAAACCCTTAGATCATCTACATGAAATTTTACTCATTTTTCTTAATAAAAATTGGGATTTTAACAATTGCAGTGTGAAACAAAATGCCTTAACGTTGAACTTTTACAAATTAACTTTAAACAAGTTAATTGCTTAAATACCCGGTATATTCTGAATTTATGTAAAAAAGTTTATAACAAAAGTTGTTTATTTTTAAAAAACGAGCATTTTTTGTTTTACATGTTTCTTCTATCTCGGTTTCAAAGATGGGCAGTTTTGCCCATTTTGCTGAACATGGTCCAATTTTGTCCATTCACGAACTTGACCTGACTTTTTAGCTCACACAAAATTTCAGCTCGTTATCTTTTCATTTTTGAGTTATCTTGTTCACAGACGGACGAAATTAGACCATTTTAACCCACCTATTAAGACACCATTTTAAGACACCTATTCCAAACATTTATATCGGGACTAAACTTAATATAGCCTGGTATATTTATATATACTGGGTATAAAAAACATATATTACGGATTTTGTAAAAAGATATTAATATTTAAAGGTGATAATTTGCAACTCCGCCACTAAAAATAATTAATAATTACTGTCAACACAAATCTTGTGTAGTACAACATACTTTTTAGCGAATTTTTGAAGAAAATGTAACTATTGGTTTTGTAACGATTTCGAAAAAATATCCTCAAATTATGTCCATCGATCCTACTTCTTAGATGTCCAAAATTACCATCATCACGCGCTCTGTAGGTCACAATTTTAGTCCGATCGTAATGAAATTTGGTATGCGATGCTCTTTTGTTACTTGGCAAGGGGCAAGGTGGATTTAGAGGTAGGTGGTAGGTAGGTGATATATCTCTCTTAATATTGGAAAAATAAATAAATTTTACATAAGTAAATTTACCATTTTAATGCAAAAATAATAACTTTAAAATTGTCGCCAAGAAAGCTTAATTTTATATATATTAGAAATTTTTAACTCTGATAACATTTACTTATATTCACGTAGCTCCTACGTGTATAATTTATTTTTTTAGTTTTTTAAAACTTTTGTAACCGTTTTTCTTTAACGAAATTTTTGAATACCGTGTATAATAAATATTATTGTGCATATCACAACCACTTTAATACCTAAGTAGTCGTAAATGTTATGTACAGGTAGACACTAAACAGTATTCACTATCTGACTATCATACTATATCTTATTGTTTATGTTTATTTATAAACATATATTTTAAGGACATGTTTACACTATTCAATGTTTACTATGAGAGGACAGTGAGCGCATCATCAAATGCATGTGAATATAATGCCAGAATAGGGAATATGCATGAAAATGTTTTTTCAAATTTATTTTCAGAATTTGAAAATACTGTTAATACTGTAATAATATTTAAAAACGAAATTAAAATCCGACAAATATCAAGGAAGCTATAAGCTTTTAAAGATTATTATCTGTCTCTTTCTTGCAAAAATACTAAAAACGGAGTTTTACGTGTATTTTAAATGGTGAAAGTGTAATATGACGTCACATAACATATCAAGAGGGCTATCACCCTCTTTGTGTAATCGGGAATTTCAATCATTCATATCTCGCTTATTTTTAAAGTTATTTAAAAAGTAATTTTACCTTGATATTTGTCAAGTAAACATGCTTCAATTCAAGTGAAAAAAAATTTTCATGCATATTCCCTATTATATTATCGTTAAAGCAATGCAAGAGATCAGTCGTTGTTTTTTACCGACGAAAGAAGGAGATACTCAATTCAACCTGCATATTTTTTTTTTAGTTGATTTGTTCCTTATTGTTAGCATATTTTATAATGAACAACTTTAATCCGAAGTATTTTTTCGAAAACCGAATGAATAAGGCACAAATCAAGCCTAATCCAATCGGTTTATTATATCTAATCCAAAAAATGTCTTGTTAGTATAACTTTTATTCATCAACTCAACGGGAGGAATCCATCCGCCGGAGTAGCTGTACCACAAACGAAACTTATAAACGATACGGGATAAATTCGAATCACTTTTGTTCGAATCGTTTTTACATATAAACAAAAGATTAGATACAATTTGAGTCCGAAGTCAGAAATGGATCAGCACATTCAATTTATACATTAAAATTGAATGTTTGTGTCACCCGATTACGCTGAAACTTTGGAAATGCTTGGCGGGTACCCGAGAAGGTTTCCGCAAAAACATACTTTCCATCCCCGTCCTTTCGTCAGGAGCTTGGGCGAAAATTTCTCTCTCGTAAATGGTAAGAGGTAGAAGAAAAGTTTAAAGACAAAAAATTTTCCTTTTCTAAAAAAAAATTTTGTCCATTTTTTTTCAGAAAATTAACCCGATGCGTTCACAAAACTCCGTGTAGTAGATCAGAGTTTGCCATTTTAACAAAACAGTGGTTTTTGCAATTAAAATCTTAACTTTTCCATGGCATATTTTTTTAGGGACTGTTTATAAACTGCGTAGTACACGAAGGAGAAGTACAATGAAAAGCTACACCGGGCCACGCGGCTTAAAATGGGTCTAGGTCTAAGCTACGTAGTTTTTTACCATGGTATATATTTATTTTCAAATAATACTCGCAATAATTTGAAACGAAACGCAGACCATGACCCGATTACTCCACTAACGCCTCATAGCGCGCAGTGCAGTGTTTTTCTGCGATGACGTAAGTCGTAGCAAGTAAAAATTCGGTGTCAGTCACGTGCGATGTTTGATGTGTGCCTTGCCTTGGGCTTGAGGTAAAAGATGTTGAGATGCTGTCTCAGAACTTATGAATTCAGATGGATTTGATCCATATATATTTTACTCGAAATTTTATGATCATGAAAAAAAAACTAGGTTTTATGGGGGGCGGAGCCTTTGAAGAAAAATCATGGCTATCTACATGGAGTGAGGGACGTTGAAATGTGGCCAAAATAGACCCCATACAAAGTTTGGCATATTATTTCCCTTCCATCCAGTATATACATTCATATTTATTTGTAACCTTGAATTCTAAAAAATGTTATCAATAATTCATGCTATGTGTTGTATAATATATAATAAAAGGTTAGGTTATGTGTAAACGCAACTTTATATTTTATTTATACAAAATAATATAATAAATTTGAATGAGTCTCGTTGAAATAGTAATAATATGATTCTGTGCTACTATAAACATTGTACATTCATAAATACATGCATGCAGACAAACACTGAATGTGTGGGTTTACAGTTTACACCTAAACTTGTACAACGTGTACAGAATATTCAAAAACTCTATCATTCATTCAACATTGAATTGAATTTTAATTCAAGTAAGCACGATCATGGTACTTAGAGAGGGGAAACAATTTCGTGTACTCGGTAGATAAATAAATATCTACCGGGTATGAAAAGTGTTGCACTTCGCAGCGTCGGATTGGGCCTAAGGGGTGCGGGTGGCATTACGACTAAGGGCCTGCCATTCACTTAGAATCAAGGTAGATAATACAATTAGGTCAATCAACAAACCTAACGTTAATAATAATCAAATAGGCAAGAGTTTTTGGAAGTTTTTGTCTTATCCTATGTTTAGGATAATCAACGAGTCCAGCAGTTCTTATCTCGTCGCAAAGAACGAAGCCTCTCTTAATGCGCTTCACCGCGGAAAATCTCGTAAGTTAATTACGTAAACAAGATTGTGATGATTACACAATAAGCAACGTATAAGCCGGTTATATTGGAACAAAAGTTCACATGCACATGGTATGCAGCTTCGACAGACATATTTCCTGTCGAAGATCTCTTCGAGACAAATAAAAGTGTTCTTTGCTGTTTGATCTAAATAATCTTCGCAGATCTATTTCTGTTCTTCTCCGTGTATAAACGAATTTGCATATCGGTAGTAAGCCTGGAGCTCCACGCAGGTTAGGGCCCAGATGGCAATCACCACTCTGATTTTATGGCCAGTCCGACACTGGCAATTCGACCTTGTGACCGATTGTGCTCCCCTTTCTACTTCAGTCTGACGAGTTTCGCTTCTCCCATACCTTGGCAATAGTCAGCAGCTTGCTTATCAGGATTTTCTGAAGGTTAATATATTCGGGGTGAGATCCACCGAATATATAGTGATGAATCTGGTAACCTTTCGAAGTTGTATCCGGTTCAGGTTGAGTGCATCGAGGAATAGCCTCTTTCCCGAGTTTTTGTTGCGGTGTATTTTCCCACTGATCACGGTGTTTAAAATCTTTCCTCTCGTTGGTCACAAGCTTTCACGCTATTATTGGAATTCCTAAAAATAGGTTCTGCGCTTATGAAAGGTAATCCGACTCTCTTCTTTGCTAAGATATCTGAAATTATTTTCCTTCAAAACCACTGTGAGTGACTGTAGTTCCAGTTAGCTATCCCTGTTCTTGTAAGAAGATAAACAAAATTTTTATAATTTCGTGGAAAAACCAACAACGCCTATTGTAAACAAATGCTGAAAAACAAGTTTAGTTTTAACCCTTTGATTGCTACAAATCCATTAATGCGTTTGACCTTGGTCGTTCTCCCAGTGCTACAACCACATTAATAAGATTGACACAGAATAATAATAATTTTGAATTACATATATTTTAATAATTAACTACTAGTAAACTAATAAGTCAATCCTCCGATTTGGGTAAGTAACTTAAATATATAAGGAGGAAATGACTTGATAATTCAATACATACACATTTAGTTCACTCACACATCTGTGATTCGAAAGTGGAACTTTTAAACACAGTAATTTTGAAACCCTCTGTATTACATATGTTATGTTGAATCAAGCAACACCGACCAAATATACGTAATAATAACACAGCAGCCACAACAAAGAATACAGGACGTCCCTCTTCCAAACTCTTATAATTAAACAATTCTCTAAAACATTTAGCAAGGTCACGGGATAGATCTAATATCGTTAAACATGTTCGAACCTTGAACTCAGTTCGCAAAATGGTTCGTTTGCAGTATCTCTAATTGGACAATGTTGTATACTTCCCTCCTTAAGTTTTATCTTTCTATACTTTGTATACTATTTCTAACTTTCGTATACTTCGTTGATCCCTTTAAACTTCCCAAAAAAACAAGTTCGGTTCTTGATTTTTGCACACACAACCCCAGCCAGCTTCTTGTTGCATCATATTGTATACTTACGTGTAAAAAAAAGTTAGTTTACAATTGCCAACTGGCATGAAGGCGTGGCTTAATTAAGATGGCAAACTTTAGGTTGCAAATTTAATAATGACAGTTAATATAAAATTAAATTTCAAATTTTGCCCTAATTCCTAGAACAATTATTTGTATTTTATAAATACGCATTTCGACTACAAAGTAGTCATCATCAGTATGAATTATCTAATCGTAACTATCTCTGGGATATGGAGTCAGAGATATGTTGCTCGTTGCTAATTTGGTGCTGATCAGGTTCAAATGTTGCTAAAAAAGAAATACGGTTTTCTTTGCTTTTAGTAGTATGCAATGCAACCTTATCATACTTAGAATTTTAACCACCAGATGCCGTAACCAAAGTAGTCAGTTCCCAATAGGCAAACGAATATTTATAATGAGCCATAGAGCAAACAATTTATCCTGTGAACAATTTCTATACAAAAATATAAATTTCAGGATACTGCGTCAAGGTGCTGGGTGGGGTTTGGTGTGCCGAGAACCTGATTCTTTGTTTTGGTAAGTCTAGAGAGATCAACGAAGTATACGAAAACGTAAGGTGTCGAGTGTGTGAATTTGGTACCTTTACCCAGACACCTCTTTGTTGGCGTAGAAAAACCCTCTTTGTCCAATCGACTACAAATTACGACAATATACTATCAATTACAATAGTTGAAATTACCCAAAAAGATTTTATGACGTATTTTAAGCATTTTCGAGATATCGTATTTAAAAATTCAGAAAATACAATTTTTGTTTGCTTTTTGCAGTCCAAATTTTCGATTAAAATAAAATCTGGGAGGTAGCATTTCTATGATATAGAGTTAGAAATGAAAAAAGATAACTCATACACGAAAAGAGATAACGAACTGAAATTTTATGTGTTCTAGAGCGAAAAAGTAAGGTCAAGTGGTGAATAGGTAAAATTGGACCGAAATATCCATCTTTAAACGGTAAGAGATAGATAAAAAATAAAATGACACAAAATGTTCCTTTTTTTTTTTTTAAATAAACAACTTTTCTATGAAACTTTTTTTTACAGAAATTCAGTATATACCAGGTATTTAAACAATTAACTCAGTTAATTGTTATTTTTCCTTGTTTTCGAATTAATATAAAATATATTATTTTCCATAAGCCATTCGACTGTGCTCGGTTGAGGCTCAATAGAATACAGTTGAGAAGAGTGGTGGAGCTCTTGACTAGACACTGTCGATTGAACTACCACCTTCATAACTTGGGGATCTCTGATGATCCCACTTGTAGGACCTGTATGGAAGACGATGAAACCTTCATACATGTTATATGCACCTGCAGAAGTCTGAATTTTGTCAGATATAGAATATTTGGGTCCGAAACTTTGGATCCATCAATCCTGGGAGCAATCCCGGCGGAGAAGTTGTGGGCCTTCTGTGTGGCGTCTGGCCTCGACAGAATCCTATAGCTTCATCTGCTTAAAATAGCACCTCTTACCCGGAGTCGTCGCGCCTTCGGGTGACAGGTTGTTCTCAAGGAGGGCACAGAAGACCCTTTGGTCTAGGTGCTAGGAACCCGTTGCGATACCCCTCTTTCTAATTATTATTATTCCATAAGTAGTCAACAACTACTGTATAGTCTAGGTAATGAATGAGTGTGTGACACATTGTACCGTAGAATAAAATAATACATATATATGAGATACAATATATACAAAGACTATCTCTATATACATAGTTATAATAATATTTATATATTATTAAATAGTAAAAGAATTCAACAGGTGGAAGAGGATATGATATTATGTGTTGTATTAGTAGTATTCGTATTCGCATTCATATATGTATGTATGTATGTTATGTTATGTTATACACACATTTCGTCAATTTTATAAAACATAAACATAAATAATTTAGTATTATATATAAATATATATAATACTTGTTTGTGTAGACTATAGAATACTGACTGGTAGTACTACTTTTATATACTACATGATACGAGATCATATGTGTATGTTTGTACGTTTGTAACATTTGTACGCATTATCACGTGCTTTTGCAAAACATATGATCAATTCAACATATTTTATCTATTGTTATATACGTATGCAAAAAAAATACATTTATGAATACTTGTTTTAAAGTTTATGTTTCTAATGCTTCGTTTAGACTACAACATAAGTTGCGACACAAAGTCAGATATAAATTTCTTTACTGTTCACACTTTAACAGATTTTTGGTGTATGGACACTAGCCAGACATGAATGTACGGAACTAGTGTCCGACCTGTTCACACACATAAGAACTTATTGCTGCTTATATTGTTGTATTTAAACGCTATATTTAGTACCATATAATATGTATATGGAATGTATAAAATGTATAAAAAAATGTCGAATCTGTTTGAAAACCTGAACACACACTTGGAAACTCAGATACAAGGTGTTTACACATCAGCTGCTTCGACACTAAAATTATAGTGTCGCAATAAATGTCACAACTAGAGACACTCATGTGCACACATAGACACTCGGTGTATACACTGTCGTAGTCTAAACCATAGGTGGACGTAGACGGCTCTCCGGAGCCACGGGTCTCCCCATAAGAAAGTGAGAGTAAGTAAGCAAGGTATGAGGTATGTTTTGAACTAAGACGGAACTATGTTTCAATACAGGTTGCTACCAATGCATTATTATTAATATATAATTTTTTGGCGGACAATGATTCAAAATAATTATTTTTAAAAACAGCAATTACGCGATCGCGTTCTGCTGCCCCTCGAATTTTTCAAACTCGGCAGAATTTTTCGCGGTATAAAGACGTTGGAAATTACTTCTTTTTTATTAAATATACCAAAACGATGCTCCCACTTGTTGATGCCAAAAAATATCCTCCTTTTCTTCGCAGACGGCGCCGCACCTCCAGTGCTGAACTTATCCAAGACTGCTTGCGATGTATTCTCCATTATTAAAATCACTACTTTTATTTTTTTTGAAAAAAGAAATTATGCGAAAAATTATTTTCAATAGCACGAATAGTACTTTTCACTTTTTTAACTCAAACTAGACTAAATCAAAACAACTCAGTCAGGTTGAATAAGCTATCATAAAATTCCCACTTTATGTAAAATTTAACCATTTAGAAATTAGTAACAAATTAAGCCCCACCCACCCAGCTTTATAATTGGCATGTTTATTGTATCCAGTGTCATCAAATTCCCATGACGCTATACCCTCTACTAAGAAAAAATAATTAAATCAGGTAAATAACTGTTTATTAGTTCTCCGATATGAATACTTTACGCAAATTATTCGGAATTTCCAAATACCTAATTCTAAAATATAAACAAAAGCTAAACCATCAAAAAATTTATAAGCTGTTTACAATTGTCAAGCGGTAAACGTAAAAGATCCAAAGATTTATATTTTATTCATACACAAATATATTAAAAAGGTACATTTTATGCCCAATAAAATATACCGTATAGTCAATAGTGTATACTTTGTATAATTAAAATAGATAGTGAGTAGTGACTATAAAAAAGGGTTGGTATTATTATATTTTTTTGAAAATGTTTTAATTCAAAAAACCTATGGTCTAAACGAACCTTAACAGGTGTTAGGGTGCTTTTCACATTTACCGACACCGACACGACATCAGTACAGGCACCGATACTCCTACTGTTTCAAAGATGTATATTTTCCCTTCTGGCGGGGGGGAGACACGTTCCGATTTGCCAATTATCGAACTTGACCTCACTTTTTTTCTATAGAACACACATACAAAGCTCGTTATCTCTGTTAGTTTTTAAGTTATCGTGTTCACAGACAAACGGATTAGCCTAATCGGCCGAATTAAGCCATTTTATGAACACCCATTCCAAGCGTTTATGTCAAGGATTAATATTTTCAAGCGTTACAAAGTCGGGACTAAACTTAATATACCTTGTATATTTACATATACTGGGTATAAAAATTGAGACCAGATTTTCGTAAGACAAAATCTTTATCCTTATTCAAGGGCATGCACCAAACGTGAATATGGAAAACAAATCATGGGAAGATTTTTTTACGACTGCGAATTTTTCACCTTGCCTAATACTGGTGTACTAGTGATTTATATAATTACTATTGAAAATTGAAAATAATAATAATCTTATAGTGTGAAAATAATAATAATCTTATATAATCGTATTGAAAATAATAATAATCTTATAGTGTGCTATTATAGTTTATAATTACTATGGAAACGACAATCAAATTTAACATTAATAATTGAAACACAATTTTAATAAAATAATTTTATAGTTATTTTTTAGAAGTATAGTTTCTGTGGAAATGATAAAATCAACAAAAATTTTAACCGACTCCAAAAAAAACGAGGAGATTTTATGTTCGACTGTATGTATTTTTTTATGTTCACCCCCTTCAAGATTATTTTTTTAGACAAAAGATAGCCTATGTCCTTCCCCAGAATATAATCTATCTCCTTGCCAAATTTCATTACGATCCGTTTAGCCGTTTAGAGTTAGCAAATAGAGATACTTTCGCATTTATATAGTAGTATAAAAATATTTATAAAACCAACTGTTTTTTTTTTTTTCGTGAAAACATAAAAATAAATTAGAATTATTATATCAACAAACGGAAATGATAATAATTTTAAAATCTAAAAGTTGATACGTTTTAAATTACCAAAATGTATTTTTTTTTTTAATAAAAATAGTAATAATATTATCTTAGAAGTTTATAACCGTCAGTTATTAGTCCACAAAAATATATAAATTTGGTAATTGCATAATTTTTACACGTTACTGTTTTAAAACTTATTTTTTAGGGTTCTGTACCAAAAAAAGAAGGCTATGAAGGTTCATCATTCGCACACATCGGTGATTTATCAGTACAGTTGTTCTATCCGCCGCTCTTCAATGTCTGTGACGAAAAAGAATTCATATTCGAGTTTAAATCGAAGAATCCGCAGAAATTCGGCAAACATCAGTTATAGTGGTGTCAGTAGTTGGTCAGACATCATACCTGCACTAAAATGGCGCTGTCAGGTCACTGATGTATGCGAATGAATTCTTATGGAACAAATTATCTTTTTTGGTAAGCGTTTGATTTCATTTTCAACGATGAAAACAAGCCTTTTTGTAGGAGGAAATCCAATTCATTGGACTAATTCATTTGTATAAAAAAATCACTAAATCAGTTTTTTCAGTTTAACACATGAAAAATTACGTGAAGGTTTTTTGTATACTAATGAATTTTTCGTGAAGTATACATATATACGAAGACATTGGATGAAAGGTTCCGATTAACCACTCTTTCAAATAGGTCGTCCTTATATTTAGCACAAGGTTTGCAATGGGTGACCGTTATTTTCATATTTTGGAGGTGAAATCTTTCATTTAAAAAAATCTTAAGGATATTCGATGACGGAAGTAAGGTTCCTATTAACCACTCTTTCAAACCGGTCGACGAGGTAGTTTGCACAAGATAGAATATGGGCGACCAATATCGACAATGCAGGTTTTTTATTTCAGCCAATTTTGATCAGATCAATTTTTAGATATATTTCCAATTCTTATTATTTAAGACTTTTCTGTACCGATCCCTTTGGCACATAAAAATTCATATTTGCTCGAATTTTGAGAGTACTATTTATTTATTATAGAATTTATTTTTTTGAATGAATGACCTTAATTTTATTTCCGCAAGAATGAAGAAGAAGATTTTAACATTTGATAATAACGGGTGTTACCTTATTTTTTATTTATTGTTAATTTTATAAAGTATTTTGAAAAATAAATTATTTCATGTCTACGTATTATAAAATTTATAAGTACTGATTTATTTTTATTTCAATAGATTTTTTTAACTCTACTATAATATACAAGTTATAGGCCCGTATTCATAGTAGGATTTTAAGCGTAAGTTCACATTAAGCATGATCTTAAGGCAACGTTTAGATTCATAAACGCAATCTTGAAAGTTTGATCTTATCTAAGATATATGTGGCAGGATAAATATGCATAGTCATTATACCTTAAGAAGCGCTATTAAGAATTGAAAACTGAAGATGTATTCACACGTCAAATAACACTATCTTATTTAGACCTTCACCTTACTTTGTATTAAACAATGAAGATTTTCTTTAAATCAGCATTGTAGTAGACTTAAGGATGTTCCAACATACTACCACTTTTCGACAGATTTTGCTCATTTTTTTTTCACAGGCTAAATAATGTTTTCTAATAAATCCCGAAGTTTCAGAATTTTTGACCGTTTAGAACACGAGATAATTAATATTAAAGTTGTCATTCTCTCTCTCATTAGAAGCATGTGAAACTTCATGCCCGCCCAACTATTATCTGTTGTATTAGAAAAAATACTCGACAGAATTTAAAAAAAAATCTAGGAGAGTAAAGCTAAATATTTATTATATAAATTTAAAAAAAAAAAGTGTGTTACCGTTTTGTTTTCGAAATATAAAAGTTTAAATTTATTTATTTTCTTAAAATCAACATTATTTTGTATATGTGAACAGTGTTTTTGTCTATGTGTTGTATATGTGTGTTTATGTATTTGTACTATAATAAAATCAAACCGGTTTGTTGTGTTGATTGCATAACACAGTGCTGGAACGTCCTTAAGACAACCTTAATAACTTGGCAGTGAAAAAAGTAGTGAAGACAATGAATTTTTTGGGTCTACATAATATCAATATTGATGATAATATTGATATCGATTTTGATAATGAAGACATATTTATACGTATTCCTAAACGCTACATTCGAGATATACAAGATCCGTTTGAATTTTATTCAGGCATCGAATTTTTTAAAAAAGATTTAGATTCAACAAAATTTGAAGAAAATATTTTTTTTCTATCGAAGTCATTTGCCCGTCATATTTTTTTTTTTCAAAAACAATTTTTTTAGCTTGCTGACTTTTTTTAAGATTATATTTACAGAACTATACGGCGTTGACAAAATTTGATTGAATTAAATAAAAAAATTTATGAAATTATTCAACGCCTCTCATTGCAGTATTTTTTAAACTGTTTCTAGGATTGAAATGACACAAGCACAAGCATTACGTCAAATACAATAATAATTAGAAATTACCCAACATTACATCATTTTTGATTTAAGTATTAAAATTTACAAGAAAAAAAAAACAGAAAGAAACAAACAAAATTTTATAAATAAACAGAGACAGACACACACATACACAATATTTATCTGACTTGTGGTAATAAAAACTGTATCTGTTTTATAATTTTAACAATTTTATAAATTTATTTATTTTGTCTATTTGTACGCTATCGTACAAATAATTTTCAAGAATTATTTACACGTTAAAACTGACGTTTCACATTTGCTTTGATGTCAAGGAATCTACTCCAGAAAATTATTTTTAAATAATATTTTATTTATATATTCCCAATAGCAATAGCAAGTGGCTGAACATCTGCTGTTCGAATCGGAAGTTATCGACATGTTTGAGGCTTCATTCGTTATATCTCCTGCTCCCGTCATCGTAGCGAGATAAGACATACAAATTTTTAAGTCTAATCATAGGCTTTGGTGATGCTCGAACAAATAAACAAACAATTACAGTTTTATAATAGTCGAGTATATAAATTAAGATATTTAACCTCGTTAACTTTATTAACACCACTTTATTAAAACCAAGTGCTGACATCTACATTCATTTTTAATTGCGAAAGGTAAGTTTCGGTAGCTCAGTTGGTATAGTGGGAAACTCCAGACTGTATCACATTAGCCTTAAAATCGCCTTCAGGTACATTCCCGTTCATAAAAATTGAACTAGTTAAAACATTCTAAGTGTTACTGTATGTAATGTTATACATATATTATATATATATATATATATATATATATATATATATATATATATATATATATATAATTAGAATGTGACTTACTGGTTCAATTTTTATGAACGGAAGTGTACATTACATTCTCATCTTTTTTGGTACGATAATCTCGTCTCGAATGAAATTTTGAAAAAAGAAAGTTTATTTTGTCGTCGCCCATAGATTCATCAATTCCCATGGCAATGTAAACACCAGTTTTAACGTGTAAATAATTTTTGAAATAATTTATACGTGAGCGTGCAAATGTACACAACTTAATTTTTAAATAAATCAAGTAAGCAGAAATTTTTCTTTATACATTATTCGATAGTTGCTATTGGACACAGCTAATGATCTATTAAAAATTAATATTTGTGCGACCGACCTCTGCTCGAGAAAGATGTAAAACATTCAAATGTTGCTCGTAGCTAGTTTTTATCGAGTTTACACAACATCATCACAGCAATATATTACAAATAGGGAATATGCATGAAAATTTTTTTTCACTTGAATTGATGCATGTTTACTTGACAAATATCAAGGTAAAATTACTTTTTAAATAACTTTAAAAATAAGCGAGATATGAATTATTGAAATTCCCGATTAGACAAAGAGGGTGATAGCCCTCTTGATATGTTGTGTGACGTCATATTACACTTTCACCATTTAAAATACACGTAAAACTCCGTTTTTAGTATATTTGCAAGAAAGAGACAGATAATAATCTTTAAAAGCTTATAGCTTCCTTGATATTTGTCGGATTTTAATTTCGTTTTTAAATATTATTACAGTATTAACAGTATTTTCAAATTCTGAAACTGAATGTGAAAAAAAATTTTCATGCATATTCCCTATTCCAACTTTTAAAAAAGCGTCATACTATTTCTCTACCTGTGAAAACTCGCAGCCATCAAATTTTCCATGAGATTAAATCTAACTAGATTGACTTTTTGCCCCCAAAAACTCCTGTTCTGAAATTTTACCGAAATCACTAGAGCAGTTTTCGAGAACGTGATTACAAACAAATGAGTAAGCTAATGATAATAAAAACTGTTTTTTACATTAGTTCAAAATCTAAGACATGGAAGTTTTCTTTTATCTGTTTCTATATTTTCATTTTCTTCCTACTGTTATGTAATTTGTGGTATAGCGATCTCTTCCTTCTAAGAGATGGTAGCTGGGTGGCGATGGACATTGACAATTACAACCAAAACAATTTTACATAAATTTAAGTTCATTGAAAACCATTAAGATATTTTTTCATGAATTATAATAGTTTTCCTTTTATTCAACTGTGATTCTTCACATTGTCTAATCAATAATCACTTGTAAAGCCGGTTCTACATGATGCTACGAACGCTCGCTCCAACGTAGGGCCGAACGTTTGAGACAAGTAAGTTCGATAGTTGGTGCTGTAAATGTTCCTGCTACACGGTGATTCGAATGTTTGATCAATACATCTGAAAACAGTTTGGTACAAAGATGTTTACAGTTTCAACAATAAACGAGGATGATAGATAGATTGTAAAGGCTGTCCTGAACGGGACACACATCGACCATACGGTCCATTGTGATGCCTAAGGATGTGAGTGGAGTGGAAGGAATTTTTGTTTGCAGACTTGGAAACCTTCACAAGCATAGCCGGCTTGTGAAGGTTTCGTTCTTATCCGTACGCCGACAGTTTAGTCAATTAACCGCCCCCTTTTTTCTTTCTTTTTTTAATAATTGGCAAACTGCCGATATCGGGATTTGAACCCATAACCTCCCAGTTCCAAGTACACACAACGCCTTTACAAGCGCGGCTACTTGGCTGGTCATCGAGGATGATAAGGATGTTGTTATTGCTGGCGCCTAAATAGTGAGACGAAAGTAAATGGAGAGTAAATAGTGAAACGATAATCTCCCCCCCTCCTAACCAAGTCCATCCCTTCATAAGAACGACTTGTGCAGTCGTTGAGTCGAACCAACATTTTCCTTCAAACGTTGGAGGCATCCCTTTGACTCGTAGGTTTGAACAACAGCCACATGATGTGACACACCATCAACGTTGGATGGTGTTTGTACCATCGTGTAGAACTGGCTTTAGATTCAGAAATGACTATCGAGAACAAAAGTCAGCAAAATTTAATTACTTAGAGACAAGCTTCATATAAAATTTTTTTTCCAATTTTGAAATAAGGGTCACATTAGTTTGTTATTTCATTTGAAAGGTCACATTTTTATCGAACGAAGGTATTTCGATTTCTAGTCGGTAGAACAAGCTTCATATGAAATGTAAAATTTTTTTTTTTCAATTTTGAAATGAGGGTTACATTAGTTTGTTATTTCATTTCAAAAGGTCAACTTTGGTATTTCGATTTCTAGTCGGTAGAGTGCATTCCACCCATACAACTACAATGTCTAACTAACAAACGAATTAAACTATCGATCGAGAAAAAAAAGTCTGCAGTATGCAAAGACCCTTTGCGTTTCAAAAAATACAGATTCAGTTATTGAGGGTCGCGCGTTCGTTCCAAGATATTTTGCCTAGAAACAAATATAACGATGCCAAAAAAAAAAAATAGACAAAAAAATGTATCGTACATAACCTATAAAAATTAATAATTATATATCTGATTAGAAAATATATAGATAGGGTGGTGAATACAATTTGATGTTCATAACACGCAGGAGTATCACCCCTTTTTTTATTTGAGTCAAAAGACCCCTTGTTTTTTTAAATAGTTAGTGCACCCGCTGCTATTTCTACAACCTAACGCTATACAGTACATAATTTGAAAGGACACTGACTCTGATATATTATACGAAGGAGATACAATAACAACAATGAATATTCGATGATAGTGCTGTTCAAATTGTAGGACCCTTTTAACGTACACATTTTTTGATTACAATTTTTTTGTTCGTTTGAACCATCATCGTGTCGTCATCACCGCCATCGGTCCATTGTATTTTGATAACAAAACAAAAATTGTATACAATAACCAAAAATAATAATAATAATAATTTTGTCTGGTAGATTTTATTTTGATACTTTCAAAACTCTTGATAAAATAACAATATTTTTCGATAAAATAAAATTTCTGTTAACTTGAGAGTCCTGAGTTGAGACATAGTTATTCAAATAATAAAATTTATACCACTTTACTCGAAACGAAATTGTATAATAGAAAATTTATTTAAAAAATATACATAAATACCAGTCTAGATACCAGTCCAAGTGGCCGAACGGTCTAAGGCGTTATGTCTGCGCAGTATGCCTACTTGGAAACTGGGAGGTTATGGGTTCAAATCCCGACATCGGCAGTTTGTCAATTATTAAGGAAAAAAAAAGGGGCGGTTAATTGACTAAACTGTCGGCGTATAGACAAGAACGAAATAACCGGCTATGCTTGTGAAGGTTTTCTGCAGTTTTCTTCATAAACTCCAGATGAATATCGGCATAGTTCCTATCATAGTCGGCTGCAGCCGCGTATCCTGCCAATTCCTAGTCTATTGCTAATAACTTCGAGATGAATAATGCGTTTACAATGGCTGATCGCGCTGTATTTATTTTGCCTATGACGTCATCGTACCAGTGTAGGTGCATGCGCGTGAATGGTAACGAATTAGCTTCGTGTAAAGTTATAAATTAGTATACTAAGACTACACTAAGACATTGTAGTATCATTTACAAGAGCTTGTGGAACACTAGTTGAAGGCAAAGTTAGACAATATGACTCATATGACTCGTAAATTATAGAAAACACATATTAGAGAAAAGCTTGCGTCGAAATGAATCCAACGGGCTTAAAAATATTGGTGCCGAACGAGCGCGAGAACTATGGCAGTATCGAGCATACAGCGGCCAGCGACAGTCCAAACGTCTACGGATCATGCGCAGAACGTTTTCACGAAAAATCTCCAACACAGGCCGGAACTGCGCCTTTCTTCTTTTATAAGAATTGTTTTTTTCGCAAAGCTGGCAATGTCAGCTGGTTTTTACAAGGTGGAAGGATAAAAAATAAATTACTTTCTCTATATGTTTATCCTGAGAAGAAATTCAACTAGCCCTGAACAAGATGACCAAAAATATAAATCAAATAACTCTTTTATAAGATTTTTCCCAAGTAGAGTTTTACCAGTCCAAGTGGTCGAGCGGTCTAAGGCGTTATGTCTGCGCAGTATGCTTACTTGGAAACTGAAAGGTTATGGGTTCGAATCCCGACATCGGCACTTTGTCAATTATTAAGGAAAAAAGGGGAGGTTAATTGACTAAACTGTCGGCGTATGGACAAGAACGAAGTAACCGGCTATGCATGAGAAGGTTTTCTGCAGTTTTCTTCACAAACTCCAGATGAATATCGGCATAGTTCCTATCAAAGACGGCTGCAGCCGCATATCCTACCAATTCCTAGTCTATAAACAAAAATTCCTTTCACTCCACTCACATCCTTAGGCATCACAATGGATCTTATGGTCGAAGTGTAGCCCGTCCAGGGCAGCCTCTACAACAGGGGTGTCAAACTCAATTTTACAGACGGCCATATATTAAATTTAGAATGTGTAGGCGGGCCAGATTCAAATAAAAAAAAATGTACTGAATTATTATAACATTTTATTTACTCAATTATATAGTATATAATATACGGTTGTTAAAAATCATATCAAAGTTATAAAAGAGGGTAATTATTTTGAGCTCGAGGATCCAGATACCTGACTTCTCTTGTTTTTGACAAGCTCATTGATGTCAGGTATCATATTCGTTGTAATTATTTTAAGAATAGATTGGAGATGTTCATTCGTAAGTCTTGTGCGATGTTTGTTCTTATTTATTTTCATGACGGAAAACATCTGCTCACATAAATAGGTGCTTTTTTAATTGCGGGTAGTTATCCAAACTCTTGAAATATTGTGTATAAAATGTAAGAGCGTTAACCTCTTTAAATTTTTCTTTCAAAATACTGTCTGATTGAAGATCTATCAACTCCATTTGCAAATGAACTGGTTCCTGTGAAGCTTCAAAATTGAATAAAATTTTAAAACTTCCGTAGAGGAATCGAGTGAAGTCATGATTCTTCTGTCTGTCACACATTGCGATCGCGGGCCGTATCTTTGACATCCCTGCTCTACAATCTATCTATCCCAAATAGAACTTCAGCTGGTCTTGGCTAGGATGACTAGATAACATATTACGTCACTCTTACTGTCGATAGTACATACAACAAAATACCTGGTATGAACCACACAACCTCTCTAAAAAAAGTAACAAATCAATTTTGTTTAATATTTTTAAAAAAAAGATAGACATAAGCAAGATACTACGGGATATACGATAAAAATATGAATAGAAACGCTTTGGCAGAAAGAAAAACCAGTTCCACCTCATAAAGTAACGATTTTTTGTACTTGACATTTAACAAAAAACCAAAATAAACTATATTGGAAGTATTAGAAGAGTCGAGATTTACATAATATCCAAATAAAGTATAAAAATAAAATAATAAAATTGAAAAATAACAAGGGCGTTGCTATAACAAAACGAAAAAAAAAAAATCATTAAAAATTATCCAATTAAAATAATTAATTCCATACATAAATATCCATCCGTAAAGAATATAAAAATTTATTCGGGAAAAAAAATAAAATTTTAAAAATTTCCATTACTCATGCTAAAAAAAAATAAAATTAGGAAAAAAAAAAGTGGTATGTAAATATATGCAACATTAATATAATTTTGGGTAGCTCTCTGCTCTGATGATATACGTATAAAATTTTCCCCTCTTTCATTTTTCAAACACACAGCACAGGGGTGATGTAATAATTTTAAAAAACTAGGGAGGTTTTTTTTTTTATTTTTTAATACATGATGACGTTCTTTTTTTTTCTACTTACAAAGCAGGGATAGCATGACACCAAAAAAAAAAAAAAGTATACAAAATTTTATATGAAAATACAACACGTAATTCGTTTTATAATCATAATGGGATTTAAAAACTCGGCGGTCGTCTAGTACAGTCAGTCATCGAAGACAAACAACGCAGAGACCGTGTTCATAACATTTTAAACGGAATGGAATACAACATTTATAAATTTAATTTTATAGAAAATATTAAAATACAATTTATTTATTCACACACAGTTTGAAAATGAATGATAGATAGATACACCTTGGGGTCTAAAAAGTATTGCACTTCGACCTTATGGTCCATTGTGCTCCCCCTTCTACTTCAGCGCGATGAGACTCGCTTCTCCTATATGTTGGCAATAGCTAGGAGCTTGCTTATCAAGCTCCTAGCTCCTTGCTTATCAAGCTCCTAGCTATTATTTTTGGAGTCGGTGTCAGCATAGAGAAATTCACATAAAATTTGGACACCGCCTCCAAAAATAACAATAATTGTACATATATATTTAAAAATTTTTGCTTAGGTGAACTAAAATTGGCACAAGAATATACAATTATTTTTTTCCTTTTTAGTGCATTTTTTGTTTTAGAATATTTGATTTTTGAAGTCGGGTTTCCATTTTGTCAAAATAGGTTTTATTTCTCGCTTTTTAGTGACTTTGAAGTTCTATAACTGATTTTGTCTAAATATGGGTAGACCTACTAAACAACCAACTAATTTTTAGTGCATTTTTTTATAACACTTTTTTTTTTTTTTTAAATTTTTAGTGCATTTTATCATAACAGATTTTTTTAAATGCATTTTGTATTTTTTTTGTAAAAATTTTTTTTTTGGGTTACTTTCCCATTATAAATGAGTATACCCTTTCAAAAAAAAAAACAAAATTCGCAGAAATCGGTTATCACATATAAAATGAGGGTTTTCCTCGATTTCCAGGGAATCCCTTCATTAGAATGCGATTTGGTGACAATGGGACCAATCGGAAATCAAACTCTTTAAAACAAAAAAACAAAAATTAAAAATCGGTTAATAAATGATGGAGTTCTGAGGTAACAAACATAAAAAAAGAAAAAAAATACAGACGAATTGAGAACCATCCTCCTTTTTGAAGTCGGGTTAAAAATGAACTTCACTTTTGCTGTCGACTATACAATCAATTATCAAGTATCACAAAACACTTTGCAGTGTCTAGACATGCTCAATAACCTAGACCAAGAGTAATAGAATCTCCTACTCTAGTTACAAGGATATATGGAAGTAAAAGGACATTAAATACTGGTTCTATGTATTTCATAGAACCAGATCCACTCGGTAGCTTATTACTTCTACAGCAGATAACTCAGGGAAGAGAAATGTATCAAGAAGGTCAGCCTCTGGAACAACTTTCCACAGCTTAAGCCAGTATATAATCTTCTCGAAAGTCTCAATCGAAGAAAATACAAAATGTTCTGCGAAAAAAAAGGCTACAGTTGCTAAATGGTATTTCATAAGACTCTTCGTTGGGAAAGAATAATCTAAAAGAAAATCTATGGACCCATTTGTGACAATGGAGTAAGGAGGATAATAACAATCCTCGAATTGCTCTATTCGGGGACCTGGACATTGTCACTGAAATTAGGATAAGCTGGGCTGTTGGGACACCTGGAAGAATGCCAAATGAAAGAGATGCAAAAAAAGATCTACAACAACAACCCAGAAGGCTCAATACAAGTAGGCTGATCAAGACTACGATGGTGGGACGAGCCCAGGACAGAGAGGCTTGGAAGACCCTTTGAGTTAAGGCCAAAGTTGTTCATAGACCGTAGAGTCAAGGATCTATCTATACAAGACTCTTCTAGACTCACTTCTTTTTTTTTATTGATGATACATTTTCAAGCAGTGTTGGTAAACTGCTGCTTAAAAACTTTTTGTTAGTGAACGTTAAAAGTTTTAATTTTGTACCGAATCGTTTTTGCTTTCTCACTATTAGAAAAGGTGTACGCGGTTGTCTTTAGAAAGTAAAAAGTAAAATAACTGAATTGAAAACAAATACTTTAGTTAGAATTATTTCTACTTAAAAAAATTTAGAGCAGAACTGATATTTACGACTTGGTAAAAAAAGCCTAGAAAAGCTTTCTTGTCAGGCTACAGGCACCCCTCCACTCCTACTACTACTACGTCTAGTTTAAATGTATATATACTAGTAAGCTTTTTTGTCTACTCATAAAGCTAGTTCTAGATAATCTTCTATCTATAGTAATAATAAGTCTTACGTCACGCGATTTTTATACCCGGCATATAATATATACCAGGGTATATTAAGTTTAGTTCCGACTTTGTAACGGTTGAAAACATTGATTACAGAAAAAATATTTTAGTATAGGTGTTCATAAAATGTCCTAATTAGTCCATTTCCGCAAATATGTCCGTCTGTAAACTCGATTACTCAAAAACGAAAAGAGATAGAGAGCTAAAATTTGGTATGTGTATTTTAGAGCTAAAATGTAAGGTCAAGTTCGTGAATGGACAAAATCGGACCATATTTGGGCAAAATGGGCAAAACTGCCTACCTTTAAAACCGTAAAAGAACAAAAATTTAAAGACAAAAAGTTAGGTCTTAGGCTGAAACCCTGAGAAATTAGTCCAATAAATATATACCAAACATTTTTTCACTTTTGTTAAAAAACTTGGTCCTAACATAGATATCACTACTTTTGTAGACGAACATTTTTTTTTTTGCTGGGATATTAATACTTTTTGTAGGCGAAAACTTGATCCCTTCCACATTTTTGTTTTGTCGGATTATATATACACGAGTATTGTATGTTTTTGTTGCTTTTAATATGCAGAATGGTGAGGATCAGCCAAGTAGCCGCGCTTGTAAAGGCGTTGTGTGTACTTGGAACTGGGAGGTTATGGGTTCGAATCCCGACATCGGCAGTTTGTCAATTATTTAAAAAAAAACAAGGGGCGATTAATTGACTAAACTGTCGGCGTATAGACAAGAACGAAGTGACCGGCTATGTTTGTGAAGGTTTTCTGCATAGTTCCTATCAGAGTCGGCCGCACATCCTACCAATTCCTAGTCTACACACAAAATTCCTTGTCCTCCACTCACATCCTTAGGCATCACAATGGACCTTATGGTCGAAGTGCGTCCGGTCCAGGACAGCCTCTATAATCTATCTATTTATGGTGAGCATTCTAAAAACTCTTAAAAATATCTGTGAGTTTTGAAATTCTTGAAAGGTCGGGGAAAATATCAGACAAAGGTAACCTGGTTGTTTTTTTAAATATTTTTTCGGGTGATTATTTTAAAATTCACTTATATGGTTTCAAAAAATGGTACGTTGTGAGTTCGGTAGACCAGATTCCATGTACAGACTAATAGTTATATGAAATAAAACCTTCTACAATATCTGCTATAACAAAATTCTGTTAGAAAGAGAAAAAATTGTAGAAATAATTTCTGTTTAAAATAATAGTTTTTGTTTAAATAAAAATTGACAATAAAAAAAAGCATTTACGTAATAAATAAATAAACTATTAAGAATGTATCATTTTTGTGATGGTAAACGAGTTTTTTTTATTTAAAATTTTATTTTTAGTCACAAAAAAAATGACTATATATGCAAAATCATATACAATTTTTTTTTGTTTTTAATTAGAGCATTTTATAACAAACTATATGTACCATGTACTCATACATACATACATACATACACCCATACATACAAATACACATGTAGGCATCTATTATGTTATACCATGTAAAGTTCAGAACACACCCTATTTTAATTAAAAACGATTTAGCTTCACAGAATTGAATTATCCGACCCACTAGTCACTAAAAAATCAATACACTTCGTAATTATTTTTCTTTTTTTAAAACCGGAACGTCGTTTTTTTTAACTACATCCAATAAAATATAAAAATGTTTTGTATTTTATTTATATTTTTTGAACACAAAATACATTCATTCATTATTTATTAAAATTTGTGTGTATTTTATTATTATTTCAACTGATTTGAATTTTTGACTGTATTCTTTTTTTATTACTTCTATATATAGAGACTACAGCAACGTAGATTATAGTCTAAAGTTTATTTGTTTGGAGATTTTTAGCCAATGGTTCCGTTCAGAACAACTAAATCCTTAAATAGATAGATATATCTTGGGGTTTATATTATTTTACCTTATGACCCATTGTGGTTCCCCCTACACTTTAGTCTGACGAGATTCGCTTCTCCCATATTTTGGTAATAGCCAGGAGTTTGCTTATCAGATTTTCCTGTAGGTTTATATATTCGGGGAGAGATGCACCGAATATCTTGTATCTGCGGTAACCGAGAGATTCGCAGTAAAAGCATATATGTAATACTACTATATGGTCAGTTTCTATTAAGGATGTACCAGCACTGTGTTATGCAATCAGCACAACAAACCGGTTTGATTTGACTAAAAGCACAAATACATAAACACACATACACAACATATAGACACAAACACTGTTCACATATACAAAATAATGTTGATTTTAAGAAAATAAATAAATTTAAACTTTTATATTTCGAAAACAAAACGGTGACACGATTTTTTTTAAAATTTATATAATAAATATTTATCTTTACTCTCCTAGTTTTTTTTTTTAATTCTGTCGATTTTTTTTTCTAATACAACTGATAATAGTTGGGCGGGCATGAAGTTTTACATGCTTCTAATGAGAGAACGTGAGAGAGAATGATAACTTTGATATTAATTATCTTGCGTTCTAAACGGTCAAAAATTCTGAAACTTCGGGATTTATTAGAAAGCATTATTTTTAGCCTGTGAGAAAAAAAATGAGCAAAATCTGTCGAAGTGGTAGTATGCTGGTACATCCTTAAGTGGAAGCTGTTCCAATATTTTAAACTACTAAAGTGTACTCTCATCACATGTGTACTGACTGACTTGATACAGTACCACACGGCCAGGCAGTAATAAATAATATTTAACATTGATTTACTATAGGAAAAGCTGTCCAACATACACTGTATACAGAGGTCAGGCAGCGTTCACATTATTATTTTTTATTAAGGTTATTCGATTGGTGCGTAATGAATTTTTCGATTCATTACAGAAAGAAATAATATAAATTCAAGTACGCAATTTTGTGTATCTTAAGTAATTAATTTAATATATCCCACATTTTTTTCAAGCGATATTCCAGCAATTCTAGGATTACTAGAATCCGGAAGCCAGACCACTGTTAAAGAGAATACCCTGTGTAAATTTTGACTGACCGTTCCAAAGTTATAGCCAATTCAGTCGTTTTCTGACGTCAATAACATTTTCTAACGGCTAGATCTTAAATTTACTTTATAGTTTCTATAGAAATACCTGCATTAACAAGATTGTCCAAATAAATTATTAGCCAAAAAATAAAAACAATGACTTTTCAAACTGTAAAAATTACACACAAAATTTATTTGATATAAGAAAAAAGATTATTCTTTCGTTGCACACAAAATTCAGTCATGTTTTATAAGTCCCACCCTCAGGTCAGTTCTCAATGTCGATATTCTTCTGGAGTTGGTCAAGGGTAACTACAGAAAACCATCATAACCATAGACGGGGACTTCGTTCTTACCAATGAGCCATCAGATACGTCTGTGAACTTGGCAGGACAAATTTATCTTAGCATACTACAATGTGCATAGGAATTTGCAGTTTTTTTGCAGTTATTTTGCAGTTCAACACATAAATTTGCAGTTCATTTATTTTTAAAAATAACCGTATGCACTGCTAACTTCCGCGGAAGTTAGCAGTACAAGTTGGCGTACAGTGTTTAGGGGACCTCAAAAAAATTTGCGAATGAGCCAGGAATTTGCAGTTTTTTTGCAGTTCTCCAATAAGCTCATTCCCGAATTTGCAGTTCAATTATTTTTTAAAATAACCGTGTGCACTGCTAACTTCCGAGGAAGTTAGCAGTACAAGTTTGTGTACAGCGTTTAGGGGACCTCAAAAAAATTTGCGAATGAGCTAGGAATTTGCAGTTTTTTTGCAGTTCTCCAATAAGCTCATTCCCGAATTTGCAGTTCAATTATTTTTTAAAATAACCGTGTGCACTGCTAACTTCCGCGGAAGTTAGCAGTACAAGTTGGCGTACAGTGTTTAGGGGACCTCAAAAAAATTTGCGAATGAGCCAGGAATTTGCAGTTTTTTTGCAGTTCTCCAATAAGCTCATTCCCGAATTTGCAGTTCAATTATTTTTTAAAATAACCGTGTGCACTGCTAACTTCCGAGGAAGTTAGCAGTACAAGTTTGTATACAGCGTTTAGGGGACCTCAAAAAAATTTGCGAATGAGCTAGGAATTTGCAGTTTTTTTGCAGTTCTCCGATAAGCTCATTCCCGAATTTGCAGTTCAATTATTTTTAAAAATAAACGTGTGCACTGCTAACTTCCGCGGAAGTTAGCAGTACAAGTTTGCGTACAGCGTTTAGGGAACCTCAAAAAAATTTGCGAATGAACCAGGAATTTGCAGTTTTTTTGCAGTTCTCCGATAAGCTCATTCCCGAATTTGCAGTTTATTTATTTTTCAAAATAACCGTGTGCGGAAATTAGCAGTACCAGTTTGCGTACAGCGTTTAAGGGACCTCAAAAAAATTTGTGAATGAGCCAGGAATTTGCAGTTTTTTTGCAGTTCTCCGATAAGATCATTCCCGAATTTGCAGATCACTTCCGCGGAAGTTAGCAGTGCACACGGTTATTTTAAAAAATAATTGAACTGCAAATTCGGGAATGAGCTTATTGGAGAACTGCAAAAAAACTGCAAATTCCTAGCTCATTCGCAAATTTTTTTGAGGTCCCCTAAACGCTGTACACAAACTTGTACTGCTAACTTCCTCGGAAGTTAGCAGTGCACACGGTTATTTTAAAAAATAATTGAACTGCAAATTCGGGAATGAGCTTATTGGAGAACTGCAAAAAAACTGCAAATTCCTGGCTCATTCGCAAATTTTTTTGAGGTCCCCTAAACACTGTACGCCAACTTGTACTGCTAACTTCCGCGGAAGTTAGCAGTGCACACGGTTATTTTTAAAAATAAATGAACTGCAAATTTATGTGTTGAACTGCAAAATAACTGCAAAAAAACTGCAAATTCCTATACACATTGTAGTATGCTAAGATAAATTTGTCCTGCCAACTTCACAGACGTCCATCAGATTAGTCAATTAAACGGTCCATAAATTATAATTGACAAACTTCACAGCCGAGGTATTCGAACCCGTAACCTTTTAATTCCAAGCAGAACCCTATTTGATTGCACGGCTAGTTGTATATCTCTTACGGTTTCAAAAATAGGCAGTTTTGTCCATTTTGCACAACATGGCCCGAATTTGCCCATTCGTGAACTTGTTTTTTTTAGCTCTAGAATACACACACAAAATTTCAGTTCTTTATGTCTTTTCGTTTTTGAGTTATCGTGTATACGGACGATCGGACAACTTTACGTAAATGGATTTTATGAACACCTATACCAAAATTGTTTTTCTGTTAGCAAAACTATACAGTGTTGCCAACACTCAAAATTTGTTTCCCCTAAAAGTGACTTTAAAAGTCCCTAAAATTTCCGAAAATCAAAGCAAAACCTTCTAAACTAACATTTTGAAAAAGTATGTCGGAAATGTAGGTTTTTTTTAAATAAAATTTTGTATGTTATGTGGATTTTTTATTTATTTCGAAGAAAAAACGCCATAAAATATTTAAAAAATGCAATGGAATATCCACAATCATGGGTAAATATTATGTCCCAAAAATAAATTGAAAACCCATAAAAAATTCCCAAAGTTCGAAAAATATCCCTAAATTTAGGGGAAAATCCACTAAGTTGGCATCACTGATTTTATATACCGGGTATACAAATTATGTGTATTTCATATTGCTCTATAATATATCAAAAATTACAATTAATCTGTGCTGTATTTTAAAATGATCACTTCAATAAATTTTTAATTTCATTTTTCAATGTGTTATTGAGTTTATATATAGACACAAATTATTGGTATTAATTTGATAAAAAGGGGAAAACCACCATGAAGGTTTTTTTTTTATTAAATGTCTTTCACTTTATTTATTGTGTAAGGAAATCGAAACAAACAAAAAATCACATAATATAGTGATTTTTTTTGCTGTTGATTTTGAAAAAATCCTATTAAGTATATTGGAAAGTTTTCATGGAATTTTTAGACCTTTTATTAACTACGTCTTGCGGTTGTCTTTTACTGTGGAAATTTTATCTACACTTAAGGATGTTAGGCAGATACAATCGGAGGCAAAAGTACTGAAAATTAAAAATTCGTGAATATCTAAAATAAAATAGGCAATTTTACCAGTATTGTTGAATTAAATAAGAAATAATACGAACAAACTTAACACTAACTTTAGGCATTGAACGTACCTTTAATTTAAATCAACAAAAACATATATACTTTTTCTTTCTATACCATAAACGTTTAAGTGACAAAGACATATTTTATTATTTCCTTTATTACATAACATTATTTTACAAGAGACTAGATTTAGATTTAATAATTATATGATTGTATTAGATACTAGTAGCTTGCTTATACCCGTGGCTTCTCTCGCGTTTTATTATTAAATTTCCGGCTTCCACCATTTTAAGACTTAAAAAACCTCAATGTAATTTTCACTACTTCAAATATTTATCGACGCTTCCATCAAATTTGTATTTCAGTGAATATTTTCGAATTATATCTCTCAAATAACGAGATAAAATATATACCAGTCTTTAAGTCTAATCATAAGCTTTTATACAAAAAAAAAGTTTCATCAAAATCGGTCACGTAGTTTTGTTGTGATGCTCGAACAAACAAACAAATAAACAGAAATTTACAATTTTATAATACTAGAGACAATAAACAAACAACATATGGGTTCCAAACAAATAGTTGACTTGACCATCAGACAGCAGTGGCATAGTGTCACCTTGCGGAACTCCCCTTACATAACTCCCAAGAAATCTCAATATATACAACAATATAGATCATTGACAGAAACAATATAGCTATAGCTTATTTTCAATTGCGAATAAGTGTGTTTCTTAAAATTATAATTCAAGTGAGCTCTAGGTTACGACACAGATAGAATTATGTATAATACTCTGAACGACAACGAACAAATTACGAAAAAGTTATGTAAATTGCCTATACATTTATATATGACTATTCAATATTATTTGTACTATGTATTTTAATAGAAACAATGTATAGAGCATCTATCACTGTCTATGCACAGTATACCATGATAATCTACTACTCTACAGGCAGACGTCCCCACCAAAGATTGATCTAATGACAAATGTCTATTGCGAGAACGTATTAAACCCGCCTCCGATTTTAATCCAGATTAATGCAGAACAAAGTAAACCATATCATAGTACACTACATATATATAGACAGCGATAGATACACTATACAGTGTTTCCAGATTGGGTGTATTTTAAAATACAATCTGTATATTTTATTATAATGACATAACAAGAATAGATTGAATAATACATTCATCTAAGTTCCATTACTAATCTAAATTTTATCGATTTAAAAAAAAAACATATTATGCACAAATATCAGGAATTTAAATCTTTGTCTCAACATTTTACCGACATGTTTTTTACTCATATCTCAATTAGTTTCAGAAACAAACTTCAGCAAAATTGTTAAGATGAGATTTTGATTACAAATTTAGGGTTATTAAGGTTATGGACAACTAAAGTTGATGTCAGTTTTTAAAATTTTATAGTTGATTTGGGCCTTATTCATTCGGTTTTCGAAAAAAAATTTTCAAATAAAAGTTACTATATTTCTAGTGAACAAATTTTGTTCGAAGTATTTTTTCAAAAACCGAATCAATTCAACTATAAAATTTAAAAAAATAACATCAACTTTTGGCACCATTTGTACCATCAATTACTTCATGGTTTTTAAAATACAAAATTTATTCTCTTATCACCTTTTGACATTACGGTACTATCACGAGTAGCTTCGGTGTCAGATGTGGGCTATCAGACAAGTAAGTCTGTATTAGTTACATAACACCTGATGCAATTGCTGTCGCTGGAAACATTGGAGAACGATGTGCACCAGACGAGGGGTTAATATTCTAAAAGTGGTCAGGATCCAGAACGGATTATATTGCCAAGGATGATGATGGGCTAAGCCTCCAAAGATTAACAAGCAACATTGCAAATCCCACCCCAAGATTTTTATATCATAAAAAAAGTCTCGACTGTTTCTTATCTTGACAGCTTATCTCCACTATGTAGTCTAGACACTATCAAAAGTAAGAGAAAAGAACATACTTTTTAGTGCTCCATGCCAAAATTGGCAAAACTAAACACTTATGGAATCATTGCGATGTCCGCACGTCAGCCGGTCACAGGCGATTTACTCTAAAACTATTCGACGTAATAATTTGAAATTTAGCACAGATATGTGATGATCCAATTTTAGATGTAAAGTATACAAAGTTTAATTTTGATTCTGGGGGTTAATTTCAAGGGGTAAATTGGGATATGGGAAAAACAATTTTTAAAGGGCATCGTGTAGGATGTCAAATGAAAGCTTATTTCACAATATTGGCATATCTTATTATATGAAGGATCAAGTGCAAATATAATTGGCGTTAGAACAATTTTTTTTACACAATGTCTTATAATTTGTTTAAATATTTATTACTAAGAAAATAGCTTTAATGGCCAGACCGTAGAGCGTAAGATTTGTAATATAAGATACAAATAAATTTTTTGTCTTTGCTCTTGATGTTTTTTTATTTATGAAAAATGTGAAAAAAAAAACAAACAAAACCGCGACTTGACGAACCGCAATTAAGTTGCTGAGTACTCTTTGGCCTATACTACCTACAGGCAAATGATTTGCACTTAAGCTAAATGCTTAAACATTGAGGTAATGAAACTTGTTGAACCTACTACGCGACGTAGTTAAAATTGTATGTTACCGAATTACGAGTTGTGTGTTTATACTTAATAATACCAAAATTTACACTTTTCGCTGGTATCAATTTCTTTGATATAGGTATCTAGATTATCACTGATGAAGTGTCGTTTAAGAATACGATTTCTTTACATCAAGATAACTGGAAGTTAAATGATATTTTGTTGTCATTAAAGCAAAACAAAAGTAAGTAATGAGTTTATCCCCCAAAGATTGTCCTATCAAAACTATTTTAACGTGAAAGATTCAAATTTTATAAATTCACTATTTTGGTCTTTGAAGAGACGGCCTTAAAACAAAATGTAATCATCTAGAGTCCTGCTCTAATGATGTATCCAAATTTTATCGAAAAGAAGTGGGTGAAAAAACAAATAATTTTTGTTCGAAACAAATAATTTTTGTAATCATTAAGCGCAGAATTTCCGAGATAATTCACTGTAACGGAAAAAAGTCTTCGTTATTTTATCAACGTGTATGCAATCATAATGACACGGAAACAACAACAGTAGGTAATTTGGAGTAATTCAAAGAAGGTTGGTGATTAAATATGGTTGTCGAATATTTTAGAAAAGGATCCAAGACGCTCGAAAAGAATGTTGGTTCGAACGCGTAATTTTTACAACAATCGGCACATCATTTGCTCTCATCTCTGTTACCTGATTAAAAATTGGTTAAAAGATAAATAATCATCCCCTATAATAACTAAATATTTTTTAAAAAAAATTCTAGACAAATTTTCCCGCATGCAATAATAAATTTCCATGAAATATTGAATCATTGAACTGCCAGACAACGTTAATAATATTCGAAGTCAAATATTTAAAGTGCACATCTCAGTGTCTGTCCAATATTAGATCAAATAAGAAAAACGTCTGAGAAATAAAGTATATTTTTACTCTGTTCGCAGTCAAAGATTCAAATGTAAAGAGAAAATTTTTTACATATTTTTAGAAATTTACAAAAGTACAATGACATCGGCATTAATGTGACCTACATAAAATAAAAAATATATTTCTCAAATAAAAATATATTTAGATGAAAAAAAAAACCAGTATTTCTAGAGTTTTATTTAGCATTTAAAGAAAAAAAATTTTGTTTTGTTTCACAAAAACATTAAAATTCAAACAATACATAAACAGATTTTGTTTGTTTTGGGTTCTTGGTGGGACAAAACATAACACAATCTTTTATTTATTTTTGTAAAATTTCTATAAAATTCGAAAATGCGTCGTTTTTTTTTTATTTAACCTGATTTTATGTCATAAACTTTTATTGTATTACCATATGCAAAACTTTCTAAAATACAATCACTGATTAATGCAATAATTGGTAATTAGTTTTTTTTTTTAACAAAAACATTTTAATTAGTTTTTTTCAAAAAAAAAATTCAATAAATTTTAAAAAATTGAAAACAAACTAATTTACTACTTGAATACGTTAAAGCGAAGAAGTTATGTAGAGTAGATGATTCGAGTAGACCTACGTCTTGGTAATTAATAAAACATTGAATCACACTTAATTTTTTTTTTTTGAAATTTGTACGTAAAACTTACATGTTCGACGTTGATTTCGCCTTTGTACATAAATTCCACTAAACATTTAATGTCAACGAACTTGACATCTTTCATTATTAAAATTGGATCCTTTTCTTCATATTGTGATAGGATTGTATCAAAATATGTGGAACATGCTGATAATACCATTTTATGGGCCTTAATTGTCCTACCTTCGCAGGCTAATGTCACATCACAAAACGCTTGTCTCTCCAGTAATTGTGAGAACATTGTTTGTAGGTTAGAATGATGGTATTTCCATCGAAGACAATATTGTTGAGGCAACATTTTGAGGCAAATTTTGTATTTACGTTTAGTTCGAAAATAATTTTGTAAATTAATTTTTGAACACAAAATAAATCACTTAACGCACACACATAAATGAAAATTAAAAGAACGCTCGCTCTATCCGGAATTAAACCAATTTTAGTGATCACTAATGTAAACAAATAAAAAATGTAAAAATTTAAATTGGTTAAAAACACACTACATAAGTAATGAGTCACACAATTGCCCTGAAACTCAAAACAGAATTGAAAAATAATCAATATCAAACACCAAAAAACTAATCAAAACAATAAACACAGCGTCGTTTCTTATTAGTAATTTTTTTAAATTATTTTATTAATTGATTTTTTTTTTTTTAATAAATATTATTTGTTCAAGTTCACATGATTAATAAATATAAAATACGATGCCACTGTTGTTAATTTCCGAAATTTTGAAACGGCGTACTGTATAAGTTCAGTCATTTGGAAAATTCCAACAAAAAATGTGTTCCTATTAGTTTTTTATGAGTCAGTGAGCCAATCGCAGCTCACGTAAGACCCCTATAAAATATGTATGTATAATAGTAACTAACATTAGGCGCTGGGCCGAGCCTTTAAAGCTAAGACAAATCAATACTTCGTGGCTGGCTTGTGGTCCATCTTAATACTTGTACCCCGTGTGTACCTTTTCATCCCCTTCATATTTTGTGGGCCATAACTTTAATTTATTATGGGAGGGGTCATTTTTATGCAACTCCACTTTTTCAACATGGCATACGGACGAAATTAAGACACTCACAATTACTATTTTCAATTCAATCGATATTAAATGCAACCTAACTTTTTTATGTGAATATTATTTTCGTACATGCTGATTTAACTAGCGTTTTATTCACTGTTTTTTATTTAACTGACTACAGACAACTTTTTTTCTTGATTCATCAACACTGACAGTCGTTTTATTCAATTAATTAATAATTATTACATTCAAAAACACATATTACTAAAATTTGTTTCGTTTAAAATAAAAATTATTATTATCTGTAAGAAACATTATTTTTTAATGGTAATTTTTTTAAATTCGTTTATGAGTGCATTGAATTCTATTGTATAATGCATAAGTATGCCCCATTTGAGTTCATTAACCCAAACTATACATTTAAGTGTGGAATTTAAAGAAAAAAATTAACTGAAATAACTGAAAACGTGAGACAATAGCCGTTTATTTCATCTATATTACTTAAATGGATTAATTAAAAGAGTACTTAAGAGTTGCTAACTAGTTACATGTAAGCGTAATAGTTCTATTTCAAAAAATTAAAAATTATCTATGTTGGTACTCGCATTGACTTACAAAAAAAAACTTCTCAAATATTTGTATGATTTCACCTTCAAAAAAATTAAATTGTTGTTGCTTAGTTCAAACGTTTATTTATTTACTCATTCATTCTCTGATTAACATCATCAATCAATCAATTATACAAATCATATCAAACTCGATTGATTTTTACACCAAATCATCCCAAATTGTTGCTATTTCGAACAACACATATTTTTGAAATATAACTTTGATTCAACAAGTGAAAATATAACAATTAACTAAGTTAATTGCTTAAATACCCGGTATATACTGAATTTATAAAATAGTTTCAATCCAAAGTTGTTTATTTGAAAAAAGTGGCATTTTTTGTCTTTAAAGTTTGTTTCTATCTCGTTCGGTTTCAAAGATGGATAATTTCTGCCTTTAATATACCGTGTGTTTTTTAAACTACACCTAATCTGGAAACAATGTATGTATCTATCGCTGTCCATATACAGCGCACCATGATATGGTGCACTCTGTTACTCACAGACATTTTTAGAATGTAGAATATGTATACATTGATATGTATACAGAGAGTGATATATACATCCGTCTGTGCACAGTGAGCACAGTGGGGATCCACTGGTAACAACTTACTTTTTCCGACACATTAAAACTAACTTAGAATTTGAAATAGATCTTTTCATTATAAATTACGATTCGTTTTTGTTTCGGACTGAATGTCAAAAGATCAATGTAAAAAAATAAGTAAGCTATATATTATAAGTTTACTCATTTCTTCAAGTTGGTTTTTTAACATTCAGTCCGAAACAAAAACGAATCATAATTTGAAAAATAAGAAATTCATAGACAAGTCTTCACATAATAACATATGGACTTTATAAAATTTGCTCTAGAACACATATACAAAATTTCAGCTAGTTATTTTCATTCTTGAGTTATCGTCTCAATAGACAGACGGACATGCGGAAATGGCCGAATTAGGCCATTTTATGAACACCCATTCCAAGTATTTATGTCAAGGATTAATATTTTCAAGCGGTAATATAAACTTAATATACCTTGTATATTTACATATACTGGGTATAAAGTCGTCACGCTGGAGCTGCGTCAACTTTACATTTTCTTCGAAAATTGGCTAAAAAAAATGACAAAATAATGACAATATTTTTCTTAAATATTTATATTAAAATGTGGTCGTAAATACAATTAATGAATTACTTAATTACTTACATTCTGAAATCAATTAATTTATTATTACACTGGATTTAATTTACCTAAAATATATTAAACATTTACAAAGCTTCGTTATAACAAAATATGTACTTGTTGTTTGTATTATTTATTATTCATTCATTATTGTTTATTATTTATCATTTACAAATGATTTATTAAAATGCAATTACGTAACATTATTATTAATTGTTTAATTTCGTTCATTTATTTGACAGACCTCCGACCAGGCTCACTAGCGGTGGGTGGTGGCGGAGGACCTCGTTTTTCTAATTCTTCTAGGTACGCAACAATTAACTGTGTTCGTTCTTCTAGTATACAATCTAATACTAAATAACGTTTGTCATTCTTGAGAATTTCTTCAATTTCATTCATATGTTGTTCATTTTCATGTAATGTTGTCAATGATCGATGTGTTATTAATTTCGTTTCCTAAAACACAATTTATTTCAATCACAAATATTTTTCAAATTTTCTAAATTCCTGAATAAAAATTGGGTACTTGATTAATTTTTTTAATATTTCACTCGTAAACACATTTGAATTTGAGAAAATTTAAATATGACATTAAGCTCTGTGTCGGTTATTTAAGGTAATCTCGTGTTCTAAACGGTCAAAAATTCTGAAACTTCGGGATTTATTAGAAAACATTTTTAGCTTGTGAAAAAAAGAGCAAAATCTGTCGAAAAGTGGTTTTATGCTGGAACATCCTTAAATATCAACTCTATTCACTTCCGTTGGTATAATATAACCGAAAGGCAACCATACTAACAATGGATAGACGCAAGTTTACAAACAACAATTAAAAATACCCAATTTTCAAATCAAGGAATTTTTTTAAAATTAAACAATAACCTGTAATAATTCTCTAAACTCTCCTTTCGCCGTTATTAGTTTGTCTTTAATATAATCTTTAAATTCTCGTTCACACTATAAAGAAAACAAAATAAATAAATATTTATGAATTTATTTTAAAAAATATTTAAGATACTTACCCGTTCACTACTCGAAGAAAATTTAATATAACGTGAATCTTCTTTGATTAATTTTTTAATGTCTTTCCAATTACTAGTTAATGTTAAATCATTAACTTCGTCAAGCATTTCTCGAAATTTGTCACGTTTCTTTTTTGATAATTGATCTGTATGCTCATTGAATAATTTTTCTTTTTCTTCCCGTGATAACAAGTCTGCCAAATCCCAACGATGATCTTTTCGTAACTGTCGTTTAGCCTCACGCCATGTCAACTCTGCATTTCGTACAAGATCCGCTAACAATGCATTAAAATGCTGTACAGCTTCATCGCGTTTATGTTGTTCCCTTTCCTTATCTCTGTCACGTAAGTGTGTAGCTAAAGTTCGTTGTACTTCTTTCTCACGTTCACGTAAACTTGCTTCAGTTCTAGCTTGTTTCTCCTTTTCTTTCTCTTTTTTCTCTCGTTCATCGTCTGAATGTGCAACTGATTCATCGTTACCATCATCTTTGGATGTTTCTTTATCTGTTTCACTTTTATCATTCTCACTGTTTTTACGATCTTTTTTACTTTCATTATTATCAGCATTATCCTTATCTCGATCCTTTTTATCTTTACCATGTCTTTCTTTTTCACGGCGATGTTCTCTATCCTTTTCTTTAGCACGTCGTTTTTCATCTTTCAGAATTTTACAATACTCACGGAACCAATCCTCACGTGTTGAACTCGAATCTACAGCACGATATCGTGGATCTGAATCAATTTTTTTCTTGACTTCCGGCCACCTTGAATGTCGATCTATGTCTGAATGCTCACGTAGCATTGTATGGAAATCTTTCTTTATCTGTAAACATCGCACAAACAATAATAAGTACCATTTGTATACACACCTTTACTATTAAAAAAGAAAGTCATGTATTTTAATAACTAAATACAAAATTAAGAAATATTCAAAATTATTATATTTATTCAAATCTGAGAATTTCTTAAATTTGTATGTTTAATTTGTAAAGAATCACGTTCCGCAATCCCTATAATTCCTAAGGATATAATTAAAAATTATTTTATTAAAGCTGAAAAAAAAAGTTTAACATTATTTTGAAGTTTATGGAATAATCGCCCCAATGCTGTGCATGAGTCACACAACAATCAATTTTTGTTTAATCGTTTTTAAACTAATGCATTTATTAAAATTAAAATGCTTAATATTATTAAATAAATTGTTGCTTCCACACAGTCTTGCTGAAATAAAAAAATTATTTGTTATAAGGACATTCAAATTGATTGTAAATTGCTTGAACAATTTTTGGGAAAAAGCTCAAATCCTTTGACTAAAAGAAACTGATTATCAAATAATTAATAATTACCCTCTGATTATAATTGAATGTTTGACCATTATCGAAATGATTTCAATTTAAATAGTTTTTTTATTTTTTATTTCTTTCGAGTTAAAAGATACGACTTGAATTTGAGTTAGCGTCTTTCCGGGAAAACACGCAGATATTGACAAAAATTGCATAAAATTTTTTCTACAAGCAATATTTCTAATCGATACAAAGGATTCAACTTTTAATACTATCTATATATATATATACAGGGTGTTAGTAGACATACGGCAAAAATTCAAGGAGTTATTCTCTGGGTTATTCTAAGAATAGTTTGTCCTTTGAGATGATTTCTGATAAACCGCTTTGTTTCACAGATACAGGGCGATATACTTTTTCGATAATTACAATATTTTATTATATATTTTTTTAAGTGTTAGAACTCGTTGTGTATGGTATGGATACAATAAATAGTTGCTCGAAATTTCCTACACTGTCCCATGACTTACATTCAAAGTATTTGGAATTTGTCTAGTAGAAGTACCTGGATCTTCCTCTATCATATTCAGCACATTCTCCTCCAGTTGTACCGTTCTGTCATTGGCCTTCGTGGTCCTCCAATGTTTCATGAATGTGCCTGTTTCATGAAGACGTTGATGAATACTTTGGAAGGTTTTTCTATCTGGAACCTTTCGGTTAAGAAATCGGTCGATGTACAACTGCCTCGCTTGTAATGAATTGCCATCGGCCAGTCCATACATGAAATGCATGTTAGTCATCTCGGCGTTCGTATAGCGATTCATGATAGAGGACTTCACTACAAAAGTTTAACTATCAAAGGCAGCCAACGCATCAAACAGCCAAACGCCAATCAGCGCAAACAAATGTGACAGATACAAAATGATCAATCACGAGACGTATTCAAACGAAATCCACGTTTACACTGATTATTATTATTTACACGAAACAAAGCGGCTCATCAAAAATCATCAAAGGAAAAAATATTCTTAGAATCACCCAGGGAATAACCCCTTGAGTTTTTGACGTATGTTTACTAAACACCTGTATATATATATATTAAATGCAGAACGGTATTAAAAATGAAACTCATGATGCCAAAAAATTACGTAAAATTTGTGTATAAAATAAACAGTACGATTTTCGTTTAAAAAGGAGTAAATTTTCCAAAAGAATAACTAACTTTTTTTAATTAACGAACAGAATTTCTCTCTTTTAATATACAAACATAATACTTGTGAGAGGATTGTTAAAATTAATAACAAAACTGATTGACATCGTTAGAATCAATTAGATAGAATTCATTAGAATCGTGTTTGTGAGAGCCTATCTATTGTCCTTACGTCTACTACCACTAAACCAATTCAGCATAAATTTCATATATTTTTTTCTCATATTTATATACTTAATTTATTCGTCATATTCTAGTTCAAATTTACACATATGCGTACATACAGACCAATGGACGAAGATGTATTCCATTCTTTTAAAACCAATTGAAATCATAATATTTAAAAAAATTATTGTATCATATTTTAGAAGAAGATTACTTGTAAAGTTACCCGTGTTACAATTTAATTCTATGGTCAAAACTCGTCGCTGGTGCGCTACTCGATAATAAAGCACACAAACCTGTCGGGTGTGCAATAGACTAATCAAATACTCAATTATATTCAGATTTTTAGAGCATATTTTAGAATGTAGTATTGTAATTGTCAAACAATTTACAATCGGCAAAAGAAATACAATATTTGTATAAAAGAGGGGAAATTTGCAAATTAGGTCTATGTTTTGTACTCGAATTTAGGTTCTTTTGAATGAATAAGAAGAACAACAGAATGTTCGTTAAGTATCGAATAATAATATAAAAATCATTTTTTATGTCTTTTTGATTTGTCTTGCAAATTACAAATGTTTATAATTATTATCCTGATTTGATTTTGGACTTTATTTAAAATTTTTAAGAAATATCTAAATTGATGTGGTAGTACATATACCGTGTCAGTATAAATTAAGTACCAGCTGAGCGGTACGGAGTAGTAGGTGGATTAAGTTGAGCTGATGAACACGATTGATTTGAGCCCCGTATTCTGTAGAGAAGATCCCCTAAGCCAGAAGAGGATCTCAATGAACGTCCACAATGATGAATTGACAGCGCATGCGCTATCTGCCCACTTGCTGATGTCTTGAAAAGGGAATAATGTATAGCTGGATCAGTTTAATTTGCGCAGTACCATATTTATTATTATGTTGTTTCGATTTTAAATATTAAATTATTATATTAATAAAAAAGCATGCACAATTTAATTTCTTCTTTAAATTTTGATTCAGAACAAACTTTACTTTAATATTTTTAGTACAAACTGTACTTAAATTGTTAAGTATATAATATTGTTAAGGTAGTACCACAGATACCACAAGGGTCAAATGTGTGCTCTGTGTGATTTGACTTCAGTAGTATTTATATTTGGCAACGTAAAAGTAAGAGAGATAGAAATAAAACTTCTGCGCAAGCATCAATGAGTTACACATGTGTTTACTAAAATGTCTGAGTCAAAATTATTAATATTTCATTGGAAAGACTTTATGTGATAAATCTAACTGTATTAATAAAAATTACTTTATATGTTTTGTAATAAAAAATGTGTAAACATTGATATCCCCAATAAATTGTAATTTGAATATAATTAATAGCATTTTTTTAAATTGTTTATTTAACTCTGAATCATAATTAAAAGTTAAATTCATACTTTTTTATTTCACACCCTAATTTTTCATTTTTTTAATTAATAAGTTAAATAATTGAATAAGCAGTTTAGTTCAAAAACTGTTGTAATTTTATATTAAGTAAATAGGTATTTAACTTATTAATAAAAAGAAAACTTTTGAATAATTTGAATTATTATTGAAATCAACCAATAAAATGATTATTCTAAAATGGCAATATTATCAAAAAGCTGAAATCAAAATTTAACACATACCACATAAATATCTGAAAGAAAAACATTATAAAAATCTAGGGACTTTCCTAATATGAAAATTTTTAAAATGATACTATTAAATAATTTAGTCTCATTTTAATTCTTTTTGGGACTTTTTTAAATAATTAAAATTTTATAATATTTATAAATTAATTCAAATTTGATCAATATGTAAAGTTAAGCGTTCACTAACGATCAAACTTTATGCCAAGTGAGTGAAATTTAGCCGATTAATCGAAAGAATGAATAATACATTCATTATTTGACTGTGTTTTTTTTATACAAATTTCGGTTAATTTTGACAAATTCCATAAACACAGCAGCAGCTTACTTTGCAATTGAACTAAAATCGTTCAAAATTCGTTTTTGGAATTGTTTGTTACAGTGTACCACATATTAGCATGAAATCTGATCGTCAGTGGATTTCCTATAGTTTGGTCAAATTTTTACTTTTTTAACCAGTAAAAATAAATTAACAAAACCTGAAAAAAGATTATTTCTTTCAAAAATCACCTTTAAATGTCTTAAACGAAATCGAAATTATTCTGAATTTTATCGTAATAAGAAAATTAAAAGTATAATCGAATGACTTTCGTATAATAGATGTGCATTTGAAAGAAATTATCTTGAAATAAAAATAAATAATTAGTCAATATAATAATATTAGTGATACAAATCTTGGAAATTTCACCAGATCGTTAATTCGAAAAGAAATTCATTTCCAAGTTTTGAAACTTCAACAACTTTATATCATTTCAAAAAATATTTCTTAAAAAATAATTATGTATGTACATATATAACTTCTATTTTTTTTCCAAATGCTGAATAAATATTCATAAATCGAATACGAATATTGGAACGTTATGTACATTTAAAACGATATATTTCATTTTAAATAATGAAATATTTTATGATGAGTATTGTGTTTTCCTGGAAAAGAGAAAAATCAGTAACAACTAATTTTACCTGTTCGCGACGTTGTGACTTCTCCTCTTTTTCACGTTTGCGTACTTCAATTAAATATTCATTAAATAATCCTTCACGTTCACGCATTTTTTCAATATTTTTAAATCGTTCATCTTTTGCGAATTTTTGTGCAAAATCACTAAACGATGATCTAAAAAAAATTCAAACAAAATTATGAAAACTCTTAAGTAATATGTAGATAAAGAAATTGTAGTCAAATCTATTCAAATTTAATTTTTATTAAGGTAGTTCCAGCATTGTCTTATATAATCAGGATAAAAAACCGGGTTGCTTTTATTATAGAACAAATACATATACACACACATAGACAACACATAGTTATATTCACTATTCATATATAAAAATTAATGTAATTTGGAAATAAAAAATAATTTTAAACTTTTATATTTCGAAAACAAAACGGTAAAACGCAATTTTAAATAAAAAATTTAATAAATATTTATCTTTACTATCCTAGTTTTTTTCTAAATTCTGTCGAGTATTTTTTTTAATACAACAGATAATAGTTGGGCGGGCATGAAGTTTTACATGCTCTCGAAGAAATTAAAAGTTAAGTTAAAAAAGATATTGATACTTACTTTCCATGTAAATGTGCTTCTTGTAATAATTTACGAAAAGCTTCTTTTCGTTCACGCAATTTATTACGTTTTTCTCGCCGTTCATCTTCTGCACGTTCCTTTACATACTTTTCAAATACTTGTTTTCTTTCTTTTGATGTCAGTAATAAATATCTTGGATCGAATACAATTTTATGTAATTCTTTTTCCCAAGTACTAAATGCTGATACTTCTTTTTCTGCTAACATTTCTTTAAATGATTTTATTCGTACATCCAATGGTACAATTGCTCTTTCTTTAGCTGCACGAACTTCAGCTTCAATAGCGGCTTCTTTACCAATGTCTATTGTCTTTTTCTCTACTGGTTTTACGCCATTAGCAGGAGCTGTAATAAACAAATTAATAGCATTTTTATTAAAATAATAAAGTTTTCTTTACGATAAAAATGATAAACTTTATTGCCGTTTTTAGAATTTTATGAATGTACTATCTTTAGCAAATAAACGTCCTTAAGGACGTTCATACATGAGGCTTAATAGTAGATAAAAAATTTTTTTTTAGTTAATTGAATAGCTCAATTATGAAGTTATCCTCCCTCAAAAATTTAACACCTGTTGACGATCATTCCGAAGAGTAATGATCAATCCAAATCAAACTTTTAACACAACGTCTTATGGAGAACAGAATTTTTTGTACTTAAAATTATAATAACTATATTATTAAAGTAGCCACCATAATAAATAATGTTTATAAATATTCTTTGAAATATGCAGTTTATATAATTGCATTAAACAAATGGTGTTGACGAACGTTTGAATTATGTAATAAAATTAAAACTTTTTTGTTAGGTTTGCTTTGCCACCATTTTTTGAAAACTGGCGACCACGTACACTAAAATAATACACACTTAAACACAAATATACAACATAGTTTACTGTCAAATCTGTCACATCAATTTCTAATTGACATTTCCTGATATTTTACAATAAATACTTTTAAAATATTTAGGACAAATAAAAAAAGGTTATAAATCGTTGTAAGATTATTGATATACTTTACAACTTTTCAAATCCTAAATAAATTTTATTAAAGATAGTACTCATTTGACTTTAGCGTAACAAATGAACGTCCTTAAGGCTATTGTTACTTTATTTACGTATTACGAATTTTTTTAAATAATTTTACCTTCTGTTTTAGGCTTTTTAGCTGGCGTACCATCTTCACTATCACTAGATTCATCACTACGTTTCTTTTTAGTTGGTGTTGTAGCAGCTTGATTTATTAGTGCTTCGGGTGGTGACGCCAACATTTTATCAACATCACCTCGATTGACTAAGTCATCAGGACGTTCCCACACCGATGTCCGAGTTGAAGGATTATAGAAAAATACTCGACCATCACCAGTCCATACCACACACCAAGGAGTTCCAGGTACTGGAGTACTAGATATTGGTCGTGATTTATCTTGTGTTTTTTGTTCTTTCTTTTCTTCTTCTTTATTTTGTTTTTCATCCAATTCTCTTTTCTGCCTTTCTTCTTCATCTTCATCCTCAGCCATATCACCATTTGTAGCCGTTACCATATCAGATGGAGCTTGAGTATTGCTCGGTTTTAATTGTGTTTCTATAGAAGTAGTAACTGGAGCACCAGCCCCAGAAGATGGAGATGGTTTTGTAGATATGCCTTGAGCAGCGGCTAATTTAGCAGCTAATAGTAAAAAAATAAAGTAAATATATTGATATATTTAATTTTAGAAAAAAAACTTTATATAGCCACATCAATTTGTACGGTGTTTCGGGTTGAACAACAAAACTTCTGAGTCACATGTAAGTACTTCGTCTTAGACATAGCTTCGTCCTATCGTGATGGGACATTTGATTAGGCACCATCGATTTAATTAAGACGACACCTACAAGGAGAGGCAAGTGTAGAATTTTTGAGTTCAGATCTCTAAACCCGATAGAGACCCAGGCGCGGTCTTCTAGTGGTTATAAAAACCGAACCTCTCAATGTTGCTATAAATAATTTTCTCTGTATTAGAAAAACTTACTCTCTAAATCTTTCAATGCTTGTGGTTTTTCCCAAACAGATTCGCCTTTTTTTGCATTATAATAATAAAATCTACCATCAGGTGCTTTATGTTCGCTCCATTCAGCAGATTTTGCAAGAATTTCAGGATCGATTTGACTTAATAACGTAGCTTCATCCGGTCCAAATTGTGATGCCATTCCTGGCATTCCACCCACTGGTGGTATACCCCAAGGTGGAATGCCTTGCCATCCAGGTGGTCCCCCAGCAGGCCAATTATTTTGAAATCCAGGTGGAGGCATTCCAAATGGTGGGCAACCTGGTCCTCCGAATGGAGGCATTCCACCAGGAGGAGGTCCTTGCATTAAACCAGGTGGAGGTTGCAGTGTATTTGGTGCTCCTTGTGGACCTGCACCCATACCAGCTGCTCCAGCATTGTTGTTTCCACCTGCTGCATTCGGATTCGGTTCCGATACTTCTTCAATATTACCACCATCTAATTCAAAAGAAAAACATTAAACATTTAGTAACTGTTATTGACTTTGAAAGCAGTGTTGGACTAAATTTTTTGCACGTTTCCACTACTAATATAGTTCAAAATGTGGTGTTAGTTTAAACACTTTATTAACGCTAACTTTTGTCCGGTTAACGAATTTGAACACCGTTCAAGCAGAAGTTTATGTAAAATTTCACAAATATCCGTAAATTAATTTATACGAAAATTAAAATTACAAAAAAAATAAAAATCTAGCAATTTTAAAATCGGGAAAATGTACCTTTTTGTATAATCTTTCTAAAACAATCTCTTTACGAATAACGACTGTAGTTCCTAGTAATTATTTAAAAGATCATGTTATTGGAGTCTTGTTATTCTATTTTAGGGAACAAAATTTTATCCGACCAGTTCGAGTAGACGAGCTGTAAACGGTTGAGTTTGTTAATAATTAATTAGAAAAAACAAATAAAGGGGCGGTTGTTTTTGACTCACTTTTTTTAGTTTTACCTCGATCCGCCCCTGTCTCTGCATTATAGATAATTTTATAGACAAACCGCATCCCCATCGAACCACGGGAAGTCTTTTATAAATAGCATTAGAAGTGAGTCTGGGGAGAATAGTACATGTACTTGTTAGGCTCTCCGGGAGAGGGGGGTCTCCAAACCCTCCACCTCCTCCTAAGAAGTTATATTTTAAAATTATATAAATTATTCTGAGCAACTAATCACTGGAAAAAAATTATTTTCTACATCTTAATGGGTACATTCAGAGAAAATTACGGTTGGTGATCGATTACTTATCATGACTTACTCGGCTGAATGCCTACTTTTTAGATTAGTTTGACATTTGCTTTTCTATTTTTCAATTTATGTGAAATAATTTTTTTCTCTCTAAATTTTGACAGTTCAAAACGTCAATTTTTTAATATTTTAAATTTATTGATAAATATTTTATTACCAAAATTTTGTCACCAGATTTCATGATGAGTTCATCTAGATGGTACCAAATTATATTATTGTCATCAAGGGCACAGAGGACCACTTGGTCTAGGTGCTAGGGACCCGTTTGCGGTACCCCACTTTCTAATTATTATTGTCATCAAAATTTAATGAGGAATGGAAGGTCGGTTTATTACCTCTCATTCCGAAGTTGAATTCTTATTCGAATGGGGCAATGATGTTAAAAAGCAATAACAATAAAACGAATCAAAATAATTCATCCACTTTGTCGAATTGAATCAAATAAATTAATTTTTTATATAGAAGTACTAGCTGACCCGGCGAACTTCGTACCGCCTAATAATTAATAAATATTGTGTTTAGTAATTAGCCGAGGCTTCTATCTATCTATCTATGCATCTATCTATCTATCTCGATATTTATCTATCTATCTATCACTCTATCTATCTATTGATCTATCCATCTTTCTATCTATTTATCTATCTGTCTATCTATCTATCTATTTATCTATCTATCTATCTCGCTATTTATCTATCTATCTCACTATTTATCTATCTATCTCGCTTTTTATCTATCTATCTATCTATCTATCTCGCTATTTATCTATTTATCTTTAAAAAAAAATAGATATCTAGCTATAAAAAAATAGGGGTTGGTGATAGATGGGTGAAAATTTAGGGTTGTATGTATTTTTTAATGCCACATATTTTAAACAAAAAAAATTAAAAAAATTTCCAAAAAATAGGTCCACCCCAAAAAATAGTTTGGGGTGGACCACCCTTATCACTTAAGGGTATGAAAAATAGATTACGACCGATTCTCAGACCTACCGAATATACATATAAAATTTCATCAAAATCGGTCAAGCCGTTTCGGAGGAGTATGGCAACGAAAACTGTGACACGAGAATTTTATATATTAGATTTATATGGACACATTATGTAGATAATATAATAAAATGATTGGCCTAAACGAAACCTGGAGAATTAAAGGTTCATTTGGATGAATTCAATCAAATTAATTAATTTTGGAACTAAATACAGTAATTAAAACGTGAAAAAACGATAACTAGTCATTAAATAAAAAAACTTAATATAATTTTTAATTCATATCCATACCTTCTGCCTTATTCGAATTTGATGCCTGTGATTGAGCAGCTTGAGCTGCAGTTTGCGGTCCACCAGGCGTTCCTTGTGCCATTACCGCTGCTTGTGCCATCGCCTCAACTTGATCTTGCGATATTACTTTAACGTTTTGTCCCTCTGGCTTGTTCCATGTTGTCTCTCTAGTTCTCGCGTTATAAAAATATGACTTACCCTCACTTGTCTTTGTTTCCACCCATATTTCAGTATTCATATCCATACCCTAGTATCGAATTTAAGATTTTAATTATGGTTAAATGATTTAATATACACATAATCTTACCATTGGAGGTGCATTTGGACCACCCATTCCAGGAGCAAAATTACCTGGTCCCATAGGTCCACTTTGCCCTCCAGGTCCACCCATCATATGAGGAGGCCCCATACCAGGAGGACCCATTCCTGGTGGCCCCATCATACCTGGTGGACCACCAAAAGGTGGTCCATTTGGGCCACCAGGTCCCATCATATTTGGTGGCCCCATAGGTCCTCCAGGTGGCCCTCCCCAATTTGGTCCACCAAAATTTGGTGCACCGCCAAAACCTGGTGGTGGCCCCCCTCCCGGCCCACCTCTGTTGCCTGGTCCACGAAACATAGGTCCAGCCATAGGCCCACGTCCTCTAAATGGTGGCCCACCTGGCCCATATCCTCTTCCTCTGAATCGTGGTGGGCCTTCGCGTGATCCCGGTCCATTCCAATTTCTAGTTTTTAACAAATATGTAAACAATCATTGAGTGAATAAGATAAAAAAACTTACAAAAATATTATAACTTACTTTCCAAAACCTCTACCTCTTCTAGGTCTAAAATCATCATCATCTTCATCGTAATTTTCATAGCCACCTTCATCTTCGTAATCAGACGGCATACCTTCTCCATCTCCTTCCTCCATCATTTCTTGTGGCGGTCTTTCAGCATCCTCAGTAACTTTATCATCTTCCATGATATATTATGGTTAAATATGTATTAAAATAATTAGAATGATGAAAATTAGAATGAAATATTTACAAAATTCAATATTTTTATCATAAAACAATCCACCACTAATCTTTTTTTCCTTGCTCTTGCTTTTGCTTGTATTTGCTAACTGCCATCTGCATACAAAACCGTATTACCAACTATTCAACTCAAACATTTGCGGGAAATAAATGAAAATTAATGTTTTATTTAGATGCTCTAATTATTTAAGTAATTAACGCTTTAAGTAATTTTATTAAATTGTAGTACATCACAAATATAAATAAATGAAGAAAATAAATATTTATAATTAAGTTGGATCAACACACATACAATTTTTTTTTACAAAACAAAATTATTCGGTATTCAACTAATACCGGGAAATACCTCTTTTTAAAATTTTATATTAAAACAAAGATATTGCTCATATTTGAATATAAATATTATAAATTAAAAATATTGTCTGTATTTTAAATACAACTAATTTCGATAGTATTTTTTATTTTTGACGAAAACATTGTTTTCGTAGAAATTTATAACCTAAAATATGTTATTCGAATGAAAATATAACATATTAATAAATTAGTTTTAGATAAATAAAAAAAAATTATTTACAGAAGATTTTGTTAAAAAAGTAAGTGGTATTTGTTCGGCTACTTAAAATACATAAAAGTATTTTTTAAATATCTGTTTTTGGTGAGGCTTTAACCAAAAATTGAAGTTTTATTACATTTCTAATAGTTTTATTCATATTCAACTTCTAGAAACAATATGTCGGACGATGAAGATTTAGTTTATATTAAAAAACAGAAAACCATTCATTATGGTTCGTTGGAAGAACAAGAACGAGCACGGCAAGCAACTGCCGCCACTAAAGCAGCTGAAAATTTGGAAGATACAGAAATGGTTGTTTCTGTACCTAGTCCACAAGTTCATACATCCAATGGTATACATATAGATTATTTCTGAGTAAATACGAATAATAGTAGGAAGAGATAGATTCCTTGGATGATTTCATGATACAATTTTCTCTTATTTTTTCGTTTTAAAAAACTGCAAGACTAATCATGTATGTATGTATATTGCACATAGAACACTCATTGTTGCAGCGGGCATAGATCGATGCACTTAGAACACTGTGTTGCGGTGGCCGGTGTTATATTGTATAGTACAACCAGATCATTGTGTGCAGAACCCTTTAGAGCTTAGCCAATAAACAAACTCTGACAATTTCAAATAGTTTTTTTAATAACGATATGGCTATTCGGACACACACGGGTCTCTTGCGTGTTTTCATCGTGAAGCGTTTAAAGCCATTATAATATATTTTTCATCGGTCATACCCCTAGTTGGTTGGATTTGCGTTTCTTTGGACCCCCGCACTAAAGTACTAGTTTGAAATAGTTACCTTATTTAATTTCAATATTTTTGCCAAATATCCGAAGGTTAGTTTAATCTAAATTTTAACTCACGCTGGAGACCCGCCTGAGTCCGAATAGTACGACCCTTTTAATAAATGTGTGCTATTATATTCTAACAAGTCATAAACAAGACTTCTATATTCCCTTTTGGAAGCCTTGCTTAATAAATTGGATTAAATCTACTTGATCGATTTTGCCATCTTCAGGTGGTTGTAATTCGGTTAACTTTCATCGTAGAGGCATCTGTCTCATGGGAAAAAGTTGTATTTTATTGACCATTTTTTTATTATAAAAAATTGCATAGCTCGGTTAATTTTTATGGAAAAGAGATTTGCGAGATCTCTTTCGGTGAATTTTGACCAAAAATTAAACTGAAGAATAACTTCTTGTGCGCTTACTTCACAATTCAAATTTTCAAATAATCAATGTAAGCATGTTATTTGTTTAGAATATATAGACCTCGAAGATGCCATGTCTAAAGATAAACAAGCCTTACTCGAAGAATTTGAACGGCGAAAGAAAGCTAGACAAATTAATGTCTCTACGGATGATGCTGAGGTTAAGAAAAATTTACGTCAGCTAGGAGAACCAATTTGCCTTTTTGGAGAAGGACCCGCTGAACGAAGACAACGGTTACGAGACATTTTATCTTGGTAAGAATATGAGTACTCTGAATTTAGTAATATGTATACTTTAAATTATTAATCTACCATTTTAATAGTTTAGGTGAAGATGCCATTAAAAAGAAAATTGAAGCCGAAGAAGAAAGAATACAACAAGAGAAAGATCAAGAAACAACTTGGTATCATGAGGGACCTGAATCACTTTTAACTGCACGATTATGGATTGCAGATTATTCATTGGAACGAGTTAAGTTACGATTGGAAGAAGCACGACGAGATTTAGAACTTCCTGCTGCCACACGAACAGCTCGAACTCAAGATATTCAAAAGAAATTAAATGCAATGACAATTTTTAGTAGTCAAGTTGGTGATACTAGACCAATTTCATATTGTAGTTTTAATCCTGATTCTACAAAATTAGCTACTGCATCCTGGTAACAATACTTTTCGCTTGAGTGTGTTAAAATTTAATAACCAATTTACGAATTATTTTTAAATATTAGGAGTGGACTTTGTAAAGTATGGACAGTACCGGATTGTCAATTAATTCAAACATTGCGTGGCCACACATGCAACGTTGGAGCAGTTATTTTTCATCCCAAATCTGCTGCAACTGAAAATATTGTGTGCACAATGGCATCCTGTTCAAGTGATGGTTCAGTAAAATTATGGAATTTTAAAAGGTGAAAAAAGAATAATCAATTTACAAGAAACTTTTAGAAAATATGAATGCTAATTCAGTTTTTTTCGCTGACCTCCATATATGTACGGACTAACTATCCGATAGTTAAGAAATGATCCAATTTGATACATACACTAGCGTCGTCTATTCTGATGCAAGCGGAAGTAAATGAACTATAAACGTATGTAAATAATGGTTGCGTTCCATTAAGACCCACAGCTACGGAGTGTGTGGCACACGATGTGCACGAAGCATACACGCTGTGTGGGAAAGTGCGATACATGATCTATACATGGTATTCATAAATCAGTTCATTTTGCTGTGTGACACATACTCCGTGGCTGTGTGACTTTTCTTGTGTCTCTCTGTGTGCAAACGGTGTAATACGAAGTTGTTAACGGAACACACGATCTTACACATTGTATCACACTCCATAGCTGTGTGTTAAGGACGTTCATGCATGAGGCTTAATAGTAGATAAAAAAATTTTTTTTTAGTGAATTGAATAGCTCAATCATGTAGTTATCGGCCCTCAAAAATTTAACACCTGTTGACGATCATATCGAAGAGTAATTATTGATTAAAAATCAAACTTTTAACACAGCGTCTTATGGAGAACATAATTTTTTTGTACTTAAAATTATAATAACTATATTATTAAAGTAGCCACCATAATAAAAAAATGTTTATAAATATTTTTTGAAATATGCAGTTTATATAATTGCATTAAAAAAATGGTGTTGACGAACGTTTGAATTATTTAATAAAATTAAAACTTTTTTGTTAGGTTTGTTTTTGCCACCATATTTTGAAAATTGGCGACCACGCACACTAAAATAATATACACATACACACAAATATACAACATAGTTTACTGTCAAATCAAGTCAAATCAATTTCTAATTTACATATACTGATATTTTACAATAAATACTTTTAAAATATTTAGGACAAATAAAAAAAGGTTATAAATCGTTGTAAGATTATTGATATACTTTACAACTTTTCAAATCCTAAATAAATTTTATAAAAGATAGTACTCATTTGACTTTAGCATAGCAAATGAACGTCCTTAAATGGAAAGCAACCAATAAGAGTCATATATAGCGCCCAATGTATGATTTTTTGACAAAAAAAATATCAAAAAACATTTTTTCCGATTTTTTGAAACCCATTATTTTTGGGATTTACTTTCCTTTTCCATTCCTACAACATAAAATTGTTTAGCGTTTCTTGATTTTGAGATACTTATGTTCGGACAGAGTGGTCTTTAAAAATCGCAAAATTAAAATCCATGACTTCCAGGTTTTCCATGTTCTATAAAACGTGATGTGTTTGAATTAAAACCACGGTGTGATTCAATTATAGGACAGAACATTTTTTTCCACGTGATTTTAAAGGCGATCTCCAGGTGTATGTCGACCCTGTGTTATATTTGCTTTATATTATTAATTTTTTTAAATTATATTTTTATTTATGAGAAAAATATTTGTTTAAAGTGAGGAACCAATTGCAAACATTGAAGGACATGAGCCACATCGTGTTTCCCGCATACAGTTTCATCCATCAGGTCGATTTCTTGGAACATGTTGTTTTGATTCATCTTGGCGATTGTGGGATTTAGAACAATGCACCGAAGTATTACATCAAGAAGGACATTGTAAAGCTGTATATTGCATGAGTTTTCAAATTGATGGATCTGTTTGTGCGACAGGGTATGTTATTAATAATATTTATATCAATTTTCAATTCTTACAGAGTTTTATAGAAGTTGTTTTTTATGACAATTTATACGGTGTGTACAAATTATAGATTTTGTGTGCTATTCATTCCGTTTTCGAAAAATGCTTGGGATTAATATACTAACAACTTTTATTCGAAACATTTTCTCAAAAACCGAATGGATAAGGCAAAACTATAAAATTTTGAAAAAAGAACGCTTCTTTTGTGCTCCATAGTATCTATGACGACATGATTAAATTTTTAATACAGAGGTTTGGATTCATTTGGTCGTGTTTGGGATTTACGAACCGGACGATGCATAATGTTCATGGAAGGCCATTTAAAAGCCGTATATGGTATTGATTTTTCACCAGACGGCTATCATATCGTAACAGCAAGTGAAGACAACACATGTAAAATTTGGGATTTACGTAAACGCGCTATTGTTTACACAGTACCAGCACATACAAATTTATTATCAGATGTAAAATTTCAAAAGACTGGTGGTCATTATTTAGTTACATCGTCCTATGATAATACCGCTAAAATATGGACCAACAGAACGTGGCAACCATTGAAAACACTATCTGGACATGATGGAAAAGTGATGAGTTGTGATATATCACCTGATTCACAATATATTGCGACATCTTCGTACGATCGTACATTTAAATTGTGGGCTCCCGAATTTTTTTAAATAAAATAACACGTATAACATAAAAATTGTGTTTGTTTTATTTTTAACATACAAAATAACAGATTTATAATTTTAAAAAATTAGGTTTTTAATAAACCTTAGCGTTGAAGTTTGTTCGGTGAAACGAAATCTTGCTAATTTTTTTATCGATTAAAACTTTTTTAAGTGATGTTAAAATTGAGCATAAATCTCCATGATCTGAAGATTTTCAAAAAATTATTTTTTGAATAGAGGGAAAAATTTTCATGAAACGATCTAAGGAATTACTCCTTAAATTTTCTCAACATTTTGTAAATTATATGCGATGCTAATATTTTAGTTATCAAAATTTACCCTGAAGATGTTATGTTTCGCATTTGACGAACAGCGGCCACTAATCGTGCCGAACATTTTGTACTACCTGTTTGATATTCTTCAGCAGGTAATCTTAATAGATTTACCAATTGTTGTAATTGCTCTGATAATGATAATCCTAAGTCTCCCAAAATATTACCGAGGTATTCTGAAAAAACAAAATTGTTAAATTTGTTATTAATTAAAAATTTATTACTAAAATAAAACTTATACCTATATCGGTTGCAAGTTGTTTATTCGCTCCACCATTTAGTTCAGAAATGGAAATAATATTTTCACAATAAGTTTGACAAGTACCACGAGCTACTATTGACAAAAGTACATCGGCAAGACCACCTTCTTCGTCAGCGACCGATGATGTATATTCATTATCAGCTGCTTTTAATGCAATTCGTAGAGATGAATTGTCTTGTAATAAAAACGGTTCCAAATGTTGAGGTAATGTCATTAAATATTGACCAATCTATTAAAAAAAATTAAACTATTGTTTATTTATAAGACACAAAGCTTGTTTGCCTGTATGTTCAGTTATAACTCAAGGTTTATTAAGATCTCTGGCAGGAGGCGAAGCTTAATATTTCAACTTTCTAGCAGTAGTTACTAAGTTATTCACCAGAGTACAACCACGATACTTTTTGAACGAAGGGTAAGTCACGGAGGTTGGGGTAGGAAACATCGACATACTAGCTCTAGTTTATAATTTACCCACCAGAGAGCATATCCAAGTACTATAGTTCCCAATGTACCAAATTTGTATACTGTTTTAAAAAATATTTTGCATCAATACTGTGATAATATATCAACGTTTAATTGAAAAGAAAATTTCCAATAGTTAGCAACAATGAAAAAATAAGTTTTACAAACTGCTGGATGTACTGATGAACACTTAGTAAAAAATATAGTATATTTTTATATTGTGATGGGAGCACATTTTTATATTAAAATTAGTACAAATAATTAGTTATTCTGTTGAGAAACTTGCCATTTACTCGATTTTTATGTTTTATTGTTTAAAGAATATTTAAACTAGTCAACAGACTTTCTCCGTTTAATTCTACCATACTCTAACAACTTAGAGAATTTTTCTACAGCAACGCCATCTTAATTTGACTTATTTTCTCGGACACTTTTATTATATGGAGTCGGTTCTCCTTACCTCTACCCTCCATACTTAGAAACAAACTGTTTTTCATAAACTGAATAGTTTTGCCACAACTTCAGCTCAAACATCTGTAATCAGTATAAATAGTAAACATACCTGAGTAATATATTCCTGTGGTGTAAAACTATAATCAGGTAAGTCTGAATGTAACACAGTCGGTGGATTTTTCGACCAAGCTGGTGCTGTTTTCACTAATTCTAGTTGCACAGTAATTGGTGCAAATATTACTTGATACGTTGTATGGTGAATATCATTACATAATTTTTGGACAATCATATTAACGGAATCCATAAACGTCATTTCACTTAGTAAACTTTTCAACAATGAATCATGCTCTTTTTGACCATTTGTATCCAATACCAAGTATTTATATTGTTTAAAACAATTCTCAGATATTTTTGAAGTTTCTTGTATATTAATTATCAAATTTGTTTCAAACTCTTGTAAATTATTTAAAAAGCTACCAGATGTTTGTAATAGAGTCACACAAATTTGAAACATATTCCAATCTTCTTCAATGCCCTTGGCACGATCAATTTGTCGTAAGGCAATACGTAACAGATCAACAAACGAGGTAAAGAATACTTTTAAGGCGTTTATTAGACCACAATAACCATAACCTTCACTGAATTGTTTACAACGTTTGTTTGCAGCATTTGCTAAATCAAATATCTCTGGTATTGACATACCTAATTTTTGTATTGTTTCCGGTAATTCTTCTTTGATGCATTGTAAATTGTTTAGTTGTTGATTTAAATAATTTTGTTCATAATTACCGTAGTTTTTCATGTAAATCACATATGGTGAATATATTGCTTTCGCTAAAGATTGTAATAATTCTTCGGAACATGTTTTGTCTACAAATAAAAATCTAATTTGAAACATTCATATGAGTTGTGTTGTGTACAGGTATTAGCGAAACTACAATTGCTTATATACCAAGAGCCCATGGTAAGATTGTCCCTCCCTCATCGAACATCATTAATATGAGTATATATAATCGCCTTTCGAGGGAAATCGGTCGCCCTAATCCTGTGTAAATTACTTTAATTAAGCTAATAACAGCGACCGTTATTTTCATGTCCTGGAGTATGACATCTTTCATTAAGGATGTTCGATGATGGAAGTAAGGTTGCACAGGATAGGGTAATGGCCTTATATTATGAAACTACAAATATTTCCTTATCATTCCATGTTAATTTTATTAGGGTGTTTTATGAAGGAGTTACAAGTCCATTTTTTCGGCTGTAATTTGCACAGGGTTGACTTAATGCGACCGGTTGCCCTCAAAAGGCGATTATGTATACTTATTAATTTACTATTCATATTGATTATGTTCGATAAGGGAGGCAATCTTACCATGAGCTCTGGGCTATTACACAGTAGAACCCCGTAAAATTTGGACTAAAAAATTACTTCATACAGGAGCCGTTTACGACCTTTTTTTCTACAAAACAGGTTTTATTCTGTTTAAAATAAACTATCTTATGTGAATAATGCAGTGCACAGCAGTATATCACCAAATTTCCAGCCGCACTAGTACTCTACTTATACCTCAGATCCAGAGTGCAGTTCCCAAAATTGAGGTGCTGAGCACCTAGACATGAAGTATTCGAAATTGCAAGGGTTTATCTATGGTGGTTACCGAGAAATTCAGCATCAAAACCTCTAGGTTACTTCCAGAAAAAGTTAGGTTAGAGTGGCTGTCCTAGGGTGAGACACACTTGGACCATAGAGTATGTCGTAATATCGAAAAAGTTGGATGGCCCATCCCCGGACATTACTCCATGAAGCATTTGGAGCTATTTAAGAACAGCAAGAGTGCTTTGACGTCAACGGACTTAGATCGGAGAGGTCGTCAAAGAAAGGCTGACTCAGATGAGTCCATCTTCTCATGGCAAGAGCTGGGCAGCGACAGAGAAGATGAGACATCGTTTCCTCCTCCTCCTCATTGTGACAGCTCCTGCAATAATCGTGATGTACTGGTAGGCCCAGTCGTTCAGTGTGCCTCCCGCCTAGCCAGTGTCCTGTAATAGCCGCAACGATTTTGCTTATAGAGGCCCTTTGAAGCGAGATAAGATCTTCGGAACGCCTACGATTGTACTCCGACCATATCTGTCTTGTAGTACCACAAGTGCGTTCCTCCCCCCATCTAAGATTGGCCTTTCTTAAGATATCCTCATTCAGGAGCAGCTTGCAGTTCGCAAACGGAACTCCCGGATGCCTATTGATGTTTGTGTCCGACAGCCTTGTGTCATTTCTAGCAAGCTCGTCGGCTTCACAATTCCTTGGAATGTCCCTGTGTCCCGGTACCCACTCATTTAAGTACGTCCGGAAAAGTTAGAAAATTTAAATTTGGTAGAAATTTAAATTTTAGGGCACAATTTAAAAAATCTGAAAACTAAAATTTTTTACTTTTAAAGCAAAAAAAAAAAAGGTTAATAATAAAATTAGCATTATAAATAATTAATTTTGTAGCTATTATATACAATAATATTTTTTATAGTATTGATATTGTTAAAATCGTGATGATTAAGAGCAGCACCCTTGGGGTAGGTACTATTTAAACACTAACGAATCTCAAAATAATAATACATTCGAATAAGCTTCTTCACACTAAATATATTTTATTAATAACTATATATTTAGTGTGAAGAAGCTTATTCGAAAGTATTATTGTTTTGATGCGATTGTGTTTAAACGTAACTCCACGGGTGCTGCTCTTAATCATCACGATTTCAACAGATATCTCATCAAAAACATAAATCTTAAAAAAGCTTCACAGATAAAATAAACCAATGAAAAGATTAATTAATGTCTCCGCTATTACTGTCGATAGTAGAAAGATAGATTGTAGAGGCTACCTGGACGGGCTACACTTCGACCCTAAGGTCCATTGTGATGCTTAAGGATGTGATGATGTGAGTGAAGTGAAAGGAATTTTTATGTATAGACTAGGAATTGGGAGGATATGCGGCTGCAGCCGACTATGATAGGAACTATGCCGATATTCATCTGGAGTTCGTGAAAGAAACTTCAGAAAACCTTCTCAAGCATAGCCGGTAACTTCGTTCTTGTCCATACGCCGACAGTTTAGTCAATTAACCGCCCCCTTTTTTTTCTTTCTTAATAATTGACAAACTGCCGATGTCGGGATTCGAACCCATAACCTCCCAGTTTCCAAGTAGGAATACTGCGCAGACATAACACCTTAGACCGCTCGGCCACTTGGACTGGTACAGTAGATAGTAACTGCCATTTATTTGTCAAATTTTTCTCAATTTTTTTGATAACAACACGAGATGTTGAAATTTTTTAGTTTAATTTTTAGATGTTCTACCACAAATTCTGGGCCATTTTGTGGCACCACAGATATTATACTCTCTTGAACAAAAATACTCACTTGAATTAACATGTTCGATAATTGTATTTAAATTATCAGCAAACTGTTTACTAATTTGTTTTAATTGCATTAACAAATCTAATTTATTAATTTGTTGTTTTAAGGCAGCATCAATGCATTCATTAAAACTTGGATCAATATTTAATAATAAATCTGTATAAATTTCCACTAATATTATAACAACTTTATTCGATGGAAATACTTGATTACACCATTTGATTTGTGAATGCCAATGTGATAATAGATAATCGTAATAATTATGCATCCAATGATTTAATGTTTCATCTTGATCAATTTCTAATAAATTACGCCATTTTTGTAATAGTATACCTTTTTGACATTTATGATAATATTTTAATAATTGTGGTAATCTACCAATTGATTTAAATATTGTCACATATTTTACAGATTGTTCTGAAAATACAAAAAATATATTAAAAGTAGGTACTAGCTGATACAACAGTTTTTCCTGTGTCATCTAGAGTTAAAGTTTGGGGGGTCACAGACTAAAAAAAATTAAAATTAATTAGATAAGTAAAAAATTGTAATAAATCATAAATTTAAAAAAATTTTCGATATGAAATTCATATTATTTCAATTACCAAAGCACTAGTAAAAAGTATTAATCTTGGGAAAAAAAGAATTTTTATTATTATTCTTGAAAAACTTTCAAATTAAGAATTAGAATTAAAGAAAACTAGGTTTTTTAAACTAATTAAATATATAAATGGTCAATTTTTACAACTGGAAATAAAGTATTATTTAAGTTTAAAAAGTAAATAAATATAATGAAAACAAAAGTTTATAAAGAACTTTAAGATATCAATATTCGAATAATTGCTAAAGATAATTTTATTCAATTGATAATTGAATTAATTTTCTTCAGATAGTAATTTATATTCTTAATTTAAAAAAAATATCATTGAAAATTATTTGGAATAATTAATTAAACTTATATCAAATCAACCATGATTATCAATAACCAATTGGAAAATATTTGTTACTCATGAATTGATAAAGATTGATTAAACAATAGCATTTGTTCAGTAGTAATAAATTACCATTTAATTTATCTCAATGTAAGATTTGAGTAAGAAGCAATAAAATTATAATTAAAAAATAAATTATATTTGGTTTTAGGGGTGGGGGGGTTGTTCCATTCAAAAATATAAAATGGAGTGAAAAATCAGGTTCTAAATTTTTGAATGTATTGTTGGGTACAATAAAATTAAAATCGAAACTGACCAGTTTCGAAATAAAACCCTAAGATTATTCCACTACTAAAGTTCTAAAAATATCATTTATGGCGATGAATATATAAAATTGCTGTATTAATTTACTGTTCGAGGAGTTTAAACAATATTCTTTAAAAAATTTACCAATATTTCCAGATGTAAATGCTTTAACTAGCAAAGGACTGGACATGGCTTCAAGTCGATTTTTCAACCCTTCCAAATGCAATTTACGTTCTTCATAATTTGATGTATTCACTAAAATTTTTAACGATGATTGCATGCTAACTATTTTTTCAGAAATTACATCCACGTCATTTGTTTCCAATAAATCTTCAATTTCGTTTGCTAAAAAAAATGTTAACATTCTTTGATATCAAATGCTTGATATGAAGATTTTTTTATACACATCTAGAATGGAAATCAAACCCACGACCTCTAGCATTCTAGACCAATGCTCTGCCTTAGATGTTATGATGGTGGAATGCATATAATTTTTCACTATCTTGATATCGATGAATAATTAATTTTTTTAAATTTATTATTTACATACATAACAATGTTTTTTTTTTGTAAACTAGCGTCTATATATCCATTGTTAGTATGGTTGGTCGCCTTTCGGTTATATTATACCAACGGAAGTGACTAGCGTTTACTTACTTTGACATTTAAGTAATATGTCTGAAAGGAAACCATACTAACAATGGATAAATAGAAATATCGTCCTATCTTCAGAATTGATTTCATCATCATGTTCCCCTATCACGTAAAATACTATTAGTTTCAGTCGACAAATCAACAATTCGATTTTAATCGAGAAACGTAGTAGGACCGCAATATTTCAACTGTGCAACATGCCAGAAAATTTTTAAATACATATCTCTGGAATTACAAGGCAACTTTAAATAACCAGCTAATACAAATGAAAATCTTGCAAATGAAAATAAAACTTATCGAAGTCGTACAGGCATTGAAGATCGATTCGTCAATCTTATACACCTCAGTTCTAATATTATTAATTTTGCGAATCGAAAATCTCGAAAAATTGATTTTCATAATCTAAGGTCGTATTCTATCATAAATTTGTTCATAAATAGGATCATATTATACATGAATCAAAATATACATTCTGCTACCCCGCCAGAAGCTGGCCTTTGGCCTTTTACATTTTTTATCCGGTTTTAGTAAAGTATTAGCTTTCTTACATAATATCACCCAATTATCAGCTTCATGTAATCCACGTTTAGCATTTTCTAATCGATTTTTCATGGTATCTAAATATTCAATATCTTTAATAGATTGTCCAGTATTTTTTTCTACGGATGCTAATTCTTCTTTAACATGTGCCATCTTTTCTTGCAAAGCTAAAGCCTCAGTTTGTAATAATTTGGTGCCATGCATAATTTTTGGCAATGATTGTAAAAGTTCATTGCTAGTTTTTTCAATATTACCATTTACTTGTGCCATATAATTCTGAAGTTTAGAAACCAATGATTGTACAAATACCTAAAATAGGAAATTTCAAAATTGAGTATCTAACAATAGAATTAATTTAAAATAATAAATGGCCATCGACCAATTTTCAATTGAGTTGAATTAAAATAGTTAATGCCAGTTTATTACAACAATGAAAAATTTGATTTAACTTTGTTCAGCGTTACTTGTGGAAATTCATAATTAATAAATTACGACAATATATAAAAGTATAGATAATATTGTAATTTATTAAAATTTGATTACTTCTTTATTGACTTCTGATTCAGGTGTTTTCAAAATTTTATTTATCCAATCTTTTGCATGGAAATCTTCATCATTAAAATCGGAAAAGTCCTAAAACATGTATCATAAAATAAAATATTCCAAGTAAGAAGTAAATTTATGTTTTAAATACAAACCATTTTGGACCATATAGTACTTATCGTTTGTTTTGTTTTGAACTTTTTTGACAGATATCAACAGATATTACGAATGCATTTCCATCATATTTAAATAACAAGCGAATTACACAGATGTCACTGCGTTAGCGGGATAAATTCTTTGGGTGTAGATCCATGGACGAAATTTGTAAATGGGTGCGTGCACGTAGATTACAGATGTCTTCTGTGCCACACTCCAACTAAGATCGAAACTACAGTTTTTAATTTTGAGGTATTTTAAAATGGTTTATTTATGCCAAAAACTTGAACTACGTATGTTATTTAAACGATGTTTATAATGGATTTTCTGCCTATTAAAATAAAACGGCTGGACTTCTGAAGTTTTACAAAAACGCGACATCTCCAACCAACTTGAAGTTCCGTTTACATGTTACACCATTAAAAATGAAGTAAAAGAGAAAGATTTTTAGCTGATAATCTGCTTTTTGAACTGACTTAATTTTAATATTTTTTGTATATAGTTTTTGAATCGGGTCATTGGTTTCGGACATTAGGTACTTCTTCAATATCCAACCCCTATTTTTAAGGCTTGCCGGGGGTTGAGGACAAAAATTGCATATAGAAACTTTTTAGTATTAAATATCCTAACTGCTGTTAAAAAAGCAACTATTCAAATAATAAAACTTATACCACAATATACGAAACAAAATTATATATTAGTAAACGCAATCATCGTCGGTAGGAAAATTCTGATAATACATTATAAATATAAAATCAAGCCTTGAGAAAAAACAAATTCTTAAATACACCAAATGAACTTTTAACATGTTCATTATTTGTATCCAATATAGAATTTTGTTTCGAGTATTTTGAATAACTATGTCTCAATTCACAGTCAACAAAAATTCATTTTATAAGGATTATCAAAAAATCTTTCACTTTTCTTCATTTTTATTGGACTACATTTTCTGTTACTACGAACGGCATTTCCCATAAAAGTAAAAACTATGATCTTTTTTCAAATACGAATAAGGGGCATTACTTTTGCTTGATATGACAAACGGAGTTGGATAACCGATTCGAAAATAGTTTTGAACGCACACTAATTATTCGCATGGGACTTTTCTGTTGTTTTCAGAACTTTTTATGGTGAATTGATATTGCATCGTATGTAAACGTAAATTATGTCAATTTATAATTAATTAGTGATATAAGATTGAAAATTAAGAATAATGTGTAATTAATAAGTAAAAAAAAGCATTTATCTTAAATAAAACAATAATAAGAATGGCTTCTCAATTATCTCGTCGAGATATCGACGATTTAAAACCGTCTATTGATAAATTGGTGGTTAAAATTTTGGGTACCAGTGACATATCTGTAACAAATACGACTGTAAAATGTTTACTAGCTGGTTACGAAAAACATAAAACAGAAAAAAAGTTAATGAGTTTCATTGAAACAAGGAAAGCAGAAAAACTGACGGATAAATTATATGATTTGATTGATGATTTTACTGGCGGAAATAAACCTCGTAAACGTGTCCATGAATCTGATTCAAAAGACATTGATGCCAAAAAATATAAATCTAGTTCCAAACGTGATGAATATTCTTCGAAGGACAAAGGTGAAGATACCAAAAGCAATGGCCATAACAAAAGTGATGAAATATTATCAGCAACAAAAATCAAACAGATGATGGTAAATGCTCAAAAAGAAATTGAGGAAAGAAAACGACAGTTAGATACTATTAAAACTACAAAAGCCTCTGATTCTAGCAAAACAACATCATCTGGGAAGCCTATTGTTCCTCCAACAGTTGTCTATAATGTACATAATAGTGGATTAATTAATCGTGGTGATGCGGAAAAAGCTCGGAAAATAGCTCAGCTACAGGCCCAAATTCGTAATAAACTTTCATCTGGAATATTAAGTAATTCGATAATAACAGCTGCATCTGATAAACCAACACCATTGATTTTGGATTCTGAAGGTCGTACTGTTGATATTACTGGCAAAGCCATACAATTAACACATGTTACACCAACATTAAAAGCGAACATACGAGCGAAAAAACGTGAAGAATTTAAAGCACAATTTAGTGATAAGAATTTGGACGATTATTCTGAAGCAAAGTTCTTTGATGATCGTATTGGTGCTAAATCAGCTATTAGAAATAAAAGAGCGTTACGATTTCATGAGCCGGGGAAATTCCAACAACTTGCTGATCGAATACGTATGAAGGTATGGCATACATAATTTGTATTTATTGAATATTATCCAATTTTCAGAAAGTTTGACAAAATTGAGGAAAGTATTTACAAGTTAGAATCTTTTCAATGTAGATCTAGTTTTCATATTCTTTTTCTCTCAATTTTTTAAATTCTCTGTTAAAAGGATCTACAATTAAATGATTTCCTCTGTAAAATATTTTCTGAGATTTAAACCGAAATTTGCAATCTCTGACTGGTCTATATTTAAATGTTTATATTTATCTTTTTAGGCTCAATTAGAAAAACTACAGAACGAAATCTCACAAATAGCTAAAAAAACTGGAATATCTTCAGCAACAAAACTTGCATTAATTGCAAAACCTGAAAGTTTTACTGAAGATATTCCTGCTATGGAATGGTGGGATTCTGTAATTCTAGTTGATGATTTAAATAAAATGGAAAATGATAAAATAGCAGTCAAACGATCAGCGATTAGTAATTTAGTGGAACATCCGACACAAATGCGTCCACCAAGTAAATAATTTTATTTTTTATTTTTACTGATTAAAACTTAATTTACAATTTAACAAAATATCCGATTACAATATTATTAGTTTTTATTCATTTCATTAGATAATCATATTTTAGTGATTTAAAAAAATACTTTTGTGGCCACAAAAAAAATGAAGAAAGACGCAGTTCGCATCCGTGCTGCGGATTTAAATGTCAATCTCTTTAATATACTGGCTACACAGTATAATGATTACACAATAGATAAATCACAAGATTTTTTTCTTTCCCTTTTCGACGCTGCCGTAGCTCTACATTCGTTTGGCACTGGACTTTTTAAGCTTTTTGAATTTCCTTCTCGCGAGCTTTCCTCTGCGTTTTCTATAACTCTGAGCATATTTACAAGTTATATGAGACATTTTTAATTATTTTGTAATTTACAATTTAATACCGATTTCTACTTATATTCCGGCGAAAATTATAATTGCCGGACTTTGGGACCTAGTATTACTCTGCAAGCTCTTCACAATGACACCCCAATCAATGTCTTAGCTAAACGCGTTTCCACGGTACACTAATTTATAACTACACAAAGCTAATTCGTAACCATTCACGTCCATGATGCTACACTAGAACAATGACGTCACATGAAAAATAAATACTACGCAATAATTACGTACAGAAATGATCTATCCGTTGTGAGCTCATCCATTGTTAACGCAATATTAGACTCGTAATTATTAGTGATTCAAATCTGACGGTATTTTGTCACACAAGAAAGTTCGACCGACTACCACTGTAACGAGTGAATAGACGTTTTCACGTCAAATTATCTCATTTTATAACCAGATACAAATATTCATAATAAAACTATTTAATAGAGACTAAAACTAATTATCTTACAAATTATACTTGCAAACCGGGAATAATTAGGGAAATTCGAAATTTGTTTCTCGTGGTAGTGTCGTGTCATTTTATCGATTATCATATGACGTCATTTAGTCTAAACGGTCCGGTCTGCCAAGTCGAATCAAAAGTTACCGGCTAATAAATTTGTTGAAATGAGTACAGTCGTTTGAGATAAACACACACGAAAATAACAAAAGCAAAAAGCTTACCCTCAAATTTATCTTATTTTTGGATTCACTGTCAAATAGACGAATTAAAATAATTTTTCTTTTTTAGCGGATCCTCGTAAACCAACTTATATGCCTGTATTTTTAACGAAGAAAGAACGTAAAAAATTACGTCGACAAAATCGTAGAGAAATGTGGAAAGAAGAACAAGAAAAAATTCGTTTAGGACTTGAAGCCCCACCAGAACCAAAATTGCGAATATCAAACTTAATGCGGGTATTAGGTACGGAAGCTGTTCAAGATCCAACCAAAATTGAAGCACATGTTAGAGAACAAATGGCGAAAAGACAAAAGGCACACGAAGAAGCAAATGCTGCACGGCAACTTACAACTGAACAAAAACGTGATAAAAAAATTCGAAAAATTAAAGAGGATACATCATTAGGTGTTCAAGTTGCAGTTTATCGTATCACTGATTTACATGAAAATGCTTCTAAGAAATTTAAAGTTGAAACGAACGCAAAACAATTGTACATGACCGGATGTGTCATGCTGTTTAAAGACTGTTGTGTAATCGTTGTAGAGGGCGGTATGAAACAACAGAAAAAATACAAAAGGTAGATTTTTTTTTATTGTTTTATCTTAAGGCTTGTATAATATGTTATGGACCAAGTGATTAATGAGGGACATGCTGACATACTAATGATATATACATACACTTGATGTATATATACACTTGTTCTGAAAACACGCAAATCCGTTCTACGTAAATGCAGACTACGCAAACCTATTTTAATGAGATATACAGCTTGTATTTTTAAATACACCCAATCTGGAAACAACGTATAGTGTATCTATCAATATATAGTGTATCGCTGTCTATATGCAGTGTACTATGATATGGTGTCTTTGTTATACTTAAACTGCATTAAAATCAGTATTGTATAACATATAACTATAGTATGATAACTATATATACTTATCACTCTCTAACTATAATCATTTATATATAGTTGAATCTTACTCTTGCATATATACATCGCCCGTCGTGTTGTAATGATGATTGTCAGTGCCGTCGTGTGTCTACATGTATATGTAACAAAGACACCATATAATAGTACACTACATATAGACAGCGATAGATACACTATACATTGTTTCTATATTGGGTGTATTTTTAAAATACAAGGTGTAACTTAAAGACGTGGAGATGTAAGGAGTGTATTCCGTAATGATAGCATCAATAAGTTTTAAGTTGGCATTACTTAAAAAGGAGAGGTAGAGATGGATGGTTCTGTGTTCCACCATCATAAACATCATCAAAAGTCGTATGACGTATGCTATTGTAATGATAGAGGAATCATTTTTATTATTTATTTATAAATTATACTTAGTTAATCTTATCTAGAGCACGGTAGTGCGCAAGGCCGAGTCTGTTATTAAACAAAATAAAATATAATTTTTTGTTTTTATTCAATTTTATTTTTTGTTTCTCAGTCATTGCATGATTCTTACAGCAGAAGATTTATGATTGATGATGTTTATGATGGTGGTACACAGCTCCATCCATCCCTACCCCTCCTTTTTAAGTGATGCCAACTTACAATTTATTGATGTTATCGTTACGGAATAAGCCCAAGGATGTTATTTAAGGAGTGATTCCTTTGGTTATTTTATAAAGATTAGCTCCCTTAGCATTTTCTCAAATATATAAGAACATTTATATGCCTACACTAATTTCTGATGTTTATATTTCTTTACTTAAGGTAGTTCCATCATGAAATCACTTTTCGACAGATTTTGCTCTTTTTTTTCTTCACAGGCTAAAAGTAACGTTTTGTAATAAATCCCGTAGTTTCAGAATTTTTGACCGTTTAGAACGCGAGATAATTAATAGCAAATTTATCATTCGCTCTCATTAGAAACATGTGAAACTTCATGCCCGCCCAACTATTATCTGTTGTATTAAAAAAAATACTCGGCAGAATTTAAAAAAAAACTAGGAGTTTGCGAAATTGCGTTTTACCGTTTTGTTTTCGAAATATAAAAGTTTAAAATTATCTAATTACATTAATTTGTATATATGAATAGTGAATATATCTGTGTTGTGTATGTGTGTATATGTATTTGTAGTTGCAACAAACTTTTCCATGTATCTTATCGATATGATATTTAATCTTCCGACTTACCGACTATTAAAGTTTATTGTATTTATTGAATTAATTTCATCAGGAATCAAAGTCCTGCTTATCCCCTCTATGGTATAGAACCCTAATTAACAATTTGTACTTGCGTTTGTGGCCGATTTTAATATAAAATTTATTGATTACAGATTAATGTTGAACAGAATAAAATGGGAAGAGGATATTGTGAAAAACGCAGACGGTAATGATGAACCAAATAAGTGTGTATTAGTATGGGAAGGTTCAACCAAACAACGAAATTTTGGTGAAATCAAATTTAAAATTTGTCCCACAGAGAAAATGGCTCGTGAACATTTTAAAAAACATAAAGTTGAACATTATTGGGATTTAGCTTATAGTGGTGCAGTTTTAGAACAAGCAGATGATGTATAAAGTAAAATTTTGTAATAATTTATTTGAAATTAACAAACATGCTTTTGATTACAATATAAGAATTGTGTATAAATAAAACAAATATCATTTATTGAAAATTATTTTTAAATGCTCGAATAGTTTTCTTTTTTACTTCACGAGACCTTCATTTAAGATTTTAAAAAATTATCAATGGAGAATTTAAAAATTTTGAAATAAAATTTCTACAATTACCCCAATTCCTAAATTAAGGCTTCTCACGAAGCGCCCAGACAATACATGTAACTTTCCACACGTCTACACAATATGGCCGATGTTTTATGAAATGCCTGAAATCTTCGTGAAAAGACAGATTTCACAATTTACATAACAAAAAAAATTTATTAGGAATTAAAATTTGATAATCTAGTATATTTAATGAACAATATTTAATCATCCGCAGATATAATAGCATTTCCATCCAGGCTAGTGAAAAAGCTGTAAATTTTTTTACTCATTTCTGGTCCAACTTTTCGTTGAAATGCAATAGGACCGGCAGTTCGTCGAATTAATAAATCTTGAAGTAAACGTTCACCTTCTTCTGGTGTGCAATTATCATATGCCTACAAATAAATTTTTAAAAATATTGATTATCTATTTATTGTAAAAATGTAAATTATTTTCTGTAAATAATCGATGTGATTTTGACCTAGCTTCATCACTTATCAGAACCAATCTTCTTAATATAAATTTTGAGAAAATAGTCCAAAAAATAAACATTCAACATAGAAAAAAAAATCATTTACACCATAGTACAAGGGTTCTAAATGACGTACGAGAGTTCCTTATCGATTTAGCTATCAAGGATCTAACTATTTTGTAACAAATGTCCCTCAAAAACAGAAATAATTTTGTTACAAAAACATAATGTCAATTCATGTTATTATATTTTTACTCCGCTCGAAAGTAAAAAAAATATTTCAATAAACACGTTCGTGCTCTACGATTGATCAATTTGACGTCCATATGAATACTCAATACAAATAATTTAATGTCAAATGAAAAACTAGATCTAAAAGTAACCAAAATCTTATTGACTTAAGGTATTTCTAACGGTATGCGAATAAAAGTAGTTTTGCACAAAATTTTGCAAAGAGGTAGTTTTCAACGATATAAAGTTGTAAAAAAAATTGTAGGAGTATTAACCGTCTGTCAGCTGCAATAAATGTTCAAAGTTGTCAATATTGAACACATAAAGGATAGAAACCCTGCCTGTTTAGGAAACATACGTTTCGTGTCGTTTACGAAAAAACAATAAACAAAGATTACTTTTTTACAAATATTTAGGCTATTCCAGAAGTAAATTGTACAAGCAGCAATGTACTTTTCGTAACACTCGACTTACTGCGGAGCCGCTGACCATGTGTTGACTGCTACACCGTGCGCACAGATGAGCAATGCATGAGAGTGTGTGTTACAGCGTTGTCAGATTTATTGCACTAATACAACTACTATTTAAAAAGTTATCTTTTCTCTCTTTCTGAGCTATCGCGTTCTCTCATTTCGATAGAAATACCTTATTAGATAGCTCTGCTAGTCTTATCAGTTAAATTGAAAACTTAGCCTGTTAAAATTGTTTTCCAACTTTGAGTATTTTAATGCTTATATTTCAAGGCTAGAAATAAATGTTTCTAATTGAAAAAGATACCTCAAATAATGAATTTGGACTTGGGTACTTGGATATAATTGCTTGGACAGTTTCTAAACTTGCTAAAGTAAATTGCATTAACTGTTGTTGCCATACTCTTTGAAGTCCATTTCCATCTTTATCAACACGAACACAATCTCTATTTGAATTTTTAACGAAACAATTCATTTTTTCCTCTTTTAAACGATTCTCTAATCTATAAACAAAGACAAATAAGTAAAAATATTACAATTCAGTTAATTATTTAAATACTCTGTATATACCAGACTCATTATAAGTACGTGAACTATTTGTTTTACTTTTTACACACACACAGATGTATACAAATATGATAGGTGCATATATCCAAGTATTATCTACATACTTAAAGTAGGAAACACATGTTTCTATAAGCTACAATAATTACAGATGTTTGAGTTAAAATTGGGACAAAACTGTTCAGTTTATGAAGGAACATTTTTTGTACTTAAACTTTTCTTCTATTTCTGACGGTTTTAAAGGTAGATAGATATTTTCCCATTAGCGTGGAGTGCATGGACCGATTTTGTAATTAACTTACAACACCCTTATTTATAAAAGGGAAATATGTTGTGTGTATGGAGGTTTCTCCGAATTGTTTGGAGAAAATTCCAAGAGATAACGAAATAAACATGAGAGAATACCCTAGGTAAATTTTCCTTACGACTCCAGAAAAAGTACCAGAAGTTCAAAATTACCAACCGTTCTAAACTTATAGGCGTTTTCTGTTGGTCTAGATCTTTAATATAGTTTATAGTCTGTATAGAAATATCTGCATTAACAAAATTTTGGAAATAAAATATTTGTCAAAAATGTATAAAAATTAACGTCTCGAGCTGTCAAAATTTAGAAAAATTAATTATTTGAAATTAATTTCCGAGTAACACCGGGTTCATATATACCTACTTCAATTGTGCTTGTGCAATTGATTTGGTAAATTGTAAAACCATATTATTTAAATCTTCAGGTGATTCCAAAGTCCTATGATTTATTCCGGCTAATATTTGCAATTCGGTTAGCTGTGATTCTAGTAGTTTAGGTGAAATTTTAGACGTATTATCGTATTTGGTTTTCTTTTTTCCATTTTCATTTTTTTTATATTTCCAATGCCTTTAAACAAATTGTACAATCGATATTGTCGTCAAATACATCAATATTTGTATGCTTACTTAAAGATAATTACTTAAAATAACCTTGTAAACCATAAAGTCCAAGAGTAATTTTTTTATCTGACAAAATTACCTTCTTCTCAATAATATAAGCTTTGAATGATGATTTTTCTATTAAATCAACTATTTGAATCCAATTTAAAATTATCACTGCGAAATTTTCATCCGAATATGTAGAACATATTTGTGCCTTAAACATTTTTAAATATACAAAAGTGTTACAAAAAATTCGTTACATAAAACACTATCTGGTGTTATAAATATAAAATAGCTATCCTAATATTAAAAAAATCGAAAAATGTATAAGGAGTAAAGTTGTAGAAAATCATGTTTGCTACAATACATTACCTGATCATTTTTTCTCAAACTCTAATGTGTACAGAGATATTTAGGAATTTAACTTTCAATTTTAATTCGTAAATATTTTTGTCAATATTAGGGTAACAGAAAACATTGAAACCAGAGTGCATATTCAAGTGCTATAGTTCCCAATAGATTTGATTTGTACAAAGTGATAATAAGTTCACAAAAACAATTAATCAGTTTTGGTTTAAAAACTAATTGATAAATACTCACTCCATTTTCATTATCAACAAATTGAATTTCTTTCTTCCATGTTATTATGTTTGGGACTGCTTGAGATATTCTTTTATATTTTATACTGGCTTCATCAAGTACATTTGTTAATGGATTACCAAATTCATCATTGAATATATTTTCATCGATATTTACTGTAATGAGCTACGTAATCATGAACTATTAAAGATGATCTAAATACAATGTATGTTAATTTTTAAATAAAATAAACATACCTTCAGACATTCACCTTGTTTAAGGTTATTATTAACCTGTTGTAATGCATTTTTCATTGCTTTTGCATTGTTTTTTAAATCTGTTAATTTTTGTTTTTTAAATTTGATTTCCTCTACTGTTTCCATTATTTATTTTGATAACTTTTTAACAATTCTTCATAAACTTTATAATCATATGACATATATATTGTTCGTTAAATCAGCTGTGCTGTGTGTCAAATTCAAAATATAACCGCTTTAGGGTGAATTCAATAATGCCAGAAAACCAGTTAATTTTATTACCAATCTCACGGATCATTGAGATTTCTGACAGGGGCGGTGCTTAATATTTCAACCTACTAGCAGTAGTTAGTAAGTTGTTCACCAAAGCGTGACCATGAAATTTGTCGGATGAAGTGTATGTCCCCCTTACATTGTGCAGCAAACATCGACCTACTAGCTCTAGTTTATAATTTACCCAAAGAGTATATACCATGTTGTCCCTCAGATAGCTGCAGATAGAGAATCGGTGAGGTAGAGCTATCTCTTTTTAATGATAATATATAATCATTATATATTAGTCATTCAGAAAGAGATATCTCTACCTGAGCCATGCCTGACCTCTCTTTCTATTGAGGAGACGTTTCCACTTACACGCGTGCCTATGACTTGCCTACTCTATTTATATTATCTCTATGGTATATAATCTTTCAATTTATCCATGGAGGCTATATAAAGGAGATATAAGTCATACGGGAAAATTGACAAAATATGGCAACGAAATGGGAGAAGTTATATTTACTTTTTATGCCGCTAGGGTCGCAAGTTTTTGATAGATACTCATCCTTACCAAAGTGAATATAGTATAATAAATAGAAGTAAAGTAAGCTAAGTAACTATTTTTATTTTGAAGTCATGGAGGCTATATAAAGGAGATATAAGTCATACGGGAAAATTGACAAAATATGGCAACGAAATGGGAGAAGTTATATTTACTTTTTATGCCGCTAGGGTCGCAAGTTTTTGATAGATACTCATCCTTACCAAAGTGAATATAGTATAATAAATAGAAGTAAAGTAAGCTAAGTAACTATTTTTATTTTGAAGTCATGGAGGCTATATAAAGGAGATATAAGTCATACGGGAAAATTGACAAAATAAGGCAACGAAATGGGAGAAGTTATATTTACTTTTTATGCCGCTAGGGTCGCAAGTTTTTGATAGATACTCATCCTTACCAAAGTGAAAATAGTATAATAAATAGAAGTGAAGTAAGCCAAGTAACTATTTTTATTTTGAAGTGATCATTTTGAAGTACACGATTTGGTTAAAAAAATTTATTAAATAAAAAACTGTTTAAAAAACATTTAAAATGGGAAAAGTATGTGCAGTTGACAATTGTAAAAGTGGTAGTGCTTGTGACAATAAGCAACGGGATCAATTGGGTTTAAAAAACCAGGACTTTTAAAGTACCAAAAGCTAGTATAAATATTCCAAAATTAATTAAATTGTATGACATTATATTAAATATTAATTTTCAGCATTATTATTAATAAATAAAAGTTTAATTTAATATCTGATTCAATAATTTCTTTCATTTTTACAATTCCAACATTACAGGTTACTATTTAATTATTTGATGTTTTTTTTTTTTATTTTTATGTAATTATTTTGCGAATTTTAACTATCACTTCAACTAAATCCTTATTGAAAAATTGAAATTACTTATCATTTATTTAAAAAAATATTTTATTGGAAAAACACTTTGGCTGGAAATAATTTTTATAATACTATAAATGCGTAATGTTTTTCAATTAAAACTCGCGCCTTATACTCTCTGTTCTGTTTCCGATGCCGAAGGAACACTACTGACATCTTATTTTTGCCAATTATTTGTTTACATGGAGTTATGTGTCCTTGTTTAGGGTCTATGAATTTATCCATCAGAGAGCTAGATTTCCCAATGGATATAACCAGAACCTGATTTATATTGCTTTTCTCCCACCATATGAACCACTAGAATAGATAACGTGAACTCACCCTTTTATTAACAAAATTTAAGCGGCAAAATCAAGGAGTCTAGAAATCTCTCTAGTCTCCATGGCCAAAATTTTGGAATAACAAATTTGACAGATGCCAAATATAAATAAAATTGGCGCGCGAAAAGATTTCGTGTCATCATGTAATTTAGAAATTTTCTCAAGTTTATTGTTCAATTATTTTAAGAATTTATTAATCAAAGTAGAAAATAGATAAATCATGGATACCAAAAGTTTTGAAACATTACTCCGTGATTATGGTGCAAATAACAAATTTGAAGAACTTGAAAAATTGATAGATAAAACAAGTAGTAAAGAGGTGTGTAAAATTTAACGAAGATTTACAAATGAATTGTTGTATTGTTATCATCGAAATGAAAGTGGATGTATACAAAACTTGTTGTTTTTATATATTTTTAATCGTGTGGAAAACCACGAGTTACCTAGATTAACTTGGTAAGGTCTCTACGGGCGTTTTAGGTACTCAATTATGCCAAATTTTTTATTTATTTTGTATTCTTATTATACATCAATTTCATGGTATTAATACAAACATTTATTTGTAAATTGTCAATGCACCGAAAGTCATAATTTATTTCTAAACATGAGCCTAACTATTATCTGCTCTAAGCTTATTGGAATGCCATTACAGTTTATTTTTATGGAAACATAAAACTCGAATGTAATCATTATGGGCAATACTTGGAAAAAATCTGATAATTATTTTGAAAATATTTTTAAATACTAGATTATAAAAATAAATTATCATTATTATGAAACTCTTTTTCTCTGCAGTTATTAATTGTTTTCTGAATAAATATAACAAAAAAATATTATTTTAGCTATGCGAATATATTGAACAACGCATTTCTCGTGTAGACGCTTTGCCAATATGGAACTACCTATTAATTTCCGCATCACCTGAGAAAATTTTTAAAATGACTCAAGTTGTTTTGGAAAAAATAAAAAAGGGTGGTGTAACAATGAATCATGAAAATGAAATAGTTCAACGATTAGGATCAAAAATATGTAAATTTAAAACATCACAGTTATTAAAATTAGTTGACTTCTGTATTGAGAGTATTCAAAAATATGAAGTCAACAATTCTATGTGGTAACATTTGATTTTTTAATATTTTTCTCATTTACTAATAAGAAAGGCTTTTAATCAAATGATTTAGTCATCAGTTTTGTTATGAAAAATCTTACAAATCTTGGTTGGGATGAAACCCAAGATCTCTTGCATTTCAGATCAGTGCTATGTAAACTGAACTACCCATATGCATTGGTAAATCGTGTATAATTTCTCACTATCTGATAAACAAATATTCAGACATATTAATTAAATATCAAATTAAGTAAACGCTAGCCACCTCCGTTAGTATAATATAACCGAAAGGCAACCATACTAACAATGGATGGATTAGATAGAAACAAAAAGCCCTCCTTAAAGCTCCTTAAATTTTCAAAAATGACTCTCGGTCAAAATCTTTGAATTTGGAATATGTTGTAGCCACAGCCATAAAACCGCTAATTTTTCAATATTTTATAATTGACTTGTGCCTTATTCATTCGGTTTTCAAGAAAATGCTTCGGATTAAAGATTTTACCTCATTTTGATTAAAATACTGAACTAATTTTGATGAGATTTTGAATGAAAAGCATAGACTGCTGAAATAGTTTTGATGAAAATCTCTTAATTAAAAGTTACCGTTGGTATGAAGTTCGATTATGAATAGTTTCAGAAATATCGTGATTTAAATCTCTCATATTCGATACTGCAAGAAATCGAATATTGATCGTGTAAAATATGAAAAATTTAGACTTCTATAACCGCCTGTAACTCTGAAACTATTTATAGACAAACTTTTTTTGAAATTATTTACTAATTAACTTAAACCGGTGATTTAAGTGAATTCGAACTTATGACGGTAATTTAATTTTTAGTTGGAAAGATTTATTAACAGAATTACTAAATATTTTGGTGACAAAGGATAAATTTGAGCACTACGATACAGAAATGACTGGAATAGAATATAAAGCACAAATAATCAAATCACTTTGTGTCATAAAATGGTCAACAAATATTGTTACGTCATTAGCTGCTATGTTTGTGTTAGTATGCGCAAAAAAGTTTATCATTGGGTGTGTTTAGCCGATGAAAAGCACTTGAAAGCAAAATGGGCCGCTAAACGCGGACGACTGTTAGAAAAACTTGATATTAATTATTATTTCTTTTTTGTAGCGAATAGTTAGCGAATATCCAATAATGTTGTAGCGAATATCCAATAATTTCAATTAATTAATTTTTTAAACAAACTTCGAATTTTAGTCAACTAAATGGATGCTAAAGAAAGTGTTAACTGCATATATTTAATACTACCAAATATATGGTTAACTGAAACCATCAATCGTGTCATGGCCGATAATTCTAACAGCGCTTTGGAACGCTGGCAGCCGCTTTTATCCGCTAAACACACCTCTTTTGTATTTTATATATAATCAAAAAAATGTTTTGTTTAGCAATATTCCGTTAACAAAAGAAGAGCACTTACAGATTGTAAATAAATTAGGAAGGTATATGGATGGTATGACTCCTCAAGAAATTCCAGCATTTACTTATCAATTATTGAAATTATGTGACAAACAAAATGGAATTGCACTTATTATGAGATTGAAAGATTATTTTGGGAAGCGATTGTATATTGGTTTTAACAAAGTTGGTGAATCAGAGGACACAATTTTTGATGATAACGATTCTTTAGGTTGTTTGTTTAAATGACTTTTGCTTTTTATATGCACGTGTACGAAATTTACAAAATAATTGTGTGTCCATGATCAAAGAGAATCTGATCAATTCTCAAATTCATACGTCTTTATTTGCTGCATGTCCGTCTGATCGTCTTCGACACGCGGACTTTGGTATCATTGAATAGTTAAATATTGAACACGTATTTTTTCGTTTTTCATTCCAAAGTGGTTTTTCTCTAGTTATTCGACCATTTCCAGACTTTTTGGAAACCCTGTATATGGGTATTAAAATTTTAAAAAATAGTATTTTCCGGATTTTTTAGATGATTATGCATTTATCAATAATTTACAAACTGCCGGTGTCGGGATTCGAACCCATAACCTCCCAGTTCCAAGTAAACGCAACGCCTTTACAAGCGCGGCTACTTGGCTGGTTATATTTTATGTAAATTAAATTATATTATTAATTAATTTGCAGATGGTACAAATAATCTAGAAGTTATACAAGCAGAGAGTACAGTTCTTTATCATATACATAATTCAGCAAATACTGGTCGACGATTTATAAAAGATTATATAAATTCTATAAAATTAATATCATCGTCACCTGAAAGTATATTACATCCATTTCAAATAATTGTATTATTATCAATATCATGTGTGAAATTAAATGAAACTGAAAATGTATTGGATATTATTAAGTATGCGATTACAAAATCAATCATTGAAGATCAAAAACGTTTCGATTCAGCATGGTTTAGAGACACTGTACCACAAAAAGTTAATTTAAAATTGATATTTAATACAATTCTTGAGAGCAAGTATGTTTAATTTTTTATGCTTTGGGGCTCCTCGTAAATTACGATATCACTCCAAAACAACTCAATCTATTATTTTAAGTCAAATATTTGAGCATGATCGGTATAGTTTCGAGTTCTTACAAAGTTCAGATTTGAAACATTATTGGGATGGATAGACACAAAAACAGTTAAATTCAGGCCCGGTATGACGGGCCTAAATTAACGGTATAACAAAAAAGATATTTAAGAAAAAAATCTGAAATTTCGGGTAATTAAGATCTTTTTTTAAGACCCGTCAAACCGGAATTTTATTGGATCAATCTATTAATATTTCTATTTTCTATTGCGTAGTTTTTTTTTATTCGTCTTATTTTATTCCAAGTGAAAATTATCAAAATATGTCAAAATATGTGTAAAAACATGGATTTCTCCATAAGAGCCCCGTAACCCCCCATGAAAGTTTTATAATTGATTTACATGCACTTAATTAAGCCTTAATCTTTTTGGAGCTTCAGTGCTCGTACATCCTTAAAGTAATTCTTTAAATATATTCTAATTATTGCCATACTATTTGAATCCAAATTACAATTTCTTCGTATGTATCTTAGTTTACAGGTACGTGGTATGGTTGTTCAAGGTTTAATAAATCTAGCATTTTGTTTACTCTCTACAAGTCCAACAATTGGAAGAAAATTAGTAGCGGAAAAGCAATGGAGATTAAGCTATGTAATTTTAATCAAAATTGTTAAAAAACGTTCTGATGTTACGTCTATTATTTTAAAAGAACTTCGGAATAAAATACTTGCTGAAGAGTCTAAAACTCAATATTCTGGTAACCAATTTTATTACTAATATTATTATAATTATAGAAACATTAAACATTCGAGATAGAACATTTTCATTTCTAGGTCGATTTGATTTATACTTTCTTACCGCTTTATTTATTTTATGACTAGAGTTTCGTATACTAAATTTCTAAAAACAAAAGCTTTTATAGAATCGCTTAGATTTGCACGTTATAAAAATTTCAAACCCGCACATAAACAATTGCAAAAGTTATAAACAATTTATTAAAAAAAAGAAGGGTTTGGTGTTTTTGCAAATATCTCAGAAACTATTGCAGATATCGGGAATCGAAAAAAAGATGCTTAAAGAGCAGGAAATTTCCTAAAAAAAAGTCTGACCTTCCGGAACTGTACCACTAATATTTATAATTTTAATTGAGAGATGAAAATAGTGCTTGAAAACTGGATGATTCGGCTCCGCTTGATTCCGACACTTGAACAAAAAAATTTTTTTAACCCATTATATATGAATATTAAGGAAAGAAATAATCCAGGTACTTACTGGATACTTAAACAAACAATAATCCGTCGGCAAAAAATTTTTACCCCAATTTTTCCATTAATTATGCTTTTGTTAATTAAAAAAATTTTCCAATCTGGATAATCCCGATAATTTTTAAAATAAAAATTTTGATTTTCCATTTTTTTTATTAACAAAGATACGGAAAAATTCAAAACATAAATAAAGTAATGATCCATTATTTTCATCCATTATTTATATTATGATCTAAAAAATTTGGGAAAAAATTAAGAGTATTAGTCACAAAAATATATGGTTATCAATATGTTGGTATCGAAAACTAACTGTTTAAGGTATTCTAACTGCTTAAATTCATTCAATTTTCAGCCTTAGTTAAATATTTGAAACTGTAGTGAAAAGAATTTAAGAAAAATAACATGCTAAATGAAACTTTTTATAATTTCAGAATGTTTTTACAAATTATGTCGCGCTGCACCTTATGAAATGTTTGAAAATCAAAATATTATTATTCAAATTGTGGAACAATTGTTAGAATTATCAAGTACATCTGCAGTATTTGTTATTCGATCAGTATTACTACTAATGAAGTTTTCTTATAATATTCGAGATTCATTAGTCTTAGTTTTAAGGAAAGCTCTCTATTCCTGGTAAATTTTTATTTCTTATTAATCCGAGGTGAGCTAGGTCAGATATAACTTTTATTTCTTATACTATACACAGCCAATTTTAATAAATGATTTTCCATTAGTTCCTATTGTTTTATTTGCTATGTCGAAAGAATGAAGATATAAGAGTTCGTTTAAGGGAGATAAGATTCGTTTTTTGAAATTTATCTAAAAAAAACAACCGAACTTGTTCGGTTGTCTCACATCCTATCCAGCAGTCATTATGTTAGTTTACCACCTAGCTCACGTCGAGTTAAAATTATATAATTTTTTTGATTAGATTTCTGAAAAGCTCCTTTTTCTGATATGGTTTCAAATTTTGTATACTTACTCTACATGATGTTAGATAAAAATACTTTAAGGGATTTTGCCCATTGAACCGTTTTCAGGGTAACACTTTGAAATTAAAAAAAACTTTTTAATATATAAAAACCTTATTTCTACCTATTCATTATTTCCTTTATTGACTGGGACAACAGAGCGTATATAAAATTTGAAAACGATATCGAGCTTTTTAGAAATTTTTTTTTTCTTCAAGTATTACAATTTTCCTTTTTTCAGTGATATAAATACTCGACAAATAGCAATTGTAGGATTTTTGGAATTATTAGAAAATTTAAAAGTATGCAATTTGGTTGCATTTAGTCAATCTGAAAGTGGTAATTCAAATAGCTCAGGTAGATCTATTTTATCGCAAATAATATCACAGAAGCGTCGTGATGAAACACCGACACATAATGTTCATAATAATGAAGTGTTATGTTTGGAAATCATTCACATATTGAAGAGGTGTTTTATTATGCAATCAGAAGTTAAAATGCAACTTTATGAAGGTATGGATAAACAACGCTTTGGAAAAAAAAAGCTCATATCAAAAACGTATTGGGAACTCTAACACTTGGATATGCTCTCTGGTGGATAAATTAGATACTAGAACTAGCAGTTCTGTTTTCTGCCCCAAACCAGTTTGCACTCTGGTAGCTTAGAAACTACTGCAACTAGGTTGAAATATTAAGCTCCACCCATGCCAAAGATCCCAATACCCTATATAGTTTTCAATTTTAAAATCTTGTTGTATTTTTAGGTTTATACAACGCAATCAGCAAAAATCAAGAACTTCAAACGCATGGTTTGGATCTTTTGCATTCACATTTTAGTCAATTTTATCAAGACGATGAAAATCTTCCATTAAATCTAATTGGTGTTGTACAATTAAAAAATACAGAAGCCATTTTACATGTAAGAATAAAAAATATACATTGATGATTGCATATACAGACGATATTAATTATTTTTAGGAACCAATTGCCAAACTAATATTCATCATAGGTTTAATTGTTTCTAAGTTAAAATCAAATGATGATATCAATATTAGAAGTTTTACACTTTTGAAAGAACAATTAATAGCGTTAGTTAATAACATGGCGCGTTGTGACTTAACGAATTTTGAATTGGTAAATATAAAGTTTTAAAGGGACTCGTCCACAAAAAATTAAATTTTAAAACAAAGTCATAAAATTTTTTATCGTTCTGTATGTTTATTTTTTAAAGAAAATTTTATTGAAATTTGTTAATTTTGGAGTTACTTTGAGAATTCTCATGGGCCCATTAAATAGATCTTTTATGAACAATTATATCTTATTTTATGTAGGATGATGGTACTGATTTGTTAGATATTTTACCAGAATCGCAAAAGAAATTATTAGAATTACAACAAATATTACTAGTCTATGAAGCTTTGATTAGTTATACAATTTTCTCATGGGATAAAACATCTGATTCTGGGTTACAAGTTCTTCATTTGTTTAAAGCTTATACGAAATTTTCGGAATTCGGAAAAGTAATTATATCTATTATTTTCATATAAAAATAACTGATCAGAATTAAACTAAAATTTTGTCTATGTAGAATTTGGGTAAAAAGAAAGAAGCAACAAAACGAAAAAAGGATGATTCAGTTGTAAAAAAGACAGGACCATCGAGTAAAACACCAGCATTTAAGCTTAAAACGCATGTGATTACTTTGGAAGTCATTGAAAAGACTGTATCGCTGTTATATTTGTAAGTATTTTATATATACATATTTTTAAATTTAGATTAGTAACCATGTGCTTTTTTTTCGAATTCCACTTCGCCTTCTCAGAAAATTATGCGACTTTAAAATTTAAATATCTTTTAAACTATTAAAGATACGACAAGACCATTTCAAGTTTTTTTTGTTTTCCATTAACCAATGAACAAATTGAGCTTTTAAACGAAGCTCTAACTCAAATTTTTAATAAGTTACGAATGAAAAAAATGGATCATTACTTGATTTACTTGTTTTGAACTTTTCCGTATCTTTGTTAATAAGAAAATGGAAAATGCAAATTTTTTAAATTTTCCAACGGGAATCTTTTTTAAATCCTTCAAAGAATAGCTCCTAGAAGTAAAAAAAATTCCAGACTTATTAAAAATTTCGGGGTTATCCAGATTGGAAAAATTTTTAAATTCACAAAAGCATAGTTAATATAGCATAGTTTAAGTATCCATTAAGTACCTGCATTTTTTCTTTCCTTAATATTCATGTTTAATGGATTCAAAAAAAATTTTTTGTTCAAGTGTCGTAATCAAGCTGAGCCGAATCACTCGTTTTCAAGACCTATTTTCATCTCTCAATTAAAATTATAAATATTAGTGGTACAGTTCCGGGAGGTGGGACTTTTTTTTAGTAAATTTCCTGCTCTTTAAGAATCTTTTTTTTCGATTTCCGATATATCTATAATAGTTTTTGAGATATTTCCAAACAATGAAACCCCGTTTTTTTTTACTAAATTGTTTATAAATTATGCAATTTTTTTATGCAGGACTTTTCTTATATTTGATAAATGTCAAACAAAAATAAAAAGTTCACTATGTTGTGTATGTGTAGTGTTTTCATACGTTCACTGCAGATAACGCCATAATGGTGCCATCATTAGATTTGTTTAATCCGACCCGTTTCCTTACGTGACTATACAGTTTTAGTGGTGGGATAGATTTTCGTATTTACATACACATTTATATAAAAAAGGACCTCCACAAGGTGTGGTCAAAATCCACCAGTTGTCGTCTTTTGTATCGTTTACAGATATTTTTTCATTAGCGTTTTAAAAATAACATTTTAGATTGTTTATTTTCTTTAGTAGAATCTATTTGGTGTATGAAAACTAGAAATATTAGAAATTAATGTATTTATTTCCATCCTAGAGATTCCGTTGAATGGGCAACTAAACAACAATCAGGCCATCTTCGAACTAATCATGCTTTCAATCGATTTATTTTAAACACTTTACTTGATTTATTAAGCACAACGCCAGAAATTAAATTATCAAATTATGATCCATTTGTGAACTACATGAATATAGCGAAAGTTATATACACAAGATGTATAAAACGAATTGACGATTTAGCAGATTTCGACCGTCAAGTTGCTGCTCTAACATTAGAAGTATTTTATACTATTTTGAATACAGTTTGTACCCAACATGAAAAAAAACTTGGTGAATTCCTAAATGAAGTAGGTGGTGAGTATATTTATTTTTTTAAATTATTTTTTAACTTAGGCCTTTCCAGTGTTGATAAAATTCTGTACAAATATATCTAGATATAAATTAATTATTGTTTTTGTGAACTTATTATATATATCTGAATACTAAATACAAGTCAAATTATTTAATACGATTATTAAGACGTGTATTTACAACGAGAAATTCAAATAATATGAATAATAATATATTTTATTACTTTATAAGACTTATTTGAAATATGGCCACACCTCACTAGCACTCATTGGCTAAATTTAAAATCATAGTACGACATTTTTCACACAATTTTTTATAACTGAGGAAATATTGAAGTAAGTAAACATGGTTTATAGAAATGTAATTATATTTTATTAATTAAATATAAATTTGTGGATACCATGTTGATTGAAAATCATCTCAGTTCTGAAGTAACATTTATAATATTAAATAAGAGTAGATAGTCTATTTAGTTTTTGTGTTTAAGATTCTACATCACTCAGAACTGTTAGTGAAGAAATTTTTCCATTTCTCGAAACATTTGAAAATTTATTGGAAAATGAAGATGTTGAAGCAGACGAAGAAGAAGGAATACGTAAAAATGGATCAATTATTTTGAGTATTATTTCTTTACTAACATCTCATTTACCTACATCAAGTGTTTACACATCACAAGTAAGGCATAATTTACAAATTGTATATGTATTCGTAATTAAAAACGAATGTAGATGTCATCATCTTGGCCTGTCGCATGCCCTGCGCAAAGTCCCAGTAATCGAGATGGGCTTGTCGTAGCTACTCCTTGATTCGGTAAATTACAGAGCATCTTGCTATGGGAATGACAGGCTCAGGAGAAAGAGGCGTTTGATACGACCCCTCTCGTGCCAACGAGTCCGCTGCTTCGTTCCCTTTAACGCCAGAGTGGCCCGGTATCCAGATCAGTCTGACTGTGTTATTTAGTGCCAGGCGGTTCACTTCCTCGAAGCATTCATAGACTATCCTCGATTGGAATCTTGACGCCTCAAGGGCCCGAAATGCGGCCTGACTATCTGAGAAGATGCTGATATGTGCCCCACTGTAACCTTTCGTGTTACAGATCTGGGCATCTCTCAGCAGGGCATTGATTTCTGATTAAAAAACCGCCGCATATTGACCAAGAGGAATCGATTCCTTTATTCTAGGTCCATAAACCCCCGCACCAGATAGATATCCGACCCTTTACCCATCCGTATAAAGTGACACAAACTAAATGACCAAGTATGAGATTCTTCAATTTTACATAATTTTTTTAGGTTTTAGATTGGACCAAAAAAGTTTGTGATACAGAAATCACTTGTAATAAAAATACTAAAACATCTTTATTAAATCTGTTATATTCATTACAAATGCGATGTAAAGCATTTATTCAACCACGTGGTAACCATGAAAATTCATTATATGATAATGTAGCTAATCAAATATGTTCGATAGTTGGAAGTATAGATCATGTAAGTTAAAACATTTTTTTTTAGTTATCTCGTTTCCTCCGACACGTTTTCGTGATAATAAATAGTTATGTTTATCTCACGTTGAAGATGAAAATATTTCTTCAAATCTCCATGGATCCTATTTAGTTGAGACATTTATTGCAACACTATAATTAGTGTCGAAGCAGCGGCTGTGTAAACACCTTGTGCCTGAGTGTCTGTTCAGGTTTTCAAACAGATTTGACATTTTTTCATATACTTCATTCATTCCATATACATATTATATAGTAATAAATATAGCGTTTACGTCGTTGTTTAAGGATGTATCACTGAAGCTTCAAAAAGATTAAGGCTTGATTTTTTGTTTACATGTAGTTAAAGGGCATATAAACGTTTCAGGGAGGTTACGGGGGTCTTGAATTAATTATTAAATGTTAAAGTTCGAGTTTTAATGCAGAAATCCATATTTTTACACATATTTTGATAATTTTCACAAAATAAGAGGAATAAAAAAAAACTACGCAATAAAATTCAATAAAACTCCTGTATGACGGGCCTAAAACAAGATATTTAAGAAAACAACTGAGATTTCGGCTAAATTTTATTTTTGTCGGCGGTAGCTTAATTACCCGAAATCTCAGGTTTTTTTTCTTAAATATCTTTTTTGTTAGGCCCGTATACCGGGGCTAAATTAAATTTTAATTTTAACTTACGACAAAAAATAATAAACATTATTGTAGACTTTTATGAATGTACTATATAAGATATTGAATAATTTGATAAATGGACTATAAATCAGTGCTCGTACATCCTTAATTAAAATATAAGCAGCAATAAGTTCTTTTGTGTGTGAACAGGTCGGACACTAGTTCCGTAAATTTGTGTCTAGCTAGACACCAAAAATCTGTTTAAGTTTGAACAGTAAAGAAATGTATGTCTGACATTTGTGTCGCAACTTATGTCGTAGTCTAAATGAAGCATTACAGAATAACTCAACTAAATATGAACCTTACTGAAATATCGTAAGTCTGCCTTGCTACTAACTCTTAAGACTAAGTGTTTATTACTGAAGATAAGGATATTTTAGGAAACAATTGATGGTATTCCTACAATTAAACTGATAAATGAAGAAGTTGGAATTTCAGCATTAGAAGGTTTATGTAATATATTTAAATCACAATTAGATGATATTGACTGGATAATAATGCGCTTTCGTGCAGATTATAGTATGATTACATTTCCAGGGGATGATTCTATTGAAAAAAGTATGATTTTTACAGTTTTTAATAAAATAAACTTCAGTTATTAATTTTTATGATTCCATACAAAATTTTTGTTTGCTTTTTAAGGAAGAGATAAATTGAGAAGCAATGAATGTGATTTGTGTTCTCATATGTGTCATTTAATTGAAATTGCTACGACTATGAGTAACATTGCTATTTCTTCAGGTGGTGTTTTGGAAATAATTTTGAAAACATTAACACATTTATATAACACATTAGGATCGTTAACAAAATATTTTATCACACGCAGTACAAAAGAGAATCCGGCTTTTCAACATGCTAGGTATAATTTTTACTTTCTATTTGTTATTCCCAATAAATAGAGTGTCTCTTACATTCTTGAATATTTTCAAGTGTAGCATTTTTTGTCCGCTATTTTGGAATCACTACCTTGGTGGAAATGTTATGTTAATGTTTCTTGAGTTACACATTTTCCACTGAAAAAATTTTCACATGCAATTTTAAGACTAACAGATTTTATTAGAGATTACGTTCAACTTCCTTATCTTTAAAGATATGAAAGATTGGTCATTTTGAAAATAATCAAGAGTGTATTAAAAAATAATTTAAAAATATGTTTTTGAATTCTCCGTTTTGCGGTCATATATAATTCTGAATTATTAAATTGGGAACTGACCTGGAGGCGTGGGTTAATTAATATGACTGACTTTAGGAGACAAATTTAAAATAAATACGTGCATTATGTCAATCAGTGACAGTTAATTGAATGCTTTCTTTGAGTGAAATTTTTAACTGGGCAGTTTCAAATGTTACTCAAAAAGAAAGAGCTTTCTTTGCTTTTAGTAGTATGCAATGCAACCTACCATAGATAGAATTTTAATCACCAGACGTGCAACCAAAGTGGTCAGTTCCCAATTCAAGAAATTAATATTTTTGTTAAAAAGATGAAACTTATCTGGGATTTTGTAACACTCTGTATAAATTTGTATCTAGGATCCGAAAAATATGTATCTGTTATATTACTTATTAAAGTTATAAAATATCATTTTTTCTACTATAGATTTGAAAAAGTAATACATTTATCTGGAAAGTATTTATCAGCGAATGTGTATAATATGATTTTGTTTATCGATGAAAATCAACAACCACAAGAAAATAATGATCAACCGAAACCTAAAAAAGCTAAGTTGAATTCAATGCAATTGAAATCGAAAGTATTAAAAGATACAAAATTTATACCAAAATTGGTATACGAGATTGAACAATTTAGTAAATTTATTATACGATTATCCAATAAGACAAAAATCGATTTGAAAAAGTATATGAAACAAGGAACATCAAGAGATTTCCGAATAATTGTACCGGCATTAAAAGAAGCTTTAGAAAATGTGAATATGGATGAATCGGTTGAAGATGAATCTGTAGTAGATAAATCTGTAGTAGATAATAACGCTACTGAAAGTACGTTAAATTCTGATAGTGATCAGAATGATGATGACAATGAATAAAATGTTTAAAATATTTTTTTTATTAATTTTTTACCTTATAAACAACATATCGGGCAAATCGGAGTTACTTAAGGACGTTCATACATGAGGCTTGATAGTAGATAAAGTGCTCTTTATCCTCTGAGCGACCAAATCGGTTATAGATATAATTTATAAATATAGTCGGCACCGTAATGTTGGGACATTCTTTCCTATACCAACTGTTCATACCATAGAGATAATATATACGTAGAGTAGGCAAGCCGAGTCAAAAGTCCCTCAGATAGCTGCAGATAGAGAGTCGCTGAGGTAGAGCTGTCTCTTTTTAGTGACTAATATATAATCATTATATATTAGCCATTTAGAAAGAGATAGCTCTACCTCAGTGATGTCTGACCTCTCTTTCTATTGAGGAGACGTTTCCACTTACACGCGCGCCTATGACTTGCCTACTTTATACACTATGTTTACTTTACATCTTCGTATAGTAGATCTCCCACGAGTATGAGAGAGTACATATGTATACATTAAGCAATGTGTATGAGAAGGAGGTCTTATATGTTTGATGAACAAGCATATTTTTCATAACTGTTCGAGTGGTCACCAACCACTCAAACCTATAAGACCTCCTTCTCATACACATTGCTTAATGTATACATATGTACTCTCTCATACTCGTGGGAGATCAACTTTAAGGCCGGTATTCACAGTCCGGTCTTAAATGTAAGATCATCTTAAGCATGATCTTAAGACAGCGTTTAGATTCATAGGCCGGTATTCACAGTCCGGTCTTAAATGTAAGATCATCTTAAGCATGATCTTAAGACAGCGTTTCGATTCATAAACGAAATCTTGAGGCTTGCTTAAAAGTTTGATCTTAGCTAAGATTGTATAGTTGTATAAATATTCACAGACATTGCTTAAGACGATCTTAAGAATTGAAAACTTTTTATGTATTCACAGTCAAATAAGACCATCTTATAATTGAAGTTAACCTTATTTTTTATTAAAAAAAGAGGTTTTTATTTAAGTCAACATTTTAGTCGACTTAAGACGATCTTAAATAGTTTTGTTGTAAAAAAAGTAGTGAAGATAATGGATTTTTTGGGTTAACATAATATTATTATTTATGATAATATTAATATCGATTTTGATTCGAGATATACAAAATTATTTTGATTTTTATTCAGACATCGAATTTAAAAAAAGATGTAGATTCGACGAAATCAGTATTAAATTTGGAATATTACCACTAATAGAACAGAATCTAGCTAAAGTCAACCGTCGTGGATTATGTATTCCACCAGTGTTTCAATTATTAATATGTTTGCGATTCTATTCAACTGGTTGTTTTCAGGTAATTATAAATAATTATAACTATAAATTTATTTTTAATAATAAAATTTCATTACTTTTAAATAATCTCGTTTATCTGCAGTACATATATTTTTTAATAAAAAGAAAAAAATATTTTTACAGCTTATTTTGGGTGATATTATCACAACCAACAGTTTTATGAATTGTTTTCGTGTAAGCGTTTTACTTGCAAGTTTGCTTAATGATTTAACCTCAAGAAGTTAAATCAGCAAATCAGAGGCTTTTTGGAATACCTGGTTTGATGGGCAATTGATTGTACTCATATCCGATTAGTTCACACAAGGTTTCAAAATGTCGACAAAAGTTAATAACAAATATTCATCAGAGTCGTATCAAAATCTTGACTTTAAATCTAAAAAAACCAAAAGATGATTTAAAACAGGTATTGCCCATATTTTATATAAATTTACGAAAGATTTCCTTTTGTTTGTATGAAATAAAATATTTATATAATATACTTATTAAGTATTTTACGAAAATTTCAAATTTTTGTTTTATATTTATAGAATTTGAAAAACCACAAGCAGACAGATCTTGTTGAAATAAATATAAGATATTATTTTCATACATCTTTAAATTATTTATTTTTCTTTCATCTAAAAAGTCATTTCATCATTTTATATGCGTTTCTAATAATACACTCTTTAATTTAAAAACAAAACTTATATTGATAACTTTTTTAATCTGTTTTAGGTTTTGCCTTACAGCAGGCTTCTTTAAAGGGGTGGAAAACTCGCAAGGAGTTCCTCAAACCAGAGAGATCTATGTCGCAGCGAGTTGGTGAATTAAAGCGAACTATTGAGCAAAATATTCAATAAGCAAAAAAATAATCAGCAATAATTATTAAAAGAAACAAAAATAATATTAGAAAAATTTAAAATATTATGTAATTCGTTATGAAAATTACGTTTTTTTATATTTGTTATTGTAGTTACATAATAACAAATCAATAAATATTGAATTTTTAGAACTATGAAAAATACTTTTTTTTTAATGAATTACCTATTCCGATATATAGCTGACTATATATGATTAGAGATGGTTATATATAATGAGATACAATTAGTAGACCTGGTTAATTTTTTGATCTAATAATATGTAAACATATCTGTTCATGTATGATCAGATCTAATTATGTATGACTAGGCCTGGCCAATTTTTGGATCTGATTATATATAAACATATCTGTTCATGTATGATCAGATCTAATTATATATGACTAGGCCTGGCCAATTTTGGATCTGATTATATATAGATGATTATGCATAATCATATATAATTAGACAAATCTTTTCATCGGGTACGGTGTTTGGAAACGAAGATTTCTTTGTTTATCAAGAGGACTGACAACTAAACTTCTTTATTCAACCACAATTGTTGTAGCCTGTGCTGTATTACATAATATACTTTGATATTCAATGATAATCTATCAAGATGAAGAAATGCCTGTATATCGTGAAGCATTAATTGAACGTATATTTAATGCATAAGGCTATATAAATTTTTTCATATTTAATACACATGTTTTTCTACTTTTTATTAAAAAGATATAATTTTAAGTGATGGAAAATTGTTAATTGAAATAGTTAATTTGTCTCTAATGAATTTATAAATATAGTGCATTTAAAAAAAAATGAATTGACCTTCTTAAACAGATTTAGTTTCAAGTGATTTGGATTGTAAATTAATAAATAAAAAAATTGTATAAACAATTTTTGATCTAAAGACAATTTTTTGAATTCCCTCCTTTTTTGTTTTATAAAGTATGATTGTTTATTTATGACTGACAGGAATATGATTCATTTCTTAGCCAATCATACCATCGGTTACATGTGAATTATTACGAAAATAGACGAACACAATTTAAGACGATCTCAAGATTCGTCTTACGTAAGCTGATCTTAAACCATATAAGATCATGCTTGAAACCATCGTCTTACATAAGATGATCTTAAGTTATATCTATGAAATCATCGTGTCTTAAAACAAATAAGACGGTCTTCATGAAGATGATCTTAAGCAATTGCTCAAGACTGGACTGTGAATACGCGCCTTAAGACACTAATATTGTGCGTTTTCCATTACGACACTAAAGCGCATTATGCGGCATAATGCTCAACGTTGAATGTTACAACTACAGCAACGCTTCGCACAATCGAGCACTTTGAAAAGTACTGCTTTCGCGTCATGCGTGCAATGGATACCAACTCAGTAGCAGAAAATATTTAATATTTTCAATAAATATATCACTTGATGATGAACTAATTGATTGATTTAAACTTGTAGTCGATAAATCTTCATCATCACTATCATCTGGATAAGATGATTCAATTAAAAAGTATATGAATTTTTTAGAACTCATCTAAAAAAATTATTATTAGTCAACACAAAAAAATGGTACTGAAAATAACCGTAAAAAGTTTTCGACCAATTGTTATTGTATACCACTTTATCTATACATTAATGAGGTTAAGTCATTAATGCATATTTTATGGCTGATTTGTTTCTTATTCCATGAAGAATAGATAAATGAAGAATAGATAAATATATCTATTCTTCATGCTTATTCATTCGGTTATTGGTAATAAGTTTCGAATAAAAGTTGTTAGTATATTTATAATGAACAATTTTTATCCGAAATATTTTTTCCAAAACCGAATTTATAGAGCACAATTCAAATATAAAATTTTGAAAAATTAGCGCTACTTTTGCGATGTACAATTGTACATCGTGTAGGCTCGTATTCCACTTAAAAAATGATCGGAGATATTTGAATGTAATAACTTGAATGAAATCTGTAGTCGATTTTTTGCCAAATCCATTAGGTTTTTCGAAAATTTGAAATATTTTGATGTACCTATTATCGTTTTCGAAATAAAATTTGGAGGGGGACTGTGGTTGGTGTGATTAAAATATTCGGAGATAAAAATCTTTTAAATCCACCTTTTTTAAATTCCGTTAAAAAGGTGTAAATAAATTTTACAGATTTCTAAAAATAATAAAATTAAACAACTAATTATTTTATTCCAATCTGTGTTTATTTTAAAACAATGCTAAGTAAATACAAATCAATTACCAGTATTTACATTATAAATAGTAAGAGTATTTATTTAGCCGTAAAATAAATAATCTCAAGGATTTCAACAATTCCTAAATTTGATATGGGAAAATAATTGAAATTTAATATTCGTAATATTTAAAATATAAAACGTATATTTTTAGTAGCTGTAGTTTATTTAAAAAAACTACAAAAGCATTTGTTTTTGTTTTTTTTAAATCAACTTTATGGTCCTGACATACATAATAATAATAGCCAGACAAGTTCTAAAGGTTATTCCACACTAGTACATAGTACATATGACTAATAAATTAATGCAGGGTTATTGTCAGTTATTGATATTAATTGTTTAATTTTAATCGTAGTGACTAAAAAAAGAAATTCTTGCTATTATTAACTGACAAATATCGATAATGACTACGGAAAATGTTACAAACTTTGTTCGTGAAGATGATTTCGTTGAATATTTTATATATTTCAGTGAAAATTATGAACAAGACAAGTTAATTTCATATTTGAATCGATGTTTAACAATAGTTGATAAATATTCAAAAAATTATTTATGGCACAAAGATAAGTTTAATTTACGATTAATTAATAATGATGAAAATATTTTAAATAAGTGTATTGGCATTGAGAAAACGGGTAGGTCCATTCAAAAAATTTCACTAATGTGACTTTATTTTCAAAGAAAATTCATACGATTTTCAGGTGATTCACGTCCTCATTTATATGGTGTTACCCATTTTGGAGATAATATTGAGGATGAATGGTTTATTGTGTTCTTGTTAATGCAATTCAGTCGTGATATTAGTGACATTATTATTCGAGTTATTGATAGTGATGGGGAATTTTTATTGATTGAAGCTGCAAATTCATTACCTAATTGGGCCAATCCTGAAACCTGCGAAAACAGGGTGGGTATTTTAAAATTATTTTTAAAGATTTACATAGACACATAAAATTTGAGGCTGTTACAATTACTATACGAAGTATTATACAGATATGTATTTCGATTAAAATATACCTACTCATTATGAATATGAATTAGATAATAATAAAATAAATTAGATAATGTGTGATTAGTAAGACGATTCTGATTCATTCTTGTTCGTATGCTGTGTTTGGCCCATTTCAGTTAACACCACTATTGAGATAAATATTAGTTAAGAGAAACTGAATATTCCAAAAATCTATGCACGCGGTTTTTCGTTCGATTAATAATGAAGAATATTTGAAGAGAAGTTTGGGTGTGAAACTTATCTCTTGGTTATAGTTGAATTTTACATACTCATGGTGTTGTACGTTTTATACTGAAACACATACAATTTTGTACGCTTGGGTACCAGTAAAATCCATGAGATGGTGTAGTCTTTGAAGCCCTACATTCGCTTTGTCAGTAATTTGAATGGTTTTAGTGGAAATACGTATTTAACATAATAGAAATTCTGGAATTGATTTAAACGTTCATTTCAATATGTATAGAAATATTATTTTCATTTTCATTTATTTAGGTATACATCCATCAAGGTAAAATTCATATAATTCCAATAAAATCAGAAACAGATAATCCCGTAACAATCGAAATATCAGAAGCAATACAAGAAATTATTCAGAATCCACAAGTCACCGAGGCATCCAACGCAATTCAAAAACACATCCATACACGAATTCAAGATTATCCCATAAATCTATCAACAAAACTTCATAAAGCAACTTTATATTTACCAATTGGTGTAGCCGCAATATTAAAAGCCAAACCACAACTTGTAGCACCAGCAGTGTTAGCATTTTGCAATAGAGATCAAATTGATTTAAAAGCATGCAGAGCAATGCGATATTTTCCGCCAGAAAATCGAGTTTTGACCAGTGTTGTGTTTACAAAACACTTATATGCAATGCTGAGTCATAGTAATTACGTTCCAGATCGACGTACTGGCTGGAATCTTCCTCCGTCCAATAATAAATTATTTAAAGCACACAATTTAGGTATTCGATTAGCTTGTGGATTTGAAATTTTAATTTCTCAGGCAAAATCTCCAACAGATTTAGAATCAGATCGTAATTGGCATAATTTTATGAAAAGTTTAAATAAACAAAACTATTTCCGGGATTTGTTGGAACATTCGAAAGAATATAATGAACTATTAGATAAAGCTAAAGTATATTATAAAGAAAAATGTGAAACGGCACATAGTACTCCGCTAATTGGAAAAGAAATATTAGATTTAAGTAAGACGTTAGATTTTAATGAGGACGAATTAAAAATGTTGGAAAATAATTTACCTGAAGAAGATGATGATTCGTGGTTGAGTGTAAATCCTACAGATATTGATAAACTATTGGAAGATAGATATGGTAAAAATTTTGAAAATGGAAATACGGAGCCTGTAAATTTAACAAAAAAATTATCAGACTTTATGAATCAAATATCAAGCTACGAAGGTGCTATATTTCCAAATGAAAATTCACAACCTACGCGACCGAAACGAGGTGTTAAAAATGGTGGGGGTAGTAATGAAAGTCCTGCTAAAACAGATATGAAAATTAATTTCGATCCAGATGGTTTTTCGAATGCGATACAGAATATTCTAGATTTAGCAATTCCTGATGATAGTTGGGATTTAGAATCCGGCTCAGAGATGAGTGAATATGATAATGAATCAGAAAATCTGTCATTGGATGAACAAATGGGTGAAGTTGATGTAAATATTAAAAAATATATGGATGCTATGGATAAGGAATTGGCATCGACTACAATTGGTCAAAGTTTTGAAAAGAAACGAAGTGGTGGTGGTGCTGCGATTGCCGAAAGTGATAATTTTGATGATATTGAAAGTTTTAAACCCATTGATATTGATCGAAATGCATTAAAAAATATTTTAAAAAGTTGGGAATCACAATTAGGTGATGCTGGTCCAGCTGAAAATTTATTAGGTCCTATGGGTATTAAATTAGATGATTTAAACATTGATGATGATTAAACATGTACGAACTGTATTGTGTCTGTCACAAGTGGTGTCCTGATTAGTGTGGTTTAGGTGCCAAAAGTTTTTGTTTGATTTAAACTTTTATGTATTTTTAAATATTGAATTTTTTAATTTGAAAATTTTGATATTTAAAATAATATATATTGCTATAAAATTCACAAGTACGTTATTCACGTGAAAATAGCTTCATATTTATTTATCTCTCTAGCGAATTTGTTCAATAAATTTGGCTACAATATTGTAAAGACTTGAAAGCACGTTAGCCATACTGACAAGGATAATACTCTCGTCCAAAAATAAATCGTTATTTTGATCGCATGCATATCGACATAATAAATTGCTGATTCAATATTTTTCTTCATGAGAAAGCAATTATATGTTTTGTATAGATAGAGTTGTTTAATCCTCGTTTGATCGTATCCTGTTGGGAATGTTGGGACGATTGTATATCGATCCCACTTAATATTTTCGTGCTCAAATAAAAAAAATAAATTTTTTTAAGATTCATTTTTGAATTGTATATATATATCAAAATAATTTGAAATAGTTGCTTCCGAAATAATAAATAATTTGATGATTTTAAGGCTAATATTGCACAGACAAATTTTTTCAGAAATAAATTCGAATCGATTGGATTCAATAGAGAAGTTGCATTAATTTTTTATCGCTACAAATTCATATATAAATGAAAGAATAATTCATTTGAAGTATGTTTTGATAATTTTTTTTTTATTAACAATATCATTTTTCCATTAATTATTAATATAAATAAATAAATTTTTGTATTAAAAAAAACGACTTGTGATTGATTGTGACGTCATTATATCCGTTGAGGCTGAGAGCCAATTGGAATCATGCTATACACTTGTATTTTTTGTATTCAGGTCACCATAACAAAATAGTCTAATAGTCTCTTGTTTGTCTCGTAAACATGGATGTTTTATCATTTCTCCTTGCGGTGGCATTACTAAAGCGATATAATGACGTCACTGGCGTTTGAATGTACATTTTCAAAAAACAATTTTTAATTGTAAAATTACATGAAAAAGCAATTGTTTAAATTTTTTTTTAAATTTGTTTTTGTAAGTTTTTTTAGTAAACTTTCGAAAATAAAATAAAATTCAAAACATGCAAGTTCTCTATTTGCTTAATTTCGATGGATTCGAGCCATTAAATACGTTTTACATGATGTTAAAATTACGTTCATCTACATTTAACACGGATTTACTCAATTTTCATGATGATTATGAATTAAAAGAATTCTATGTTGTGGTTGGAAAAAAATCGTAAATAAAATACTGTGAAGTTATCAATAACAATTTTATTAGTAATATACCGATTGTATTTTAAATCATTTTGTACCAATTTCAAATCACCATATACATTCCTTTTTATAATGTCCCTAAACTTTAAAAAATTGAATGTATATGGTTATTTGGTAGTGATAGAATAAATCATTATGTATTTTTGTAAAATTATTTAAAATACATTGAGTAAATCACAATTGTTTGGTGTTTTAAGGTAGTTGTCGTGTGAATGCGCATTTTCATGCTGTCGGTGATTTTTAGCGAAAAATACGGTCACGTGGTTTAAATTCAACATGCACGCCATCTGGAAATATTGTAACGAAAAAGCAGAACTTTGTTAAAAAGCTTAACAGTCGGGTTCTACCAGCGTCAACGTAATTCGAAAAACCGCATCGATATATTCAAAACATCAGTCAGCTGTTACTTTTTTGATGTTCTAAATTCAACGGGTATTGAGATAAATATTAAGTAACAAATATAACATATAATTTTTTAGTATTCTAATTGTCAGCTTTGTGATATGTCATGGATTTGTCGCTTATTGGTGCGATTTATCGCTACAATTTTTCCAGATGGCGTGCATGTTGAATTTTAACCACATGACCTGGTCGTATTTGTCGGCTGTCGCTAAAAATCATCAACAAGCGAGAGCATGAAAATGCGCCTTGAAACGCGTTGTCGACGAAATTGACTGAATTTTTGATAAATTATTCAAAATATAAATATCTAACTTATTTTAAAATTACAGTTTTTTATCCGACGACGGCGAAGCAAAGAGGGTTATGATATATTTAATACTCCTATATGGACAATTGGTATAGGAAAGAATGTCCCAACCCAACATTACGATGCCGACTATATTTATTCTCTCTCCTCCGAGGCACATTGTCGATGCTGCGCATGCCTGGAAATTATCTGAAATAACAAAAGGATAGTGCTCTCGGAGGATAGAGAGAACAAAACACTATCTGTCTCACTTTGTCGGAACAGCTTCCACTCCTATATGGACAGTTGGTATAGGAAAGAATGTCCCAACATTACTGTGCCGATTATATTTATTCTCTCTCTCTCTCCTTCGAGACACATTGTTCATGCTGCGCATGCGCAGATAATTGGTCACTCTGAGAATAAATATAATCAGCACCGTAATGTTGGGACAGCCTCCACTTATAGAAACTGTCCATATAGAAGTATTACATATATGGTTTTTTTAAACTTGCTATAACTTTTAAACAGCTTAGTAAATTGTTTTGAAATTTTTTAAAGTAGCTCTAGTTTAACAAGAAACATTCTACTTAATTTTCGTTCATTTCGTAGCATTTTCGATATACCTCCCAAAATCCTTAAAATTCGTTTCACACGATAACTACCTTTATAAGTGTTTAGTTCCTAACAAAGAAATAGTGTTTTATGGTTGGTGTTTTTAGCAAGTTTGATTGGGTTATGTGATAAGCAACATGATTTGACCTACATATTCTAATAAAAGTTTTACGTTTTTCTGCCAAAACATATTCCTCGCTATTTATTCAAACATAATGTTTGGTACTTACAATAATCGTACATATATTTACTTTAAACTCCCTCTATAAATGTACCAATTATTTAGTTTCGTTTTTTATTAGTTTTAAAACTGAATTTTTATAATAAACTTCTTTTTTTCCAATAACAGTACTTTGTTTTATTTTTCAAAATGTCCTTAAAATTAACTCCTACCTTAAATAGAAATTAAATATTTTTGTGACTACCTTCAAACAAGTGTTGCGAAGAGTTAATAAAACAAAACACTAGGTGACTAGTTAAAAAGTAAAAAATAAACTAGTTAAAAATTAAGTTATGAGATGTGATATCAAAATGAAACTTTGTTTTCTTTTGTATACTAGGTGTACTTACCTAATGCGAATCACTATTCGATATAATGGTGAATTATTTGTTGTTATATTGAGAAATTGTTTTTAAGGAACTAAATTTTAATTAAGGTTGTTCCAGCACTGTCTTAATTAATCAGGACCAAAAACCCGGTTTGCTTTTATTGTAGAACAAATACATATACACAACACATAGATATATTCACTATTCATATATACAAATTAATGTAATTTTGAAATAAAAAAATAATAATTTAAAGTTTTATATTTCGAAAACAAAACGGTAAAACGCGATTTAAAAAAAAAATTTATTTAATAAATATTTATCTTTACTATTCTAGTTTTTTTTTTTAAATTCTGTCGATAATTTTTTTTAATACAACAGATAATAGTTGGGCGGACATGAAGTTTTAAAACTACATTTAGTTGGTTAAATTAGATTTTCCATGACCATGAACAAAATAACATTTTTAGGGATTCCCTGACAAAAAAAAATCCCTCAGTTTTATCTGAAACATTTGTTTGAAAACCAAATGGATTTGGCACTTATGGTTTGAGAAAATCTGAGAAATTTTGATTCTAAATTTTTGATTGATTAGAGAAATATTTGCTGCGTTTGATATTTATAGCGTTCAATAAATATATGCCTATAAAAATAAAAAAGGTTAATAAATTTATAATATAATAATAATAATTCTGTTTATTTAAAACAAACATAATGTACAAAAATAACTTTATTTATAAAGGTTTAAACCATTTGGGAACTTTTGCATCATTTTGATTGATAGCACGTGTGGTGGTAGGCTGTGGATTCCTAGTAGTATGCGGTTCTGGATAAGTAGTACTATCATCTGCATCCATTGCATCAATATCATCAACATCCATTGCATCATTTTTTAATTCATTCGCAATATTTACAATACCCCTAGAAAATAATGATAAATAAGAATTAAGTCATGTTTTGTTGTGAACAAAAACCCAAAAAGAGCAATCCCATTATTATTTAAGTACATCTAATTTTATAAAAATTGAGATAATTCAGAAATAATTTTATAAAAATTCTGCACCCCCAATGAGATAAGATTAACAATGGCTTACAATGTTTCAATTTTCGAGGTCTTTCTACAGTTCTTTTAATACTTTTGGATATCGAAAATAAAACCTTCAATGAAATTATATATGCCAGATTGTGTATCTTAATGCTATTATCTAATGGGTTTTTTCTCTATTGTTTAACAATCCATGACCCCCAACAACTATGTTTGTGACTTCCCTAATCCCGTGTCTTACATCCTAGCGTCTACGTATCGTCCTCATTTATTCTTTTAAATTTCTGTTTTATTTTTAACATTTTTTTTCAGAAGAAATGTTTTTTTAACGGTGCAATATATTGAAATTCAAGATGAGGTAGATTGTAAAGGCTGCCCTGGACGGGCTACACTTCGACCATAAGATCCATTGTGGTGCCTTAGGATGTGAGAAAGTGAGTGGAGTGGAAGGAATTTGTGAGTAGACCAGGATATGCGGCTGCAGCCGACTATGATAGGAACTATGCTGATATTCATCTGGAGTTCGTGAAGGAAACTGCAGAAAACCTTCTCAAGCATAGCCGGTTACTTCGTTCTTGTCCATACGCCGACAGTTTAGTCAATCAACCGCCCCTTTTTTTTTTTAAATTTATAATTGACAAACTGCCGATGTCGGGATTCGAACCCATAACCTCCTAGTTTCCAAGTACTGCATACTGCGCAGACATGACACCTTAGACCGCTCGGCTACTTGACTGGTTATTGAAATTCAATGTTATAAAATTAACTAAATAAATATGTGTATATTAATAAATTTTTTTTAGATAAATCTAATATCGTACCTAGATTTGGATGCTATCAAACTTGCTCCACTATACGATGAAAATTTTGTTAATAAATCTCTTCTTAAATATTGAGTCCATTCCACGGGTTTATCAGTAGCAAAATGTAAAACAGCACACGGTACACAATCCACTTCAATTAAACGATTGGCTGGATTCAAAATTTCCTTAGGTGGTGTTGTATCTATAGAATTAAAAGAAATAATGCAAAATATTTAGTTGCATATTTAAAGTTTTCTGCGCTTCGTATAAGGTGAAAAGTAAAATTAATTAATAACCATGAGCCACAAAAATAAGGGTTATTTTTCAAAATTTTATTGTTGATTTGTATCTTATTCATTCGATTTTTGGGAAAATGGTTCGAATAAAAGTTATTGGTATATTTATAATGAACTATTTTTTTTCGAAAACCGAATGAATAAGGCATAAATCAATTATAAAATTTTGAATAATTGAGTGATATTTTGACGTGAATAGGTACGTTTATAAATTTGAAATATAGGGGGGTAATTCCAAAAAAACTAATGATAACAAAATCGGGGGATACAGTTTGGTGTTGCAGCTACAAAACTATCAGCTATATTAAAAATATAATTACACCACAAGATAATTAAAGGGTCAAAGAATTTGCCATTTTGAGGTCGTTTTCCTGCGTCACATAATTTTCGTTTGGTATAACTTTTGACTCAGAGAAGCTAATAGTAAAAAACAATTTTAAAAACAAGAAAATAAACTCTAAATTAAATCAAACCCATCAATTTATTACATTATACAATTTATATGATATAAAATCTTGTCGCGAGATTAATATATATGTCAAGAAAATTTACTTGATATAATTATTTTTCTCTCTTAGTGTACATATAATACGCCCAAAGAAAATATTACCGTTACGTACACGTATTCACGTAAAACACACGATCGTGTCCAAGACACAGCCACTGCCCCCCCCCCCTTTTTTAGTGACTTATAGTACTATCGACAGGTAAATTTTCGTAAGAAAGAAAATTCGCTAACAAAAAAGTAGAATTTTTCAAGTAAAATTTTGAGTAGCTAAAAGAAGTAATGAATTCCGGATGGTGAATTATTAACACATTCAACAGATTAAAACTAAAATACTTACATAAATGAAAGTTAACCTGTGGATCATTTAAATATTCTCTCACAAAGTTCATAACATCTTCAATCGTTTCAATTGGTTTGAAAGTACCTTGTAAAACAGTACGATCAGGAAATTGAATACGCAGCACAGACCGCTTATATTGATTTAAATTACGTAATATACGTTTTTGTTTATCTAAATCTCGTGTTGCAGTTGTTTGTAATGGTTGATCATCCATATCAGAACGACGACGTTTTAAATCTTGTAGTAAAGTACGGGCATCATTTAACGTTAAATCAAAAAATTCATCAGGTAAATCTTCATGCGGTAATGCTTTAGCCATTTCTAACGTAAATGCTAGGGCGTTTCGTTCACCCAACTTAAAAGAAAACAATACTTAAGACTTAGTTTATAGACTAAAGCGTATAAAAAAAGCACGGATGGGGGTACAAACATTTTTATAATGCTATAGTAAAAAATATGAGCAATATAATCTTACGGATCGACATAAACTTGAACGTATTAGACGCCACATTTTGTTCCTTGTAAAACTAAGCTTAATAGTTTATTGCATCGTTACGCCCAACTTTTCTCAGCCGTATAGGACGGCTAACGTAAAACCAATAGTTTACGAGATTTTGAGAAAAACTGATTATCGCGACCTTTGACCTTACCATTTTTGCAAGCGCGATGTCGACTTTTTGCCATGTTTTTATAGTGCCAAAACGACGAAAATTACGTTGAATAATCTCCGCTTGCATTCTTTTCGTTCTTGAGTTATCTATCAGGTTCACAGACAGGCGGACATGCGGAAATGGTCGAATTAGGCCATTTTATCAACACCTATACCAAGCATTTATGTCAAGGATTAATATTTTCAAGCGTTACAAAGTCGGGACTAAACTTAATATACCTTGTATATTTACATATACTGGGTATAATAAATTCAACATGCCAATTAAACATAGTGCTTTCACATATATTACATCTGATGACGTAAAATATTTTATAAAACCGCAAAGTTACATGCAACAGTGTTTGGGTGAATCCATTTAGAATTTCTGTTTGTACCCCTACCCGTACTGCCTTTTGGTGGTTTTTTAAACCTTCCGAGGAAAAAGGCTATTTCGATTGCAAAATTAGATGTAGATTGTTGTTATTCAGTTTTACCTCGTTCAAAAAAGCTAACTGCGACGAAGCTACTCTGGACCGAATGCTATTTCATTTATAATTTTTCGTTCATTGTATTTGGAACCGTTTTGGGAAATGTGTCTACAATATATTCCTTCTGAAATGTAAGGTTTAGAATTCCAAGACGGCCACAAAATGAATAACTTGTAATCTACGTCTAGTTATTTAACTATGGAGATCAAATTTAAGTTAAATTAATCTCTTTGTGAATATATTTACCTTATGAAATTTAAGTTCCTCGTCTGGTTTCCGCTGCCAAAATTAAATTTAATTAATTAAACATATCTTCTCAAATTTGTAATTTTCCACAATTAAACGCAAACAATAAAAATAAAAAAAACATTTTTATATGGTACTTACAAACACAACTTCTTCATGGGATGTCGTAGTTCGAACAGGATTTGGTTTTACATTTGAATGACCAACATTGAGATTGTCATCGGATTCAGTCTGTATGCTCATTTCAGTTGGAGTATTTATTTTAACAACTTTATTTGGCGAAGGTTTCGATGAAGTTTCATTTTTAATTGCTGTAATATTAGCAGCGCTAATATTGTGAGAAATTTGTGATAGTGACTGACCGGAACTGGTAGAAGCATTAGATCCGGTATCATCAGACTTTAAAGTTCGTTTATATGGTTTTTCCTCAACTGGTTTCGATGGTATTGGAGCGGAGACATTCGCTTGTGTTTTTAATTCTTCTGGATTTCTGTAAAAAAAATTATTTTAGGAAAGGAAAAAAATTTCAACTTTGTGCCCATGAAAACTTTTCTTCAGAAGAGTTCAAACAATATTTTCTCAAGGTTTTAAAAAATTGGCGGAAAGCCATTTTCCAAATATAAACTGTGGAATCTTTTTGTAAAATTAAAGTGTTTTTACTTAATAAGCGGACGAAACATTTATTCATTGATTATTTTAAAATTTTTACGCAAAAATTTAAAATCAGACTCATGGTAAAATACCGATTTTAAATTGATTTATTTTAGTGGCTAATCATGATTTATGTTTAAGTTTGTTCAAAAATTCAAATGATGCCATAAATGGCATAAATAATTGTCCGTTGAGGACATACAGCTTAAAAATAACAATGATACAAACCTATGAACCAGTCGACACATTACTCGACCACCGGTAACACCTAAACTACGTAAGGTAACATTATACAAATTTTCTTTTCCATATATTTCTTGTCGCATATAAATAATGACTAAATTTTCAGATTCTAATTCACTTGGACACAATGTACTTATTATCTGCCATAAAGAATCTTTTGGTTGAAATTTTCCCATTAATCTTGTACCACTTTCCAATTGTAAACCTAGTGTAACTTCACTTTCAACACGAGTTTTCGTAGCTGTTGATAGTTCTAATTGAGCATTATTTGGTAATCCACTAAATTGCATTAGTACCGTTGTATCCAAAACTTGATTGTGGTGTTTTATATCATAATCCGATGAATTTAAACCTTGTTTCTTGCATACTTCTTCCAAAATCTAAATCGAAAATGAAGTTCAAGTATTAAAACATTGTGTAAATTTACTTTAAAAGTATTTAGTACCTGTAAAATAGTTGTGTGAGGTGTAACTTTAACATTTTGTCGTCGACCTTTTGGAGCTAACACTATAATAGTTTTATTTGAAGCCATTTACTTTATAAAATTTTGAACTTATTTGCTTCTTGACATGAGTAAACTGACATTTACAATAAACTCATATGGACAAGTTTGATTTCATATTTTGTGCGCTGTAACCGTCATCATCTTTAAAACGTGCTGTAGTTTAATTAGTTTAACGCACCAATTTTGAAATCTTTATTACATCTGTAAAAATCTATTTTCGTTGAATTGAAATATATTTAAATATGTATTTTGTAAAAGAAATGCACAACTTAAAATAATTAGATAAATTACTATGACGAAATTTCAATGACTATATTATTTACTCTTCGATTCTGCAAAATCTGAATCAATATGAGAATCATGGAAAAATTAATGGAACATAGGGCATGAAAGTATTATATTTGCTGTTGTTTATCAAATCTCATTTCAAAAATATTTCCGAAACATCAAATAACAGGCATTTTTCTAACAATTTTTAGTCATGGTAATACAAGTGAAGTAGAGATGGATTTAGGGCTGGGTAGCTCACGTAGCTGGGCACCCAAATATTTGCGTAAAGGCAAAATAGCAAGCAAATTGTGCTTAATTTGTTCTTCCAAAATCTTCTTCAAACGTATTTGTGGGTCTATTTAATTTTTTTTTGCAATTAAATAAACAAATCAGGGTGCTGGAATTTCTTCATATATATTTTAACAATGAAGATAATGTTTTAATGTGCTATAAAATAATACCATTCAATTGAGCTTCATTTGTACTTGCGATTAGCTATTTGGAATTTCATTATTTAAATAACGGGTTTAAATTTCGTGAAATTCTTAAATTAAGATTTTTGCGGCAACTCTTTGCGGCAAGAGCGCATATTTGATAATACGGGAGGTAGCGTTGCTTTTTGGATAATGATTTTATCTCTAATTATTCTTACTTTTTAGTGGTAGATGAGTATTGAATAATCAGTAAAATGGGAGTCAGTCGTCGCACCCGCGAGGGAGTTACCTAAGGTAACTCCGTCAGGGTAGATTGAGGGCAGATTGAAAATTGTTTATAGTCATTTCAAGCCGTTTTAAAATTTGTAGGATAATTTTTCACATAGTAAGTAATCAATAAAAAAAAAAGATCAGGTGTATTGAAGAGGGGGGGGATTATATGTCAGTTACGTGTATTAACTAGGTTAAAAATATTAAGATATAAAGTCATTGCATGCTTTCTGAACTAAGCACAGCTGAATTTATAACGGGGTAAGACCGTCAGACGATAATTGGATAATGCGCTATGGCGAATATTAAGGGTTTCATTTTGGGCGCATACGCTTTTAAACGAAATTTTTTTGCGTTCGTATTGTACGAACAATAAGTACGACTTGGCGCTCACGCTTTTGCTCCCTAACCTCGATGGATAAAGCGTCTGTGAGCGTGGTGTCAATCGTTTGAACTCAACGCGCTTTGCAAGCATACATAGCGATAAGTTGAATACTAAAATCACCGCTTGATGACATTGAAAGCGTGTAAGCGCCCAAAACGAATACACCCTAAATTTGTAGTTGATCTAGTGTGAAGTGTTTTCGGAACACTAGTCAAGTATTCAAATGTAGATCGTAATTATATTTATACATATATATATATATATATATATATATATATATATATATATATATATATATATATATATATATATATATATACAATATATATATAAATAAATAAATAAATATATATATATATATATATATATATATATATACAAGTAATTAATAGAGATTGTTATAATTGCTCGTTTAAACTTTAATATATATCAGGGGTGGCCAACAAGTCGATCGCGAAGCCAATTTTGATCGGTCGCTCGCGATGTCCTGACAAAAAGTAATTGAAGAATTTGAGGTAAAATTTTAAGATTTTGAAAAAATAAAGAAATTGTGGTTTTTATATCTTTTCCTTTTAAAAACGATTTAAGTTAGAAACGCATTAGCCGAAAACTTGCACACATTTCGTATAGAGCAAAAGACATTAGAAAATGAAATTGTAATTTTACAAAATGATTTAATCTTACAAGCTAGGAAATTTGAAGAAGATTTTGTTTCGGATCTACATATCTATGTGAATCGGCAGTTTCATACTTAAAGTTAAAAAAAATTGCGAAAGTGAAATCTTAAAATCAAATTATCAACCATACTGTGCATTTTTGTAATAACTTTTACATATGTTCACTCTCGTTCTAAAAAACTGAACTAGTTGATACATTCTAAGTGTGACTGTATGTAATATTGTACATATATTCAGTAATACATACGCTTAGTATGTGACTTACTGGTTCAAATATATTAAATGGGAGAGTACATTCGAACAAATAGTACATGTCGATCACGATATATTTTTAAGATAAAAAGTAGATCTTAAATACACAAAAGTTGGCCACCCCTGATATATATGACACTTAAGTTATGTCAATTTTAATTGTTAACATAACAATCGTATAATTTACTTTTTATATTTATATCATTCTAAAATTTCTCTTTATTTCCAAATAATTTCTTAAGTTAATAATTGACGATAACTTTTAATTTAATTCGAATTCTAATAGGGAATATGCATGCAAATTTTTTTTCACATTTATTTTCAGAATATGAAAATACTGTTAATACTGTAATAATATTTAAAAACGAAATTAAAATCCGACAAATATCAAGGAAGCTATAAGCTTTTAAAGATTATTATCTGTCTCTTTCTTGCAAAAATATTTAAAACGAAGTTTTACGTGTATTTTAAATGGTGAAAGTGTAATATGACGTCACATAACATATCAAGAGGGCAATCACCCTCTTTGTCTAATCGGGAATTTCAATCATTCATATCTCGCTTATTTTTAAAGTTATTTAAAAAGTAATTTTACCTTGATATTTTTCAAGTAAACATGCTTCAATTCAAGTGAAAAAAAATTTTCATGCATATTCCCTATTAATAGATCATAATAATAATCTCTAAATTATTTGTAATATTGTGTAATTTTTTCGTAAGTAAAAGAATAAATAAAATAAATAATTAAAGGGTGAAAGAGGCGTGGGAGGCACAAAGACAGAAAAACATCAGTGGGATTATTTAAATATATTGAAAAATTTGGTGAAGATGCATTTTCGGAACATCACTAAACGAGAATATCGTAGATACAAAACATATGCTATATTAATCAGATATATTTTATATACTATGTTTTAAAAGTAGTATGGGCCAAAAAAGTATTATAAAGTTGATTTGTGCCTTATTCATTCGCGGTGTTTGGTAAAACGTTTCGAATAAAAATTGTTAGTTTATTTATAATGAACAACTTTTATTAAATTTTTTAAGTTAAAATCGTGGAAATTAATGTTTAGACTTCTGTTTACAAATAAAAGTTAGTTGTATCAGCAGTTTTGAAAATTCATCCCCTAAGTGGGTTACATAGGGGATACAAGTTTATGTATTCTTTTTAACATTATTTTAGATAGCTAAGGTTGCATTAATTGTACTTTTTAAGAGTCCAGTAGTATTTTTAATCCCTTCTGAGAAAAAAGGCTCCAATTCGACAGACGTTTTTCCAAAATGGCAAAAACCCTACCATAGAATATTTATGAGAGATCACTTTAGACCTCCATAAACAAATCTACAATAATAGTTTATCAAACCAATTATACTAGCTTTTTAATTTATCCTTTTATTTTTTAAAAACAAGTGAAAATAACAACTGAGTTAATTGGTTAAATACTCGACATATATTGAGTTTATAAAAAAAGTTTAAAACAAAAGTTGTTTATTTGAAATAAAAACATTTTATGTCTTTAAATTTTATTCTACCTTTGACCGTTTGAAAGATGGATATTTCCCCTCATTGCGGGGGGAAGCATGGTCAGATTTTGTCCATTCTTGAACTTGAACTTACTTCTTAGGGTTAGACACAAAATTTTAGCTTGTTATCTATTTTCGTATTTGAGTTATAGACGGGCAGACGGATAGACAGGCTGACATGAGGAAATGAACTAATTAGGTTATTTTATGAACACCAACACTAAACATTTTTTTCTGCTGTCAATATTTTACAAACCGGGACTAACTTTAATATACCCTTGTATAAATCACATAGCACGGCATTGCGTCGGGCAAAGTTTAAGCATAGACGCCTGCCGTTCTATGTTTTACAGGAAGGGTAAGAGGTGGTTTTTAGGCCTTATATATACCGGGTATAATAAACGATTGTATTGTTACATGTGTGGTTCTAACGTGTGTTAGTGTGTTTGTATAGAAATGCGGGCGCTGTATTATGAACCACGCAATATTTCCCAACTTTCCCCTAGGCGTTTATCCAAATTTATCTATTGATAAATTATATTGGAAGTAATTTATTCTCTTTAATATGAACTTTTAATTATTATAAATATGCTTTATTTAAACAATTAAAATACACAAGCGAGTTCATTAAAAGAAATTAAATATTAGTTATTATTTTCTCGAAACAGTCATAACAGTCTTAGTGATAAAAGTTGTTTTTAACAAATCTCTGTCGGGGTAAGCGAATTATATTTTTTTGTTCTTATGCAATTCAATTTGTCTTGAAATAATGTGAGATCTAGAAAATTTTCAAATCCAAAAATTTGTGTTTCTTAAATACAATTGTTATTATGAAATATACTTACAAACAGAAAGATCCACGCCGCCTGCCTATGATGGCGGAGTTTGGTAGGGGTTAAAGATTAAAATATTGTCAATTTTGTAGCGGTATAAACAGGTGTTGTCTTTTTTTCATAAATTTTTAAAGTCCGTCACCATAGGTCACCCTATTTTCACTACATGTTAATAAAAATACTATGTCGATCAAGATAGAAATAGAGATAGATTGTAAAGGCTGCCCTGGACGTGGCTACACTTCGACCATAAGGTCCATTGTCATGCCTAAGGATGTGAGGATGTGAGTAGAGTGGAAGGAATTTTTGTGTATAGACTAAGAATTGGTAGCATATGCGGCTGCAGACGACTATGATAGGAACTATGGCGATATTCATCTGGAGTTCGTGAGGGAAACTGCAGAAAACCTTCTCAAGCATAGCCGGTTACTTCGTTCTTGTCCATACGCCGACAGTTTAGTCAATTAACCGCCTTTTTTTTCTTAATAATTGACAAACTGCCGATGTCGGGATTCGAACCCATAACCTTCCAGTTTCCAAGTGGGCATACTGCGCAGACATAACGCCTTAGACCGGTCGGCCACTTGGACTGGTTATGACGATCAAAATAAGTTCGCAAATAAATGATTATTTTTGAACCAATTTTAAAAGATAAAAATGGTTACTGTGGATCATCCTTAGAAGATAGACATATGCTATCCCGGACTTTTCTATAGGCCTTTTTAGGATCTACAATAGCGAATATGCATGAACATTTTTTTTCACATTTATTCTCAGAATATGAAAATATTGTTAATACTGTAATAATATTTAAAAACGAAATTAAAATCCGACAAATATCAAGGAAGCTATAGGCTTTTAAAGATTATTATCTGTCTCTTTCTTGCAAAAATACTAAAAACGGAGTCTTACGTGTATTTTAAATGGTGAAAGTGTAATATGACGTCACATAACATATCAAGAGGGCATCACCCTCTTTGTCTAATCGAGAATTTCAATCATTCATATCTCGCTCATTTTTAAAGTTATTTAAAAAGTAATTTTACCTTGATATTTGTCAAGTAAACATGCTTCAATTCAAGTGAAAAAAAATTTTCATGCATATTCCTTATTCTGTAGTATATTAATTTGATACATCAGTCACATATAATGTCAACGTGATTAGTTACAAAAATGTCAGCGTTATTACAAAACATCAAGATTTATCTACTATCTTAAAATTCCATATTAATGTCTATACAAATAAATATTCCGGAAGAAATTTTCTAAATGACGGTGAAAACCGCATCAAAATCCATTATGTAGTTTAGAAGAAATAAGCGAACAAACAAGTCTTGACAGACGATAGCAACTTTGTTTTAAACTATTTAAAGATAACACAGTTTAGAATAATCCCGGACTCATTAGCTCAGTAGCTCTATTAGGTGAAATAAAAACAAATTAAGGAAGCTAAAAGTGTGTCAAATTGGTTCGTATAAATAATATATCTCGCATACCAACCATTTTTGGACCTTTGTTATTATTAATAGTTTTATATATTTTATTTATTGATTAAACACTTTTATCTTACAGAGGTTTAACATTATTTTATTCATGAAAACGTGAGCTTTGTGTCGCTGATTTTTGTTACACCCTGTATATATGTATTTGAATTCTATATGTATATAGTTCTATTTATAGAAATAAATTTTCTAAATAAAATCACTGTGTAACAGATTAAGACGTCAAATGTAATTGAATAAAAAAAAAGTTTTCCTCAAATTAACAAAAAGTTTCAAATAATTAATCACAAAAAAATTCCATAATCCAAATATTAAATATTTGTTGGATAAACTAAAGAAAACAAGTGTATTTAAGAACATTTCTCAAACAGCATTCAAGAACATTTCTAAAGCTTCGACTTAAGGTAGGACTAAACTTTAGAAAGAGGACTAAACTTTACAAAGACGATTTTAAGCTTAATTTTTTTAGCGTTAATTTCTCAGCTCCTATAATAGATATTATAATACAGTTTTTTTAAAATAATTATATAGTTAACATTTTTTCATATCAAGCATTTGATGTCAACAAATGTTATCAATGTTCAGACATATGACTTAAATGTCAAAGTAAGTAAACGCTAGTCGCTTCCGTTGGTATAATATAACCGAAAGGCAACCATACTAACAATGGAAATAAATAGACGCTAGTTTAAAAAAAACAATTTGAAAAATATAATTATATAGTATTTATGTGACAAACAAAAATTATTATTTTTTAATCATCATTATTTAAAAAAGTCGTTGTCCCATGGTGGACACTCTATCTCAAGATTGGCTGGTCAGATACAAAAAAATCAAAGAGGTTCTTAAAAAGATAGACTTCTTACGTGAGAATTTACCTCAATTAATAAAAAATCGATAAAAGAAAAAAAATTGGAACACCAAAAACAAAAAAGTGAAATTTGATTTTTTCTTGCTAAAGTAAATTTGTATATATTTTTTTTGCAAATTGAGGTAAATTCTCACGCAAGACATCTCAACAAACGAAACTCATTTTGGTTTTTCAAAATCGGAGCAGCCAATCCCAGAGATAGACTGTTCGCCATTTGAAAAAAGTCATTTCGAGAAAAACGCGATTAAAGTTTGTGAAGGCCAAATAAATAGGGCCAAATAAATGATAAAAACCGATATTTTGGTGAGAGGGAATACAAAGCCGTTGAGAATACTACAGCTGCTGAAACGTATCGACGAATTTTTGAAAGTGGAGGTGATTTTTGAAGGTTTAAAGAATCGAAAAAAAAAAAAATTTCGATTGCAACTTGTAAAGTTTAGTCCTAACTTAAGTATATCTAAAAAAATATCATCTGATAAATTGGCTAAATGATCTAAGAAACTGTTTTTGTTTACACGGAATACAAAAAGCTTACTTTAATTCATCTGACCTCTTATTTATAAAATATGCAATTAAAACGAAAATTTATTGAAATAAATTAACAAAATAGTTAAATTTAATATTCTTGCTTCCAATGATCAAAAGCTTAGATATTAAGATCCAAGAATAAAGTATTCACCAAAAATTTCAAAAAAGTGGTTAGACAATATTATAAATAGAGTTTTTCATTGATATATCACTGATAAACACGGGTTTGCTGTCCAACCGAAAACGTATTTGACTATAAATGTTGTTGGATTTTTGTCTATGTTGGATATTTCAAATTAATTCAATAATAATCATTATTCGTTAGTGAGATTTATTAGGATCCGGGATTTGTATATTATCATTCATTATTAATTATTATGTAAAATTTGTATAAACTCTCATTCAAAAACTTTGAAACTTTCAAATGTTGTTCGTTTAACAACAGTATAGGATACAAAACTTGTGTAGAGTGTAGTTACATTTAGTTCGAGTATACACAACATCATCAAACTAAAGTGTTATAAGTTGCCTACTTAAAAAAATGTTTATACAATTCGTGTGCTTGTGAAAACTTGCAGGAAAACTGTTTTTCCAGAGTTTAAATCTAGATATATCGACTATTTCCCCCCAAAAACCAAGTTTTGAAATTTTATCGAAATCGTTGGAGGCGTTTTCGACAACGCGATTACAAACAAATAGATAAATGTTGCTCGTTTAACAATATAGGATTAAAAAGTGAAAACCTGAGATTCTGTTTTTGAATCAATCCAACATTTTTCCATTAGTGTTGAATTTTTACAGTTTAACTTTGGCATGGAGCAAGGCCGTGCCTGGCCAGCGTTCAAAGGTACGGAGGCGGCTAAATCACCAGAGAAGTTATAACAATTTTTTGCTTCTTGTTTTTCAATGAGAGTAAAAGATTGAAATATGGATTTTATTTTAAAAAAATAACAAAGAAGAAGGAGAAAAATCATGTAGTGAATTGAAAAGATCCCGCCAAATCCTTATGAGAATTGGCTCTCGATCAAGTTGGCTATAGCTCAATTCAGGTTGGGTATATACCTAAGTTCCAGAAATCTTTGGTTATTGAGCTACAGGCTCTAGAAGTGGCGTTTTCTGGAAATTGTAGAAAACCAATTCTCATAGTAATAAGGATTGTGCGAGGTGCTTTAATATAAAAATTAAATTTATCGACCGGCGAAATATGAGCTTATCCTTTCTTCTTTTTTCCCTCTTTTTGGACGATTTTTATTTTTGCTCTAACCTATATTTGTACATACATTATACTGTATCTATACATACTAATCCAGAAATTTTATTTTTTAATTAAAAATGGCTTTTTATCTTATATACGATGTTATCTTGAAGTCGGCCATATACTCAAGTACGACCCTGGTACGGAGCGCTAAAAACAATAATAGTTAATACATTTATTTTCTTCAAATAAGGAAATATTCATAATAAAGGACTTTTAATAATTTAATAAACAATATGAACATGCGTTTCGATAAATTTACCATAATATTGTTATCTTTATTACAGCAAATAATAATTGTTTTATAATAGGATGATTATAAGTAACGTTTAATGCGTGTGAAATTTTCATTCGTTATTTAAAAAAAAAATGGAGAGAAAGAAAGAAAAAAGTGATTACAAATGAAAATTTCAATAAGTATTCAATTATCTGACATAAAATGCAGACATCTTAAGATTTATTGTTTGTTTTATATGTTAAATAAATTAAAAAAAAAAAACGATTCAGTAACAATGCTGTAAAATTTCTATTCTTTGATAAACAAGTGTTAATTTATTGGGTGAGTAATTTTTAGAAGTTTGTGTAACTCGACATTGATATGGAAGGGGTATAATCTGCCCAACGCTTTTTAAACTTTAGGTATTATTATTAAAACAAGTTAAAACTGTTACTTACTATGTATTCATAGTATCTGGAGATTTAGATCTACCATATGAGCCGCTCATATTTGTTTCGTCTTTGTATCTAGGGTTGCCAACTTTGGGAAACATTTTTTTCGGAATATTTCGAAATATAGTCAGAAAAAATTTGTGACATACAGTCATTAAGCGGGATAATAAAAGGTAATTTTAAAATATACAATTTGTTTAATTTACATCTTCGTATCATAGATCCCACGAGTATGAGAGAGTACATATGTACATATACATTAAGCAATGTGTATGAGAAGGAGGTCTTGTAGGTGTGTCTGTAGAAATAGATCAGTTGTTATGTTGTTCAAAGTTCTGTACTAACTACACGGTGTAGTTTAGAATGCTATAACATCTAATAGAGTGCGTTAAATATGTTCACTGTTGTCTTCTTTTTTATTTGTATTTGGAATGTTTGAAAATAAATGATAGTATTCTATTAACGGTATAACATTTAACAACAATCCACACAAATTAAAAGAAAAATAAAACCCCAAAAAGAAAAGAAAAATAGAATTCCGACAAAAAAAAAAGTTAAACCAACGGTTCGAATATTCCTCCATCACTTGCTAAACAATATCCGAGTCGATTGTAGAAATCTGCCCGGGTATTATTTTCTAGCATTTGAGGAGAAATATTCGCACAAGTGTCAACAATTCTTTGCCTTAATTGTTGCAAATTTTCAGGCCTATTCAGCGAATAGATCTGTGTTTTGAGAAAACCCCATAAAAACAAGTCGTTAGGAGATAGATCTGGCGATCTGAGTAGCCACTTCATGGTTCCAAAACTACTCATAAGACGTTTCTGGAAAGTTTCTTCCAGAAACTGCCTTACTATCATGACATTGTGTGCAGGGCAACCATCTTGTTGCAACCATACAGATTCCAGGTCTAAATTAGGAAGAGCTCTAACAGTTGGCAATATATTATCTTGTAACAAACTCAAATATTTTCGAGAATCTAAAGATCCGTCAATGAAGAATGGTTTTTAAAAATAGTTTGTAATTGTAATGGTTAATGTAATGTAATTGTAATGTAATTGTAATGGTTTGTAATTGTAATGTAATGGTTTGTAATCCGTCAATGAAGAATGGTTTGTAATGATGTTGAATGTTTAAAAAATGATATCTCATTGTTGTAATGAGATACCAAAAATAAATAACACGTATTCTCCAAAAGCATTCACATACTAATCATTGCTTCAGTGCATCACAAACCCCACTCCACAAGCGTCATCTAAAGTATATCGTTCGACAGAACAACCAACACACATTGCTTAATGTATATGTACTCTCTCATACTCGTGGGATCTATGATACGAAGATGTAAATTAAACAGACGGTATACCAAAAATTCATTATACCGAACTATACGATAATATAGTAGAGTATACACATATCACGTATAGTTGTTTCAGTAAAACATTTTCTATCGGGTATCTTCGGTCTTGAACCGAATTAATTACATTTCATTGATTAACTTTGCGCAAAATTTGAATTTAATCTTCTAAAATTCTAAAATTATGTCGATTACTTTCTAAAACATGACTTGCATGAAGCTTTTCCCAATATTAGTAGAGCTATAACGATATACAGCACATGACTGACTAAAAATAATTAAAGCCTCCCTACGTTCAACAATGAAACAGGAACGTCTAACTGGCCTCGCGATCTTAGTCATCGAAAATAAAAACTGCTTATGAGACAAACTTTGATGAAGTTATAGACTCACTCGCAGAAGGGAAAACTCGACGTGTTAAGCTTTAGCAAATAAGTAAAGAGAGTGAAAATTTACTTAATGGTTTTTATTCTCCCAGTCACAAAAATTCCAAACCCAGTATATTTGTTTCGTGAGTTTTTTGAAATCATCATCTCAAATGCTGGAGAGTAGGGACGCCAATATCAAGAAGTTTGCTCCCGCGGTTTAGAAAAATCGTAGATCCGTGTAAGATTGTAATTTTTAACCCGACTTCAAAAAGGAGGATGGTTCTCAATTCGCCTGTTTTTTTTTTTTTTTTTCTTTTTTTTTTTATGTTTGTTACCTCAGAACTCCGTCATTTATTAACCGATTTTGAATTTTGTTTTAAAGAGTTTGATTTCCGATTGGTCCCATTGTCACCAAATCGCATTCTGATGAAGGGTTCCCCTGGAAATCGAGGAAAACCCTCATTTTATATGTGATAACCGATTTCTGCGAATTTTTTTTTTTTTTTGAAAGGATATGCTCATTCATAATGGGATAAAAAAATGTGTTATAAAAAAATGCACTAAAAATTAGTTGGTCGTTTAGTAGGTCTACCCATATTTAGACAAATAAAATCAGTTATAAAACTTCAAAGTCACTAAAAAGCGAGAAATGAAACCTATTTTGACAAAATGGAAACCCGACTTCAAAAATCAAATATTCTAAAACAAAAAATGCACTAAAAAGTAAAAAAATAATTGCATATTCTTGTGCCAATTTTAGTTCACCTAAGCAAAAATTTTTTAAATATATATGTACAATTATTGTTATTTTTGGAGGTGGTGTCCAAATTTTATGTGAATTTCTCTATGCTGACACCGACTCCAAAAATAACAATAATGTTCGCCTTTCTAAATAATATTTCCAGCTGAAATTTGGTAAATACTGAAGTGTTGGTTACTATCATCTGTTCGTGACATACCGGATTTAAAAATTCGGTAATTTAGAAATTGGTACAACTCTAGTGCTTGTTTTCCATCCGATTCCACTATTTCCTCCTGATTGTTGGAATCATTTTTAATAAAATTTTATAATAGTAAATAATAATAGTATAATACTTATTATAGTAGTAAGTTCAGAATATAATTCAATTTTCTTGAATATCCTCTGTCTTTGTCCATACATATTAGAAATATGAAAATGTCAGAGTTGAAAAGACAGCTAAAAGGAGATCTTATTAAAATCGCGCCATACAAGCTGGATGATTTCCTAGATTTTTATAAGAAAATTTATTTTAATTTTGTTTTTAAAAGTATATTTTAATCGATATAAACAGACTGGAATTATGATAATGTTGAATTTTCAACTGGTTTGCGCGCTAATAGATAATGCAATAAATCGTTATAAATATAATAAGTATAATAGTAATAAATAAATAATCGATCATATTTAAATAATTTTTGTTCAATAAAACATGGACACGCACCGATAGGAACGATTATATGCAGGGCTATTACAACGTAAATAAAAATATCCTCAATTATTACGATTGTAAAAGGAATATGGTGTGAACAACCAAACAACCTCTATATAATAAGGTATAGTCGCCTAACAAGGCCCAGTTCCTATATAAGAAGAAAAACATTTATAAACAATAAAACCTATTTTGATAAAATGGAATCAAAAATCAAATATTCTATAACAAAAAATGCACTAAAAAGTAAAAAAATAATTGCATATTCTTGTGCCAATTTTAGTTCACCTAAGCAAAAATTTTTAAATATATATTTACAATTATTGTTATTTTCGGAGGCGATGTCATCATAGAGAAATTCACATAACTTTTGGACACCGCCTCCAAAAATAACAATAATTGTAAATATATATTTAAAAATTTTTGCTTAGGTGAACTAAAATTGGCACAAGAATATGCAATTATTTTTTTACTTTTTAGTGCATTTTTTGTTATAGAATATTTGATTTTTGAAGTCGGGTTTCCATTTTGTCAAAATAGGTTTTTTTTTATAAATATTTACTAATAATTGTTTAGTACGCACCATGTTATGTTTTTATAGTCATTTGGCAAAAACTGCGTCTCGTTAGGCACCCAGTATCTTATAGACATTATCTGCATTTACGCAATTAAAAGCACACTGGCTGACATCTGATGTTTGAATTGGAAGTCATCGTATGTGCGGTCTACAAAAAAAAAAAGATTTTTAGTTTTGCTTGTTATCCATAGAAAAATATAACGAAGGCCAAAAACCGCTTAAACTCGGCCCTACGCACTTCCGTGCTCTAGAAACTTTGTTGTTGTGAATGTTGTACCAATATTATTGAATAGTGAGTGTATGAGTGTGCTTTAACGAATCTAATCTGCGCTTGTGAGACTTTAAAAAAAAGTATTTAATAAATTTTTTCAAAAATTGGTCTTAAAATTTAAGGTAAAAATTTCAATTAAAAATATATTCTGGAGGATAAAGCGATTCTGCCTAAGGATGTTCCAGCATACCACCACTTTTCGATAGATTTTGCTCATTTTTTTTTCACAGGCTAAAAATAACGTTTTCTAATAAATCCCGAAGTTTCAGAACTTTTGACCGTTTAGAACGCAAGATAATTAATATCAAAGTTATCATTATCTCTCACTTTCTCTCATTAGAAGCATGTAAAACTTCATGCCCGCTTAATTATTATCTTATTTTAAATAAAATACTGATAAAATACATGTTGTCTTATTTTAAGTTATGCGTGGTCATACGTAATAAAAACATAGGGGTTGACTTGAGAACCACTTTGGTTATTTTGGTCGGTTCAAAAAACATTCAAATTGCGCAAAGAAATTGAGTGCTTTCAAATAGCGTTTACACACAGAACATATATATCATCGATTATGATATTTTTCCTCAGTGGAAGCGCTGGGAAGTCTTATTTTTTATTTTTTTGTGGCTAAAATTTGAATTTGTTTCTTCAAAGTTATATGGCACCAACTTTGAAGTATCAAAATTGGACTACTCTGTAAAAAGTTATGCGTGATCATACATTAAAAAAAATATACAGGTTGAATTGAGTACCTCCTTCTTTCGTCGGTAAAATAAAAAAAAATTCAAAATCGGTTCATAAATGACGGAGTTCTGAGGTGACACAAATTAAAAAAAAAAAAAAATACAGACGAATTGAGAACCATCCTCCTTTTAGAAGTCGGGTTAAAAACAAGGTCTCATTGATTGATCATTGATAAACAAGGGTTTACTGTCCAAACGAAAATACATTCGACTAAAAGTGTTGTTGTATTTTTGTCTATTGATGTTTCTTCGGCTTGTACGTTGGATATTTCGAATTAATTCAACAATTACAATAACGATTTTTCATGACTGGGCTTTATTAGGAGCCGGGTCTTGTTAGGCGACAGTACCTTATTCAATAACAATCAAAGCAAATAGCACTTAAGAACATATCCAGCCATTAATTTACAAAAATAATTTAATTGAAGTAAAATTATGAGACGTTGAGAATAGAATTTATAAAATTATTTCCTGATAAAGTTTAATTATAACAAACAGTCTAATGAAAAATTTGCATGAACTTTGTTATTATGTTATATCACTTTATTGAAATCAAAAAAATTATCCACGACTATCAAGTACATGTTAATTTATTTTTAATTGGACGATCGTAAGGCAATAATTATGAAGCATAAATTAGTTTAGTATTTATTTTTTTAAACAAATATTTATCAACTTAAGGATGTACCAGCATACTACCACTTTTCGACAGATTTGGCTCATTTTTTTTTTCACAGGCTAAAAATAATGTTTTCTATTAAATCCCGAAGTTTCAGAATTTTTGACCGTTTCCAACGCGAGATAATTAATATCAAATTTATCATTCTCTCTCACACTCTCTCATTAGAAGCATGTAAAACATGCCCGTCCAACTATTATCTGTTGTATTAGAAAAAATAATCGACAGAATTTAAAAAAAAACTAGGAGAGTAAAGATAAATATTTATTATATAAATTTAAAAAACAAAAATCGTGTGTCACCGTTTTGTTTTCGAAATATAAAAGTTTAAATATATTTATTTTCTTCAAATCAACATTATTTTGTATATGTGTACTTGTCTATGTATTGTGTATGTGTGTTTATATATTTGTGGATCACACTGGTTTGTTGTGCTGATTGTATAACACAGTGCTGGAACATCCTTAAAACAATAAGACGTGACCATTCTAAAATTAATTTAATCAAAATTGTATAAAGCTGGAAATATTTGAAGGACGTTCATACGCTACGCTAGAGTTAAATGAATACTATCTTTAATAAAATTTATTTAGGATTTAAAAAAAGATGCAAAAGTATATCAATAATCTTACAACGATTTATAACCTTTTTTTATTTGTCCTAAATATTTTAAAAGTATTTTTAATTGTAAAATATCAGTAAATGTAAATTAGAAATTTGTTTTGACTTTATTTGACAGATCTGACAATAATATATGTTTTGTTATGACGTTCACAGTGTGTATGTGTGTATATTTTTTTAACTGTGTGCTGTCACCGGATTTAAATATGGTGGTAAACCTAACCAAATAGTTTTAGTTTTATTAATTAGGATGTTGCATAACAATTTTTTTTCACTTGAATTGAAGCATGTTTACTTGACAAATATCAAGGTAAAATTACTTTTTAAATTACTTTAAAAATAAGCGAGATATGAATGATAGAAATTCCCGATTAGACAAAGAGGGTGATAGCCCTCTTGATAGGCATTGTGACGTCATAATGTACTATCAATATTTAAAATACACGTAAAACTCCGTTTTGCAAGAAAGAGACAGATAATAATCTTTAAAAGCTTATAGCTTTCTTGTTATTTGCCGGATTTTAATTTCGTTTTTAAATATTATTACAATATTAACAGTATGAAAATTCTGAAAATAAATATGACATATTTGGTATCAGTCAACTACCCAATTAAAATAATTAATAATTAATTTTAACGTTCGTCAATACCAGTTTTTTAATGCAATTATATACTTAAACTGCATATTTTAAAGATTATTTATAAACATTATTTATTATGGTATCTACTTAAATAATACAGTTATTTTAATTTTAAGTACAAAAAAATTATGTTCTCTCATATTAAGGTTCTATGTTGAAGATTTGATTTTTAATCGTAATCACTCTTTGAAATGATCGATTATAGGTTTTAAATGGGAGGATAAATACATAAGTGATCAAATCAATTCAGAGAAAAATATTTGTCTTATCAAGCCTCATGCATGTACGTCCTTAAGCAAAATAATTTTAACTATATAATTTGGTATCCGCACCAGTGAGATTTAATCACAAATGTCTTTTTTTAATTGTTATTTATTAATTGTTAAGACACGATCAGGCCCCTCTTCCCCACTGGGCTCTCTGGGCACGTGCCAATGGCCCGCGAACGATAGGGGCCCCCTAGTTTCTGCCAGATTACCAAACGATAACCGATATTTATTACCGAAAAACATATTTATTCCGAAAACATCAAACGATAATGACTGTCTACAATACCTATTTGTTTATTAGCTTTTGTATGCGCAAAGCTACTATACTCTCGCCCGAAAATCAGGCTTTCCGATTTCAGCGTGTTTAGATAAAATTAAATATATAAAAATACAATTTAATGGTATACTAAGTACACTCCCGTTCAATCAAATTGAACAGATCTGAATCAGTCTCTCACAATTTTGATTATTCTTGTAGTATATCCACTATACTATAAAGCTAAAAGTGAAGTTGACTGACTTACTGACTGATCTATACAAACTCAAAGGTACTTCTAGACATGATAGAAAGATGCGGTTTTTTGCATTCGACGCAAAATTGCTTGAAACCGACGAGAAATGTTGAAAACTTCAGGTTTTTCATTGCAACCCCCCGGAAAATCGGAAAAACACCCCCTAAAAACTTTTTTTACAATTCATGCAATGTTATTTTCTGTGACGCGGCGCCAGGCCGAAGGCCGCCTTGGGGGTCAATGGGGTATCGGCCTTGCGAGCGGAGTGAGTGTTTTTTACTATACTCCCGTTTCTTTTTTCACACTTAAAATCACTACTTATCTTTGTTTATAAATGAATAATTATACAGAGAGTTACAAAAGTGAGGAGTTTTATGAAATGTCAGAAAATTAACATTTCAGGTCTGTTCAATTTTACTGAACGGGATTGTACACTGTTTCAAAGCAAATCATCAGTGAACTAGTTTTTCATATAATTTTGTGTGTGTGTGTCTTTCATCATGAGATACGGTAGTGACTCTCGCCAAATTTTAAGCGAACGAAGCGAAGCGTGAAGTGCCAAGTTCGAATAAACCAATTTAATTGAGAAATTACACACATGGGAAATTTATGTATTATTTTTAATATCAGAATTAGAACAATCTCTAATGCAACAATACTTCATTATTTATTGTTATTTTTTTTTATAAATAAAATTATTTGTTAAAATAATTTTGCGGATTATTAATTGTTAACGGACTGAGGTTCTAGTCTTCGACAACAGACAGCGCTAAGATCTACTCGCTAAAAGAGGTACTTTTGTGAATTATATTTATTATATTATCTATTCATTTAATGTGACTAAAGAAATAAAAATAAATCTAGAACTTTGCTTATCTACTTTCTTTTTCTATTCTAACAAAATAGTGCTCTGTCAAGGTCATAGGGGTCCCATTATTCTAATGTGTCCAGGGCCTCCAAGAGGTTAAAGACGGCTCTGGTCAAACGATACTCACACAGTTTCTTGACATGCTAGAAGGATGCGTTTTTTACATTCGACGCGGAATAACTTCAAATTTACGGGAAAAATTGGAAAACTTTAATTTTCTCTATGCAACTCCACAGAAAATGGGTAAAAACCCCCAAAATTACCTTTTTTAAGTCTACTTATGCTAGAAGAGTGCGGATTTTGCATTATGTCAAGGACACGGAGCCAATGTAGAAGGCCATTCCGGCGTTCAAGGGTCGGAACCCGCTTGCGAGCAGAGCGAGTTCAATCAAAATTGTATAAAACTGGAAATATATTAAGCAAAATAATTTTAACTATAATTTGGTATACGCATACACTACAATAAATCCGTACACTATAATAAATCCGTTAATTTTAATTTTGTATTGGTACACATACTAAAGAAATTCAAAAATTTTAAATTGCACGTCATATCCAGTTTAATTGTTTTTTTTTTTTTTACTTATTAAGCCAATTAGTAGTGCATGTGTCTGTGAAATTTAAACTTAACGCTTACCCAAAAAGTATTCCAAGCTTCAGTGCAAAAATTGTAATGATATAAAAACACATAAAGGAACATTGTAAAAAAATTGATCATATCTGAATTTGACTTTCCGAAAAAGATATGCATACCTTTTTTTAAAATTTGAACATTGTCATATTTCTAAGAGTTTTTGCGTTACGTCAATCCTTTCCCTACAGAAGTGTATGCATCCACACAAACACAATAAATAATTACACACATATGTAAGCATATATTTATTCAAAATGATCAAAAAATTTATACATATGTATACATATAATATAATGTTATGTTTCTGTCAGTCATATTTATGTAATCATTGATTCTCTTTTATTATTATTATTATTATTATATTAAACTAAAATTAAAATTTAACGTATTTATGTCTGTTGAAGGGAGAGAGTGGATACATATAACTATTATTATTATTTCTCTTTACTTTGTTAATTCAGGGCCCGATTAGTTTACCGCACGGACATAGTCAAGTGACGGTAAACTGTGTTTTTTATTTTTTTGTTTTAGTCTGTCATGTGAACCGGAAAGTGTGTGTGTTTATTTGTAAGGGTGTTTGTGTTCTTGTACTGTAAAGATTATTAAAATAATCAAAGAGAACTCTAGGTTTTTTTGAAATTATATTTCAAATTTTCGACTACAATGTAGTCATCATCAGTATGAATTAGCTAATCGTAACTATCTCTGGGGTATGGATTCAGAGATATGTTGCTTGTTGCTAATTTGGCGAACCTCTAGGTTACAGCAGATGCATCTCACCCCGAATTATGAACCTTCAGGACGATCTGATAATCAAGCTCCTGGCTATTGCCAACATATGGGAGAAGCGAATTTTCGACTGAAGTAGAAGGGGGAGCACAATGGACCATAAGGTCGAAGTGCTATACTTTTTAGACCCAAGATGTATCTATCTATCTTTAATGTGAATTATTAGTATTGTCTTTTATACATATAAAAAAAAGGTGTCATAAAATTAGGAGAAAACGTTGAGCGCGAAATAATGATAAGTGAAGACCCTAGGAAAATTTTCTTTACGACTACAGAAAATCAATCAGAAGTTCAAAGTTCCAAACCGATAGCTGTTTTTTGAACGTAAAGTTATAGCCGGCCTAGATCTCTAATATAGTCTCTACTTTAAAGAAACTTTAGAAATAAAAAAAATTTATTTGTCAAAAAATTTAAAATATACAAAAATTGATGTGTCAAACTGTCAAAATTAAAAAAAAAACAACTAACTGAGTTAATTGTTTAAAACAATTAAATGATATATAAAAAAAGTGAAGTAAGCTTATCAAAAAACCTTGAAATGTTAATTTGTACACTCCCGTTTATAAAAATTATTTACCTGTCGCTTGTATCCACAGAAACAGGAAAGTAAAATTTAAGGATGGGATTTTTGTTTTGTGGGGGTGAATGTCTTGTGATTTTCTAAAAATTGATAATACCAAAAATTTAATTATTGCATTATTAAAAAAATTAATTAAAATAATTTTATTAATGCACTTTTGAGAAAATTTTATAATTTAACGAATTTAATTTGTGCATTTAAAAAAAAATTTATTATTAAAACAATTTATTTATTACATTTTTTTTTAAATAAAAAAATTTAATTAATGCACTTTTCAAGGAATTAATAATTTGAAAAATTTAAGCAATACATTTTTCCAAAAATTGATAATTAAATAAAAAATGAATTATCAAAAACAAAACACTTTTTGCAACTCTGGTTCCAACCTAGTTTTCTTAATTAATAAATAATTAATTAACGGTGCGTCTAATAAAAAAATGTCTTAGGACTTTTCGTTCCAAAATCGTAACCTCTACCTACCCTCTTATGGAACTCGACTACTTACGGGACACCTTGTATATTTAGTAATATATAAGCCTAGAATGTGATTTACTGGTGGTCCAATTTTTATGAACAGGAGTGTATGTAGCTCTTCCAGATAAAAATTAATACATCAATTAGCACGAAAGTGCGTTTGGCCGAATTTATGGGGGTGTAGCTTTGCGTACTGACAGTGACTACACAAAATATTAGATATACTACAGTATATACTACACGAAATATTAGAGCCAAAATCGACCTCTTATAACTTTTGAACGAAAATAGCTAAAGTGCTGAGTTTTCGAATATAGCAAGATTACGGAATTATAAGATAAAAATCTCCTGCGCTCATCGTTAAGAAATTAATAGTTAATAAACCCTATTTTGACAAAATGGAAACCCGACTTCAAAAATCAAATATTCTATAAGAAAAAACGCACTAAAAAGTAAAAAATAATTGCATATTCTTGTGCCAATTTTAGTTCACCTAAGCAAAAATTTTTAAATATATATGTACAATTATTGTTATTTTTGGAGTCGGTGTCAGCATAGAGAAATTCACATAACTTTTGGACACCGCCTCCAAAAATAACAATAATTGTACATATATATTTAAAAATTTTTTCTTTGGTGAACTAAAATTGGCACAAGACTATGTAATTATCACTCGAAGACACTAACAAAACATTGCAAACTATTTGGATTCAGTTTGATTCAATTTTATTGCAGGAGAATGAACATTCCCGTTCAAAAAAATGAACAGGCATGAAAGGTTAATTTTCTTACATTTCAAAAACTCCTCACTTTTGTAACTCTCTGTATATTATTTATCTATAAACAAAGATAAGTAGTAAATTTTTTAAATGTAAAAAAAGAAATGGAAGTTTTATATTTTTTGTTTATGTAAACAATTTATGTAAACAAAAACATTTACTACAAGAATAATCAAAATTGTGAGAGATTGATTCAGTTCCGGTCTGTTCATTTTTTTTTAACGGGAGTGTACTTCTAAGTTAATTAAAAAATAAATAAATTATCACTTTTTGTTGAACGATTTTATAGTCAATAAAAGAGTACCCATCTTTGGAAAGTTTTTATACTTATTCAGTGTATTTTTTCGAAAATTTGAAATTTTAGTTAATGTACCTATAATTTATTGAAATTTACGACCTTGGACACACAATTTCATAGCTTCAAACTGCCAATACTGGTATAAATGTAATAAATTTTAACGATTTTAGTTGTAACAATGGTTGAAGGAGCCGAGAAAGCACAGGAAAATGATCCTAATAAACAAAAACTGGAATTATATGTAATTGATTTAGGTAATAAAAATCATATAGAAAATTTTAAAGAAAACGACAGTAAATTGGAAAAAGATGATGCAATATGTACTAATAACGGCCAGGAATTGGATTCAGCTAAATTACGAGATTTTATTGCGTTTTGGATGTTGGCATGTTGTAATAATTTTGGTTACACGCTGTTATTAACTGCAGCTCATGATATTTTAAAAGATAGTGGTGTTTTTTCTGTAAGTTTCATTTTATTTATTATGCGCTTTTTATTAGTTTCACCTGTATGTATGTTTGTATGTATGTATGTATGAAACCGACCCTTTTGGGCTCGATTTTCTCCTACTTTGAACGATCAGATTTAATTCAAATTTTGCACACCTGTCAAAGACCGATGACAATGCAATAATTCGATTAAAATATCCGATTATCCTGAGTAGATTAGCCAGGATTCATCAATTTCCCAGATAAGTTACTGACTTAAAAAAAAAAATGTGTGTGTGTGCAAGTCACACACGGTAGAAGTGAAACTTCTGAAAAGTCCCTGATTAAAAATACTTATTGAAAAGTATTGAAAAAATAAATAATAGTTTAAAAAATTATAGTTTAAAAAACTAAAAAACATGCTTTTATAGAAAATTCAACTAAAAAATGAAAAATAAATGTTTAAAAAAACTAAAAAAACACGCTTTTATAGAAAATCCAACTAAAAAATAGAAAATAAAATTTAATAAATTTGGATTAAGAAAAGTGTAAATAAGAAACAAATGTATATTAATGGAATAACTATTGACACTATGCACCCCACGCTTTTTTCCATTAATATACATTTGTTTCTTATTTACACTTTTCTTAATCCAAATTTATTAAATTTTATTTTCTATTTTTTAGTTGGATTTTCTATAAAAGCGTGTTTTTTTAAACTATTATTTATATAATATTTAGGTTGTCAAATTCATCAACAGATTAGGTACGGGATTCGCGCATGAAGGCGATTGTAGTATGGTGATTAAGTTTTCAATAAAATACCAAATCCCAGAGTATTTTATTTATACTGAAAATTTTTAATCGATTTCGAACAGAGGCGAGCAATCATTAAAACGACGCCGGGTACCATGTTGCCCGCGGGCATAATGTTGGGGACCTGTTCCCTATCTTATATAGAAGTTAAGTGAAATATCTCGACTATAGCATTTAGAAATTCTGGAGTTTCCTTCATATTATCATAAACTCTGGAATTTTAGTTTCGCACTGAAAATATAATCATCTATAAAACATCAATATGTGACCAAAATGACGCTAGTGTACCCCCTTAAGATTTGTCCTTCATTTTGACACAATGAAGTGTGTCAGTAATCTCCTTGTATAGAATAAATACCTTTTATTAAGATAATGTTTCGTTAAGGTAGGAAGGTGTACCTTTAAGGTGTCTTTTAAAGGTATTATCCACCAGACCACCAGTCCGTTGATCGACATAACCAGTCCAAGTGGCCGAGCGATCTAAGGCGTTATGTCTGCACAGTATGCCTACTTGGAAACTGGGAGGTTATGGGTTCGAATCCCACCATCGGCAGTTTGTCAATTATTAAGGAAAATGAAAAAAAGGGTGGTTAATTGACTAAACTGTCGGCGCATGGGCAAGAACGAAGTAACCGGCTATGCTTGAGAAAGTTTTCTGCAGTTTCCTTCGAACTCCAGATGAATATCGGCATAGTTTCTATCATAGTCGGCTGCAGCCGCATATCCTACCAATTCCTAGTCTATACACAAAAATTCCTTCCACTCCACTAGGAACTATGCCGATACTCATCTGGAGTTCGTGAAGGAAACTGCAGAAAACCTTCACAAGCATAGCCGGTTACTTCGTTCTTGTCCATACGCCGACAGTTTAATTAATTAACCCCCCCCCCCTTTTTTTTTAATAATTGACAAACTGCCGATGTCGGGATTCGTACCCATAACCTCCCAGTTCCAAGTACACGCAACGCTTTTACAAGTGCTGCTACTTGGCTGGTAAATCAATGAGATGTAGGCAACGACAAAATTTTAAAATTAACATATTCCTTTCTTTATTGCAGCCAGATGACGAAGGAGATGCAACCTTAACTAGAGATTGTAATTTAATATCAACAGGAATGATTTTACTAGCTGATTCGCTACCAGGTTTACTGGTTAAAATAATAGCACCATTTATTCCAGCATCTGTTCAGTAAGTTTTTTTTTTATAGAAATTTAGTATGGCAAAATAAACAATTAATTAAAAACAATTAATTTTTCTAGTATTCGTATGGTTTGTGTAGTCAGCACTTATAGTTTAGGTTTATTGTTGGTGGCATTTTCAAAGACTGTATGGATTGCGATTGTAGGAACAGCGATAACATCTCTAAGTGGCGGTTTAGGAGAAGTAACTGTTTTATCACACAGTCCTTATTATCCAGGGTTAGTATACAAAAAATTTCCATCCAATTTTTGATAAACAGAATAAATCGAATGTTAAAGTATGGAAAATATTGAGTACACTCCCGTTCATAAAAATTGAACCAGTTCAAACATTCTAAGTGTTACTGTATGTACTATTATACATATATTTAGTAATATATACGCTTAGAATGCGACTCAATTGTCCAATTTTTATGAACGGGAGTGTATGTTGGTAATATAGGTAATTATTATTTTACAGTCGATTTGTGCCGAATTGATTCGATTTTAAAATAAATTTATAGGGAACAATTATATGCAATTTACTCGTAAAGGTTTCTTCTATATTTTATCGTTTTCAAAAAATAATAATATTCGTTACGCAGAATAGATAGATAGATTGTAGCGACTGCCCTGGTCCATTATGATGCCTAAGGATGTAAGGATATGAGTGGAGTGGAAGGAATTTTTGTGTGTAAACTAGGAATTGGTAGGATGTGCGGCTACAGCCGACTCTGATAGGAAATGTGCCGATATTCATCTGGAGTTCGTGAAGAAAACTGCAGAAAACCTTAACATGCATAGCCGGTTACTTCGTTCTTGTCCACACGCCGACAGTTTAGTCAATTAATCGCCGTTTTTTTTCTGTTTAATAATTGACAAACTGCCGATGTCGGAATTCGAACCCATTACCTCCCAGTTCCAAGTAGACATAACACCTTAGACCGCTCGGTTACTTAACCAATTTCCTCAGAATAAATACATAACTTTGTTAATTAATTTTGATATACGAATAGTATAGTATTGTGACGCTTAAGTATACACAAATAATAAAATGTGACAGAACTTCTCTTTTAGAATTTTAATTTTACAAATTAAATAAAATAAATTAAATTAAAAAAAAAAAAAAAAAAAAATAAATAAATTATTGAAAAAAAAATTCTCCCTCTAGCCGGATTTGAACCAGTGACCTATGTATATCTATATCTATTGAATATATTTTTTCTTCCGACTTACTTTACAAATATCAATATTTAAGGCTAACTGAGAATTGTAACGTAATGCTAGATAGCCTAAAGCCTTCCTCATGAATATGGCTATCTAACGCAAAAATAATTTTTCAAATCGGACTAATAGTTCCAGAGATTAGCGCGTTCAAACAAACAAACAAAAAAACTCTTCAGCTTTATTATATTAGTATAGATAGCGGAAGCGCGCGGTTGGTTTAGTGCCAAAAAAGAAATCCACGGGCACCAACGGGGAGTTCATCTAGTACACATATAAATTTTAATTATAGGGTTTTAATTATAGTGTTATGAATCACTGTTCTAGAGTTTAGACCAATTAAGATACAAATATGGAATGTAAATATCTACAAATAATTTTTATGATTTGTATATTTGATAGGTCAGTATTGGGCGGATGGGCATCAGGTAATGCAGCTGCCGGTTTAATTGGTTCTCTTGCATTAGCAAGTTTTACATTCTTTGGTTTGTCAGCTCGTCAAACTGTATTAATTGCGATATGTGTACCTGTTATAATGGCTATCACGTAAGAGACAACATCATTTTTTGTTTATAATGAACAACCTAAAAATCATAGAGATAATATATACGTAGAGTAGGCAATGCAAGTCAAAAGTTGTCCCTCAGATAGAAAGAGAATCGCATAGGTTGAGCCATCTCTTTTTAATGACTAATATATTCGCTCCGAGCGCAACCGTACTCAGCGCCATGCGTGGTCAAAAAAACAACTTCATGACCAATGCCAGTGTAAAAAAAACCATAGACGTTAAACAAAAATAATTATCTAAATTAAATAAACAACATGTAAAAACTAAATTAACTGCAACTTTTTGTTAAACGCCTATGGTTTTTATACACTGACATTGGTCATGGAGTTGTTTTTTTGACCTTGAATAGACCTTTTCATTTCAAATCACGACAGATGTCAAAAAAATGAATGTGAAGAAATGAATAAGAATTACTTCTAGTCTTTTTTCATCTTATTGTAGACAGTACGAAAATCGCATGCGCATATCAACCTATGAAAAGGTCCATAGCATAGAGATAATATATACTCTATTATATACAGCCATTATATATCATAGAGAATATATTATCTCTATGTTATACCGTCTGTTTAGTTTACATCTTCGTATCATATATCCTACGAGTATGAGAGAGTACATATGTACATATACATTAAGCAATGTGTATGAGAAGGATGTCTTATAGGTTTGATAAACAAAAATAGTGAATAATATTCATAACGAGTATTAGAGAGTACATATGTCTACATTTAGCAATGGGTATGAGAAGGAGGTTTTATAGGTTTGAGTGGTTGGTGACCACTAGAAAAGTTATGAAAAATATGCTTGTTCATCAAACATATAAGACCTCCTTCTCATACACATTGCTTAATGTATATGTACATATGTACTCTCTCATACTCGTGGGATATATGATACGAAGATGTAAATTAAACAGACGGTATATTAGCCATTAAAAAGAAATAGTTCAACCTACGCGATTCTCTTTCTATTGACGGGACGTTTCCACTTACACGCGCGCTTATGACTTGCCTAATCTATGTAATACATTATCTCTATGCTAACATACGTATTCTTATGGTTTTTTTTTTTAAATATAGTTTTTGGTGTTTATTATCGAAAGTCGATAAAACAGTAGCAGTCCACACCAATGAACAATCCAAATCGGCAGATGCAGTACAAAAGGTTATTACGCCGACGACCAGAAAAGAAAAACTGAAATCGTTACCAACATTATTGCAATATATGCTTCCGATATTTTTAATTTATTTTTTTCAATATTTCATCAATCAAGGTTTGGTAAGTTTTTCAATGGTTTTCTTATCTTTGATTTATGGGTCAAATTTAGTTATTGAAATTCGCGACCCACTTCTAATAGTTGTAACGTTTTGAAAGTGTGCAGATGTATGCAATTATGGTGACAATAAAATAATTTGGCACCATCTAGAAGATTAGGGTACATCAAACTTTCAAGTTTTAGAAATTTGAAACTTTTAGAAATCGGTTATCACATATAAAATGAGGATTTTCCTCGATTTCCCGGGGATCCTCTCATCAGAATGCGATTTGGTGCCAATGGGACCAATGGGAAACCAAACCCTTTAAAACAAAAACAAAAAAATTCAAAATCGGTTCATAAATGATGGTGTTCTGAGGTGACACACATAAAAAAATATACAGACGAATTGAGAACCATCCTCGTTTTTGAAGTCGGGTTAAAAATGATATTGATACTAATACTATTATATTGAACTAATAAACTTTTTTTCTTCATGTAATATAATTATCTTATTATAAAATTATTGTTTCACAAATTATAATTAGTAGCACTCGATTTCTTATAATAATTAATTATGGAAATAATTATAATTTGGATAATATTTAATTGTTATATAAAGCTACCCGTGGATCGGGCGAATAATCACAGCTATTTTCATTTAATTGTTCATATTTGCATTAATAAAAAAAACTATTCCGATTCCAGACAGAATTAGTTCAATTTGATAACACATGGATTGATCATAGTGCTCAATATCGTTGGATTCAAGTAGTCTATCAAATTGGAAAATTTATTTCACAATCATCAAGAGAATGGATAAAAGTTGAAAAAGTTTCGATATTGGTATTCTTTCAGGTAATTATATTTTGACTGCAGTATAGATTTGAGTTCCTCAGTGAGTGAGTTGCCCACTTGGTGAAAATTGAACTTCTGAATCAAACTTTTCAATACCGTCAATATTTTGATCATAAAGATAAAGATTTGACCATACAGATAATGATTTTTGACTAATGCTTGAGTTCAACTCCCCACTTGGGTATGTCACCGTCCTCTTTATGTATGGTCACTCAATGAGGTATCAAATTAAAAATTATTGATCATCCCAATGCAAATACAGTAGAACCTCGATAACTTAAAGACCAGGGGAAATGTTAAATAATTTGAGTTATTGAGTTTTTAATTACTAAGGGTTCGAGTTAGAGAGGTTTTAATGGTTCATAATTTTACTTATTGAGGTTTTTTTGCAGAAGCCATTTCTTTGTCTGTTTTTATAAGCCATTTTTTAAAAATTTCTGCAGTCATCCATGCTATTTCATTGGCTACAGAGGTCCAATACTCAAATTATTCGTTTAAATTATAGAGTATTTTAGGTAAAAGAGGTTTTGGCTTCTGGGGGGAAGGGAATAAAAAAAATTTTTAATTTATAGAGATTTTTACGTTATCGAGGTTTAAGTTATCGAGGTTCTACTGTATAAAATAATACTTATTTCAAGTCGGGCTGTAATTTTTGAAATTTTATATATTATACAAAAATTAATGTGCCACGCTTATTGGGTTTCGAAAAATATGATCGTTTACAAGATTTAATAGTACATAAAACCGAAAGTGTTGACGTGACTCATCACTTCATATAACATCTCAGGATATTTATTCATTGAAGTTTCAGTCCAGTGGAATCCAGTACTGATTTAAATCCTTTTTTTTGCCAAGTAATCTCTCAGGATCCAAATAGCCCCAATTTAATGATTTGTCTCGAAATTTTTGTTTTTATACCTGGTATATGTTAATATACAAGGACATATTCAGTTAAGTCCCGACTCTGTAACGCTTTAAAATATTGATCGCAAACATAAAATATTTGGAATAGATGTTCATAAAATGGCCTAATTCCCTAATTCGGCCATTTCGGCATATCCATCCGCCTATGGAGACGATAACTCAAAAACGAAAAGTGATAACTTGCTGAAATATTCTGTGTTTTTAAAGCTAAAAATTAAGGTCAAGTTCCTAATGATTCGTTTACACTACGGCATAATTTGCGACACAAATGTCAGACATACATTTCTTTACTGTTCACACTTTAACAGATTTTTGGTGTCTGGACACTAGCCAGACACAAATGTACGGAGCTAGTGTCCGACCTATTCACACACACACAAAAGAACTTATTGCTGCTTATATTATAATTAAACAGCGACGTAAACGCTATATTTATTACTATACAGTCTGTTTTCAAATGCATTTCTAATAGGGAATCAATGTTAAATAAATATATAAAATATTTACTATAAAACCATACATCCATACACATACTTAAAAAACATCTGACTGCTTGTGGTATGATGTTTGATTGATGTCATTTAAGAGTGGGGAGTTAGTGATGCCCACTTAATTTATAATATTATTATTCATTACGTAGGCACACACACACACTACAGACTACAGAGTACCCCCACTATTTTTATTTCTTTATGAAACATTGTGTAGTTATTATGGTAAATAATATTTAACATTGATTCTCTATTAGCAAAGCTTTCCAAAACAGACGGTATAATATGTACACTCCCGTTCAATAAAATTGAACAGATCTGAACCGAATCATTCTTTCACAATTTTGATTATTCTTGTAGTAAATGTTTTTTACTATACTTCCATTCCTTTTTTCACACTTAAAATATATACTACTTATCTTTGTTTATAAATAAATCATTATACAGAGAGTTACAAAAGTGAGGAATTTTATGAAATGTAAGAAAATTAACATTTCAGGTTGGTTCAATTTTATTGAACGGGAGTGTATATGGAATTTTATGAAGTGTATGAAAAAGTGTCGAATCCGTTTGAAAACTTGAACAGACACTTAGACACTTAATACTAGTGTCACAATAAATGTTACCATTAGAGACACTCGTGTGCACACATAGACAGTCGGTGTATATACTGAGTGTACGGTGTCTAGTATCATAGTCTAAACGAACCTTAAAGCTGTATACCTTGTAAGAGGTGGAACAAAAATGTAATGACAAAAAATATTCCTTTTTTAAAACTTTTTTACAACTTTTGTTACAACAATTAACTCAGTTATTTGTTATTAATACTTGTTAATTCTCATATATATTTAACAAAAAATAATTTTTGTTTGTTTCAGTTTTTGAATGTAATAATCTTTCTTAATGAAGTTCTATTCTATTTTCTTCCATATTTACCAATAATATTCATATTCTCACTGTGGGAAGGTTTTGTTGGTGGTTTAACATATGTGAATATATTTCGTAAAGTTCGACGTGATGTACCATCAAATAATCAAGATTTTGCATTGGTTATGGCAAGTTTATCAGACAGTTGTGGTATTGCATCATCCGGATTTATTTCAATATCAATACATAATTTTATATGCCAATTACCAAAACCAACACGATGGAGTTTTTAAAAATAATTATTTATTTTAATTAACAATATAGTCTATTTTTTTTATATGCCGGCAGTACACACTCGACGAGAGCACTCGGCGAGACATTCGTAAGGCGAGGAGTCCCAAGTGGAGCTGTGTCATTCTGCCGAGTGTTCTGTCGGCAATACAGTTCTCGTCAGATAGTCAACGTCGTAGAAATTACGTTGGTATATCTGAAAATTTACATTTTTAAATTAAAAATTACGAAGTTGCAGCTAGTAAAAAATAATTATTATTCATATGAGTAATGACATGATAAGAATAAAAAAAGTATTCATAAATTTCTAGAGTTTTTATTTATTCAGATTAATGTTTACAATTATAGCGGCTGATATATTTAAAAATGGCGGTTGAAAGTTGAATCGAATGTAGACGAGAGTGTTCGTATTCACGACTCGTTTCCTTTGACTTGTGTCAAAAAACCGAACCTTTTAATTGAGCGTTGACGAGGCGAGGCGAGTACAATCTCGTGCTCGTTATGTTTCGCCTTGCCTCGTCGAGTGTGTACTGACGGCAATAAATAACGCAATAGAGGACATTGAATCTTATGAAATATCAATTGTAAATACTATAATAGGGAATATGCCTGAAAATTTTTTTTCACTTGAATTGAAGCATGTTTACTTGACAAATATCAAGGTAAAATTACATTTTTAAATAACTTTAAAAATAAGCGAGATATGAATGATTGAAATTCCCGATTAGACAAAGAGGGTGATAGCCCTCTTGATATGTTATGTGACGTCATATTACACTTTCACATTTTAAAATACACGTAAAACTCCGTTTTTAGTATTTTTGCAAGAAAGAGACAGATAATAATCTTTAAAAGCTTATAGCTTCCTTGATATTTGTCGGATTTTAATTTCGTTTTCAAATATTATTACAGTATTAACAGTATTTTCATATTCTGAAAATAAATGTGAAAAAAAATTTTCATGCATATTCCCTATTACGATTGTAAGAAATCAGAATGTATGGTTTTTTATGTGGTTGATTTTGGTTTAAGATTTTTATTTAAAAAATCAAATATTTTCGCTGTAAACGCGGTGTTTGTCATGGTTCGTAGTGATGTCAGTATTCTAATGGAAACCGTTCCAAGTAGCCGAGCGATCTAAGGCGTTATGCCTATTTGGAACTTGGAGGTTATGGGTTCGAATCTCGACATAGGCAGTTGGCCAATTATTAAGAAAAAAAAGGGGCGGTTACACTCACATCCTCACATCCTTAGGCATCACAATGGACCCGATGGTCGAAGTGTGTCCCGTCCAGGACAGCCTCTACAATCTATCTATCTATCAATCTATCTATGCTAGTGTTTTATCAACATTTTAAATATTTAAATTTTTTAAAGCAATTTTAGTATTTACAGCGATTTTATTCCACCGATACACGAACACCTAGGTCGTAGGCGGTACATACTATAATGTAAATAATTTAAGGACAGGTTCTTCAAAATTTGACAGCTTATTATTTCAATAATAAAGAATATCCTGTCAAAATTTGAAGTTGATCCTGTTTTTAGTTTTTGAGTAAAAAAAAGTTAAAAGTTACGATTTTTAAGAGATTTTTACGTAGGTTAAATGGACTCGTCGGTAAAAATATGAATACAAAAATCTATATCTCGACAACCAGAAATGCCAGTGTTAAGAAAAATAATTATCAAAGTCTTATAAATACCTGGACCAAATTTCAAATTAATCCTGTTTTTGGTTTCTGAGATAATTAAATTTGTAGATCGAAAAATGTTCTAAATCTAGTTTTATCTTTAGTTTTATTTTTAGTTATATTTATTTTTATCTAGTTTTATTTAGTTTTATCACAATGCAACTTTTTTTAAAAACATATTTTTAATTATTAAAACTCTTCGAAAAAATGGAATTTAGGATTTAATTTTTAAACAATATTTTTTTTTTTACAAATGTATATTTTTTTTACAAAAATTAAATTATTTTAATCGATTTAATTGCAAAATTTTTACTTATTTAGTGTTGGCAATGGATGAGATATCAATGCATTTAGTATAGGACAAACTCCCTACCCTTACTTACCCCTTGCAGTGTCACAACAACCTTAAGACAATTTAAAAAAAAATTCGTTACGCAGGAGCTGCTTCAACTTAGCGAATTTCCTTGGAATAAATAAATTACTCTCTAGCGGTCACAATGTTAGTATGATCAAAATGAAATGTAGTATCTAATTTTAGTATTTGCATGGCCAATTTTATTAATAAATAACATACGTCAAGGGGAAAGGAGGGCATAATGATAGAAGAAAACACAAAATATAAAATATCTCTCTTAATATTAGAACAATCGAAAAATGCGTAAGAAATAAAGTTGTAGAAAATCATGTTTGATACAATTCATCACCTTATCATTTTTGCTCAAACTCTAATGCGTACAGAGATATTGAGGAATTTAATTTTCAATTTTAAACCGTCAATATTTTTGTAAATATTAGGGTTACAGAAAAAATGATAAGAAACAAAATTACAGTAAAACTTAATACCTACAACTTTACTTCTTATAAAATTTTCGATTTTTCGAATATTAAGGGAGATATGTCAAATTTTGTGTTTCCCCCTCCCTCTAAACCCCCCTTTCCCCTGGTCCGATTTTACCCATTAACGAACTTGACCTTTTGAATATCAAAAGCGCCTCAAATACCAAATCTCATCCCCATAAAATGAAAACTGTGACCGCTAGAGTGATGACAGACACATATATATATATATATATATATATATGTATATATATATATATATGTATATATATATATATATATGTCCATAGATATATATATATAAATTTTTCAGATGGTGATTTTTGACATCTACTAGGTAGGATCGATGGACATTTGAAGAAATTTTTGCGAAATTTTGACTTCGGTACGGGACCAATAGCTCTATTTCCTTTCAGGAAATTCGCTAAAATGGAATGTTATTTTGATTATAACGTTAGGTGTAACGTTAAATGTATTTATACAACTGTTTGTACATATATGTGTAGCAAGTGTGTTATTTATCTAAAAATAAATAAAGAATAATAAACAAAAATTTAAAAAATAAAAACATAAATGCCTAACTTGAGTATACAAGGTAACCCTTTTTAACCCGACTTCAAAAAGGAGGATGGTTCTCAATTCGTCTATATTTTTTGTTTTATTTTTTATTGTATCCATACAAATTACATTTAAAAATTATATTTAATTACATTTAAAAATTTTTGCTTAGGTGAACTAAAACTGGCTCAAGAATATGCAATTATTTTTTTACTTTTTAGTGCATTTTTTGTTATAGAATATTTGATTTTTGAAATCGGGTTTCCATTTTGTCAAAATAGGTTTTATATTCTATGTATAGATTATTGATTGCCGATAATGCCTACTTATTATCAATGTATTTTATAACTCTTTCCGTGTTGTTTAAATGCTTGCTTTACTGATAGTGACGTTAAGGACATCTGAAGTTCATGGAAATAATTCAGTAATCTTTAGTAAGTTTTTATTGTGATAATTGAAATCTTTAAATTGTGGATAAAAATTTAAAGTATTGCATTTACGTCAAAGTATTGCATGGAGGTCAAAGGGGCCATCCCTTTGACCTCGGGGGCGGCTTTCGGCTTTGGCTTCTTAGAAAGAATATAAAAAACCGCTACCTTCTACCATGCATAGAAGTAAAGAAGGTATATTTGGGAGGTTTTCCCATTTCTGGGAGAGGGGGGTTGCGTTGGTAAAAATAAAGCTTAACGATTTTTCTCGTAAGTTGAATGCAAAAAAAACACATCCTTCTAGCATTTCTAGAAGTGATCTAGATTTTGTATAGATGAGTCACTATACACAATGGGCAATAGATTTATAGCTTTATATATTATAGGATAAAATATAGATGATGTGAATAATATTAAACAGGGGCCTTGTGCTTTAGCACCAGAGCCCAGTCACACCACTATTTCAAACGTTTAAAAACAATAAAAAAAGGTATTTAATTAAATGATTTTTATTTAGAAAACAATGCCAAAATTGAATACAATATAAAAAGCAGTTGAGCAGTCTATTTAGAAGACAGTCTTAATATTAGAGTCAAATTAGCTTCAAAAAGCCGGTTTCAGGCAGGTTGCTCGGAACAGCAATTTAAAAAAAAATCGATTCATCTTGACGTCCTGAATATGACCCTAAATTTTTACGGTCCAACTCGTGACGGAACAGGGTCAAAATTTAATTTGTTTATAACAAAAAAGCGTTTTTTCTTAATATCTTTTTTTAAACTAAAAATTTAATAAATTACATAGAATATTATTCAATTCTGTATAAAAAAAGAAAACAAATCAGCTCATAAACATTAAAATCGGTTTATTAGAATTCGAGGAAAAAATTCCTAAATTTCGAAAAACGCAAAAATTTTAAAATAAAATAAAAAATCTAAAAATTACTTCATTTTTTTTAACAATGGCAAAGTATGCCTTTTATATGTTAAAAATAATGTGCCCAATTTTAGACCTTACAAAAATTAGGTACCCGACAATTTATGTTTATAACGCGCTATAAACAAATTAAAAAAAAAATTATTTAAATAAACTTTATTTTCTTTTATCTTATAGATTTTGTATAGAACTTTAATTTAAAAAAATATACTCCGATACGTTACCTTTTTAGAGAGTTATTATATATTTTAGCTTTTGCTAATTTACTTATAAACAAATTAATATTTTTTAGGTTTTATAAGGCTCAATCGAAAGCTTAAACACTTACCTATCTAACAATAAACTCAAAAACATTTTCCGACCAATATGGTTTATTTCTTAAAGAAAACCAGTTTAAAATCTGTCGGTTTTTAATTAAAAAATAATATTTTTATAATTAAAATACAGCTTGAGTAAATTTATAAAAAAATGACATAATTTTCCTGTAGCTATATAGTCTATATGGTTATCTCATACATCCAATGTTTGAATGATTGGACAAGCATTTCCTATTAAACATGCTTCTACCAATAGGGAATATGCATGAAAATTTTTTTTCACTTGAATTGAAGCATGTTTAATTGACAAATATCAACGTAAAATTACATTTTAAATAACTTTAAAAATAAGCGAGATATGAATGATTGAAATTCTCGATTAGACAAAGAGGGTGATAGCCCTCTTGATATGTTATATGACGTCATATTACACTTTCACCATTATACACGTAAAACTCCGTTTTTAGTATTTTTGCAAGAAAGAGACAGATAATAATCTTTAAAAGCTTATAGCTTCCTTGATATTTGTCGGATTTTAATTTCGTTTTTAAATATTATTATAGTATTAACAGTATTTTTATATTCTGAAAATAAATATGAAAAAAAATTTTCATGCATATTCCCTATTGTTTATTTGTATGCTTGTCCAATCATTCCTGCCTGAAAAACCTGCTAATTTGACTTTACTATAATGATAATAAAAACCTGAGATTAGTAGCGTAACGAAATATAAACTGTATAAATAAAGAAAACAATATGATGATAACTGCCTACATGAAAAAATTTTTTTGATATAAATTATATATCTTTTAGATTTATTGTTAGATTTTAACTAGTTGTATGATGGTCAAAAAACCATGTCGTTATTTTAAAAACAATTTAATTGTTTATACATACCTATACATACACACTTCTTTGAAGTAATTATAACATTTTAAAGTTAAATGAAAGTAAACTTATTTATTTAAATAATTATAATATGCTTACTAACATTTTTATATAAAAAAAAAAAATATTTTTTTATTAATATATTTTAATAATTAACATACTTTTTTTTATTTTAACATTTTCTAACATCTCCTACGGGTGAAATTTGGATAATGCAATGCTGTAAATAAATATCTAAAAAAAGCCAAGTGAAAATAACAACTACCTGAGTTAATTGCTCCAATACCCGGTATATCCTGAATTTATGTAAAAATAAGTTATGTATTTTTAAAAAAGGAACATTTGTTGTTTACAATTTTGTTCTATATCTTTTACGGTTTCAAAGATGGACAGTTTTGCCCATTTTGCCCAAACAAGACCCGATTTTGTCCATTCACGAACTTGACCTAACTTTTTGCATAGACGGGCGGACATGCGTAAATGGCTGATTTAGGTCATTTTATGAACACCTATTCCAAACATTTATGTCTGCGATCAATATTTTCAAGTGTTACAACGTCGGGAAAAAAAGTTGTCTAGTAGTTAAATTAAAAATAAAATTATCTGTTTACAATTTTGCTCAAGTAAAATGATTCCATTTTACCAAAATTAAGAGAGATCTTACACATTATTCGTTTCTCCGTTCCTCTAAACCCTTATTTCCTCTTATTCGATTTTGCTCAGTAACGAACTTATAGCCTTTCAAATACCATAAGAAGGTCGCATACCAAATTTCATTCCAAACTGACTATAATTGAGACCTACAGAGCATTTCCTGAAGGTTCGTATATTCGGGGCGAGATGCACCAAATATCTTGTATCTGCTGTACCCGGGAGATTCGCAGTAAAACATGATGTAGATGGATGTTTCCATAATGAAGTCCTATTGTATGCAGATGCTTTCGTAGGTGATACTGCCCGGTGATGGATACGGGAATGAATAGGATTCTTAGAAAAATTGTTAGGACGATTGAGAATTCGTTATTTATTTATCCTATCATTGGTCGTTGGACATTTAATGATGAATACTGCCTTCCAATTTGTACAAGTTCATGACATGTACCTATAACGTACCTACCTGCGTAAATTGTTGCGTATCGGAAAATTTAGCCAGAACCTAATGTATTTGCGTTCTTCTTCCTTTATGAAATTAATTTATAATATTTCGAATTGTTAAAATGATTGCTTATAAAGGTTTTCATAGAGCTATCCTGGGATGCATCACTAAGCTGAATTGCTTTTAATATTTTAACTGACGAAAGAGAGCTTTCTTTCAATCATTCAACCAGTACTATTGTTGTAAATCTTGATAAATTCTTCCAAAAATTCTCAAATCATGCTGATTCATTCGGCGATTTTAACCAAACTAAACTGACGCAGCGTTACACACATTTCTCCGTTCAGCCCATGAAGAATAGATATATTAGGAGAGCGAACGTAATGTTAAAAAAACGGTCAAGAATTGGTGTAACTTTCTTTTATCAGTAGGGGTCACTGGTCACAGTGCCGTACGGAATTTAAATGTTTAAATGTAGGCGCCAAGAAATCACTTTCATTCAGTTAATAAGAAGTCTTAGTTTTATAGATAATAAAAAATTGTTTTCGATTATCAAGTAATAATTAAATAAATATTAATAATAGAGAATTCTTAATAATCTGCAATAAATTAAAAGATGAAGAATCATAGTGATAATTTTGCAATTAATAATAATAATATACAATATATGTTTACAATAACTGACATATATTAGATAAAGAAAGAAGATGACAAAACCGGTAATTACAGACCATATTCCTTTCGTAAATGCAGACACGCATTCCTAACCTTAAACAACCTTCCACTCATAGATATATAACAGTATATCTATGCTTTCCCTGTACAACATCGTCCCATTTTTTCACATTTATAAAATTAAACAATTTTTATACTTACAATTTTTATTTGTAAGATGCGATAACCGTTGATTTTAATATGTAATAATAATAATAATAATTCCGTACGAGTCTATTCGCACTGCCGCTAGTGGCGAAAATAATAACTATGATCTCTACACGTTTTTGAGGACGAAAAAACAGACGAATTGCCTATGTCGTTCAATCTCCTATTTATCTATTCTTCATGGTTCAGCCCTTACAGTATAGCGCAGTTATTTAGAATTAGTTTTCTATTGATTCAAATTTTTATCAGCCCATCATTAAGACCAGGACTTCAAAAAAGTGTATACACAGCCTAAAGTATGAAGGAATTTCAAAAATAAAACTTGCTAATTTGACATAAAGTTTTTTTTAATATATATAGAATATATTCATTTAACAAAAATACATACATACACACAACAATAACAAGTTCAAAGTACAAAATGGCCTTAGAGTAAAATTTGTAAATACTTAACAACAATTTATAAATAACGATCTTAAATTAAGTGATTAATAAATCAAGTACATCTTTAGTCTGTTTCTGTATCATCTTTTTCATTTGATGTTTCCGTTAATGCTTGAGCTACTTGTGCTAACGATTCTGAATATGCACCAAAAGCATCTGCCGGTGGTTCAGCATAATTACCTCCAACAACTCCTGTAGCAATTGTATCGTATGAAGTTTGTGGCACACCATAATTTGTAGATGGAATTTGGAAACCTGAGGAGGAGCCATGACCACCGCCTCCACTAGATGGTGCTCCGTAGTTTGATGATGGTTCTTCGTAGCTGGATGAAGGTGCTCCATAGTTACTAGATGGTATTGAAAAACTACCCGATCCATGTTCCGATGACGGTGCACCATAACTTGGTTCTGGTGTTCCATAGCTAGACGACACTCCGGAAAATCCACCTCCACTACCACCTCCGAAACCATGTCCACCACCTGAAGATGGTGCTCCGTAGCTTGAAGATGGAGCCGGTGCTCCGTAACTAGATGATGGACCTGGAGCACCGTAGCTGGACGAAGGTGCTGGAGATCCATAGCTTGATGATGGAGCAGGAGATCCATAACTAGACGAGGGTGATGGTGCATCGTAACTTGACGAAGGGGCAGGTGCTCCATAACTAGATGAGGGCGCTGGTGTACCGTAGCTTGTTGATGGAGGACTATAACTCTGGAATGATTGGAAGCTAGTGGCATGACCACCTGAACTTCCATGTCCACCAGAACTTCCATGCCCCCCGAAGCTTCCACCAGCAAGATCTGCACTTATTGTATTGTAGCCAGGGGTCCCATAACTACTTGAAGGTGTTCCATATGAGGATGATGGCTCTGGAGCACCGTAACTTGAGGATATACCACTTGAAAAACTACCACCACCACTACTATGGCCACTAAAAGATCCACCAGACGATGGAGCCCCGTAGCTTGATGAGGGTGCTGGCGACCCATAGCTTGAGGAAGGTGCTGGCGACCCATAGCTTGAGGAAGGTGCTGGTGCTCCATAGCTTGAGGAAGGTGCTGGAGCTCCATAACTTGAGGAAGGTGCTGGTGCTCCATAACTTGGAGAAGGTGCTGGTGCTCCATAGCTTGAAGAAGGTGCTGGAGCTCCATAGCTTGAGGAAGGTGCTGGCGCTCCATAACTTGATGATGGTGCTCCATAGCTGGATGAAGGAGTAGAAATGCTACCTCCTCCGTGACCTCCGAATGAACCACCTCCAAATGAACCACCTGCGAAGAAACTACCTCCGAACGAACCACCTCCGACTGATCCACCTCCATGACCACCGGAAGAACCACCACCATGACCTCCGAAAGAGCCACCAGATGGTGCTCCATAACTAGATGAAGGAGCTGGTGCTCCATAACTTGATGAAGGAGCTCCATAACTAGAGGATGGTGCTGATGAAAAACTATGACCTCCTCCACTACCACCTCCATGACCCCCAGTAGGTATACTGTATGTAGATGTAAGATCTGGCACTCCATAACTTGATGCTGGGATTGAGATGCCTCCACCGTGACCACCACCGAAAGATGGTGCTCCATAACTAGAAGATGGTGCCCCATATGAGGATGAAATTTTAGGAGCTCCATAATTTGAAGAGGGTGGTGGACCATACACTGGTGTAGGTGAGCGTTTTGGTGGACCATATACTGGTTGAGGTGGTCCGTAAACTGGTTTTGGTGGTCCGTAAACAGGTTTAGGTGGACCATACACTGGTTTTGGTGGTGGTCCATATTTTGGTTTTGGTGGAGGGCCATATTTTGGTTTTGGTGGACCGTAGACAGGTTTAGGTGGACCATACACAGGTTTTGGTGGACCATAAACCGGTTTAGGTGGCCCGTATACTGGTTTTGGCGGTCCATAACTTTGTTTTGGCGGTCCATAACTTTGTTTTGGCGGTCCATAACTTTGTTTTGGTGGTCCATAACTTTGTTTTGGCGGTCCATAACTCTGTTTTGGGGGTCCATAACTCTGCTGTGGAGGACCATAACTCTGTTGTGGTGGGCCATAACTAGAACTTGGTGCACTGTAGCTAGATGATGGAGCACCATGGCTAGATTTTGGTGGTGGAAAATAATTTGAAGGTGGTTCTGCAACTATTTCTAATCCATTTAATAAAAGAATTGTCCATATCTGTAACATAAATTCATACGAAATCAAGAATCTAAGTTTATTATTTATCATTTAATGATTTTAAAATATTTTAGAACATTTAAAAAAAAATTGATTGTTTTTGAAAAATTACAAAAATTATTACTTCTTATCTACAAAATTTATCAATTATGCCGATATTCGAGTTGATTTCTTGGTTCCATTTATTGTTATATTTCCTAATACATAGATAGAGACAAATTATTGAACCGAGGTCTATGGAAAGTGTCCTTAACACTGACCAAGCATAATCAGATATTCAGAAATTAGGATGTATAATTATAATTTGTATACTGTGTGTGTTGGCAAGCTTTTCCAATAGAGAATCAATGTTAAATATTATTTATTACTGACTGTCCGTGTGGTTACTATATGAAGTCAGTCAGTACACATGAATTGAGATTCATCACATGCACAGTCATCAACCATACACATGGTATGTGTATGTGTTGTTTGTTTGTTATTAAAGAGTGGGGATTTTGTGATTCACATACTAAAGTTAAGAATTGAATGAACATATTTAACCATTACATGTGTACTGACTGACTTTATACAGTAACCAGACGGACAGCTAGTAATAAATAATATTTAACATTGATTTCTATTGGAAAAGCTTGCCAACACAGTCTGTATAAACAATTGTATTAAATTAAGTATTATATTTTCTTGATCAGCTTTCTCATTACGGGTTACTGGACGTTTCACAGCTGATATCTATGACTAATACACAAAGTTAATATTATCAGCTAGGTATACCGATTTTAATTCCCTTCAAGTTTACCAGGATATAATTTTGTATGTCTCAATAAAAAAAATTTTGACAAAATGGAAACCCGACTTCAAAAATCAAATATTCTAAAACAAAAAATGCACTAAAAAGTAAAAAAATAATTGCATATTCTTGTGCCAATTTTAGTTCACCTAAGCAAAAATTGTTAAATATATATGTACAATTATTGTTATTTTTGGAGTCGGTGTCAGCATAGAGAAATTCACATAAAATTTGGACACCGCCTCCAAAAATTACAATAATTGTACATATATATTTAAAAATTTTTGCTTAGGTGAACTAAAATTAGCACAAGAATATGCAATTATTTTTTTACTTTTTAGTGCATTTTTTGTTATAGAATATTTGTTTTTTAAGTCGGGTTTCCATTTTGTCAAAATTATTCGCTTTTTAGTGAATTTTTAAGTTCTATAACTGATTTTATTTATCTAAATATGGGTAAACCTACTAAACGACCAATTTATTGGGTTTAAAAATTATTGAACTGTGAATTCTATTGTCTAAAATGTGAACCTATTTGTTTTTGAATTTCTCGTTATGTTTAGTAAAAAATAACAATTCTAAAATTCAAGTTGAACAAACTATGAACTGAATAATTATAATTTAAAAAAAAAGGCGGTTAAATTAAATTTCAAATAATTTTACTGTACTGCTTATTTTTTTAAACCAATCCGAGTTTTTTGTTCAATCAAACAAAATATCATGGAGAATGAAACTGTAATAATTTTAAAAAAATATACAGAGCTGCGGTTTTATTACCCGGCAAACTAGAGCCATTAAAACTTTCACGAATATACTTTTTTAGGTAGCGAGCACCACCGTCTAGTGCTTTTTTTTTTACAAATCACAACGGTTCAAATGTTTACACGTACAAAGGCGCACACAAGTTGATGTCATTTAAAAAAAATGTTATTATTGATTTGTGCCTTATTGATTCGACTTTCAAAAAAATGCTTCGGATGAAAGGTGTTCATTCGAATGAATAACACACAAATCAACTATAAAATTTTAAAAAATTACATCAACTTTTGTGGCCAACTGTACATATTATTGAAAAATGACGGTTTTTTTTTTTTTTTAATTATTCGCAATTTAATGGTAACAGAGCACTATATTATCCGAGGAATTAATAATAAGAAAAACACAACACAAATTCAATTTAAAAAAAAATTAAATTCACTTGAAATTAAATTTTGTCGTCACAAATACAAATTTTCAAAATAAAAATCACTTACAGTAACAATAGAAATCCATTTTAGTTTCATTGTTACAAATTTGACACTAACTTCACTTAATCAATATAATTATAATATGTATCTAATTTTGTTGTTGGTAGTAGCAGTTGTTGCAATGAAGATGAGTCGTTGCAGACTGATTATTTCTTTATCATGTCTGGATTCTTAAAGGAAAAGAATCATGATCTCTTAAAAAGATTGGGTAGTATATAAATACAGATTATGTACATATAGGAACCATCATTTATTGAGGAAGGTAAAAAAAATAGTGGTGGTCGTGGATTCCGTATACACATTCATATATACATTCTATATACACACCATGCATGATGAACTTAAACCCTACGGTATACATACATACGTACATACTACAACATATTGTATAAAACCGTCAAAGTGTGCTACTTTTTTATAAACACAATAATAAAGTTTGTTCTTTTCAATCACATTCATGAAAATCTTTTTGAACTATGTATGATTTTGTGAGAAAAAATTTCCTCACACCTCAAAGTAGTGCGGATTAAGCCAGTTGAGGATATGACATAAAACAGCATAGTCCACAGTACAGCACGGTTTTTTTTAATGATTAGTAACAGGTTAAATTTTTGTTAGTAGTTTCCTTTCGACGAGACGCCCAACTTTTCTCTCGCGAAAACTCTCGATGATAGAGACTAACGAAGCGCGTAAGGGAGTAACTTTTGTTTGTTTGACGATAGCAAAAATTTTATCAGTAACATTTAATTTGTTAGTTAAATTGAGAGATAAAGTAATAAAGACTTCAAAAACTGGTGGCCTACAAAATGGATGGTATGACAGGCAGGTCACCCACCCCGAACATGTTCAAATCACGGGGTATACATAGTTATTAGTAACAAGCAGATTTTTTTGCTGTTAATTAATAATGGTATGTATAATTTGATGGCCACCTTGTCCTACAAATTCAGTGGTTCAATTTCCCAGTCCTACGCTCTGAACATGTCAATGTAAAATTTTCATTTATAAATTAGAAAAATGTTTTCTTATTTCAATGACATACAACGTTTATACATATTGTAGGTCTCATTTCTTCAACCTTTAGTTCTTAAAAGAATACTAACATTGTTTTTATCGTGAATACACTCAATCGCGTCAAGTAATTTAAGTAGTGCCAAGGTCAGTGCATTGCTGTTATGGAGAAACCCATATTTTTACACATTTCGATAATTTTCACATGGAACAAAATAAGACGAATAAAAAACAAACTACGCAATAGAAAATAGAAATATTAATAAAGAGATTGATCCAATACAATTCCGATATGACGGGCCTAAAAAACGATATTTCAGAAAATAATTGAGATTTCGGGTAAATTTTATTTCTGTCGGCGGTATAGTTTAATTACCCGAAATCTTTTTTGTAATTTTTTTTTAAATATCTGTTTTGTAAGGCCCGGTATGACGGACCTAAATGAAATTTTAATTTACGACAAAAAATAATAAACTTTGTTCTGGACTTTTATGAATGTACTATACAAGATTTTGATGAATTTTGTAAATGGACAATACTATCAGCGTTCGTATATCCTTAAGCTGCTTTTTTTAGCCATTGATACATGTATAGAAAAAGAACATACTTAATTAATAGAATTGTTTTAAACTTCTATCAATGTATAAGTTAGTTCATCATCTTCATTATTTCTCACGTATTAAGTAAATTGTCATAGTATGTATGAATTGTATCTGTACATATGCATGTATATATTTATGTATGGATGTATGTATATATGTATGTAAGTACATAGTCGAGGTATGTTATTATCATAATTCAGTGAAAGTAATATATACAAATAATAATACTATTTCTCTCTATATATATATATGTATAAATATTTATTTATATTCTCGCGGGTAAAAAAAAACTTACAAAAAAAGGTTTTTTAATAAACAAAAAAAATAATACATTTTTACATAAGTAACAATTTACTTTTTGCAAAACATATAAATTTCGTAATTTAATTTATTTTAATATACATAATCGTAATATTTATAATTAAATATTAATTTTAGAAAATTATCTATAGACAAATGATTTACTTTTTTTAATAGTTTATTATTTTATTTTAATTATTATTAGAGAGAAATGAAAGTACCATTAATTCTTAACGTATAATTTTAAAATTTAAAAAGCCGTCATTTTAATACCACTTTTTGGAAGGGTGTTGAAACATTTTAAAAGTTATTCAATTAGCTCGCAATAAATCAAAATAAATATTTTTTCTAATCAACAATCAATTGTATATTAATTTGATAAATAGAAAACAATGTTTTATATCTCATGTTTTTTGTTGAATCCAATCGGTTTGTTGTTAATATTTTTATAAGGGATAACTTTGCAATTCAAATTTTTGCTATTTATCTTATTGTTTGCGAAATAAAATTACACGTCCATTAAGTATAATTTTCAAATTATATTTTATCCCAACAATGCACTTAATATATTAGAACTAGTCACTTTTGGGCCATGAGTTGTGTCACAAAAACTATTAAAACATTAACGATTTCCGTAAAATGTATTCAAATTAGCTGTCAGTGCCGTTATTTTTTTTTTTTTTAAATCATAATCTTGCCCAACAAACCCTATTTGGAACCTACTTGGAACCCTATTTTCAACATTAAATAAAAAGTATTAACAAAAGAGGTCAAGTTCCGCGGGAGTCGAAATTTTTTCCGGAAATTTCCGCCTTTTTAAGAATCTGTTTGTAAAATTTTAGCACCAATAGTTTTTGAGTAATTATCAAAAAAGTAAACCCTTTTTCCTTGGAATCTTTAATTGTTTATAACTTTTGAAATTGTTTATGTGCGGGTATGAAATTTTTGCACATTTTTCTAGACGTCATAACGAGTTCAACGAGCTATTGCACGTATTTTAATTCGAAGTAGCAAGAATTAACACGTTTTTTAAATTGTTGACTGGACTATAAATATATTTATGCATATTTATATATTTCTTATATTTATAAGCATTCTGACTCAAATTAGCTCAGCGTTGCATTCTAACTGATTCCGCTCCCCCTTGACCGAGCTATGTGGTTTATGAACGCTTCCTTACATATAAAAGAGAAAACTATAGGAGATAGCGAAATAATGATTAGTAATAATGACGACCCTAGGTAAATTTTCTTTACGACTCCATAAAAAAGTTCAAAATTCCAAACCGTTCCAATGTTATAGCTGTTTTCTGACCATTCCAAAGTTATAGCCGGCCCAAATCTCTCATAGAATTCATAGTTTCGATAGAAATACGTACATTAACAATATTTTGGAAATAAATTATTTGTCAATAAATTTAAAATATAAAATACTGACATTTCAAACGGTCAAAATTTAGAAAAAAATAATTATTTGACATAAATAAAAACATGCATAATGGATTACTCTTTCGGTTGCACTGACCAGCCATTTTTTAAGCCTCATCCTCAAATCAGTTCTGAATAGACAATCTTTGAATTAACACAAAATTTGTGATCGGTGTTTTTAAGTATTTTTATTAAATGAACAGATAATGTATGAGTATATACCCATTTTTTGAGAAAGGATGTTACGTTGTTACAAAGACAACCATAAATGAATTAGGTACCACGCAAAACTATATTTCTTCTACTCCAAATTATTTCTAGAAATCATTTAAAAAATATAAGTTTAGTCACATAAATATCCCTTCTGAAAACCAATTTTTGAGTTAATTAGTTTATATTTTGTTTTAATGTCGGTAAAAATCAATTAATTTACGACAATAGAAGCATAGTAAATTAATGGATTAGAGTAAATTATGTTACATAGTATTAATTCACATGAAATTATATTTTATTTAAAATAAAATTCATTTTAAAATTTAAAAAAAAAAAGCATTGGTAGAGCATTGGTCTAGAATGCCAGTGGTCGTGGATTCCATCCCCATCCCTAGATGTGTATAATTTTTCATATCAAGCATTTGATGTCCAAAAATGGTATCAATGTTCAGACATATTACTTAAATGTCAAATAAAGTAAACGCTAGTCGCTTCCGCAATAAATAGACGCTAGTTTACAAAAAAAACAATTTAAAAACATGTGAATAGTAAATAAACACAAAATTAATAATACAATGGCATCAAAAATGATAGTGAAAGATCATATGCATAGCACTACCATAATATCTAAGGTAGTTCAGTTGGTAGAGCATTGGTCTAGAATGCCAGAGGTCGTTGGTTCGATCCTCATCCTAGATGTGTATGATTTTTCATATCAAGCATTTGATGTCAAAAAATGATAAAAAAAAGCACATATTTTATTTAAAAACATAATTTTGCAAGGCGCTCCAGTATGGGGGCTGTGTATTGCTTGCATCATGTCTAGGTACGGTCCTGGCCATGTCTTCGAAATCAATGAATTTAGCAAAATAATGTACGAGATGATTTTTATTCAAAATTTGTTAAACATTACTTAGAATTTCATTCACTCATTTCTGATAATTTCATTACTCATACATTTTCTTTCTGATTCTTATAATGAACTAGGAGAGAGTTTGAAAAAATAATTTACGTATTAAATGAACGACCCCTTATCATATTAATCGTCACAGTACGAGTGAAAATTGTCTATATCTTATCAGCAAAATATTTTTAAATACTAAAAAATAAAACAATTTGTTTAAAAATTTTGCACGCACCACAAAATTCAAAGAATGTCATATCTAATTAATTAACGTGCTATTTAATAATAACAAACACAAAGGTCTTTCATACTAGAATCATTGCATAAAACATAAATCTATATAGTATATAAAAAATATTAATTACTTTACACCTTTTGTCAAGTAAATTATAATAATTTTTTATTTTTTATTTAATGTCTTATTTAATTAAAAAGTTCATAAATATTTTTTTAATAGTTATCTTCCTCGTACCTTTTTTCATATTTATTCACCATACAAATAAATTAGTGTAAAATAATAGTAATAAATCATATGAATTTCGCATTCCATAATGAAAACAATCATTGTCTCTGCATAGTTCTTTAAAATCATAGACCGAATATATTATTATACAGAAACGTATTTATTTTTTTACAGGATATAAAACAATATTTGTAATTCATATAGCTTATATGTATAAATATTTTTAACCCGACTTCAAAAAGAAGGATGGTTTTCAATTTGTCTGATTTTTTTTTCTTATATCTATTATAATGTGTTTTTTAAGGATGTACGAGCGCTGATTTATAGCCCATTTATAAAATTTTTCAAAATCTTATATAATACATTCATAGTCCTTTTTAACCCGACTTCAAAAAGGAGGATGGTTCTCAATTCGTCTGTATTTTCTTTTTTTTTTATGTGTCACCTCAGAACTCCGTCATTTATAAACCGATTTTGAATTTTTTTTTTTGTTTTAAAGGGTTTGGTTTTCCATTGGTCCCATTGACACCAAATCGCATTCTGAATCGAGGAAAATCCTCATTTTATATGTGATAACCGATTTCTGCGAAATTTTTTTTTTTTTTTTTTTTGAAAGGGTATACTCATTCATAATGGGAAAATAAGAAAATTTTTTTAAAAACCGACTTCAAAAATAAAAATTTTTACAAAAAAAAAAACAAAATGCATGTAACAAAAACTGAAAATCTGTTGCTTGAAACTGAATGCTTGTAAAAAAAATTGAAAATATGTTACGAAAAAATGCACTAAAACTTAAAAACAAAAAAAAAAACGGATAAAAAAATGCACTAAAAAATAGTAGGTCGTTTAGTAGGTCTACTCATATTTAGACAAATAAAATCAGTTATAGAACTTCAAAGTCACTAAAAAGCGAGAAATAAACCATATTTTGACAAAATGAAAACCCGACTTCAAAAATCAAATATGCTATAACAAAAAATGCACTAAAAAGAAAAAAAATAATTGCATATTCTTGTGCCAATTTTAGTTCACCTAAGCGAAAATTTTTAAATATATATGTACAATTATTGTTATTTTTGGAGGCGGTGTCCAAAAGTTATGTGAATTTCTCTATGTTGACACCGCCTCCAAAAATAACAATAATTGTACATATATATTTAAAAATTTTTGCTTAGGTGAACTAAAATTGGCACAAGAATATGCAATTATTTTTATATTTTTTGTTATAGAATATTTGATTTTTGAAGTCGGGTTTCCATTTTGTCAAAATATGGTTTATTTCATGCATCAAACGTCTAGGATTGATAGAAATAATCGAAAAACGAAATAATTGACATTACTGTGTATAGAGGCAGCACTTAAGGATGTACGAGCACTGAAGCTTCAAAAAGATTAAGGCTTGGTTTTTTTTGTACATTAGTTGAAGTGTATATAAATCAATTATAAAAGTTTAAGGGAGGGGAGAAGTTCGGGGATCTAGAAATAATTATTTAAAGCTCGAGTTTTAATGCATTGCTCTTATGGAGAAACCCTGCATATTTTTACACATATTTTGACATATTTTTATAATTTTCACTTGAAATAAAATAAGACGAATAAAAAAAAAAACTACACAATAGAAAATAAAAATATTAATAGAGAGATTGATCCAATAAAATTCCGGTATGACGGACCTAAAAAAAATATATTTAAGAAAACAACTGAGATTTCGGGTAAATTTCATTTCTGTCGGCGATAGCTTAATTACCCGAAATCTCTGATTTTTTGCATAAAAATAGTTTTTGTTAGGCCTGTATGTATGACGGGCCTAAATTAAATTTTAATTTTAACTTACGACAAAAAATAATAAACATTATTGTGGACTTTTATGAATGTACTATATAAGATCTAGAAGAATTTTATAAATGGACTATACATCAGCGCTCGTACATCCTTAATTCAATATTGCTGGTAAAATTTCATATTTTATTTTAAATTAAATATATTTTGACACTGTTTATTATAAAATTTCAAATTTTGTATTATAAATACGTATTTCGACTACAATGTAGTTATCATCAGTATAAATTAGCTAGTCGTAATTTACTCTTTGACAATTAGAATTCGATAGAAAATCGAAATCAGTAGACAAAAATAAAAATTTAAAAAAAATTAAACAAAATAAATTAAAATATAATAAATTTTATTGAAATTATTCTTGTTAAAATTACTTTCATTTAATTTACTCTTGTTAAAATTACTCTTATATTGTCTCAGGATATCTTATTCGTTGCTAATTTGGTGACAGTTTCACGACGTTTCTTGGTTGTGCCTTGCTTATATATGTTTGACCGACATTTAGCTCTATTCTAAGATCGCTCTTGATTGGTACTAAGTTATGCGTTGCGCAGTAAACGGGTTTTTATATTTTGACATCTTTAGAAAGAGAGAGACGGACATACTGACAATTAATTTTTCCGTATAATTTTGATTAAATCTGAATTTGGAACCGGTCCTTTATCTATTGATTTCGATTTTCTATCTATTTCTAATTGTCAAAGAGTAAATTACGACTTGCTAACTTATACTGATGATGACTACTTTATAGTCGAAATACGTATTTATAATACAAAAACTGATCTAGGTATTGGGCCAAATTGGAAATTTTATTTAAAAAACCTAGAGTTCTCATTATTTATCATTTGATAATCTAATAACTATTTATTAAACGTAGAAATTAACGAATTTCTAATTTTGAGTAGTTTTGCTTCCGATTGTCTCTCTTTATCTTCCAAACATTCTAAATGACTGAAAAAATAGGGAATATGCATGAAAATTTCTTTTCACATTTATTTTCAGAATATGAAAATACTGTTAATATTGTAATAATATTTAAAAACGAAATTAAAATCCGGCAAATAACAAGGAAGCTATAAGCTTTTAAAGATTATTATCTGTCTCTTTCTTGCAAAAATACTAAAAACGGAGTTTTACGTGTATTTTAAATGGTGAAAGTGTAATATGACGTCACATAACATATCACGAGGGCTATCACCCTCTTTGTCTAATCGGGAATTTCAATCATTCACATCTTGTTTATTTTTAAAGTTATTTAAAAAGTAATTTTACCTTGACATTTGTCAAGTAAACATTCAATTCAAGTGAAAAAAAATGTTCATGCATATTCCCTATTGTCCTGGTATGGTTACATCTTCACCAAACTTTAACCATTAGTGTATGAAATTTATTCGAATTTACGTATTAACCAGACTAATGTTTTATGCAAACATTATTAGCATTTTTTCTTTTTGTAAATACTCCAATATGAAATATTCTCGTAAAATAGAAAGTATATAAGCAAACGAAAAAAATAAAAATAACTTCATTAGTCATCTGACTTGATTCTTATTATCCAAGTGATTGTCATTGTCATTGTTTCATACACGTAATCATAATTATATTACGGTTACGTCTTTGATTAATGTTACGTCTTTGATTAAATTCTTAAAATGAGAGATATTATTTAGTAAAAAGTGGCAAGAACGATAGTACGAGTATATATTTATTATTATGTAGACAATCTTATTTGTAGTTAATCTTTGTTTGAAAATATCACGGATATTATTCATATTTCATTAAGAAAATTTTACAATGGATATCGTGCTTCTTATATGTACACAAAATGTTACCCATGATAAATGACGTAAAAAAATCACACAATCTATTTTTTATACCGTGGCGGATTTAGGCTAGATGCCGCTCTAGACCCATTTCGATATGGCGCCCATAATATATACCAGGGAATATTAAGTTTGGTTCCGACTTTGTAACGGTTGAAAATATTGATCGCAGAACTAAAAGTTTTTGGTATAGGTGTGCATAAAGTTGTCCACCCGTCCGCCCGTAAACACGATAACTCGATAATCAAAAGAGACAGCGAGCTGAAATTTCGTTTGTGTTCTAGACCAAAGTAAGGCCAAGTTTGTGAATGGGCAAACTCGGATCATGTTAGGGCAAAATGAGCAAAACTGTCTATCTTTGAAACTGTAAGAGATAGAACAAAAATGTAAAGACAAAAAATGTTCCTTTTTTAAAAATAAACAACTTTTGTTTGAAATTTTTTTTTCTTTATTCAGTATATACCGGTATATAAGCAATTATCGCACTTATTTTCACTTATATACTGATGTATAACATATTGGAATTATTCGGATTGTTTTGCCTTTTTTTAAATGAAACTTAAATATAAAAACTTAATAATAAGCTTGGTAATGGATTTATAGGAGCTGAATCAAACTTTTCTCCATTAATTAAAGCTTTAAATTTTTAACAGCTTTTATAAGAAACTTTTTATAAGAATATATAGAAAATCTTCTCGTAGGAGCTACGTAGACTAAGCGAATTTAATTAGAGGAAGGAATATATATATATATATATATATATATATATATATATCCAATATAAATAGATCGTATACAAAAATTTTTGGTATTGTGGTTCATAAAATGATTTAATTTGTCCATTTTCGAATGTCCGTCCGCCCGCTTGTCTTAGCACTATATAAAAAAAAAAACTAAATAATAATAAATAATAAATAAAAGATAACGAGCTAAATTAAAAATTTAAAACAAAAAATGTTCTTTTTTTAAAATAAAGAAGTTTTGATAACTTTATTTCCAGCAAAAACATTCGGTTTGCGGTGTTTTGTACAGAATTGAGTGTAGAATAATTACTGAAATGCTAATTTACCCTGAATACCCTGTTAATAATCTTCATCTTTGTTTTTTTTTTAAAATGAACAAGTGCATTGTTGTTTGTCATAATGAACAAGTGCATTATGATAAATGAATTCACATACAATAAGATTGCTCAGATAATATATATCTCTGTTTAGATCAGTGATTCTCAACCATTATTTTTGTCGCGGCACACTTCTAACGATTTCAAAATTTAACGGCACACAAAGAAAATGATAAGTTTAAAAGTAGTTTACTTACCTATAATACACTGTGTAAAATAGTTTATGATAATAATTTTGAATGTAAAATAAAATAATATGTACTACAAAAACAACAGTACGTTTATTAAGGGATTAGTTACAAGTTAATAATAAGAATATTTTTAATGACAAATTTGAGCTTGATGTTTTTTTATTTCATTTATATTTAGTCGTAAAAATGACAATGCTACTCTCATATCGTCTTCTACATTTAACAGTCTCGATCTTTTTTTCGTTTTTATGTTTGTTAATACTTTACTATATACATTTCTAAAATTTGGTGGCACACTTTAAGAATTTGGCGGTACACAAACGTGCCGCGGCACAGTGGTTGGGAATCACTGGTTTAGATACATTCTTAGTTTATGTTGCGGAAGTTGATGGTCTGATAATTGACAATTCATATAAAATAATAATTTACTTCATTCAAAATACTATGTTTACAATTTTGTATATTTCTGTTTCTGTTTTTTTTTGTTCAAGGTTTAATGAGATAATCTTAGCAATCTTTTAGATACTAGTTTTATCGTATGCAATAATCAAATTTTAAGTTTTCATTCAATTGTTTTTAATCTGAAATTATGGTTGACTTGGATAATTGGATATGCGATCAGAATGAAATTTGAAATACGATGTACTTTTGGTATTTGAAAGACCAAGTTTATTAATGGGCAGAAGCGGATAAAAAGATCTTATTGATCATAGCACCCGATTCGATTAGTCACTATTCATACTGTTCGGGCATTATACGCGATATCTACATTAATCTGCACTTAGTAAGTACTATGAGCCGCAAAAGTATCGCTCATTTTTCCAAACTTTATAATTGATTTGTGCCTTAATCTTTTAGTTTTGCGGAAAATGTTTCGGATAAAAGTTGTTAATACATTTATAATGATCATTATTTATCGGAAGTATTTTTTCAAAATTCGAATGACTAAGGCACAAATCAATTATAAAATTTTAAAAAATTAACTCTACTTTTGTGACGTATATAGTAGACACCAGCCAAGTAGCCGAGCAGTCTAAGGCGTTATGTCTACTTCGGGACTGTGAGGTTATGGGTTCGAATCCTGACATCGGCAGATTATAGGAAAAAAGGGGTCGTTAATTGACTAAACAGTCGGCGTATGGGCAAGAACGAAGTAACCGGCTATGCTTTTGAAGGTTTTCTGCAGTTTCCTTCACTAACTCCCGGTGAATATCGACATAGTTCCTATTAAAGTCGGTTGCAGCTGTACATCCTACCAATTCGTAGTCTATACACAAAATTCCTTGTCCTCCACTCATATCCTCACATCCTTAGGCATCATAATGGACCTTATAGTCGAAGTGTGTCCCGTCCAGGACAGCCAGTACAATCTATCTATTTATAGTAATATAGTAGATAACATATATCTATCAAAAAATAGAGATCGATTATTTACTGTAAATTTGTAAATTAAAAAAATTTATGTCAACATTAGTATACTAGTAGACTAAGTAAGTGTAAATGAACTTAGTACATAAATGTTTTCTAAAAATACAGGTGTGCGCTTTTATCACTATGTTATTGTAAAAAAAAACATTAATTTTAATACATTTTTGTTTATAGAAGTAAAACATTTAATTTTTTGATTATTTAAGTACACTCTCGTTCAAAAAAATGAACCAATCTGAAGCGAATCAGTCTCCCACAATTTTTATTATTCTTGTAGTAAATGTTTTTTACAGATACAACATATTATTTAATTTTTATATAATAATAATATTTATTCGTTTTTTTTTAACGTACAACGTACATATTGAATTCGTCCAAATCAAATTGAATAATACAAAATATAACTATAAATATTAGGGATGCGGGTTAATCTTAGGAAATGAAGGTATTGCGGTAAACTTGCCTCTGCTTGGACTATATAACTATAATCATTCAAAGTTTATTTGCATCTTTTAAATAGCAATAGTAACGACAGCCAATCAATCACATTTTTTGCTTGGAAAACATTTTTATGACATGCTGGAAATTCATATCACGTAGCTCCTACGTGAGGAAATTTTTTAATATCATATCTACGACTCTAAAACAGGGATGTTGCGGATGCGAAATTTTTGATACCTGCGTTTAAAGGTACATAAATAAAGGAAAAAGATGGTAATAATTTTAATAATCTTTATATTATAATCAAATTTTTAGTATAAAAATTTAAAATTTGGTGCATTATATTTAATAAAGAGGAATGTCGCTACATTTTAGGTTCCATCCTGTTTTGCAGCGGTTCATAGTTTAATACCACGCTAATCATTTTAAACTATACCGGGTGTATGGATTTTAGATGATTCCTCAAAGACGTGAGATTTATGTCGGACAAGCTCATCTAGTTTAAAATAAAACTCATTCACACTTTGTGTCAGAAATGCTAAACAAAACAAGCAACAGCCGCATTCGCAAAAAGCTTCATAAAAAGCATTGATTCTTGCGGATGCGGATTAATGCGGAAGTTCCGCGATTACGAATGCGGATGCGAATATACACATTATCCCAGCTCTAAAATGTATAAGCAATAAATTTCCTGATATTTTACAATATTTCGTACTTGAGACAATCTCATAATTAGTTGATTTCTATATAGAAAAAAATTCGTTACGCAGGTGCTGCTTCGACTTTCGAATTTCCTTAGAATACATAAATCACTCTCCAGCGGTCACAATTTTAGTCTGATCAATATGAAATGTCGTATATATGATTTTAGTATTTGCAAGTCCAATTTTATTAATCAATGACATCGAGGGGAATGGGGGGGGGGGGTATTAAGAGAGAAGAAAACACAAAATATAAAACATCTCTCTTAATATTAGAACAATCGAAAAATGCGTAAGGTATAAAGTTGTAGAAAATCAAATTTGCTACAATTCATAACCTTATCATTTTTGCTCAAACTCTAATGTGTACAGAGATATTAAGGAATTTAATTTTCAATCTTAAACCGTCAATATTTTTGTACATATTAGTGTAACAGAAAAAATGATAAGAAACAAAATTATAGTAAAACTTAGTACCTACAACTTTACTTCTTATAAATTTTTCGATTTTTCAAATATTAAGGGAGATATGTCAAATTTTGTATTTCCCCCTCCCTTTAAACCCCCCTTTCCCCTAGACCGATTTTACCCATTAACTAACTTGATCTTTTGAATACCAAAAGCGCCTCAAATATCAAATTTCATTCCAATAAATTGAAAACTGTATATATATATATATATATGTCCATAAATATACATATATAAATTTTACAGATGGTGATTTTTGACATCTACTAGGTAGGATCGATGGACATTTGAAGAAATTTTAGCGAAATTTTGACTTCGGTATGGGACCAATAGCTCTATTTCCTTTCAGGAAATTCGCTAAAAACTAATAAATGAATTATAATATAATTGAGATTACTTATTATAGTCAAAACAAAATAATGAAACATTTATATTATTGAATAGGTTACTTTCTTATGTAATAACAAAAAGTCTTTGTTTTGATAACAAATAATATGTATTTCCTATTTTGATTCGTGAATATATTATTTATTGTACCTATTAACATTGTAATAAAACATTACCGGATATTTTCTCAAACAATGATTATTGTAATAATCTATAAAAGTAATGTTGTGTAATAAACATAAATATCTTCTAATATATAAAGATACTTCTTTCTAATATATATATATATATATATGATAAAAAAACGTCCATGAAGCTATCTGAGACTGTCAACCGGCCAACTGTCAGTCAGACAGAATCAAATATGAGTTGTGCAACTCATTTATGTACACTCCCGTTCGATAAAATTGAACAGATCTAAACAGAAGCATTCTCTCACAATTTTGATTATTCTTGTTGTAAATGTTTTTTACTATACTTCCATTTCTTTTTTCACACTTAAAATATATTCTACTTTTATCTTTGTTTTTAAATGAATTATTATACAGAGAGTTACAAAAGTGAGGAGTTTTATGAAATATAAGAGAATTAACATTTCAGGTCTGTTCAATTTTATTGAATGGGAATGTACAATCATTTTTACCAAAAACGAAAATTTTCTTGAAGAAATACTCAGGTGCCTTGTTTAAAATGAAAATTTTGTATAAATCTCAAAATTGGAATGAATATCGTCTAAGATCCGGCATTAGTAAACCTTCCCTCATCTGTTAATTGAATGAAATAATTTTTAAATGGCAGATAACAATATCATAAATGTAGGAGTGCAATGTCTGCCACCGTAGTCCTGCTGCCTACATCATATTAATTAATTAATTAATATGATATAGTGTCTTTGTTTGTTGCTCGAACAAATATATTTGTATCTCTCTCTACGTAGAACATATTTAAAAAAAATTTTATTACTTAAACATTTTTTTATATAGGCTGCAAATAATTTAATTATATATTTATTATATAAAATATATTTTATAACATCACAGTAATAAAATTTTCAAAAAATATGTTCTACGCAGAGAGTGAGACAAATATATTTGTTCGAGCAACAAACAAAGACACTATATCATATTAATTAATTAATTAATTAATATGATATAGCCAGCAGGACTACGGTGGCAGACATTGTACTCCTACATTTATAATATTGTTATCTGCCTTTTAAAAATTATTTCATTCAATTAACAGATGAGGGAAGGTTTTCACTAATGCCGGATCTTAGACCAATATGATTTATATAAATTAAACTTTCAATTGTAATAATATATAAATAATTGTAATGTAATTGTAAGTAATGATCGTATAAAATATTAATTTACTTGTTTTTTGTCTGTGTAAATATATATATATATATATATATATATATATATATATATATATATATATATAAATATATGTATATATATATAATATATATATATATATATATATATATATATATATATATATATATATATATATATATATATATATATATATATATATAGGTTACCGGATATTATCACCTATGAAAGCATCTGTATACAATATGATTCCATAGCGGACCCATTATGTGCAGACTGTGTGGTGAGGAGGAGGAAACATCCATCTACATCATCTTTTACTGCGCATCACTCGGTTTAATCAGATATAAGATATTCGGTGCATCTCAACCCGAATATATGACCTTCAGGAAAACCTGATAAGCCAGCTCCTGATTTATTCCCAAAATATGGGAGAAGCGAATATCGTCAGACTAAAGAGAAGGGGAAGCACTTGTTGTGAAACTGGTGAGGTAAAGTAGGGGTGGTGAGTTTGTCCTATACTAAATGCATTGATATCTCATCCATTGCCAACTCTAAATAATTAAAAATTTTGCAATTAAATCGTTTAAAATAATTTAATTTTTGTAAAAAACATATATTTGTAAAAAAAACATATTGTTTAAAACTCCTAAATTTCATTTTTTCGAAGAGTTTTAATAATTAAAAATATGTATTTCTACAAAGTTGCATGATGATAAAACTAGATAAAACAAAATAAAATTAGATAAAAATAAATATAACTAAAAATAAAACTAGATAAAAATAAATAAAACTATAAATGAAACTAGATTTAGAACATTTTTCGATCTACAAATTTAATTATCTCAGAAAAAAAAAAGATTAATTTGAAATTGTCCAGTTATTTATAAGACTTTGATAAATATTATGACAGTGTTTCATAACACTGGCAAATCCGGTTGTCAAGATATAGATATACTTTTGTATTCATGTTTTTACCGAGAAGCCTATTTAACCTATGTAAAAATCTCTTAAAAATCGTAACTTTACCATTTTTTTACTCAAAAACTAAAAACAGGATCAACTTCAAATTTTGACAGGATATTCTTTATTATTGAAATAATAAGCTGTAAAATTTTGAATAACCTGTCATTAAATTGAATTTTTTCACAACAACCTTAAACCCCAAGATATTTCTATCTATCATTCGTATGCGATTTGTTGTTAACTGATATCGATTTTTTTTAAATATTTATTTTTTGTTTTTATTGTTATATTTGCGCTTGTTATTATTTTTATTGCTTCCGATTCGTTATATTCATGTTGTATCTGCCTGGATAAATTGTCTCATGTAGCTTCATAGATCTTATGATAGGCATATGTTCAAAAGAAAGTGATGTATCTGTGTACATCCAGGTACATTGATTAGGTACAAGTGTCTCTAAAATACATTAAAATTTTGAATTCATTTACTATAGTTAAAAGTTAATGTATTTTAAATGACTTTTGTTGTAATAATTTAAAATCGATTTGAATTCATATTTATTATGTTTTTACACTAAATATAATTATTACATTGGGTATGATTTTTGGCACAAGGTTTATTGGATTTAGATGTGATTGACTTTTATTTAATAAGACTTAATACATCACATTTTTTGTTGCTTAAATAATTAACCCGACTTCAAAAAGGAGGATGGTTCTCAATTCATCTGTATGTTTTTTTTTATGTTTGTTACCTCAGAACTCCGTCATTTATGAACCGATTTTGAATTTTTTGTTTTGTTTTAAAGGGTTTGATTTCCGATCGGTCCCATTTTCACCAAATCGCATTCTGATGAAGGAATCTCCTGGAAATCGAGGAAAAACCTCATTTTATATGTGATCACCGATTTCTACGAAAATTTTTTGTTTGTTGGACAGGGTATACTCATTCATAATGGAAAATAAGAAACTTTTTTAAAAACCGACTTCAAACAAAATTTTTACAAAAAAAAAAACAAAATGGATGTAAAAAAACTGAAAATCTGTTATAAAAAAATGCACTAAAAATTAAAAAAAAAAAAAAAAAAAAACGAATAAAAAAAAAGTGTTATAAAAAAATGCACTAAAAATAAATAGGTCGTTTAGTATAGGTCTACCCATATTCAGACAATTAAAATCAGTTATAGAACTTCAAGGTCACTAAAAAGAGAGAAATAAAAAAAATTTTGACAAAATCCGACTTCAATAATCAAATATTCTAAAACAAAAAATGCACTAAAAAGTAAAAAAATAATTGCATATTGTTGTGTCAATTTTAGTTCACCTAAGCAAAAAATTTTAAATATATGTGTACAATTATTGTTATTTTTGGAGTCGGTGTAAGCATAGAGAAATTCACATAACTTTTGGACACCGCCTCCAAAAATAACAATAATTGTACATATATATTTAAAAATTTTTGCTTAGGTGAACTAAAATTGACACAAGAATATGCAATTTTTTTTTACTTTTTAGTGCATTTTTTGTTTTAGAATATTTGATTTTTGAAGTCGGGTTTCCATTTTGTCAAATTTTTTTTATAATTATAAGAGAATGGTCCATACAGTTGTGACATACTGATATTAATTATTGCAATATATATTATATTTTGTTTTTACTTACAATAATTTGATTACTAAATTTGTATTTATAACATACAATTTTTAATATACAGGTGGAGTTTCAATATTAGGTTACTGGTGCCTAATATGGCCGGCTTTTTGCAAACTGACTATAAAAACGTGAAATTGTGTAATAAAGAAAAAATAAATACAAATTTAGTAAACATTGATTATTTATGTATCCCATATTTAAGAAAAATCATCACAATTTTATATATTTCCATGAAAAATGATAATTTTAAAAACCTCGATTTTGGGCCTTATTATAGGAATCGGGTGTCTCGATACGGTCCATTAAAAAGCTTTGTCTTCTTGGAGAATAATTTCGATTAACTAATTCACACTGATAATGATCAGAATGATTTTGACTTTGCAGTCACATAAAAACTTTTTAACAAAAAATAGAACCGACGAAAGAAGAAAGTAACTGAAAAGCAAAAAATAGAAATTTTTATACAAAAAATTAAACCTTCGAAAAAAGAAAGGAACTGAAAAACCAACAAAAATAAGTCAATTTAAATACCTAAATAATTTTGAGTCGGCACCAAACAAACAAAATATTACAAAATGTAATATTTAGTTTTAAAAATCACATTCACCCTTCGCCCATTTCGATGGAGATTTTTTGGCGCCGACTCAAAATTATTTAGGTATTAACATTGACTGAGTTTTTTTGGTTTTTCAGTTCCTTTCTTTTTTTAAAGGTTTAATTTTTTGTATAAAAGTTTTTATTTTTGGCTTTTCAGTTACTTTCTTCTTTCGTCGGTTCTATTTTTTGTTAAAAAGTTTTTATTTTTCACTTTTCAGTGCCTTTCTTTTTTCGTACATGTTATAGTGTCATTAGAACTACATAAGTGCGCCAAGTTTCAACAGAATCGGTTCACAGATGACAGTTCAGTGGGTGAACAATCCATTTTGCCCTATTTTTCTACCCTTAGGCACGATATATATATATATATATATATATATATATATATATATATATATATATATATATATATATATATATATATATATTATGTATGATCACGTATAAATTTTTATAAAGTAGTCCGATTTCAATAATTCCTTTTTTATTGGATAAGGTACTTCGAAGTTGGTACCATAAAATTTGAAGAAAAAAAATTCGTGTCTAAGGGTTGAAAAATAGGGCAAAATGGATTGTTCACCCACTGAATTGTCATCTGTGAATTGAATTGACCCACTGAATTGATTCTGTTGAAACTATATTGAAACGTTATTGAGTGCTTTCAAAGTGTTTACACACAGACAATATACAGCAATTATGATATTTGTTCTTTAGTGGAAGCGCTAGGAAGTCTTATTTTTTTTGTGTGCTAAAATTTGAATTTTTTTCTTCAAATTTATATGGGACCAACTTTGACTAATTCCCTATCCAGCAAAAAATATTAATCAAAGTCGGACTACTGTGTAAAAAGTTATGCGTGATCATACATTAAAAAAAAAATAAATATCTCCTTCTTTTCGTCGGTAAATACATGTCTACATTGATACAAATAACTGATCTAGGAATTGAGAGACCAAATCTTTGAAAATTTTTCCATGTTTAGTATTCATTGGTTATGTTTGATAATCTATATAGTCCGTCTATCATACAGTACGTAAATTCGTGATCGTTATATAAAGATTACCGTTTACCATGTAATTTAATTTAATTTTATAATGCCTGAATGAAACGGATCGTTTGTCCGTTTTGCTAGTGAGATGCTGCTATGCTATTATAGTACCAATATATCATATAGTTTTGCAAAGATTTCTATATAACCATAAACATTTTACAAGTTGTTTATGCACTATTTTAATATTTTATATGTTGAATAGGATAGGTGCTATAAAGTAATTTGTACACGGTATAGTGTTTTACTTATAAACCAACTGTATAATAAACTCCGCACAAACGCAGATATCCTCGGGCACAAATAGTATTTAAATGGCAAGACATTTAAAGAACTGACTAATATATATGTTACGGGTAATACCCGAATTATGGATAATGCTAAGTTTAGCTGGATAAAGTTAGGTGTTTCCAACGTTTATGGATTAATTTCGGGCTTTATCCGACTAAACTTAGCATTATCCAAATCTTCTATCCAAATTTGGATAAAGCTGGAGTTGTGTTGTAGTAATTTTAATTTCAATAATTTTTGATACTATATCTCAAATATATAGAATGCCATTTAGTGCTGGGCCCAAAAACACGCAAACCCGACCAACTCGGGGTATGACCGATGTATAATATTAACCGCTGGAAAGTATGATCCATTGTATATATTTTCTAATCGACAAATCAACTTTATCAACTTCATCATTTTTGTCAACTTTATCCAGTTGTTTTGGATACAACTAAGTTTAGCCGGCAACACCTTGCTTTAGCCAATATTGGGCCATACACGTAACATATTATAATATTATAATAATTGATATCAACATCTATATTATATTCTTTCTATTTGTATTTCATCTTATTGAATACAAATATGAAAGCGTTTAAACAAACCCAATAGACAATATCAAGCTCTAGAAAGTTCATTCACAGCAAATGGTGAAATAATTTTTCGATTAGGTTGCTTTGTAGTGATATTTGAAATATTGATTACGAACTTCAACTTTTCCATAATGAATTTTTCTAAAATTTTATTTACAAACAAGTTGAGAAGAATTAGTGTTTTTAAATCACGCCAAAGAAGTGTAACTTCTATTGCGCGTACATAAGAAGTATACATACCCATTTTATTGTTTATAGGTACACAAAAATTTTCTGCAAATAATTTTATTGAGAGTGTTTTACGATTCGCTGATGAGGTGAAACTGATTAGCCTGCATTGATTTAACTGTCAGTTAATCCGTTTACTATCAATCTATTCATGGTCAAGACATTGGACTGAACAGATGACAAGCTTAGCGTGTAATACGCAGGACCAGCTTAAAGATTTTCGGGCCTAAGGGTAAGTTTCTAGAAATGGCCAAATAATAAAAAATTTTTTGTTATAAAAAATTAATACACACTTTTTAGACCTATGTGAAGTTGGCAACCCACTTAACGGTAGAAGATTTTTTTAAATTTTATTCGATTGTACTCGGTTTGTACCGGATTGTACCACCTTGATTTTCGTTTGTACCCTAAAGGGATGAAAAATATGGGGGTGGGTAAAATTGCTCCGCAACTGGTGTTGAGATAAATGATTTTCGTTGATGCCATTGTGAAGAGAATCGTTTGTACATGTTTGTACCGATGTTAAAAAAAAATTAAAAACATTTAAAATAAAAAAAATTTTTTAAAATTTTTAAAAATTAAAAAAAAAATTTTTTTAATTTTTTTCTTTATTTTCGTATCTCATTTAGGAATAAATTATATGTGGTATCGTTTTGGTAGAGACAATAGTTTCTGCATGTTTGGTCGCAAGCAGAATTCATTTTTATTGCGTTTAAGTACTCGACGATTAAAAACGGGTACAAACGATATAAATGTCGGTACGCATGGGTACAAACGATTATGAGTGGGTAAAAACGATTTGTCGGTGGTACAAACGATAAAAGTGTCGGTACGCATGGGTACAAACGATTATGAGTGGGTAAAAACGATTTGTCGGTGGTACAAACGATAAAAGTGTTGGTACGCATGGGTACAAACGATTATGAGTGGGTACAAACGATTTGTCGGTGGTACAAACGATATTAGTGTCGGTACGCATGGGTACAAACGATTAGATGGGTACAAACGATTTGTCGGTGGTACAAACGATAAAAGTGTCGGTACGCATGGGTACAAACGATTATGAGTGGATACAAACGATTAGTCGGTGGTACAAACGATAAAAGTGTCGGTACGCATGGGTACAAACGATTATGAGTGGGTACAAACGATTTGTCGGTGGTACAAACGATATTAGTGTCGGTACGCATGGGTACAAACGATTATGAGTGGGTACAAACGATTTGTCAGTGGAACAAACGATAAAAGTGTCGGTACGCATGGGTACAAACGATTATGAGTGGGTACAAACGATTTGTCGATGGTACAAACGATAAAAGTGTCGGTACGCATGGGTACAAACGATTACGAGTGGGTACAAACGATTTGTCGGTGGTACAAACGATTAAATTGTCGGTACTCATGGGTACAAACGATTATGAGTGGGTACAAACGATTTGTCGGTGTAACAAAACATATTAGTGTCGGTACGCATGGGTACAAACGATTACGTATGGGTACAAACGATTTGTCGGTGGTACAAACGATAAAAGTGTCGGTACGCACGGGTACAAACGATTACGAGTGGGTACAAACGATTTGTCGGGTACCACTCATAATCGTTTGTACCCATGCGTTTCGACACTTTTATCGTTTGTACCGGTTTGTTTCACCGACAAATCGTTTGTACCCACTCATAATCGTTTGTACCCATGCGTACCGACACTAATATCGTTTGTACCACCGACAAATCGCTTGTACCCACTCGTAATCGTTTGTACCCATGCGTACCGACACTTTTATCGTTTGTACCACCGACAAATCGTTTGTACCCACTCATTATCGTTTGTACCCATGCGTACCGACACTTTTATCGTTTGTACCACCGACAAATCGTTTGTACCCACTCATTATCGTTTGTACCCATGCGTACCGACACTTTTATCGTTTGTACCACCGACAAATCGTTTGTACCCACTCATAATCGTTTGTACCCATGCGTACCGACACTTTTATCGTTTTTACCACCGACAAATCGTTTGTACCCACTCATAATCGTTTGTACCCATGCGTACCGACACTTTTATCGTTTTACCACCGACAAATCGTTTGTACCCACTCATAATCGTTTGTACCCATGCGTACCGACACTTTTATCGTTTGTACCGGTTTGTTTCACCGACAAATCGTTTGTATCCACTCGTAATCGTTTGTACCCATGCGTACCGACACTTTTATCGTTTGTACCACCGAAAAATCGTTTGTACCCACTCATAATCGTTTGTACCAAAGCGTACCGACACTAATTTCGTTTGTAACACCGACAAATCGTTTGTACCCACTCATAATCGTTTGTACCCATGCGTACCGACACTTTTATCGTTTGTACCACCGACAAATCGTTTGTACCCACTCATAATCGTTTGTACCCATTCGTACCGACACTTTTATCGTTTGTACTGGTTTGTTTCACCGACAAATCGTTTGTATCCACTCGTAATCATTTGTACCCATGCGTACCGACACTTTTATCGTTTGTACCACCGACAAATCGTTTGTACCCACTCATAATCGTTTGTACCAAAGCGTACCGACACTAATATCGTTTGTAACACCGACATATCGTTTGTACCCACTCATAATCGTTTGTACCCATGCGTACCGACACTTTTATCGTTTTTACCACCGACAAATCGTTTGTACCCACTCATAATCGTTTGTACCCATGCGTTTCGACAATTTTATCGTTTGTACCGGTTTGTTTCACCGACAAATCGTTTGTACCCACTCGTAATCGTTTGTACCCATGCGTACCGACACTTTTATCGTTTGTACCACCGACAAATCGTTTGTACCCACTCATAATCGTTTGTACCCATGCGTACCGGCACTTTTATCGTTTTTACCACCGACAAATCGTTTGTACCCACTCATAATCGTTTGTACCCATGCGTACCGACATTTTTATCGTTTGTACCGGTTTGTTTCACCGACAAATCGTTTGTATCCACTCGTAATCGTTTGTACCCATGCGTACCGACACTTTTATCGTTTGTACCACCGACAAATCGTTTGTACCCACTCATAATTGTTTGTACCCATGCGTACCAGCACTTTTATCGTTTATACCGCCGACAAATCGTTTGTACCCACTCATAATCGTTTTTACTCATGCGTACCGACACTTTTATCGTTTGTACCGGTTTGTTTCACCGACAAATCGTTTGTACCCACTCGTAATCGTTTGTACCCATGCGTACCGACACTTTTATCGTTTGTACCGCCGACAAATCGTTTGTACCCACTCATAATCGTTTGTACCCATGCGTACCGACACTAATATCGTTTGTACCACCGACAAATCGTTTGTACCCACTCGTAATCGTTTGTACCCATGCGTACCGACACTTTTATCGTTTGTACCACCGACAAATCGTTTGTACCCACTCATAATCGTTTGTACCCATGCGTACCGACACTTTTATCGTTTGTACCGCCGACAAATCGTTTGTACCCACTCATAATCGTTTGTACCCATGCGTACCGACACTTTTATCGTTTGTACCACCGACTAATCGTTTGTACCCACTCATAATCGTTTGTACCCATGCGTACCGACACTTTTATCGTTTGTACCGGTTTGTTTCACCGACAAATCCTTTGTACCCACTCGTAATCGTTTGTACCCATGCGTACCGACAATTTTTTCGTTTGTACCACCGACAAATCGTTTGTACCCACTCATAATCGTTTGTACCCATGCGTACCGACACTTTTATCGTTTGTACCACCGACAAATCGTTTGTACCCAATCATAATCGTTTGTACCCATGCGTACCGACACTTTTATCGTTTGTACCACCGACAAATCGTTTGTACCCACTCATAATCGTTTGTACCCATGCGTACCGACACTTTTATCGTTTGTACCCACTCATAATCGTTTGTACCCATGCGTACCGACACTTTTATCGTTTGTACCCACTCATAATCGTTTGTACCCATGCGTACCGGCACTGATATCGTTTGTAACACCGACAAATCGTTTGTACCCATTCGTAATCGTTTGTACCCATACGTAATCGTTTGTACCCATGCGTACCGATACTTTTATCGTTTTTACCGATTTGTTTCACCGACAAATCGTTTGTACCCACTCGTAATCGTTTGTACCCATGCGTACCGACACTTTTATCGTTTCTACCACCGACTAATCGTTTGTACCCACTCATAATCGTTTGTACCCATGCGTACCGACACTTTTATCGTTTGTACCGGTTTGTTTCACCGACAAATCCTTTGTACCCACTCGTAATCGTTTGTACCCATGCGTACCGACAATTTTTTCGTTTGTACCACCGACAAATCGTTTGTACCCACTCATAATCGTTTGTACCCATGCGTACCGACACTTTTATCGTTTGTACCACCGACAAATCGTTTGTACCCAATCATAATCGTTTGTACCCATGCGTACCGACACTTTTATCGTTTGTACCACCGACAAATCGTTTGTACCCACTCATAATCGTTTGTACCCATGCGTACCGACACTTTTATCGTTTGTACCCACTCATAATCGTTTGTACCCATGCGTACCGACACTTTTATCGTTTGTACCCACTCATAATCGTTTGTACCCATGCGTACCGGCACTGATATCGTTTGTAACACCGACAAATCGTTTGTACCCATTCGTAATCGTTTGTACCCATACGTAATCGTTTGTACCCATGCGTACCGATACTTTTATCGTTTTTACCGATTTGTTTCACCGACAAATCGTTTGTACCCACTCGTAATCGTTTGTACCCATGCGTACTGACACTTTTATCGTTTGTACCACCGACAAATCATTTGTACTCACTCATAATCGTTTGTACCCATGCGTACCGACACTTATATCGTTTGTACCCGTTTTTAATCGTCGAGTACTCAAACGCAATAAAAATGAATTCTGTTTGCGACCAAACGTGCAGAAACTATTGTCTCTACCAAAACGATACCACATATATTATTTATTCCTAAATGAGATACGAAAATAAAGAAAAAAACTAAAAAAAATTTTTTTTAATTTTTTAAAATTTAAAAAAAATTTTTTTATTAAAATTTTTTTATTTTAAATTTTTTTAATTTTTTTTAACATCGGTACAAACAGGTACAAACGATTCTCTTCACAATGGCATCAACGAAAATCATTTATCTCAACACGAGTTGCGGAGCAATTTTACCAACCCCTATATTTTTCACCCCTTTAGGGTACAAACGAAAATCAAGGTGGTACAATCCGGTACAAACCGAGTACAATCGAATAAATTTTAAAAAAATCTTCTACCGTTAAGTGGGTTGCCAACTTCACATACGGTACTTTTTAGAATTATTAATTTTTCTTTAAACAAGTATGTGATATAGTATCGAGATTAAAGGCCTAATTACACCTACCGAGTACTCGGCCGAGACAGCGCACTCGGCCGAGTATGCCGCAATGTAATCAGCCGAGACAGTACTCGGCTGAGAGGCGGACGAGTGATTTTGGGCGAGACAGTGAATAGAACCATGTCCTATTTTCTCTGCCGAATAGGAACCCCCTACCACTCATCCACTCGGCCAGTGTAATCACGTTTGTGGCTGTTGTGTGACCGTGTTCTATTGCAACTTTCATATCATTATCCATTATCAGTCAGTTATTGTCCCTCTTTCTTCCAAAAAGATTATAGCCTTAGACCCACAAAAAGATTATAGCCTTAGTACTTGGGCGAGTACTCGGTAGGTGAAATTAGGCCTTAAGCAGTTTTGTGGGTCTAAGGCTATAATCTTTTTGGCCTTACGGTGAATTATTATAAATACGTATTTCGACAACAAAGTATTCATCATCAGTATGAATTAGCTATCTCCAGGATATGGAGTCAAAGGTATCTTACTTGTCGCTAATTTGGTTCGTGTCAATTAGCAACGACTAACATATATCTTTTAGATAGGATTAGCTAATTCATACTGATGATGAATACTTTGTAGTTGAAATATTTATTTCAAATTTAAAATTTAATTTCATAAAACCTATAGTTCTCTTTGATTATCTTAAGGACGTTCATATATGAGCCTTAATAGTTGATAAAAAAATTTTTTTAGTGAAATGAATAGCTCAATTATGTAGTTATCCTTCCTCAAAAATTAAACACATGTTGAGGATTATTTCAAAGAGTAATTATCGATTAAAAATCAAACTTTAACACAGCGTCTTATGGAGAACATAATTTTTTTGTACTTAAAATTATAATAACTATATTATTAAAGTAGCCACCATAATAAATACTGTTTATAAATATTCTTTGAAATATGCAGTTTATATAATTGCATTAAGAAATTGGTGTTGACGGACATTTGAATTAATTATTTAATAAAATTAAAACTTTTTTGTTAGATTTGTTTCTGCCATCATATTTTGAAAATTGGCGACCACGCACACTAAAATAATCTACACATACACACAAATATAAAACATAGTTTATTGTCAGATCAGTCACATCAAGTCAAATCAATTTCTAATTTATATTTCCTGATATTTTAAAATAAATATTTTAAAAATATTTAGGACAAATAACAAAAGGTTATAAATCGTTGTAAGATTATTGATATACTTCACTTAACTTTTATCAAATCCTAAATAAATTTTATTCAAGATAGTACTCATTTGATTTTAGCATAGCACGTAGAACGTCCTTAATAATCTTTATATTTAAATTAAAAATTATATTGTTTAAAATAAAGAAAATAAAAATCTATCAAACAAGTAAATAATTTCTCATGATTTCAATATAAATAATAATTATTATTAATTATTATATATATATATATATATATATATATATATATATGTATATGAATATTTATCAGAAAGATAGATAGACATATTAAACTAAACACTTATATTGTATACTTATACGAATAACTTATGTAACCATTTTTATTGTCATTGGAAAGAAAGTAATAACAATTCAATAATAATAAAAAATAACAACTATTAATGTATGAATGAATGTATTTGTCGAAATCACAGTCTCAGAGTTTGTTTAAGGTAGATATTAACTATTGTATGTGTATTCTTCACATTACTTTTTTATTTATTTGTTATATAAAAAAACATCGACCACGATGCATCATATCATCACTTCCATACAAATTAAACGTATCGATGGTGAAGTATGACGTCAAATTGAAAAAAAGCTATTGTAAACCTTTTTTTGTTTTATTGTTTTAAAATTAAGCTAATTGTAATATAGTAAATTTACTATACAGGGTGTCCCAGAAGTAGTCGAGTTCCATTAGAGGGTAGGTAGAGGGTACGATTTTGGAACGAAAAGTCCTGAGACATTTTTTTATTAGACGCACCGTTAATTAATTATTAATAAATATATAAATATATATATATATATATATACATAGATATATATATATATATATATATACATAGATATATATATATATATATATATATATATATATATATATATATATATATATATATATTGAGGTATATACTGAGTTCATTATCAATGCTTGAAGGTGTTTATTTTAGCTTTTGAGCTGAAATTTCGACAAAAGTTTTCACTTTATGAAAACATTTTTAGTCAAAAGATGTTTGTTTAAAAAAAAAGAATATTTTTTGTGTATAAACTTCTATCTACTGTCGAAATTTCATGTTTCTAGTGGTTTCGGCTCTGCACTGATCTGTCAGTAAGCACTTCAAAAAGCAATTCAATTTATTATATATATATATATATATATATATATATATATATATATATATATATATATATATATATGTATATATATATATATATATATATATATATATATATATATATATATATATATATATATATATATATATATATATATAATAAATACATAAAGTGAAAACTTTTGTCGAAATTTCAGCTCAAAAGCTAAAATAAATACCTTCAAACATTGATAATGAACTCAGTAAATACCTTATGATGGTGGGGAGACCACGATGCTAAATGGGGATTTACTCGAGCTTCGTAGGGACCTATTGGGTTGGGTATAGTGCAAGGTATCTCCCAAGGTAAATCTCAAAATCCCCTATTGGGCTCCCCTACCATTATAAGTAAAATACTCATTACCTTTTTATACCCGGTATATAATATATACCAGGTTATATTAAGTTTAGTTCATTTATATGAAAGCTAAATATATATGCTAAATATGTATTAAAAATAATAATCACGCTGTATAATATATGTATACAATATACAACGATGTATAACGATTTATAGTGTGCTATTATAGTTTATAGTTACTATGGAAACGACAATCAAAGTTGACATTTCAAAATTGAAACAAAATTTTAATAAAATATTTTATACTTATTTTTTAGAAGTATAGTTTCTGTGGAAATTCAATCCAAATCCCAATCAAAAAAAAGGAGATTCTATGTTCGACTGTATGTAGTTTTTTTTAATGTTCATCCCCTTCAAGACTATTTTTGAGACAAAAGATAGCTTATGTCCTTGCACAGGATATAATCTATCTCCTTGTCAAATTTCATTACGATCCGTTTAGCCGTTTAGTCGTGAAGAGGTAGCAAACAAATAGAGTTACTTTCACATTTATATAGTAGTATGGATAGAAATTTAATATACTGATAGATATGCTTTTAATATTTGAAAAACTCTTTGGAGTAAAATAAAGAAAATAAGTATATATATACCGTCTGTTTAGTTTACATCTTCGTATCATAGATCCCACGAGTATGAGAGAGTACATATGTACATATACATTAAGCAATGTGTATGAGAAGGAGGTCTTATAGGTTTGATAAACAAGCATATTTTTCAAAATAGTGAATAATATTCATAACGAGTATGAGAGAGTATATATGTATACATTGTGCAATGTGTATGAGAAGGAGGATTTATAGGTTTGGTTGGTTGGTGACTACTCGAACAGTTATGAAAAATATGCTTGTTTATCACACCTATAAGACCTCCTTCTCATACACATTGCTTAATGTATATGTACATATGTACTCTCTCATACTCGTGGGATCTATGATACGAAGATGTAAATTAAACAGTGTATATGAGACTTATGTATTATTATTTATGAATTGTGAGATTAATGAATGACGGAAGTAGAAAATTCGCTGTAGGCTAAAGTATTTCTTTCCTGTCAAACACTTGATGTAAGCGTTTGCATACTTCTTACATCGCATGTAATTATTATAAGTTAAACATTTTTATGACCTTTCTGTGTATGGTGTAATTAACATTTATTTGAATGTTAACGAAAAGTAAATATTTTTCACATAACTCTTTTGGGTGTGTTAAGAAAACCATTAAAACTTTTGAAAATATTCATTTTATCGTAAATATATATGAAGAAGAATCTGAACAAGAAATTTGTATTTTCAACCCTAATAAACTGTGAAGTTAAAATTTGTGAATACGACTTCAAAAAGGATGATGGTTCTCAATTCGTCTGTAATTTTTTTTTTTTTAAATGTGTGTCATCTCAAAACTCCATCATTTATGAACCGATTTTTAATTTTTTGTTTTTGTTTTAAAGGATTTGATTTCCGATTGATCCCATTGGCACCAAATCGCATTTTGATGAGGGGATCCTCTGGAAATCGAGGAAGATCCTCATTTTATATGTGATCACCGATTTCTGCGACAATTTGTTTTTTGTTTGAATATACTCATTCATAATGGAAAAATAAGAAACTTTTTTTAAAAACCGATTTCAAATTAAAAAATCTTTTACAAAAAAAAACCGACTCCAAAAAAAAAATTTTTACAAAAAAAAAACAAAATGCATGTAAAAAAAAACTGAAAATCTGCTATAAAAAAATGCACTAAAAATTAAACAAAAGAAACCGGATAAAAAAAAAGTGTTATAAAAAAATGCACTAAAAATTAGTAGGTCGTTTAGTAGATCTACCAATATTCAGACAAATAAAATCAGTTATAGAACTTCAAAGTCACTAAAAAGCGAGAAATAAAAAAAAATTTTGACAAAATGGAAACCCGACTTCAAAAATCAAATATTCTAAAACCAAAAATGCTCTAAAAAGTAAAAAAAATAATTGCGTATTCTTGTATCAATTTTAGTTCACCTAAACAAAAATTTAGAAAAAATACCGCGGCGGGAGCTCGCGAAGGTACTGAGGATTACCGGGCTTTATCCCATGCGAAAGCATCTGCACACAATGGGACTCCATAACGGATCCATTATGTGCAGATTGTGTGTCTAGGAGAAGGAAACATCCAGCCACATAATCTTTGACTGCGAACCTCTGGATTACAGCAGATACAGGATATTCGGTTCATCTCATCCCGAATATATGAACCTTCGGGAGGACCTAATAAGCAAGCTCCAGTCTATTGCCAACATATGGGAGAAGCGAGTCTCGTCAGACTGAAGTAAAAGGGGGAGCACAATGAACCATAATATCAAAGTGCAATATTTTTTTTTTTACCCCGATATTCAACAATCAATCAATCCTATCAGAGTCGGCTGCAGCCGCACTTCCTACCAATTCCCAGTCTACACACAAAAATTCTTTCCACTCCACTCACATCCTCACATTCTTAGGCATCACAATGGACCTTATGGTCGAAATGTAGCCCGTTCAGGGCAGCCGCTACAATCTCTCTATCTATCTGCATTATTGTTAGTCTAATCAAAGAAGGATTTGTAGAAAGACATTCTGATTATAAAATTTATATAGTAAAACCGGCAAATCAAAAGACTTGATTATCTATCTCACCATCAATATGAATGTTGATGACTTGCTTACCAATTTTAAATAAGTGATATTTTTTTTTTTGTAATTTGTGATTTAAATATTTATACTGATTAGAATACTATCTACATGTTTAGAGGACATATAAAGAATTTATAAAATTAGAAAATTTTAAAAAATTTTTATTTACCTAAAAATTTACAAACATCTTACTATGTACGCATATTAATCATAAACCACCTAATGCTTTTGTGTTTGTACAAAAAAAGATTACTTCTGTACATTATTTTATTAGCTGTTTGTAATTACTCTTATATATAGTAAATAATAATAAAATATTAAACTCTCTCTTTAAGTACTCGTGTTGTGTCAATAAAAAAAATAATTTTTGTGTCTTTTTTTACAAAAATCATGACTAAACAAAAAGATAAAAAAATTCGTTACGTAGAAGCTGCTTCAACTTAGCGAATTTCCTTAAAATACATAAATCACTTTCTAGCGTTCACAATTTTTGTCTGATCAAAATGAAATGTCGTGTATGATTTTAGTATTTGCAAGGCCAATTTTATTTATAATGTCATACGTGAAGGGGAAATGGGGGCATAAAGAAAAGAAAACACAAAATACAAAATATCTCTTTTAATTTTAGAACAATCAAAAAATGCGTAAGGAATAAAGTTGTAGAAAATCATGTTTGCTACAATTCATCATCTTATCATTTTTGCTCAAACTCTAATGTGTACAGAGATAGTGAGGAATTTAGTGTTCAATCTTAAACCGCCAATATTTCTGAAAATATTAGGGTAACAGAAAAAATGATAAGAAACAAAACTACAGTAAAATTGAATACCTAAAACTTTACTTCTTATAAATTTTTCGATTTTTCGAATATTAAGGGAAATATGTAAAATTTTGTGTTTCCCCCTCCCTCTAAACCCCCCTTTCCCCTCGTCCGATTTTACCCATTAACGAACTTGACTTTTTGAATACTAAAAGCGTCTCAAATACCAAATTTCATTCCGATAAAATGAAAACTGTGACCGCTAGAGTGATTACAAACATATATATATATATATATATATATATATATATATATATATATATATATATATATATATATATATATATATATGTATATATATATGTGTCCATAGATATATATATATATAAATTTTACAGATGGTGATTTTTGACATCTACTAGGTAGGATCGATGGACATTTGAAGAAATTTTTGCAAAATTTTGACTTCGGTACGGGACCAATAGCTCTATTTCCTTTCAGGAAATTCGCTAAAACGCTGTAAATAGCTTACACAAGAGTTTATTTCATATACCAACATTAAAACCTCAGCACGGGCAGTGACCAACGAACTAGTTTCGGAATTGGGTATTGCAAGTTTGTTGACCTTCGCTGGTACGTTCAAATCAGGGATGTTGCGATATTCATATTCGCATCCGCAATCACGGAATTTCTGCATTTATTTTTGCATCCGCATCCACATCCAGGTCACCTCTTTTGTCCTTTTAGTGGAGCAGATTGCATTATTTACGTCCAATATTCACATTCGCATTCGTAATTACGGAACTTCTGCATTAATTTTAGCATCCGCAATCGCATCCTTAATAATCAATGCTTTTTACGGAACTTTTGCGGATGCGATTGTTGCTTGTTTTGTTTAGCATTTATGATTGTAAATAAATCATAACGTGTTTTAATATCGATGTTTTTTTAATTTATATAAACAATTTACATTATTGTTTGATTTTTTTTGCCTTGAATAATCTATATTTAACAAGTAAATCAACAATGTCACCACCGGCGCAAAGTGTGATTTAGTCCTCTTTTAAACTAGCAACCCGCCCCGGCTTAGAAGATATATAGAGTTATCTATACGTTGCTACAGTTTAATCTTTTTAAGAGGAATAATTCCGTAGATTTTTTTTGTATTGGTTAGTTTTTCGTACTCTATTGGTTTACACGGCGCACGCTAGTAAAGCTCCCATGACTGGGAGCTTTACTGCACCTTCGGAGATGTTATTTTAGTGGTGCAGATTGCTTTTAAGTCCACTCCGGATCCCTATTAACTTACCTCCTTTTATCTTGGAACCGTCCGTATAGCATACTCGTGAGCCAATTGCGGGAAGTGCATAGCCTCTTCAGTTCACTTATCTCTATCCGGGATAGAGAGCTTGTATTGCCTCTGAAGGCTAAGGCTGCCACTTGCTTCGATCACTTTCAGGCATGAAACTCTCTGAGGAACATATCTTCCAAATTTAATTTTACTAACTTCAATGGATTTGGTTGGGGTGTCAGTGAGTGGTATTTCGCTTATATATATATATATATATATATATATAAATATATATATATATACATATATGAAGATACACCAGGCATAACAAGAGTTTACGAACGACCTACCTTAATCCCTTAAATAACGAAATCTATTTTATGAAAGATGAAAATAAATTGAAATTATGTTGGGAACAAAAATTAATTAGCAATTAAAGAAAAAAAAACAATCCAGTAAATTATTAGCACATATATAGATAGATAGTATTCTACATAGTTATTATAATAATAATGCAATAAAAAGAAATAAATTTAATGTTTTCCATGATATTTCTATTTTGAAAGCGAAGAACATTCATCATCTTCATCAGATTTATTACTGATTATGATTGTATTGTTACTATTGATCATTATTTAATTTGTGAACAATAAATAATCTTATTCACATCACAATATATATATATATATATATATATATATATATATATATATATATATATATATATATATATATATATATATGTTACGGGTAAAGCCCAATATTGGCTATAGCTAGGTGTAGCCGGCTAAACTTAGTTGTGTCCAAAACAGCTGGATAAAGTTGACAAAAATGATGAATTTCGGGCTTTAGCTGACTAATACTAGCATTTGCCAAAAACCGCCGGATGAATTTGATTTGTCGATTAGAATATATAAACAATGACTCATACTTTCCAGCGGTTAACATTATACATCGGTCATACACGTATATATTTTAGATCTAGGTTCACTATTACAACCGACTATTACAACCGAGTACTACAATCTTTCACTTCATCGGTCATACCCCAGGTTGGGTGTTTTTGGGCCCACACTAAAAGGCGTTCTATATATTTTAGATATAGTGTCAAAAATTAATGAAATTAAATGAGGTAATTATTACAACCGAGTACTACAATCTTTCACTTCATGGGTCATACCCCGAGTTGGTCGGGTTGGCGTGTTTTTGAGTCCCGTACTAAAAGTCCTGGTATATATTTTAGATATAGTTTCAAAAATTATTGAAATTAAAATTACTACAACTAAAACTCCAGCTTTATCGAGAGAGATTTGGATAATTCTAAGTTTAGACGGATAAAGCCCGAAATTTTATTTTATGTTTCAAATCAACTTTATTCGAAAACGTTGGATACATCTAGCTTTATCCGGCTAAACTTAGCATTATCCAGAATTCGGGCTTTACCTGTAACATATATAATATACTTGAAAATATACACTATTCTCATACAAAAGCGGCTGCCTCTGTTAATGAAAGATTTAATAAATGTACTTTCTTCGAATTGTAATTAATTTTAATTAATTGATATGTAAAAATTAAATATTTATGTTTATTGATTTTATGAATGAAGTATTGTGAATATTAATTATTAATAGTACTTAGTTAAATTTCGTTATAATCGTAACTATGGACTGTTTAGAATTAGAAAACACCAATTGATTATTTTTATACACAGTATAAGTAAAAATACAAGGTATAGTATGTTTAGTCCCAACTTTGTAACGCTTAAAACTATCGATCGTAGGCATAAATGAATATAAATTATTTTCAAGTTTAATAATCGAAATCCATAAATACATTCAAACAAAAGGGAATATGCATGAAAATTTTTTTTCACTTGAATTGAAGCATGTTTACTTGACAAATATCAAGGTAAAATTTCTTTTCAAATAACTTTAAAAATAAGCGAGATATGAATGATTGAAATTCCCGATTAGACAAAGAGGGTGATAGCCCTCTTGATATGTTATGTGACGTCATATTACACTTTCACCATTTAAAATATACGTAAAACTCCGTTTTTAGTATTTTTGCAAGAAAGAGACAGATAATACTCTTTAAAAGCTTATAGCTTCCTTGATATTTGTCGGATTTTAATTTCGTTTTTAAATATTATTACAGTATTAACAGTATTTTCATATTCTGAAAATAAATGTGAAAAAAAATTTTCATGCATATTCCCTATTGTTTTGTAAATTGAAAACAGTATAAAATCAATTGGAATCATATACTTAATGATATTCCATTTACCGTTAAAACATCTTTCATTTTATTTTAACCGACTTGATAAAATGGAGAATGTTAAATTATACCTTTCCATATTTTCGTATCCATTGAATTTACTAAAAAAATATTTGTCAACGTCACACTGTTTTTCAACCCGTTTCGATTCAAAATTGTGAAACTCCCCAGCATTTCTTAACACTTCTTATAGAAAGGATATATAATGAATAATTTAGATATTTCAGTTACACCTATTATTTCTTAATTTTACCGTATCTCTTATTTATACTGACGAGAATTAGAAATGTACGAGCCCTGATGTATAGTCCATTTATAAAATTCTTCAAAATCTTATATAGTACATTCATAAAAGTCCACAATAATGTTTATTATTTTTTGTCGTAAGTTAAAATTAAAATTTAATTTAGGTCCGTCATATCGGGCCAAAAAAAAAAGGTATTTAAGAAAAAAACCTGAGATTTCGGGTAATTAAACTACCGCCGACATAAATAAAATTTACCCGAAATCTCAGTTATTTTCTTAAATATCTTTTTTTTAAGACCCGTCATACCGGAATTTCATTGGTCGGTCAATCTCTTTATTAATATTAGCGAATTTCCTGAAAGGAAATAGAGCTATTGGTCCCGTACCGAAGTCAAAATTTCGCAAAAATTTCTTCAAATGTCCATCGATCTGACCTAGTAGATGTCAAAAACCACCATCTGGAAAATTTATATATATATATCTATGGACATATATATATATATATATATATATATATATATATATATATATATATATGTTTGTAATCACTCTAGCGGTCACAGTTTTCATTTTATCGGAATGAAATTTGGTATTTGAGACGCTTTTAGTATTCAAAAAGTCAAGTTCGTTAATGGGTAAAATCGGACGAGGGGAAAGGGGGGTTTAGAGGGAGGGGGAAACACAAAATTTTACATATTTCCCTTAATATTCGAAAAATCGAAAAATTTATAAGAAGTAAAGTTTTAGGTATTCAATTTTACTGTAGTTTTGTTTCTTATCATTTTTTCTGTTACCCTAATATTTTCAGAAATATTGGCGGTTTAAGATTGAACACTAAATTCCTCACTATCTCTGTACACATTAGAGTTTGAGCAAAAATGATAAGATGATGAATTGTAGCAAACATGATTTTCTACAACTTTATTCCTTACGCATTTTTTTATTGTTCTAATATTAACAGAGATATTTTATATTTTGTGTTTTCTTCTTTCCTTATGCCCCCATTTCCCCTTGACGTATGTCATTTATTAATAAAATTGTCATGCAAATACTAAAATCATACACGACATTTCATTTTGATCAGACTAAAATTGTGACCGCTAGAAAGTGATTTATGTATTTTAAGGAAATTCGCTAAGTTGAAGCAGCTCCTGCGTAACGAATTTTTTCTATTTTCTATTGCGTAGTCTTATTTTATTCCAAGTGAAAATTATCAAAATATGTCAAAATATGGGTTTCTCCATAAGAGCAATGCATTAAAACTCGAACTTTAATATTCAATAATTAATTCAACACCCCCGTAACCCCCTGAAACTTTTATAATTGATTTATATACAATTCAACTGATAATGATATAAATGTTTTTTTTAAAACTAATTTATTCAACAGTTTAAATAAATAATTAAATACGTAAAAATAGAATAAGGAATTTATTATTTCTATACAAGGTGGCGCAAAAGTAAGGTGGCGCAAAAGTACCTTCACGAATTTAAATTAAAAAAGTATATGAGAAGTTAAGAAAATTTATATTTTGCAACTCATAATATAAAGTGTGTTTCTTGAAGTTTTTTTCCCCAACTATTTACGAAAAATGATGTTTAACAAATGATATCCCCTTTCGCGCTGAAAACTATGAGCTCTTTTCAGCACATCTGACCTTTCGTAAAGTTTCTTGACATATCCCCAAAATCTCTTGCCTAATATTCTAAGTTGTTCCAAGTATTGTGGCTTGTTTACATAAACCCTTTCTTTCAGATAACCCCAAAGAAAATAATCGGTAATATCGAATGGTTAAAAGGAGCATATGTGACATTAAAATATCGTGGATAGTTTCTCTGAGTAGAAATAAAGTTTCTTCCGTTTTCCAAATAAAAAGTTACGATATTTATCATTTCTGCAGGCTGGTATCGCTCTATATCGAAACTCCTAAGTATTTACTATAATCTAAAAAAGAGAAACACAATAAATATTAATTCCAGAAAGAATTATTGAATTTAAACATCGTGAAGGTATTTTTGCGCCAGCCTATACAATATAATATTATGATTAAATTTAATTGTTATTAAATTACCAATAGAATGCAACTTATTTAAATGAAATACGCATAAGTATTTAATCTATGATTTCATCATATGATAATGAAATACGACTCAGAATAATAAATATCATCTATACATAGCATTCATTGTCTAAACTGTTGTGTACAAGGTGAAAACTTCGTATTCGTATGAAAAAAATTTCCCATTTGATTTTTATGCATTTTAACGTTTGGGACGTATACCCCTAAATAAGGATCAAGATTTTGGCCTAAGAAAATCTGTTCCTAATTTGTTTTAGGTATTTTGAATTATTTTAAACAATAAACAGCTCTTTTGACATTTTTTCGTAAACTTAACCGTTTCCGAGATATAAACAATTTAACGTTTGAAAAAACGCAAAAACGGTCGTTTTCAAGGCTGAAAAACAATATTAAACAAGTGAAAATAACAACTAACTGAGCTAATTGCTTAAATACCCGGTATACACTGAATTTATGAAAAAAGTTTCAAACAAAAGTTGTTTATTTTGAAAAAAGGTAGATTTTTTGTAATTAAATTTTAGTTCTATCTCTTACGATTTCAAAGTTAAACAATTTTGCCAATTTTGCCCAAACATGGTCCAATTTTGCCCATTCACGAACTGGACCTTACTTTTTAGCTTTCGAACATAGGTACATGCGAAATTTCAGCTCACCATCTCTTTTCATTTTTCAGTTATCGTGTTCACAGACAGACAACCGTTGCAAAGTCGGAACTAAACCCCCCCCCCTTGATGGCACCCAGGGCTCGTGCCCTGCCTGCCCCACCCTAGCCACGCCACTGCATATTATATAACTTAGTCTAGCCAACAAGTTAAAAAACGTGTTAATTCTTAATTCTTGCTACTGCGAATTAAAATACAAACAATTATCATTTCTTCATTGGAAAATTTATTGGTTATAATTTTTAGTTGCTGAGGAAGTCATAAATAAATGACGAAACGTTCAATTTATTTAAATTAATTCATTTATTCTCCTAGTCCTATTTCCTACGAATTAATTATTTTTACAAAAAAAAAAGTTTACACAAAAAGTTTGTTAAATATATGTAAATAGTCATTTAACAAGTAATAAAAGCACATATACGTACATCAGATAGTGAGAAATTATCGACGTTCAACTAAAGTATCTTAATTGATCAAAATGGATATTTTGGATATTTTGTTTGTGTTAGTCCGGAACTTTGTGAGTTTCGTTAAAGTAAGACGATTGGTTGCATCCAAATAGGGATTGGCGTGATAACTATTATTGTATGAGTATTAACATTTCTCGAGGAAGAAATACAAATTCATTATCTCGCTATCGTGTAAGTAAAACTCCCGCAAAGAAAAAATTCCAAAACGAATGTACACAAATTGTAAACATATTATATGTATTATTTATTTTTCACTTTTTTATTAGTAATGATAATAGTAATTTATCCCCTTTTAATAATTACCTTCTTTTGCATAGTCTGTCAATTTTGTATGTCATCGAAAAAAAAGTGAATCCTATAATTATATTTTTTATATAGTTACAGTAATTTTATTGTAACTTACTTTCATTTAATTCATAGTTTCTTGATTCTTAATTAGATATTTGAAATAAACAAACCTATTTTGACAAAATGGAAACCCGACTTCAAAAATCGAATATTCTATAACAAAAAAATGCACTAAAAAGTAAAAAAATAATTGCATATTCTTGTGCCAATTTTAGTTCACCTAAGCAAAAATTTTTAAATATATATGTACAATTATTGTTATTTTTGGAGTCGGTGTCAGCATAGAGAAATTCACATAACTTTCGCCTCCAAAAATAACAATAATTGTACATATATATTTAAAAATTTTTGCTTAGGTGAACTAAAATTGGCACAAGAATATGCAATTATTTTTTTACTTTTTAGTGCATCTTTTGTTATAGAATATTTGATTTTTGAAGTCGGGTTTCCATTTTGTCAAAATAGGTTTTATTTCTCGCTTTTTAGTGACTTTGAAGTTCTATAACTGATTTTATTTGTCTAAATATGGGTAGACCTACTAAACCACCAGGTAATTTTTAGTGCATTTTTTTATAGCAGATTTTCAGTTTTTTTTACAAGCATTTTGTTTTTTTTTTGTAAAAATTTTTTTTTTGGGGTCGGTTTTTTTTTGTAAAAAATTTCGGTTTAAACAAAAGTCGGTTTAAACAAAAATTGAATGAGTAAACCCTTTCAAAAAAAAAAAAATTTCGCAGAAATCGGTTATCATATATAAAATGAGGATTTTCCTCGATTTCCCGGGGATCCCCTCATCAGAATGCGATTTGGTGACAATGGGACCAATGGGAAACCAAACCCTTTAAAACAAAAAAAAAATTCAAAATCGGTTCATATATGACGAAGTTCTGAGGTGACACACATAAAAAAAAAAAAAAATACAGACGAATGGAGAACCATCCTCCTTTTTGAAGTCGGGTTAAAAAAAGCGGTCAAATCTGAATCGAATGTCGTCTCTAATGAATGTTGTGACAGTGAGTAACTTTGAAGTTTGATTTAATGATCATATATTGTGCACTGATATTATACTAGATCTTGGATTTTAATACCTCTAGTCACCTTAGTGCAATACAAACGTGTATATTGATTGTTAAACATTGAGGCGAAAACGAATTGGTTTAAAGTTCACAAATTTGTCTTGCTATTTAATTCTAGCTTATACCCACGACTTCGCCGCATTTTATTGTATTTTTTTTCATTTTTTTTTTCAGAATTAACTTTGAAAAACTTGGGAAGTTTATGATGAAAAGACAGCATTCGATTATTCAGACACAAAGATCATATCGAAATTTGTTTCATGTTCCGACAATTTACCGATTGGTTCAGTGTTTGAGGCAACATGGGGTTGTCTGTGATCTTCCGCGTGATGGAACACCTCGTGCAGTTCGAAATGATGTGAACATTGCTCGGGTGCAAGCAAGTGTTGAGGAAAACCTCGAAACTTCTACCAGGCGACGTTCTCAGTAGTTGGTGATGTCTAGACAGTCTTTGCAAATAATTTTACATACGTTACACCTTTTCCCATATAAGATTCAATAGGGAATATGCATGAAAATTTTTTTCACATTTATTTTCAGAATATGAAAATACTGTTAATTCTGTAATAATATTTAATAAATAATAAAAACGAAATTAAAATCCGACAAATATCAAGGAGGCTATAAGCTTTTAAAGATTATTATCTGTCTCTTTCTTGCAAAAATACTAAAAACGGAGTTTTACGTGTATTTTAAATGGTGAAAGTGTAATATGACGTCACATAACATATCAAGAGGGCTATCACCTTCTTTGTCTAATCGGGAATTTCAATCATTCATATCTCGCTTATTTTTAAAGTTATTTAAAAAGTAATTTTACCTTGATATTTGTCAAGTAAACATGCTTCAATTCAAGTGAAAAAAAATTTTCATGCATATTCCCTATTGGTTCACGAGTTAAAACCAAATGATGCACAAATACGCATTCAATAATAACGTTCATAACGTTACTTATGCGCCACTCTTTATTTCCCTCCGGCTTCCGTCATTTTAACGATGTTCGAGCGCTAATGTTTTGTTCATTTATAAAATCTTTAACCAGAGGAGAACCACCTTACCTCAATAAAGGAATCGTCTAGTATACAGACGGATCCAAAACTGAAGAAGGGACCGGAGCGGGAATCTACGGTGAGAGACCTAATGCAACCATAAGCCTCAACTTGGAGAAATATGCCATGGTCTTCCAAGCAGAAGTCTATGCCATACCGGCTTGCGTCCGTGAGAACCTACGTAGAGGCTATATAAACCAGAACGAATGTATTCTGTCGGACAGTCAAGCTATATGAACCTTCGGGAGGTCCTGATAAGCAAGCTCCAGGCTATTGCCCACATATGGGAGAAGCGAGTCTCGTCTGACTGAAGTAGGCGGGGGAGCACAAGGTCGAAGTGCAATAGTTTTACCTCGTTATTAATCAATCAATCTTAATATATTCTTAGATTGATTCCGGGAATCGAACCGAATCTCCTGAGTAAAAGCTAGTACTAAGGCTACAATAATACCATAGTGTTATAATAGACTCATGGTTTTTGAGTCAATTTATTTCCAAATCTTAAGAAAATATTTTCTCCAGATTATAAATATATATGCTAAAAAGATATATGCTAAAAAGTCAAAATTTATATGGAAATGAAATATAAAAATTCAGGACAATTAAGCGACAATTATATAATAAATAAAAAAGACAAATGAATTGTTTGAACTATTAGGAGATAGCGAAATAATGATGAAACAACATCTTAGATAGATAGATAGATTGTGGAGGCTACTCTGAACGGGCTACACTTCGACCATAAGGTCCATTGTCATGCCTAAGGATGTGAGGATATGAGTGGAGTGAAAGGAATTTTTGTGTATATACTAGGAATTGGTAAGATTTTTGGCTGCAGCCGACTATGATATGAACTAAGGAAATGCAGAAAATTCGTGAAGAAAACTGCAGAAAACCTTCACAAGCATAGCTGGTTACTTCGTTCTTGTCCATACGCCGACAGTTTAGTCAATTAACCCCCCCCCCCCTTTTTTTTCTTAATAATTGACAAACTGCCGATGTCGGGATTCGAACCCATAACCTCCCAGTTTCCAAGTAGGTATAATGCGCAGACATAACCCCTTAGACCGCTCGGCCACTTGGACTGGTAAACGAGACCTTATGTAAACATAAAATGGATACATTCTATTGCTGCCCATGTTAATTATTCGACCTTAAATTTTTAATTAAGTTTATTTCAATTAAGTTTTTCTCGAGTTTGAGACGTTTCGATTTCAAATTTTAAGTGTGACTGTCTAATAAAACCCTTAATAAGTGTGCAAAAATTTGAAACACTCTATATAATTATGCCCATTAGTTCGACAACTGCCTTAATTTGAGCAATATGTAATTATGAATTTTTTGTTTATTTTGCGCTGGAGAACACTCCCTCAAATTAGTTTCGAAACACCCTATAACTTATATATTTTTTAAATTTAATAATTTGCAAATTTATATAAGTTGCTACTATTACCATTTTTTTGAATGTTGTAATTATTTTATTTCGTCTGTATAAAATAAATAATAAAATTTAATTAAAATGCTCAAAATTTGCATTAATATCATATATATATATATAAAATTTTTTTTTAAATATTAATTTCATATTTCAAAAACATTTAAAAGTATCAAAGAAAGTGAAGTAATCTTATAAGAAAAATTTTAATAATAATGTATTTCGATTTTAAAATGCATTATTTTATAAAAAAAAATTATTTTTAATTTCCGGATACTTTTGTAAATATAAGAAGGTAATTTAATGCAAAAGTGATTTTTGTTTCTTATTATTTTCAATTATTATGTGAATAATAATTTATTTAAGTTAATGGAGTGTAGGATAAATTAATAATCTTTTTACAATAAATTATATCTATAAAATTGTTGAATGCATTTCTATAAAAATTTTTTTGTATGCAACACCTTTAAAAACACTAATTTCCGTCTTTTTAGCATTCCGTGTCGTATTTCTAGTCTTCTGTGTCTTTCTGTCAGAGACTATTTCACGTAAATGATAAAAATTTGGCATAATTATAATATACAGTTATCCAAATACGGTCATGAGATTTAAAATACAAATTAAGAGATTAGTTTTGGAATTGAAACGGCAAATTTTGTCCAAATACATTGTGTAGGGTGTTAAATGATAGAATTCAGCAACGTACTTTATATAGGCTGGCGCATATAAGTAACCTAGATGTGTATGATTTTTCATATCAAGCATTTGATATCAAAAAATGTTATCAATGTTCAGACATATTACTTAAATGTCAAAGTAAGTATACGCTAGTTGCTTCCGTTGGTATAATTAAATATGTTAATAGTAAATAAACAAAATTAATAATACAATGGCATCAAAAATGATTAATAGGATCTTAATAAAAATACTAAACAGCCGTCGACGATAAGAGTGAAGTGACTCCGGCATATCGGCGAGTTTGAAACTATTTCCATTTATTTACATGCGATTACACGTCTATCAACATCGTTGTCGTTGTCGTACCGGTGTCGTGTCGGCCAGTGTGAAAACACCCTATATCTTAAGAAACTTGTTCTTGACTCCCGAGGCGGCCTTCGTCCTTGGCTGCATGTCACAGAAAATAACATTACATGAATTGTAAAAAAAGTTTTGGGGGGTGTTTTTCCCGATTTTCCGGGGGTTGCAATGAAAAAATTGAATTTTTACGAATTTTTCCCGTCGATTTCAAGCAATTTCGCGTCGAATTCAAAAAACCGCATCTTTCTAGCATGTCTAGAAGTGCCTTAGAATTTGTATACATAAGTGAGTTAGTGAGTGAGTCAGCTTCACTTAGGACTATCCTTACATAGTATAAAATAAAGTCCCCCAGGCGCATCTGTCTGTCTGTTCGCGATTTACTCAAAAACTACTGCACCGATTTTCATGCAGTTTTCACCAATGGATAGAGTGCTTCTCGAGGAAGGTTTTAGTATATAATTTGTCAAGGTGTATAATTTATCAGTGCATAGTAACAGATGTTCGTTGCTTCGGTGCTGTGTGTTATACATTGTCTGCCAGGAGTGGGGATGTAGACATTTTGACTGTTATTTATATAAGCATCAACAGACAGCAGTCTGCATAAAGTGATTGATATGTAACAGTGGATCATATACTAATACAGTCCATTGTTCATATGCAGACGTATAGGTGTATAATTTATCAGTCCTTGACGGGAGAAAATATTATGTTACTTGGTTATAAGGGCGTTACAAAATTTTTGCGGGTGAAGCCACGACGGGTAATGCTATATTTTCTGTAAAGAACCCGTGCGAAGCCGGGGCCAGCTAGTATATTATATTAGATAAATTCCGATTTAGAATATTCAATTACTTAAATTACAGAAGGTGTAGATTTATCACATAATTTAAAGTTTTGTAGTAATTCGTGCGTTACGATTTAATTACGCATTGCCTACACTTTTCAAATCACTTTTATTTTATGTTTGAATTTTAGTAGCGCATACATCTATGAAGAATAATGATTTTATATTGTAGGTACTCCTTCTATCTTATGTATTTATTGTTAATTTTTAGTTTATTAGCGAATTTCCTGAAAGGAAATAGAGCTATTGGTCTCGTACCGACTTCAAAATTTTGCAAATATATAATATATATATATATATATATATATATATATATATATATATGTCTGTAATCGCTCTAGCGGTCACAATTTTAATCTGATTTGAATTAAATTTGGTATTTGAAGCGCTTTTGGTATTCAAAAGGTCAAGTTCGTTAATGGGTAAAATCGGGCAAGGGGAAAGAGGGGTTTAAAGGGAGGGGGAAATACAAAATTTGACATATCTCTCCCTTAATATTTGAAAAATCAAAAAATTTATAAGAAGTAAAGTTGTAGGTATTAAGTTTTACTGCAATTTTGTTTCTCATCATTTTTTCTGTTACACTAATATTTACAGAAATATAGACGGTTTAAGATTGAAAATTAAATTCCTTAATATCTCTGTACACATTAGAGTTTGAGCAAAAATGATAAGATTATGAATTGTAGCAAATTTGATTTTATACAACTTTATTCCTTACGCATTTTTCGATTGTTCTAATATTAAGAGAGATATTTTGTATTTTGTGTTTTCTTTTTTTTTTATACCTCTCCCCATTCCCCTCGACGTATGTCATTTATTAATAAAATTGGACTTGCAAATACTAAAATCATATATGACATTTCATTTTGATCAGACTAAAATTGTGACCACTAGAGAGTGATTTATGTATTCTATGGAAATTTATTTATTGATTTATGTATTCTATGGAAGTTGAAGCAGCTCTTGCGTAACGAATTTTTCTGAAAATTACTATTTTATATTTATAACTAGCATTGCTCCTTGCGGCTACGCTCGCGAAAATTGTGTTAAGACCTTATAACTGAGTAACGTAATATTTCTCCTCGTCAAGGACTGATTTTCTTAAAACGCTGTTTACGTACTTATTTGTTTAAAGTATCGAGAGTCTTATAAAACCCATTTTTTGCAAAATGACTATAAAAACGTGAAATTGAGTATTCAACAAAAATAAATAGAAATTTAGTAAACACTGATTATTTATGCATCCGATGTTTGAGAAAAATCATCACAATTTATTTGATTTCCATTAAAAAATTATAATTTTTAAAACCTCGTTTTTGGGCCTTATTACGAACGGAATCTCTCAACTCACCAAAAATTTCTCAATTCACCAACTTTATTCACCAAAAATTATAAATAAATGATTATTCAATATTATACATAGAGTGCTTTGATTTATAAACACGGATTCGCGGTCTAACCGAACCGCATTCGACTATAAGTGTTATTGCTTTTTTGTCTATTTCTGCTTATATATGGCACAAAAATACCTTCACGATTTTCAAATTCAATAATTCTTTCTGGAATTAATATTTATTTAGTTTCTTTTTTTTTTACATTATAGTTAATACTTAGGAGTTTCGATATAGAGCGATACAAGCCTACAGAAAGGATAAATATCGTAACTTTTTATTTGGAAAACGGAAGAAGCTTTATTTCTACTCAGAGAAACTATCCACGATATTTAAATGTCAGATATGCTCCTTCTAACCATACGATATTACCGATTATTTTCTTTGGGGTTATCTAAAAGAAAGGGTTTATGTGAACAAGCCACAATGCGTGGAACAACTTAGAATATTGAGCGAGAGATTTTGGGGATATCTCAAGAATCTTTACGAAAGGACAGATGTGCTGAAAAGAGCTCATAGTTTTCAGCGCGAAAGGGGATATCATTTGTTAAACATCATTTTTCGTAAATAGTTGGAAAACAACTTCAAGAAACACACTTTATATTATGAATTGCAAAATATAAATTTTTTAAACTTCTCATATACTTTTTTTAATTTAAAATCATGGAGGTACTTTTACGCCACCTTACTTTTGCGCCACCCTGTATGTCGGATATTTCGAGTTCGTTTTTTTAAGACTGGGCCTTATTAAGAGCTGGGCCTCGTTAGACGACAGTACCTTAGTGCAGAGGTGGGCACAGACGGCTCGCCGGAGTCGAACGACTCTCCATAAGCTGGGTGAGAGTAAGTAAAAAACATATGTTTTGAAGTAAGACGGAACGATGTTTCAATACAGGTTGACCCTACCGATTATTGCCCAATAATTTATTCAATCAATTTAGAATTAGTTTTATAAAATATTTATTGTTTAAAAAATATCATTTACAATATGGAGAGATACACCAAAAAACATAATAATAATAATAACAATAATAACAACAATAATGATGATAGCAATAACAATAATTACAACAATAATGATGATAGCAATAACAATAATTACAACAACAACAACAACTATATGTATTTCCACTTTATGTAAAATTTAACCATTTAGAAATTACTAACAAATTAAATAATTGTTTATTAATTCTCCGATATTAATAGTTTAGACAAATTATTCGGAATTTCCTAAAATCTAATTCTAAAATCTAAACTAAAGCTAAATCATCAAAAAATTTACAAGCGGTAAATGTAAAAGATCAAAAGATTTATATTTTATAATTTATATAACATTTATATTTTATTCATACCCAAATATGTTAAAAAGATACATTTTATGTCCCAAATTACCAGCCCAAAATTCCAGAGTATGTATTCAATGTATTGTATGTATTGTATACTTTGAATAATAGTGACCATAAAAAATAGTTGGTATTATTATATTTTTTTCAGAAAATGTTTTAATTAAAAAAAGAAAATAATAAGAATTGGTAGGTACCCTATATTTACTCTATCTCTCTTCCTACCTCTCACTCAGAGCTGAGTGCAGTCAAGGTCTGCCCACATATGCTTAGTGCAAACCAACATTTATGAATTTATCTAAAAATAAGGTTTTTTTTTCTTTACAAGTATAAAAAAAATTATCTACTACTGTCAGACATCAAATAATTTAAATATTCAAATTATAAAATGTTGTTAGTTGTTAAATTGTGTTTGATTTCATGTTGTGTTTTGATAAGATTACAAAATACTTACAAAACTGCAATAAATAATATATTCATTTCCTTTTTATAACTTATAGTAACTACAGTATTACAAAAGAATGGGTTTTTTTTTTTGTTCTAAAATAACTTAAAATAATATGATGATGCAAATAGAGTTTAGAATTTTTCTTTTTTTTTATTTCATTTGTTACGACTTAGTATATTATTTATCAACGTTATGTTAATTATTGTAATCAAATTTCACTTTTTGAGGTAGGTAAACTATTGTAAAATCATACTAGTAGGATGTACTTCTAAGAAGAAAAAATAAACAAAAATTTCGTCAAGTATCTATTTCCCCTAAACTGTTATGCCGGCAGTACACACTTGGCAAATGTCTCGGCGAGGAGATATTTGTAAGGCGAGGAGCCGCGATTGAATACAGAGTAGGCAGAGAAAAAAAAATCCGTTCTAAGCCAGATTCAACTATACTTCCTATTTAAAAAGCACAACGTTAGGTCATATCTCGAAAACCAACCATTTTTCTCAAACGTTCACGACGCCACTGGATTATACCAAAAAAAGTGCCTTAAGAATGTAAAAATTATTTTCATCTAGCTTTACAAACAACCAAGATATTCACAATTGTTTAAAAGTCGAAAAATCGAACTTTTGCTTATAACTCGCAAACAAAAGATGCTAGCAAATTTTTGTTGACACAAATGAATTAGTCTCAAAAAAAGAGTTCGAGAATGTGCGATCCATTTTTTTCTATCTCTTATAGTTACCCAGTTACCCCATAAAACCATCGAAATTGGTCCACTCTGTACACTCTCGTCGAATATTCTGCCGGCAATACGGTTCTCGTCAGTGCTGACAACGTGGTTTGGCCAAAACTTACATTTCTATAATAATAATCGGAATTTGTTCAATGAATTTTTGTTACAAAATATAGAATAAGTCATCAAGGTATCATGCAAACAAATAATAAAATATTAAAATATTTGTAAAAACATAAAATTCATCACCCTGTTCATCTCCTAAAAAAAAAGCTCAGGGTTCTAATGAAAAGTACTTTTTAGATTATGTTTAGAAATATTGCCCGTTCTGTGTCAAATTTTACTGGATGATGTAATGAAAAATGTAATAAATGAATCGACGTTTGAACTTCATTAGAATTCATAGATAGTATTTTATTTATATTTAAAAATTAAATCATTCAGTATTTCCCACGTGTGAATGATGTACGGATTGATACATATTATAATATACTTATATAGGGAAAGTGAATTGCTAAATTATAAAAAATAATTTTTATTACTAATAAACAATAAAAATATATAAACCTTTGAATACAGAGTGATTTAAAAAAAATTTTATTCCATTGACAAATGTAAAGAGCCTGGAGCCACCCGAAATTTATTTAACGTACGAACACACGTTATAATGAACGTCGTAGGCATTTTTGGTTTCGAATGTGGTAGTTCACACTATAATGCCGGCTGAACACACTCGCCGAGGGCACTCGGCGAGACATTCGTAAGGCGAGGAGCCGCCAGTGGAGCTGTGTACACTGTGTACACTCGCCGAGTGTTCGGCCGGCAATACAGTTCTCGTCAGTTAGTCAACAAAATTACGTTGGTATACCTGAAAAATGACATTATTAAGTTACAAATTACGGAGTTGTAATTTTTTGATTAAACTATTAAAAATTATTATTATTCAAATTAGTAATGAAGGACATTAAAAGAATAAAAAAAGTATTCATCAATTTATACAGTTTTTATTTATTTTCGTGTTCTACTATAAAGATTAATGTGTACAAATAAAGCGGTTGATAGTATATTTAAAAATAGCGGTTGAACGTTGAATCGAATGTAGACGAGCGTGTCCTTCGTGCTCGTGTCAAATGTACTCACCACTCGCTTTCTTTGACTCGTGTTAAAAAACCCGACTTTTAATGGAGCGATGGAGTGGCGAGGCGATTCTAGAAAAGGCAGACCGAGTGTTGTGAGTTCACTCTTGCATCGGCTATATCTTGCCTTGTCTCGCTGAGTGTGTACAGCCGGCATAACAGTTAAGCTTTTGAAGCTTTTGAGATGCTCGTCTGAACAGCTACATTTAATTTAATAAAAAGCTAAACATGCGGTGCCTATCTTGACACACGTTCTGGCAAATCAACATCGATAGACAAAAAACGCTCTTTTTTACCGTCCGTTAGTTCTAAGGCATGTTGGAATAAAAAAGTTTGTTAAACAATATATTATTTCAAATTTGATTGTTCAAACAACGATTATTTCCAACGTGATGATGAATTGGTAGAACGAAGGCAAAGATAGATCAACTTACGTTCACCTTTTCATGTGCATTTATAAACATACATTTATTAATATAAATACTATTAAAATAATCAAAAAGAACTCTAGGTTTTTTGAAATTAAATTTCAAATTTTGCTCCAATTCCTAGAACAATTATTTGTATTTTGTAAATACGTATTTCGACTAACTCACGATAACTCAAAAACAAAAAGAGATATCGAGCTGAAATTGTGTGTGTTCTAGAGCTAAAAAGTTAAGTCAAGTTCGTGAATGAGCAAAATCAGACCACGTTTGAGCAAAATGAGCAAAACTGCCCATCTTTAAAACCATGAGAGATAGAGCAAAAACGTAAAGCGAAAAATATTCTTTTTTTTTAAATAAACAACTTTTATTTGATACTTTTTTTCCATGAATTCAGGATACACCGGATATTTAAGCAATTAACTCAGTTCGTTGATATTTCCACTTGGTTTTTTGTTATAAATAAACAAAATAGTAAAACGACTATACGAAAACAACTATAACTTTACCAGCCAAGTAGCCGCGCTTGTAAAGGTGTCTTGTGTACTTGGAACTGGGAGGTTATGGGTTCGAATCCCGACATCGGTAGATTGTCAATTATTAAAAAAAAAAAAGGGCGGTTAATTGACTAAACTGTCGGCGTATGGACAAGAACGAAGTAACCGGCTATGCTTGTGAAGGTTTTCTGCAGTTTCCTTCACGAACTCCAGATGAGTATCGGCATAGTTCCTATCAAAGTAGGTTGCAGCCGCACATCCTACTTATTCCTAGCCTACACACAAGATTCCTTGTCCTCCACTCACATCCTCATATCCTTAGGCATCACAATGGACCTTTTGGTCGAAGTGTGTCCCGTCCAGGAGACAACCGCTACAATGTATCTATATCTATACGAAAACAAGATCCGTTCCTTGGCCTTCATTTGTACGATCTATACGCAGCTTCAGGATACGGATAACGTGCATACGTTAGATTTATAATCAAACTGTAGATAATAAAATGGTAGAGATAGTTAGGATAGGTATATATTAATTATGATGATTATTTGTACTTGAAACACATCAATTAATTCTATATTTTTGTAAAAATATTATAAATAATATAAACGAATAAAAAATTGAAAAATGTGTCATTGCAAAAGCTATAATGATGATATTTAAAAGAAATTATTATATTTATAACTATTTATTATTTAATTTAGCTGTTCGTTAACATGTTTTTAAACTGCTTATTAACAACATAACGTACAACATTAGCAGTTAGTTAGCTGCCTGCTAGCTTATTATTTATAGTATATCTATGGTTCCGTATACTGTCGAAGTTGGATAAGTATTGGAGTTCAAAGCGTACTGGTAATTTTTGTAGCTTTTCAAGGTGTTTGTCACTGAACTAACCAGTTTGCAACTTTTGTATTTTACTATTATATAGAAGGTGATCTCTAGCAAATCAAACACACTCTTTCCGACATCGAAAAATTTTATGTTTATCACTCCACAAAAGCACTTTAATTTTTCATTTCGATATTTTGAGTACTATAGGATCAGTGTAGAAAACTATTTGAAAACACTCAATATCTTTGCGCAGTTTGAATGTTTTTTTTTAACCGTCAAAAAAAAACGAAGGAGATTCTCAAGTCAGCCCCTATAGTTTTTTTATGTATTACCACGCATAACTTTTTACAGAGTAGTCCGATTTCGATAATTCTTTTTTTATTGGATAAGGTATACTTCGAAATTGATACCATACAAATTTGAAAAAAAAATTTCCTCCTAAGGGTTGCAAAATAGGGAATGGTTCATTGTTCACCACTGAATTTTCATTTTTGAACGGATTCTGTTGAAACTTGTCACACATATGTAGCTTTAATGACACTATAAGCCACAAAAAAAAATAAAAAATAAAACTTTTTAATAAAAAATCGGGCCGACAAAAGTAGAAAGTAACTGAAAAGCAAAAAATAATAGCTTTGTAACAAAAAATTAAACCTTCGAAAAAAGAAAGGAAAAAATAAAAACGTATGTTTTTAGTCTAACTAAGTCCTACACTAATGTAAATACCTAAATAATTTTGAGTCGGCACCAAACAAACAAAATGTAATATCTTGTAATATTTACTTTTAACCGAAAATCATATTCACCCTTCATTTCGAAGGAGATTTTTTAGTCTAACTAAGTCCTACACTAATGTAAATACCTAAATAATTTTGAGTCGGCACCAAACAAACAAAATGTAATATCTTGTAATATTTACTTTTAACCGAAAATCATATTCACCCTTCATTTCGAAGGAGATTTTTTGGCGCCGACTCAAAATTATTTACGTATTTACATTAGTGTAGGGCTTAGACTAAAAAGTTACGTTTTTATTTTTTCCTTTCTTTTTTCGGAGATTTAATTTTTTGTTACAAAATTATTTGTTTTTCTTTTCAGTTACTTTCTTCTTTCGTCGGTTCTATTTTTTGTTAAAAAGTTTTTCATATCAATATTTATGAATTTTTTTCATATATTTTATCAAACGCATACGGGATCATTTATAATACAGTCCATTGCAGACTTGAAAATAATTCTTTTTATTCTATACGTCATATATATATTCGTGTGTATATTTATTTATACGTGTAAAATTGCCCTACTTTCAATTTTTGAATTTTAGAAAAATAAATATGAAAAATAATTAGTTTATTTATTTTTTTGTCTATATGTGATTAAGAAGAATCACCTAAGGTCAGCATTTATGCAAATATAATTATAATCAATTTAGTCGTCATTAACCAACTAGATCAATTAAATTAAATTCTACGATTAAATCGGTCGTTGATACGTGTGGAAAATTATTTTTTGTGTGTACTAACGGATTATGTATACTAGCACTAGGTACAATCGGTGGAAAACGCGACATGTTGCTCGCTCATTCACTGACAAAATTTTCTCATAATCATTCTAAAACTTTTATTTCCTTAAAGTTTCAAATAAAATAACCACTAGGAATTTTTTTGGGTTTAGAAAAGTTTTCTATGGATTGGACTATACTCGTAGTTGGTACTGTGGACCACAAAAGTTGATGTCATTTTTTTAAATTTTATAATTGATTTGTGCCTTATTGATTCGGTTTTCGAAAAAATGCTTCGGATAAAAGTTGTTTATCAGAAGTACAGTAACAATCTAAAAAAGTATTGCCTTATGGTCCATTGTGCTTCCTCTTCTACTTCAGTCCGACGAGTTTCGCTTCTCCCATATATTGGCAATAGCCAGGAGCTTACTTATCAGGTATTTCTGAAGGTTCATATATTCGGGGTGAGACGCACCGAATATCCTGTATCTGCTGTAACCTAGAGGTTCGCAATCAAAGATAATGTGGAGAGAGAGATACTCTTGGTTGCACTCTGAAGCAGTACCTTCCCGAGCTCCTGCCGCGGTACGTTTTGCCAGTGATCACGGTGTTTAGCCGTAATCAGCTTCGTAAGGGTGCATTGCCGCTAAATATAAAGAGCCGGGTAGGCTTTGTTCTGCGGTAATCCACATTTGTAAAATAATTTCTATGCCAATGAATTAAACAGAGTATTTTATTCATCTGAGAAGTATGTAGTATATGTCTGCTTCAAGTTAATTTGTTAAATTCTGTAAAATATATAGTTAATTATAAATGTACTTGACCTTATCATGATAATTATTTTAAAAAATCTGGTGTGCCAACTCTATAGAATCTCTATGTACTGTGGGTCACAAAAGTAACGCTCGTTTTTAAATAATTGATTTAAAATTATTTGAAATATGACTTATTTGAAATTATTTGAAATATTTTCTGAAAATCCAAATGAATAAGGCACAAATCAACAATAGAATTTTGAAAAATGAGAGCTTTGTAGTACTAGTAATGCTTGGTTTTTCCCTTAAGTATAGAAAAAAATATCATCCGTTCCTGTTGATTCATCCTATATATATATATATATATATATATATATATATATATATATATATATATATATATATATATATATATATGTCGAAGCGAGAGCGAAACTATCGCGATACGATACTAATACTCCGTTACTTTGAATACTCAATAATGATCCCGGTCACATCCAGGCCAGTCGTAAGACCTCAACTCTCTACCCGAAGTATATCTGTCTATCACGACTATTCAATCAGGACTCTCAGGACCATCTGTCCACCTCAACATCTCAACGAAAACTGTCTCTACAGTGTAGAGTCTACACTGTAAACCCCACACTCTGATACACTCCCAGACGACCAACGACCATATAATATTATCCTTGCAACATATGCCTCTCTCGGCTGTGGCCCGGTTCCAAATAGACGAGGGGATCCTACAGTTCACACTCAATCACACTCTATTGTCCATATGAAAAACCCACATATCAACACATATGTTGCTCAATAGGGAATATGCATGAAAATTTTTTTTCACATTTATTTTCAGAATATGAAAATACTGTTAATACTGTAATAATATTTAAAAACGAAATTAAAATCCGACAAATATCAAGGAAGCTATAAGCTTTTAAAGAGTATTATCTGTCTCTTTCTTGCAAAAATACTAAAAACGGAGTTTTACGTATATTTTAAATGGTGAAAGTGTAATATGACGTCACATAACATATCAAGAGGGCTATCACCCTCTTTGTCTAATCGGGAATTTCAATCATTCATATCTCGCTTATTTTTAAAGTTATTTAAAAAGTAATTTTACCTTGATATTTGTCAAGTAAACATGCTTCAATTCAAGTGAAAAAAAATTTTCATGCATATTCCCTATTGTTTTACAACTCAACTATCTATTAATATTGATTATCTCGATACTAGACACTTCTTATTTCAATTCTACCACTCTGTAAGACACCAAAAGTCGGGCAACAGCAGATTTATTTCTACCAAGCGAAGAAAACATATTTAATCTGATTCTGATATATACAAGACGATTTTTTAAATTCATAGCCATAAAGATCCCATTTTTTTATCTGCGTGGGGTCGCGAGGGTCCAAAATTAGCATTGGTAGTAGCTTTACTCGAATTAGAGAAGAATCTTATCGTGTTGATGGACGGACGGACAGATACATTTGCGGAAATAGACTAATTAGGTCATGTTATGAACACCTACAAAAATTTTTTTTCTCCGTTCATTATTTTCAAAAACGGAACTAAACTTAATATATCCTGGTATGTATGTACACTCCCGTTATGTATGAACCAACCTCAAATGTTAATTTTCTTACATTTCATAAAACTCCTCACTTTTGTAACTCTCTGTATATTATTTATTTATAAACAAAGATAAGTAGTATATTTTTTTAAATGTGAAAAAAGTAATGGAAGTTTTATATTTTTTATTTATGTAAACAAGTTTACATAAATATAAATTTTATTTATGTATAAAAATTAAATAAAATGTTGTATCTGTCAAAAACATTTACTACAAGAATAATCAAAATTGTGAGAGACTGATTCGGTTCAAATCGGTTCAATTTTATTGAACGAGAGTGTATATACCGGGTATAAAAATTAGCAAATGCAATGATTGCGTACATAGAAATGTATCTAATAGATAATAATATAGGAAGTTGTAACTTTTATTATTAAGTATAGGTAATAGTTATGATAGGTATTTTATTTTAACTACTATATCCATCATCATAAAACCACAAATTTTTATATATTATATCACTATTTTGTGGCTTTTTTTGTATTTTTTAAATCATTTTTATGACGTTATACGATGAGCTATTTAACAATAAAGAATATTTAATTTAACATAATTTAAGTTTCTTCAATCAAATTGTATTTTGAAAACCATATTTATTATTGCAAGCGATTACACAAGGGTTTCATAGTCATGGCGTCATCAAAAACGGATTTACCTTGTAGTCTAGTCAACAAGTTAAAAAACGTGTTAATTCTTGCTACTGTTTTGAATTTTTCCGTATCTTTGTTTGTTAACAAAAAAATGGAAAATTAAAATTTTTTAAATTTTCCAACGGGGATCATTTTTAAATCCTAAAAAAACTAGCTCCCAGAAGTAAAAAATATTCCAAACTTTTTTAAAAATTATCGGGTTTTTTTGTTGTAAACCCAGATGGGAAATTTTTTTTAATTAACAAAAGTATAATTGTTAATTGTTAGAAGCATAGTTGTTAAAAATTGTGGTAAAAATTTGTTGACGACGGATTATTGTTTGTTTAAGTATCTTTCCTTAATATTTATATTTAATGGGTTAAAAAAATTTTTCCTTCAAGTATCAGAATCAAGCGGAGCCGAATCACCCTTTTTCAAGCCCTATTTTCATCTCTCAATTAAAATTATAAATATTAGTGGTACAGTTCCGGAAGGTGGGATTTCTTTTTAGAAAATTTCCTGCTCTTTAAGAATCTTTTTTTTCGATTTCCGATATCTGCAATAGTTTCTGAAATATTTGCAAAAAACAAAACCCCCTCTTTTTTTTAAAAATAAATTGTTTATAACTTTTGCAATTGTGTAAGTGCGGGTTTGAAATTTTTGCACATTTTTCTAGACGTCATAACGAGTTCAACGAGCTATCGTACGTATTTTAATTCGCAAGAATTAACACGTTTTTTAACTTGTTGACTAGACTATTGCAAAAGATCAGATAGTTCTGAATTTTGGATATGCTTTAGTTTAGAGATTCTAATGACAGTTTCAAATTTTCGCTCTTGAACAATTTACGTTTGTTCCGCTATCTTGAATTTAAGACCCTAAAGTCATTGAAAGAGTTGACACTACATGTCAGAAGTTGATAGATCATTACTTGTAAACTAATAAAGACTACTTATATGCCGAGAACCCATGTTAAGATTGCCTCTCTAATCGAACCCCCTCAATATGATTAGTAAATTAATAAATATTCGAGCGCGAATCGGTAAAATAATGTCTCGAATCAAATTAAATTATTTTAGTATGGAGAAACTGAATCTGCAATAAAAAATTGGGGTTCCCATTTAAAATTTCAAACTTGAGTCCCCCCACACCAGGCTAATAGGCCATACACCCTTGCTAATGGGCCGACTTTAGTCATTGGATAGATTCTTTAAAAATTTTGACAATGTATTTTTTCATTTTTCATCCCAAAGTGTTTTGCTCGAGTTATTTGATCGTTTACAGACTTTTTGGAAACCCTGTATACAAGGTAAATATGTTGTGTTTGTATGCAAAACTACCAGAGGATCAAAATTCCAAATCGTTCCAAAATTATAGCCGTTTTCTGACGGCCAGATCTCTAATATAGTAAATATAAAGTAAATAATGCATTAACAAAATTTTGGAAATAAATTATTTGTCAATAAATATTTAAAAAATAGACGTTTTGAACTGTCAAAATTTAGAAAAAATAAATTATTTGACATATACTTCCTTTGCACTCTCTATAATAATTTTTTGAAACCCGGGCAACCCTGGCTTTTTCAGTTAGTATTTTATAATTTGACCTTTCCTTGTAAAAATTAGCCTCATGCTTAAAAATCTTTAATCCTGGCCTGTTTTTACTGGACTCCTAAGCCGAAATTACTTCAGCGTAATTACATGTGAGGAAAAAGGATAATATATGACATATTTTTAATGTAAATAAAATCGAAATTTTATTTACAATTCACTTTCTCCTTTAATCTTTAAATTTGATATAACAAATTACAAAAAAAAAAACCAAACATAATTTACATATACATACTAAAATAAATATACTCATATATTTTTTGTAACTACTGACTTTAAAACGTCAAACATACATTTAGTCTAGGAGGAATCGGCGCATAGTGTCGCAAACTATTCGGCGCAATTTTTTTGTCAGTATGCTTTCAACATATATGGCTTTCAAAATATGCTGAATATTGTATAGAAATGCAGTTTGCCAATTGTAGAACCAATTTTTGTAATTAATTTTATTGTGCCAACTTAAATGACCGAATAGAGATTTTTTAGGTATTTTGTCATTTATCGTAAACTTGACCGTTTCCGAGTTAGATAAAATTTCAGTTATAGACCATGAGAAGCGCATTTATATAGATACCTTCTACATATGTTTTACATGCGTTTTAGCGTCCATTTGACAATTAAACAAGTGAAAATAACAACTAACTGAGTTAATTGCTTAAATACCCGATATATACTGAGGAGGAATCGGCGCATGAGTGTCGCAAACCATTCGACGCAATTTTTTTTGTCAGAATGCTTGTGGCCCAATTTTTTAAATTAATTTTACTGTGCCAACTTATATATTTTGTCATTTATCGTAAACTTGACCGTTTCCGAGTTATATAAAATCTGAGTTACAGACCATGAGAAGCGCATTTATATAGATACGTTTTACATATGTTTTACATGCGCTTTAGCGTCCATTTGTCAATTAAACAAGTGAATATAACAACTAACTGAGTTAATTGCTTAAATACCCGGTATATACTGAATTTATGTAAAAAAGTTTATAACAAAAGTTGTTTTTTTTTTATAAAAAGAAACATTTTTGTCTTTACATATTTGTTATATCATCTCTTATATATCATTTGTTATATACTATCTCTTACGGTTTCAAAGTTGGGCAGTTTTGCCCATTTTGCCTAAACATGGTCCGATTTTGCCCATTCCCGAATTTGACTTTACATTTTTACTCTAGAACGCACATACAAAATTTCAACACGCTATCTCTTTTTGTTTTTGAGTTATCGTGTTGACGGACGAACGGACGGACACATTTGCGGAAATGGACTAATTAGGTCATTATGTGAACACCTATATCAAAATTTTTTTTCTACTTTAAATCTTTGCAACCGTTACAAAATCAGGACTAAAGTTAATATACCCTGGCATATATTATATACCGGGTAAAAAACAAAACTTTAGAATGAAAAAATCTGTAATGAATCTTCAGGATTTTGTTAATCTTCAGGGATGTTTAAAGATTATTTAAGAATTAACGAGTCTCCGTATGAGTATCCGAATGGTTTACGACACTTATGCGACGATTTCGCCTAGACTAATGTAATAATTGTTTAATGAATAATTGATTTATATCAAAAATTTAATTAAATATTGTGAATGCTGTTGTCTGCAATTTTAATTACTTTAATATACACGATCTATTAATTACAATCGTATTATAATATTTATTTTAATTTCACTATATTTAGTTATGGACTAAATTTAAGTTAAGTTATTAACAAATTCATATAATTTTTTGAAAGTGTTTTTTTCAATTCGTAATAAGTATTGAATATTAGAAAAATCAATTATTGTTTTTCCTATAAATAGTATTTCTTAAGGGTGGCCATAAGTAACACTATGATTTAATTAGTGAATAAATTTGATGTTTACGTTTTTTTTTCTTTTTTTTTCAGAATTAACTTTAAAAAACTTGGGAAATTTATAATGGAAAGACTCTGCACAGAACAAAGAACCAAAGTTGTTCAATTTTATTTTGAAAGTCAGCATTCGATTATTCAGGCACAAAGATCATATCGAAATTTCTTTCATGTTAGAAATGGAAGGCCTAGGGAGGCACCCAAAATCCAAGAATAATTGTGCAAGAAGATCAAATGCACCCACTTATAGGTGCACAGTATGGTGTGGAATAACTTCAGAAAGGATCATTGGACCATATTTTTTCGAAAACGACGAACAAGGTACGGTTAATGTGAATGGCATTCAATACCAGGCAATGATTGAAAATGTTTTAAGGCCAGAGGTAGAGAACAATCCAGAATTGTGGTTTCAACAAGATGGAGCCACAGCTCACACAGCTCGTCGAACTATGGTTCTTCTGAGCGAAATTTTTGGCAATCGAATAATATCACTTTTTTCATATTTTAACTGGCCACCGTGTTCGCCCGATTTAACGGCCGCCCGATTTTTTTTTCTTTGGGACTACCTAAAGGGTAAGGTGTATGTCAATAAGCCAAGAAACGTCGAAGAGCTTAAGGCCAATATCCGAGAAGAAGTGAGGAAATGACACATATATCTCTGTCGCAAAACACACTCTCTGTGTTCGTGTCATCGTTTGCGATGTGGACAGTTCAAATATGCTGTGCTTTAATTAGTTTAACCTTATTTTTCAACTTTAATCGTTTACAAAATTAAAACTTAGTACTATATATAACTTGTAATAAATATATTCAATACTCAACTGTACTATGGACCACACAAGTTCATGTGATTTTTTTAAATTTTATATGTGATTTGTACCTTATTGATACGGTTTTCGAAAAAATGCTTCGGATAAAAGTTGTTCATTAGAAATATAGTAACAACTTTTATTCGAAAATTTTTTTCGAAAACCGAATGTATAAGGCACAAATCAAGTCAAATATTTTAAAAGAATGACATCAACGTTAGTGGCCATGTGTACCTACATAAGTTGTTTCGCATAAGGAAATGGCAATTGAAGATCATTGTTATTCTGATGCATCATATAATATTAGAGCGGTCTATTATGTCAAATATTTACCAACGACCGAAGATTTCGCAGACACCAAGGACAATTTATTTTAAGATATTTTAATTTTAACAACCATTATCTAGAAATAAGATAGTGCCAACAGCTTCGGATCTAAGGGGGGCAAAAGGGGGCACCTGCCCCGGGTGGCACTCTCAAGAGGCGCCAAAATCATAATATAATATTTTTAAAAAAAAACTTGTTTCACAAAGAGGCTAGCATGTAGCGCACGTTGTTTTATCAATTATGCGTTTGATTTAAGAGAAAAGAATGCTGAGACCTAAAGATTGAAGAAGTGTCTTGATTGTCTATCGTCTTTCCTGGTTATATATAAATATGTTTTCTATATTTAATGTTATGTTACACAAATGAAAAAGTTATTAGTTAAAAGATAATAAAGAGTGCAAATTTATATAAAGAGTTCAAAGGGTTCTTATTCTCCCGGTCATAAAAAATGCCACCCATTATATATTTGTGAGTTTTTTTAAACAATTTATCTCAAACGCTGGAGATAGGGGACGCCACTATCAAGTTTCTGCCCCGGGGCGAAAAAATACTTGGAACTGGGAGTTTATGGGTTCGAATCCCAACATCAGCAGTTTGTCATTATTAAGAAAAAAAATAGGGCGGTTAATTGACTAAACTGTCGGCGTATGGACAAGAACGAAGTAACCGGCTATGCTTGTGAAGGTTTTCTGCAGTTTCCGTCACGAACTCCAGATGAATATCGGCATACTTCGTATCAGAGTTGGCTGGAGCCGCACATCCTACCAATTCCTAGTCGACACACAAAAATTCCTCCTCCTCGCTGCTAAAGATCAGATATATGACAGGCAGATACCTAATGATTTTCTTGCGAACAGACCCAACTACATTGAACAAATGTACCTCAGTACTTTGTGAAACAATTACCTTCATAATATGATGGGAAGATCATTGTAATAATGTATGGCAGATAGACATGATGATTAGTGTATATTGTATTGGATCATGTACTCGTAGCACTGCACGTTAAAAGATCGTGCCATAGTGAAAATTTAATTTATTATGAAAGGCCATTCACATTCATATAGTAAAATAAATAATGTTATTTATATTAATTCATATGATAATATTTTTTAATCATATCATATTATTTACTAGCTGTTGTCAGCGGCTTCACATAAGTCACCAAGTCACAAGTGACATATAATAATGGTAATAATATAATAATATAACTAACGAGTTTTTGTACCCGGTATATGTAAATATACCAGGGTATATATTAAGTTTAGTCCCGACTTTGTAACGCTTGATAATATTGATCGCAGACACAAATGTTTGGCATAGGTGTTCATAAAATAGCCAAATTTGGCCTTTTTCCGCATATCTGTCCGTCCGTCCATCTGTCCGTGAACACGATAACTCAAAAACGAAAAGATAGATAACTCAAAAACGAGTTCGTGAATGAGTTCGAGAAAGTAAAGTTCGTGAATGGGCAAAATGGGCAAAACTGCCCAACCTTCAAACGGTAAAAGATAGAACAAAAATGTAAAAACGAAAAATATTCCTTTCTTAAAAATAAACAACTTTTGTTACACACTTTTTTACATAAATACAATATGTATCGGGTATTTAAGCAATTAACTCAGTTAGTTGTTATTTTCACTTGTTTTTTACGTATTTAAGGATGTTCCAGCATGAAACCACTTTTCATTAATTTGTACACAGCCCATATTTTAAAATACACCCAATCTGCAAACAATGTATAGTGTATCTATCGCTGTCTATATGCAGTGTACTATGATATGATGTACTTTGTCACACTTAAACTGTATTAAAATCAGTATTGTATAACATATAACTATTATACTTATCACTCTCTAACTACAATCATTTATATATAGTTGCATCTCACTCGTGCATGTATACATCGTCGTTATTGTCCGTCATCCGTCGTGTTAGTGTGTCTACATGTATATGTAACAGAGACACCATATCATAGTACACTGCATATAGACAGCGATAGATACACTATACATTATTTCCAGATTGGGTGTATTTTAAAATACGGGCTGTAGAAATATATGTATATGGTGTATGTATTTGTTCTACAATAAAAGCAAACCGGTGTTTTGTACTGATTATACAAGACAGTGTTGGAACTACCTTAAGATAAAAAATAATTATACTATGAACTATGATACAAATGCATAATGTTTTATTAACACCTTGGACTTGACTCATCCACCAAAAAAAAAAAAAAATGATTAAACAAAAAATATATAAAAATAAACTTTTAAAAACAACTCTTTGTACTAAAACAAAGGAAAATAATAATTTTTTTCAAATTAAAAGTGTTGATCCCGCAAACTATTGAAACAATACTTCTACAGCATCTTTTCGCGTTCAACGTATTTGTTTTTATAATCTATATATAATAAGATCAGAAAAAAAATTTTTTTTTAATTTTACTACAATTATAAAAGCATTGTTTTTTGGCCAGTCTTCCGAAAACGCACCAACTCTGATTTGTCTTAATTTTTACAACAAGCACCTGTATGACCCAAAATCTAACTATTTTTGGCGATTCTAACAGTAAAGAGTTGAAAAGTGGAGGTTTTTGTGGTAATTTAGCATATACAGGGTGTTCTTAAATGCATTCAAGAAAACTATACTACGGCGTAGAGCTGTAAAAAACAAACAAAAAAATTTAATAAAGTTTTTCGATTTGACGCTTATTTTTTAAGATATCAATTAAATACAATCAATTAAACATTGGTAAATTCAACCAATCACAGAGCGCATAGTGTAAGGAGACGGGTGACAAAGTGGCTTGCTTTTAATTGCGAATATATATTTTGGTTCCGTATTTTAAAACATATGTCTAAAATATGCTCCCTCCAAAAAATTTTCTGCTCTAGGTTTTTAACCTACTTAGCCTGTATGAAAATATACTATTGACGAAAGCGAAGTATTAGTCACTCTAATTTATGGTTTAATCTAATTAGAAAATAGTACGTATGTACCTAATAAAAAAATTAAATATTCATAATAGATTTTTTTGTTTGTTTACAATCAATAATTTATATTTAGTATAGAAAGAAAACAAATTAATTTTCTAAAAGCTTTTCAGTATACATGCATATATAGTCTAGTCAAAATGATCACAATAGGGAATATGCATGAACATTTTTTTTCGCTTGAATTGAAGCATGTTTACTTGACAAATATCAAGGTAAAATTACTTTTTAAATAACTTTAAAAATAAGCGAGATATGAATGATTGAAATTCCCGATTAGACAAAGAGGGTGATAGCCCTCTTGATATGTTATGTGACGTCATATTACACTTTCACCATTTAAAATACACGTAAAACTCCGTTTTTAGTATTTTTGCAAGAAAGAGACAGATAATAATCTTTAAAAGCTTATAGCTTCCTTGATATATGTCGGATTTTAATTTCGTTGTTAAACATTATTACAGTATTAACAGTATTTTCATATTCTGAAAATAAATGTGAAAAAAAATTTTTATGCATATTCCCTATTACCTTGAGAAAAAACATTGTTTTGTGAAGTCTCTAATCTATCTATATATATATATATATATATATATATATATATATATATATATATATATATATATATATATATATATATATATATATATATACACCAAAAATAAAATAACACGTATTCTCCAAAAGCATTCACATAGTAATGATTGCTTCAGTGCATACATCACAAACCCCACTTCACAAGCGTCATCTAAAATTCTAAAGTATATCGTTCGACAGAACAACCAACACACATTGCTTAATGTATATGTACATATGTACTCTCTCATACTCGTGGGATCTATAATACGAAGATGTGAATTAAACAAATTGTATATATATATATAAATCGATGTGTGTATGCATGTTCCCTAAGGACTCCAAAATGGCAGGACCGATTTTGATGAAATTTTCAGGCAATCATCGAAACAATGTATTTAAAAAAATATACATAAGACTTACATCTATACATACCGTTATTTCGATTGCAGCACAATCATCGTCAATAGTTAAATTCTCGTATAACACATTAAAGAAATAAAATTAAACTTAGACCAAAACATATGAAAACATAAACGAAAAAATTAAACCAAAAATAAATGTAATACCTTGCGAAACAATAAATTCTTAAATATACCAAATTAACTTTTAACAGTGAATAAATCATCAGTAGTAATAATAGTTCAGACAATGAATGCTCAAAAAGGAGGAGTAGGCAAAAATTACTGAAAGGCTAGAATTGGCTTCAGTGAAACTAGTTTGAGGCAAATCTAGTAAAATTCCTGGAATATGTAAGAAGAAGCAAAAGAATGGAGGACAAAGAAGGTGATCTGTTATAGTTTAAGAAACATACACGCAGTCCAGATACGCTAATTTAAAAAAAATTGAATGATGTTTTTCCATAAAGTATTCGTTATATCTTCTTTGCAAAGGAATAAATGTTTATAATTGAAAAAGAATTAAATTCCACTTCAATCAATGTAAAGCATACGTTTTCCCAAGATAACGCAATACCCGGTTTAGGCCATATATCTTGGATTTTCACAAAATCTTCAAATTACTCTTTTAAAGCAATCTTTTAATGCAATAATTGTACTTAATTTATACGAAATTTAATTACTCTATAACTTCTCAGAAAACTGTCTTCTCAAATGAAATGGAAGAACATAAAAATAAACACGACTTTGAAAGACATAGATTCCTACATCTCTTAAACAGTTATATAAAAAAATTCCCAGACATTATTGTAGAATAAGTTTCTATTAAAAAACATTTTTTTTAAAGAAGCTTTTTATCGTAAAACTAATTTTCTACAACTTTACGTCTTATGCGTTTTTAGACTTTTTCAATATTAAAAGAGATATACCATACACCAAATTTTGTGTTCTCCCTCCCTCTAACCTCCCTTTCCCCTTGTCCATTCTTGTCATGCTTACCATAAAAATACATTGGCATTGCAAGTTAAATAAAACGCTTTCAGCGCCATCAAGTTGTTTTTAGTGTTCATCTTAACGCTGTGTATGCTGCCGTAGCGCGCTAGCCGTTGAGTGTGCAGTAGACTCGCTACTAAATCTCAATATCTTTCATTATTAGATACCTTTGGAATCACTACGTATGCCCCTTGTTATTTAGGTAACTATATGTTGTTACCTAAGTAACTATAAACAAACAAATTCTGACATTTTTTATTAGGAAAAATAAAGATTGGTTTGAATTCCAAATTGTGTTTATGAATTCATTGTAGAATTAGATTACACATAATTGGATTCATCTTTTCCTTCAATCCTAATAAGTGCAACGATAGACATCACGAGCGCCAAATCGTTCTAACTTCCAAAACAAATACTGTATAAGCGTTTGTTTAATATATCTGTCATGTGCACAGTGTAAGCGTTCATGAGCTTAAGACGAATGCCAATAAATTGCGATTATAAGCGGGAGGGCTGAAAACGTATAAACGTCCAAAACAAATTCACCCTTAGAAACAACGACTTAATTTTTTCATTGGAAACAAAATCATAAAATAGTACCTAATGTGTTGTCTATCTATCGATTTGCTTCACCTCCTGGATACCTAGAATTTACTATGTTTACCTCTTAACTAGTCCCAAATAAAGTCCTTAATTAAAATTTTCGCGATATGTTTGTCTACATCCCGTTCCCCATTGATTGGACTATAGTAGGCAACAATATATTACGATTACATATTATTATAACAGTGTATATGATGAATACATAAAAGTCATAAAAACTTAATATTTCAAAATGTATGCAAACAAATTGAAATATAAAACAGATCTTAATAATTAATAATAATAATCATAAAAGAAAAGAAAAATACTTTTAAAAAAAAAACATTTTAAACTAGATATTTCCAGCCGCCATATGTTAGAGAATATTTCATGTAAAATGATTTTATAAATCAAAGTTTGAAAAGTGTGAGTTGGAAAAGTTTGACACCAGTATCGTGGGATCAATTTAATATACAAAATACCATTGATCTATGGACTATGAATAACTTATACAGTAGTCCGATATTGTCCAAAATTGAAAAGTAAACAGCACACAGAATCACTCATAGAATGACAATTAGATGAATTGACAATTTGATTGACGAATGATCATTACATAACAATCAATGATTAATCAAAAATGACAGTTCTCATTCATTCTGATGCGTAGATTATCTGTAAATACATTATATTATAAAGTTCGAATGAAAACAACATTTTACACTTAATTTGACAAGCATACATGTCGAGAAAACTACAGTTACACACCCGAATCCTAAAACAATCTGAAAAAAACACTAAAATATTCGTTCATCATTGATTACATTCACTGAAAGGGTGGTTTCCAGCAAGGTGCTGATTTGGATTTTTGTCCACTAGGCACCTCGAGGATTAATCGACTTGTAAGAAACCGACTAATCTACTGTCTAGTTGGCCATTATCGATCATTAGTTCATGAGTTATTGGGCCGTTCCATCTTCTCGCCAGATGACTTTTAATGACCTGTATATGGCTATGAATTACAGGTCGTTTAAGTTAAGAAGAAGGGACGGTCCAATAAATTATGAACTAATGATCGACAATGGCCAACTGGACAGTAGATTAATCCGCGTTTTGCAAGTCGATTAATATTCGAGGCAGCTAGTGGGAAAAAATCCTAAATACATGGGAAATATATTAATTTATAAATATCGTCGGCGAAAACTAAAAACTGTGTACCTCCAGATTTCAAAATTTCACAGGAATGACAAAAAAACTGTTTTAATCTGTTGGAGTTACACAATTTTCTTTTCTTTCTTCGTTTTAAAACTGATGTGATCCAAATGGAGTTTTATGGTTTTCTGGGGACGAAAAGTACCAATTTTTACCACCAGATAACTGTAAAAACTCAATTTACAAAAAAAGTGGAGACCGTCACCAAATTAGCAACAAGTAACATCTCCTCGGAGAATAATTACAATTAGCTAATTCATACTGATGATGACTACTTTGTAGTCGAAATACGTATTTATAATATTAAAAAAATTTTGATCTAGGAAATTGGGGCAAAAATCGAAGTTTATAATTTAAAAAAAAAGGAGTTACACAATTTTCGGGTTTCACTGACGTATACGGTCACAGGTCATGTATTTATTCTGAAAAATTCGCTAAGTAGACGCAGGCCTGCGTAACGAATTTTCTTTAAAAAAGGCTCTTCGAATTTTTTTTACCTTATTCGATTTATTTTCATATACTAACTGTATATAGCACTGTACTCCTCTGAGGGATGTAAAATTCGCGAAACCTGTTATGACTTTACCATATAACTTTTAGATACAGACATAGTCTGTATATAGAGGTTGTATGGGTGTTCAACCCAGTTTGTTTTTATAACACTTTATATTCAATTATTTTTTGTCAAATATTTATAATTTTTTTTAATTTAAATATTTCTGTTATTTTATAATTGCTGAGTGGTTATAATTATTTTATATTCATTAGATTCACACTTTCAATTATTTAATTAATTAAATTTGATAATTAAAAATGGTAAATAGAAATTATTACAATATAAAGCGTGTGTTGCCAATTTTAATTATTGAATACATTTAAGTCTCAAGATTAAAGTCATCGTCAATAGTTTAAAACTCTCTGTAAAATACCAACGATCGAGATTAATCGATAATGATAAGTAGTAAACTAATTGTATTTATTTTTAACTGATACAATAATTTAAAATCACATCCTCTTTTTAAAATTCGCATCCCTATTTTTTTTTTGTATAGAAAGTAAAATAAAGAATGATTTAGAAATTCCTAAAAATATTCAAGTTATTTGAAAAATGATATAATAAATTTAATATTTTTTTAAATACTAGGGGATTTTAACATGTCACTAAATAACATTATTCATGTTAGTGGAATTCATTACTGTCATTACTAGGGAGGAGAGTTGATCACTCTCAGTCATATATATATAATATAATATTAAATAAATACCTCCACAAAAAATGGCGAAGAAAACTTATGATCTATTATTTAAATTATTATTAATTGGTGATTCTGGTGTAGGAAAAACATGTATATTATTTAGATTTTCTGATAATGCATTTACAACGACATTTATATCAACAATAGGTATGTAATGAAAATAAAATACATTAATGATTCGTAATTATTTAATGCGTACTAAATTCAAACCCTTCGATTTGTTCATTAATTAAAAGTAACAAAACAAACGTCATATATAAAAGTTTAAAGTTCAAATAAAATTTGTAGTATTTAGTCCTAAATTCAAGGATAAATGTTGTACATGATGGGGTGAGGTCATTTTTAATATATGAAATATTTAAAATTTTGTTGTTGTTTATAGGTATCGATTTTAAAATAAAAACAGTTGATTTAAGAGGTAAAAAAATTAAATTACAAATATGGGATACCGCTGGACAAGAACGTTTTCACACTATTACAACATCTTATTATCGAGGAGCAATGGGTATAATGTTAGTTTATGATATAACGAATGAAAAAAGTTTTGAGAATATAGTGAAATGGCTGCGTAATATTGATGAGGTATTTTTGTTTTTATGTTATTTCATCTTAAATTGATAAATTTAATCTACTCCCCATATTTATATATTGTGTGGGAATATGTCATTGGAAGTTATCAACTACTGACTTTTTTTTTCATTACAACACTTAAGATAAGTGTTTTAATTTTGCTTCGTATAAATAGAATTAATTATTTATTTATGAGTGTTCAATGTTTAAAAATAATTATGAAATGTTGAAATCATTAGATTTTTGCATATGGTTGAGGAGTATCATGAATCATTTATATTTTTAATCACATTTGAAATTAAATTTATTAAGCCTATAACTCTTATTGATCTCTAAAAGCTGATTTGATTTTCGAATTAAATTTTTTATATAATAGTCCATGTCGTAAACAAGGCAACTATTGAAAACAATATGCTCGGCGTATACTTGAACCAACTACCGGTATAAAGGATGCTTTATTGTCCACAAACTCGCCATTTGTGTTTGATAGGTAATTAGATGCATATTAAAAATCATGGACCAAAAGATATGTCGAGAATAAACAAACCAATTATTTTTTTATTTATACAGTAGAAACTCAACTCGAATTTCATGGGAATTATTCAAAATTCGAAGTTTTCTATTTGTAGTTAATTTCGAAATACAGAATTTTTGACATTTTCAATTTCGAATCTTAGAGGCTTAATTTCTATACATTATTTTTCAAGTTGCAGTCGTAATAATTCGACTTCGAATCAGAAATTTACTTTTATTACACTTATGCAACTGATCTATGTATATTACGTATGTACTTCAAGTTAGGAAATATAACGGACAGAGAAATTTGATTTACAGCAGCTGTAAAACACATTGCTTCTACGCGATGAATTCTATTAGATAGATAGATAAATTTTGGGGTATGAAAAGTACTGCACATCGATCTTATGACCCATTTTGCTACCCCTTCTACTTCAGTCTGACGAGGTTCGCTTCTCCCATATCTCAGCAATAGCCATGGGGTTGCTTATCAGGTTTTTTTCTAAAGGTTCATTAGTTTAGGGTGAGATAGACCGAATATTTTGCATCTGCTGTAATCGAAAGATTCGCAGTTAAAGATAATGTGGCTGTATGTTTCTTCTTCCGCGCCGCACATCCGTGTAGGTGATTTTAATGTCCAGTGATGAATCCGGTAACCTTTCGAAGCCTCTTGGATGCATTCCGAAATCATACTTTCCCAAGTTTTTGCGGTGTATTTTCCTAGTGGTCACGGTGTTTGTAGTCTATCGACTCGTTGATCACTTTTTTGCATGCTGTTTTTGGAATTCCTAAAATAGGTTCTGGGCCTATGAAAGGTAATCCTACTACCTTCTTTCCTATAATATCTGCTTTTTTATTTTCTTCGAAACCACTGTGACCTGGTATCCAAATCAATTTAACGTTCCATTTTGCCAGCTCCAGTAGTTCCTCTAAGGCAATCCTTGGCTACCCCTGAGGTGATTTCAGTGGCAGGTAGATTTTTTACAGACATAGTTCTGGTTTATGTAGCTCTTGCCTGAAAGAGGGTGGCATATATTTCCAAATAGGATTTCGTTAAATTAGTAGTTACAGAGCTTGACTTGTATTAGTAGTCATCGTAGGAGAATACGATGATTCGAGCTATAGCAGTTTGAGTTATAGTAGTATTTTTATGTTAGCAGAAGAGAATGACTAATTTCTCTGTCTTAAAAGTATTTCGAAGAGAGTTTATAATCTAGAATTATAAGTACATTAGAAAAATAATTTGTATTAAATCAGAACTTAGTTTTGGCTCTTTAAATGTTTATTTTTCCTTAAATTTAAAAGTGATAAGCTCTATACTTGTAGGATGTATAGTGTAAAAATCTATCCAAAACTTCGTATACAATAATCAACACCATATACCTGTGGTTTCCTCAAATCGAAAAGGAAATGTCCTAAGATTAAACATACCCAATATAAATGTCAAACAATAATACATTATTTAAAACAGCAGTCACATAATACGAGGAGTTTTTAGGATAGTACATTCTCAAGAAATTTGACATTTGTTTGCGATAAATTGACAGATTTTATACTACCCTATTAATTTGAACATTGATTGATTGATTCATCTTGGGGTCTAAAAAGTATTGCACTTCAACCTTATGGTCCAATGTGCTCCCCCTTCTACCTCAGTCCGACGAGATTCGCTTCTCCCATATGTTGGCAATAGCCAGGAGCTTGCTTATCAGGTCCTCCCGAAAATTTGAACATTACTGCAAATGTTTTATTTATTATTGTAAGTTGTTTCGGAAATGATTGATTTTAGAAAATTCGTTCTGTTAGGGTTATTTTGTTCGCGTGAATATTTTAAATAAATAAGTGAAAATTTGATTCTAATTTGTACAGTAATTGTTTTAGGGTTATTTTTTTCGCGTTAATGTTTTAAACAAATGAGTAAAAATTTTATTCTAATTTGTACAGTAAATTATTTCCGGTATGCAGAGAGAAGATATTTTTTAAATAATTAAAGTAATAGCTTATTTTGATGAATTATATCATAATTTAGGTCAAGATATGAAAGCTGGTACAGAAATTCGTTTCCGATTCTATAGTCAAAATAAAAATATTGTTATAATAATAATATTGTGTTAATGTTATATATAAAAATATTGTGATACAATTACTTGATAGTGATGTTTGTTTTTATATTTAAATAAAGTTTGAGTTTCTAAAGAAAAACAAACAAAAAATTTATTTAAATCGATTAAGGTTTTAAAAAGTTATGGTAATATTTAAATATGAATAATAAATAAAATTTAGAGCTTAAAAAAACATGCTTTTATTGGAATATGAACTAAAAAATGTAAAATAATTTAAAATAGAATATTATAAAGAGATTGCCAACAAAATTAACTTTAATGTAAACAATAGCATGGGGTGCTCTTGTTTACAATAAATTTTTTTGTTTTTCTTAGAAACTCAAATTTTATTTAAATATGAAAACCAATATAAAGTGTTCCATTTGAATAACAAAAGTTACATGCTGTATCTCGTAATATTGGGTTTTTTTTAAGAGGGGTAAATCCATATATATGTAGTATTACATATATGGGTAAATCATGGAAAATAAACTAGGCTAAAAATAATTAAATACGTGTTTTTTATTTTTCCAAAATTTTACGTCGGTTAAAAAAAAAGTGAGTGGAGCATATAACAATAGTCACCCTGTATACTTACACACTACCAAACAATTAAATAATGTGTTCAACTTACATGAAATGAATAATAGGTTCAATTAAATATGTTTTAAAATATTTAATTAAACAAATAGAGTTTTATTAATAATTTTTGATGAATTTGTTAATTATTAAGTAAAATGTGAATTTAGGAAATACCTAATTAAATTAATTTAATAGTTTGATGAACTATTTATTTTCAAAATACCAACAATTATGTTGTCTGTACAGTATTATGTTGGATTTTTGCATCCTATATTAATATTAAGTTACAAAGGACATCTTCAAACATGATGTTGAAACGTTCTCTTTTAACATATTTTGATAATCAATGATTGATATGAAATATTATACGCACCTTGACCCGTTTTTACACGTGAAATTTTTCAATCGCAATAAATGTATTTGATATAACTAGACTTACTTCTCTATCCACATGCAGAATTATATCAATCGCATGTTTTTTTAATAGCTATAATTCTCGTCTTGCTAAATATTTCTTTCTTTGTCAACCACTTCAGTCACATGATCTGAAGTTACATATAAGATTTCACCACAATAGAATCGAGGTCTATTGTGATATAACTACATCAAAGTTTCATCAAAAATACTACTGCGCTTGCTCACCAAGTTATGCGTTATGATAGTTGCATGAAAAGTTATATGTGTAAAATAGCCCTTAGATGGGACTAGTATAACATATTAACAACATAAATTACAACCCTATTAAGGTAGTTGCCTTCTAGTAATCGTATTGAAAGTTTCAGCTCAGAACACACATCAATTGTACTGTGATTGTAGACTATACTTTTCTTACTTTTTTAATGTACCTAGTATACTTGTTAAGGACGTTCATGTGCTACTCTATGAGTACACTCTTTAATAAAATTTATTTAGGATTTAAAAAAAGTTGTAAAATATATCAATAATCTTACAACGATTTATAACCTGTTTTTATTTTTCCTAAATATTTTAAAAGTATTTATTGTAAAATATCAGTAAATGTAAATTAGAAATTGGACAGATCTTGATTTGACAGTGTATATGTATGTGAATATTTTTTTACTGTGCGCTGTTGCCAGTTTTCAAAATATGGTGGCAAAAACAAACCTAATAAAACAGTTCTAATTTTATTAAATAATTAATTCAAACGTTCGTCAACACCATTTTTTCAATGTAATTATATAAACTGTATTAATAAAATGTAAAGAGTTTGGGACACAAACCCTTCATTTTGTAGAAAAATTTTTACCACAAATTTTAATATAATCATAATTTAGAATTATTTTATTTTTATTTTAGCATGCAAATGAAGATGTTGTTAAAATGATTTTGGGTAATAAATGCGATAAAGAAGATAAAAGAACTGTTAGTAAAGAACGAGGAGAAGCTGTAAGTTTTAATTTTGTTTATTCGACTGTCTAAGTACTAAACAGGCTGAAAACAATATAAATTTCTATTTTTTACCTCCATATAGACAACATTAGTAATATTGAAATCATAATTAGAATACATTTATTGTTCCAAAAATACCATTTGTGGATATTGATAATATCTCTAAAAGGAAGAGCACTAGAACGGCTATACTATCGGAGAAAAATTTTCATTATTTTACCGCTTTCCGTTCTTAAGATATTTGGCTCAAGAATTCGTATGATTCGTGACTCGCAAATGCTTATTTGCGGCCCTTAGGAAAAAAATGGAATACTCTATTGCATACACAAAACCGCGCAATCCAGTTCTGATTTTGTAACGGTGAAAATATTGATCGTAGAAAAATATTTTGGTATAGATGTTCCTAAAATGACCTAATTAGTCCATTTCTGCATATCCGCCCGTCCGTCAACACGATATCTCAAAATTGTGTGTGTGTATTCTAGAGCTAAAGAGTAAGGTCAAGTTCTTGAATGGACAAAATCGGACCTAATCTCCCCCCGCAAGGAGGTAAATATTTATATTTGAAGCCGCAAGAGATAGACCAAAATTTAAAGACATAAAGTATTATTTCTTTTAATAAACAACTTTTTTCATAAACTAGTATATACCGGGTATTGAAGCAATTAACACAGTACGTTGTTATTTTCACTCGTTTTAAATTGATAGCGCAATGATACTGAAATTTGAAAACTGTAGAAATATATACTTTTGTGTATATTCCACAGATTGCACGCGAACATGGAATACCATTTATGGAAACATCTGCAAAAGCCGATATAAATATAGAACGTGCATTCAATGAATTGGCCGAAGCAATTTTAGATAAAACAGCATCAAAAGAACCAGGTGAACCAGCTGATAGAGTAACTGTTGACCGACGCTTGAACAACAACACTGGAAGATCTTGCTGCCAATAAATATAGAAAAACAAAAAAATAAAATAAACATTTATATAATAATCTCGCTTTAAAAGGTTGTGCGAATCTGTGTCGAATATAGCCGAATGAGATGTATGAATGAGATTTTGAGTGTTTTAAAAATAATGAAAACGATATCAATTACCAATTTAAAAAAACATGTCTTGATGATTTTCACATCGATCTAAGCGTAAAATAGGATTTTGATTCGCCTTGTTATTATTTTTTGTTGTAAAATATTTGTGTATTGTCAGTTAAATTCCAAAATTTGTCAGTATTTGCACTGATTTTGGAATTAAAATTTTAATATGGATTTTGAAAGAGTTATTATTAATTCCTTAATGATTTTTGTTTTTTTGATAAATTTTATTATATAATAAAAATTGTTTTTCTCTTAAATGAAAACCTGCAATACTATTGATATGATGTAAGATGAAAATTAATAAAAATGATTTTATAAATTTTAAATATAAAAGCTTTTTCTTTCATTTAGTAAAATGATTTGGATTTGGGAAAGGATATATTCAATTCTATTTCATTTGGATACGTTTTTGTTAGATTTTTTTAGGATACTCTACTCCTTTTATTATCATTCCTATTATACGTTTGGATAAATTTTCATTTTTAAGATTAAAGGTGTATTCTTTTTAGAAGATGCTTTTTTAAGCTTTCAATTTTTGTTTGTTCGATTTAATACATTCATGAATCATGCCAGCCTAAAAGTGAACGTTCCTAGCGATAAATCGAACAATGTTTGCAATGAATACAAAAATGATGAAAGTTGGTGAACATCTTTAATGAATACATCCGTTGATTTTATAATTTTTAAATCGATATTAAAGACTTTGAGTTTATCTTTTATGAGTATTTTTATTGTCAAAATAGAAAAGTTATTCTAATTACAATATGCTTAAGGTAGTTCCAGCAATGTCATATAATCAGGACAAAAAACCGATTTGCTTTTATTATAGAACAAATACATATACACACATACACAACACATAGATATATTCACTATTCATATATACAAAATTTCGAAAACAACGGTAAAATGCGATTTTTTTTTAAATTTTGTCAAGTTTTTTTTTTAATACAACAGATAATAGTTGGGCGGGCATGAAGTTTTACATGCTTCTAATGAGAGATAGTGAGAGAGAATGATTACTTTGCTATTAATTATCTCGCGTCCTAAACGGTCAAAAATTCTGAAACTTCGGGATTTATTAGAAAACGTTATTTTTAGCCTGTGAAAAAAAGATAGCAAAATCTGTCGAAAAGTGGTTTCATGCTGGAACATCCTTAAAGTAGAAGAAATTGGTTGTGAGTACAGTTTAATAAATACCCAATGCCATATCAAAAGTAAAATACGTGAATCAAAAGAAAAATAAATTTTTGCTTCAGTAATACAAGGCGGAGACATATGAGAGATGATTATAAAAATTTACAAAATTAATCGATATATCAAATTTGATCTATTTCCAAACTACTGGATAGAAAAAAGTCAAGTTAAGATATTTTAACGATTATAATATACTTCCTTACTCATTTAGGCGTTCGAAAGCAAAAAAAAAAGTTTCTAGTTTGGGACCCAGGCATGATGTGAAAACAAACGTTAAAATCGTATTTATTGTGAGCAATGTGATTGGTTGACAAACACGAATGGATATCTATCTCCTATCTTAACAATGTCGATGATTCCGCACTGTCACTAGCCGAAAAAACATGACATTGTATAATCTGAAATTTTATTTCACTCCCTATATCAAATCTTGTATAGTCTCGTTATAGATGTTTTCACATCAAAAATGTAAAAGGTAATTTACGTATGCAATTTATGTTCCCAATCATAGTTGTAAAGATTCATTCCGTGGTTGTATACAAACATGAAAAGAGGCTTCCATGATTAATTTATAAGTTGTGAGTTCGAATTATCGAAAGTGGCTGTGAACGTAAGTGAAACACTCAAAAAGAAAACTTTTCGCGTGATTTAAGAATGCAATTTAAAAATTATAAAATCTATTAAAAAAAAATATTTTTACTAACACTTTGCGTTTAAGGTATTTCTAACGGCATGCGAGTAAAAGTAGTTTTGTGCGAGTAAAAGAGGTAGTTTTCAACGATATAGTTGTACAAAAAAATTGTAGAAGTATTAACCGTCTCTATCAGCTGCAATAAATGTTCAAAGTTGTCAATATTGAACACATAAAGGATAGGAACCCTGACTATTTAGGAAACATTGTTGAACATTTTTATTTCGCGTTTTTGCTATAGAAAGTAACTTTGCAAACAAAACTGGATATATGTAAATAAATAAATTAGGGATGCTTTGAGCCTAAATAAGATATAATTTACCGTGTAGTTTACGAAAAACAATAAACAAAGATTACTTTTTGACACATATTTAGGCTATTCCAGAAGTAAAATGTACAAGCAGCAACGTTGCTTTTACAATACGCTGACCATGTGCTGACTGCTATACCGTGCGCACAGATAGGCAATGTATGACAGTGTGTTACACAGCATTGTCAGATTTACTGCACTAATACAACTACTATTTAAAAAGATATCTTTTCTCTATTTCTGAGATATCGCGTTTTCTCTCATTCCGATAGATATACCTTAAACACATTTCAGTCTCATATGTGCGCCAACACCATTATTGCAAAAAACACACCGATTTTTTAATTTATAAATAAGACCATTGATATCGTGGAAAAAAAAATGTATCAAATTAATATTAGGTATAAATAAATAATTAAATATATTTCGATGTCATACTTACAAAACAAAATTAATTTCAAAAATATATAAAATATTTTTGTGATTAATAATTTTTTTACTCAATATAATTAGAGTAAGTTTGACCTCGAACAAGGACGATGAAGATGATGATTTATGAGCTAAATAAATGTGAATTTCGTAATTAATATTATTGTTGTCTATATGAGAGATAATAATATGAATTTTAATTTTTTTTTGCAACATTTTCAAAGAATTCATCACAAATTTTTTGTATAAAATTGCTATTTTTTGGTATATAGTCGAGTTAATGAAGGTTTTTTAAGAAATTTAAACTAAAGTTGCTTGTTTTCTTATTTTCTTTTTCTAAATCCAAGCGTCTATAACACTTTTTAGGTAATCTAATAAATTGGGTTCAGATTCTGATTTGGAATAATATATTGTAAAGAACTAGCTTATACACGCGGCTCCCGCCATCGTAGCGAGATAAAATACATACCAGTTGTTAAGACTATCATAAGCTTTTAAACACAAAAAGTTTCATCATTGTGATGCTCGAACAAGCAAACAAACAATTTCAGTTTTATAATAGTGGAGATTATCATTCGAATTTATACTCGAAAACTAAGATGATTTTTATGAATTTTAAGCTTCATTCACTCGACTTTGGTAAGATGTATGTATATATTAGGGCTATCACTTATACGACACGCTTGCTACAATTACAACCAATTGGAAATCGATTCAACAAGATCAAGTAGAATAGTATTATGTATATGTACAATCTATACACAACTCACACTAGATGTGAGTGTACGAGGTCTGCCCGAAAAGTATCCGACCTACCTTCACATCTCCGCCCTAGCGTTATTTTTCTTCATCGGACGAGTGGCATCCTTCAAAGTAGTCCCCATTTGATTAAATAACACGCTCCCAGCGGTGTTTCCACTTTCTGTAGCAGTCCTGGAAGTCAGTTTTTGGAATAGTCTTGAGTGCCCTCATCGCATAATCTTCAACCGCCTTTTTGTCGTCGAACCGGTGTCCTTTGAGCGTTTTTTTCAAATTGGGGAACAACCAAAAGTCACAGGGGCCTATGTCGGGACTGTACTGAGGTTGGCGAAGCAGTGCGATATTGTGTTTAGTTAAAAACTGCTGCTCAAGATTCGATGAGATTTCCCACCGCTTCCACTTTCTATATTTGAATTTAAAATTTCCCAAATTGAAGTTTTTGGCATTCCAAGATCATCTTCTAATTCGCGCACAGTCAAACGTCGGTCTTCTTCAATCGCAAGTCGCACGCGCTGGGTATTATCCGGTTTTGTTGTCATCGAAGGTCGGCCAGAACTAGGATCACTATCAACAGATGTGCGGCCACTTTTGAAACGATTATACCACTCTTTTATTTTTGTTTTGCCCATACACTCATGTCCAAAGGCCTTCTGCATCATTTGAATAGTTTCCGAACTAGTTTTACCGAGTTTGAAGTAAAATTTGATGCAAATTCGTTGATCTGATCTTTGAACTAGTTTTAACAATAACAAACTCCGACAAACGCAAAAAAGGCTTTGTAAACAAATACACGCTACAAAATATACAGGACGTATATTTTGTAAACAAATATACGTCCTGTAGGTGTTGGCGAGTAACCGATAAGTTCGTGAGGCTTTACTGTTGACGTTCATGCCTCGCAGAGGTCGCTCGAACACTCTGGCGCAAAGATATAAAAGCAGGTCGGATACTTTTCGGACAAACCTCGTATATTTAAGATGTATATGTACTTATATGGATTAACTTTAATTGGATTATATCGTAAAAACTATTCTAATTGGTTATGTTGAGTAAATTCCTTTTTTTAACTGGATGTGTTGTAGTGAGTGTTATATCAGCAATATCCCTGTATATAGTGTTTATTTTTATTGTATAACAAATAAAAAATTTATACTGAAAACAAATAGTTATAGATATTATATAATTAATTAATTAATCTCAAAAAAACCTTATTGCAATCAATATTTGTGCTTCGAAAGTTTTATTTTATTTTACAATATTGTAATGTGTTAAATGCCATATAAAAATGTGTAGTCACAGATATATATGTATATATAATTTTTATTGACTTATTTGATTGAATATTTTCAAATTTTGTTAAATGTTTATTTTTTAAGTTCAAACTGAGTAAACATTTTTAAGGGCATTGTTTCAGAATAAGTTATTGTAATGAATTTACTCTATTGAATTTTGTAGAATTTGAAAAATGTACAATATTCAGCACATGAACGTCCTTAAATATCCATCCAATATGGGAAAAGGAATAGTAATAAAAACAAACCGTATGAGATGATTATCTAGTATATGAAAACCTATGGGTGATTGTTTTGTTATATTTTCAAGCCTCTAAACACTCTGTAATTTTTAGGGTGGTAAGGTGGTGATGAATTCATAACAACTTTCTACACTACCCGATTTATCCAAATCTCAACGAGTTTGATCAAAAGTGTCTCTTAATAAAAATTGCTTCGACTCTTTCAAAACATATCCATTGTCAAATGAAACAACTTTCTAGTGCTACACATTAAAGAACTTTAAAACCAATTGGGTTCAATTTAACTACATACTACCAAATTTTTAGGGGCGATTTATTAATTGGCCTTGCAAACTGGATAGTGCATAGAAGCTTAACTCGATTTATATTAGCCTCTATAAGGTTTTGATTTGGATTAACAAACTTTAAGCACTTAATAATTTGGCATAATGATAAAATTTGAAAATATTCTCGAATAAGTTTTCAACTATTCGTTATTTTTATTTATGATTAATAACCATTAGCTAATTGATAATTTATTCATTTTTATTTTTGTAATTTGAGTTCTAAAAAAACATGTAACTTTTTAACCAAAAAAAAATCTTTGTACATTACACTAAAATTTTAGGGTCCTTAGTTTGAACTAAATTAAACTCAAGCTTCACAGTCCATCAACAATAACATATACATTCACTGAACACGTGAATATCAAAACAGGCTAGATTCGTTCTATCGTCTTCGTTTTTTATTGATATTATTTTGTTATGAATATAATGAATGCAAACAATAAAAATAATAACAAGAACAAATATAACAATAAAAACTAAAAATAAATATTTCAAACGCGTACAAATGAACTGAAACTTGTATTAATTCAGATTTAAAGGTCCAAGTTGTCAAACGAACCAATCATATTGTACCATGTGTTCTGATACCGCATTTCGTTTGTTTATATGGATGGACTCTCTAGTTTAAGTTTACTATAGATGATATTATTTCATTGTTACACATGTTCCTTCGTGTACAAACACAACACAAAATTTATATTTCGCATTATAATAATATTTTATATTGCATTAAAGACTTTACATTTCACACAACGCATATTCACAGAAACCTAACTATAGTAAATTATTTTCAAAAAAATTTTTACTATGATTTGTTTGTGTAATGTAGAAAGAATTTTTGATTCACGAGTAAGAAAAATAACATTAAAAAAAACTCTTAAGCCCTAATCCCCACTTCAATTTTGAAATTGATATGACATCTAGTCAGAAATATCTTACATAACCCCACCTTATACTCAAAAATAAAATTCATAAATAGTTTAGTTTTGTACTTTGTATACATGAACAGAAATACATTCGTTCTATATTTCAAATTTATACTATTAAACTAATGTTGTAAAAAATTGCAATGGGTAACGAACGAAAAATTGGGCCATAATAATTCACATTTATGTGATAATTTTTTTAAAACTATATTTTAATCGGCAAATATACCTACTGATTCAACTATTATGATTATCCGTGTTATAGAATTGGATCTAATTTTATTTAAAAACGTTATTACTTACAAATTTAAACATTTTTTGAAGTGGAACTTCTTCCTGTCACCCCCCACTTTTCAATATGGTTGGTGAGTTGTTTACCCTAGCAATTAACATTTCGCTGTATAAAATCTATTACTGATGCAAATGCCTAAAAGGAGATTTTGACAAATTTTTTTAGATGAACATTTTATACGTCTATGACATAGTACAAGTAGACATGGAATATTCTATAGACGGGTATGTTTCGGCCATAGAGACAATATATATAGAGTAAGCAAGTAATAGGCGCGCGCGTAAGTGGAAACGTCCCGTCAATAGAAAGAGAGAGAACATGGATGAGGTATACATGACTCTTTCTAAATGACTAATATATGATAGTCATTAAAAAGAGATAGCGATACCTCATCGATTCTCTTTCTATCTGCAGGACAACTTTTGACTCGGCTTGTCTACTCTACGTATATATTCTTTCTATGGTTTTGGTTCAGTATGTGCTTCCCACCAGCCGACGCTATGTTGGATTCTTCCCGCCTTCGAATTCAAATATCGTTTGAAATTTAACTGCCGATCTCTTCACAAACCTTGTTCAGATTGATGAAAAAATATAAAAAAGATAATTAAAAAGTTGTAACTGTACATTGATGTGAATTGTGAATTTGGATTACAATATTTTCTTAAACAAGGTGACCACTTTCTGGAAAACCGGGAAATGTCAGGGAAAACGATGAGAAAAAATTAGTTATGTAAAATATCAACTAAAATTAAAATGCGTACGCATTAAATTTTACCTCTTCAGATACCTAAGACAGATATTTTAAATTCATATATTGACAAAATTTAGCTCTGATAACCTAGAGGTGACCAAAATCGAAAAAATGGTTTATGATCCAAGAGAAAAATTCGGCGATGATTAAAAGGAGTTGGAAGATCGTTTCTTTGTTATACATGAATATCACGTGGTGACACGTATTTATTATTTTTTATAGAATATTAACGATTATTATTGCCAGTATTGAAAAGAGTTCCCAAAATTTCGAACATGTACACCGAAGAGTTAATAAATATTTTAAATAATTTTGTAAAAGAATCAAATTTGCAGGAAGTTCCATTTCTGAGATACGGTTTAAAACACTTCTTCTTTTTTTAAATGCTCAATTGTAATACTTTGATTGTAGTGTAATATTTTATGGAATCGAAAACTTCAAGTTCAATTTTCAAAAAAATTATTGTTATACATTATCTATATTTCTGGGTCATAGTCAAGAACAAAGGAAAAATTTACATAAAATCCAAATGTTATGTGGACGTTCTACGATTTTACACGCATTTTAAGCGATTTGATGATTACACGACTATGACCCATTTTTAGTTTTTTTTTCCTTTTGGATTGTTTATATATTTTTAAATAAAATGAGAATTATTATTTAAAAAAATAAAAGCTTTGAATGTTGCAGAGTATATGAATATATATTTTACATTATTAAATAAGTTTCATTTGATTCAAATTTTGAAATTTCATAGAAAAACGTGGTAGAAGATAAATTTTAATACCAAATACTTCCAACTCGTGCCACTAGAGTGGCGCTATCATTAATTTAGAGGTAGGAATAGTAATTTTCATAAGAAAATTTGGCCAAGTATTTGAAAGCTCATGTTAGTTAATGCCATTGGCCAGAATCAGTAGGGGGCTTAGTGTAAAGTGGATTTTAAAGAAAATAAATTTTCACACAAAGCATATTTATTGTTACCATGGAAACAAAACAAGTTATGACGGAAAATTACCTACTTAACTATAAATTATTTGTTTAGAACAGCGCCGATTTATGTATAGAGTAGAGTACCGCATTGTTTAAAGTTTCCAGGGTAACTTTATACTTCAAATTTTGAGATTCAAGAATCTTTTAACCAAAATCAATTATTTTAAGACTTTTTTAAATTATAGTAAGAGTTGGATAATGAATTAATAAATTAATTTACAACGAAAATTAATTTTAATCATCTTTCTTCATTAAATTCAAACTTAGTTGATTTTATTTAAATATAAATAATATTTTCATTACATAAAACATTATGTGGTCTGTGATTTTAATTATCTGTTTTGGAATTAAAAATAATGTTTTACGTGTAAAAAAAAGGGATATTCTTTAAAATTAAAATCAAATGAAATTTATTTAAAAATGATTTTATTGTGTATATATGAATTCATTTTTATTAATAAGTGTTAATGTGCATGAAGTTTTTGCCTTTGTAATAAAAAAATATATATATTAGCACAAAATTTGCTGTGTCTTTTCTTTGGAAATTGTTTTATTTTATTATTCCAATGGTGGTACTTCAGGATTATCTACAAATGTTGGCTTCTTATGTAATTTATTTATTTGACTAAAATCCATAGAATTATCTACACAGCCAATTTCTAAATATTCACGTCTGAAAAAAAAAGAATACACAATAGAATAGAAGAACAACAATTCGCATACGAATGATCTAAGACTTGTATTCATTCGGATTAAAAAGGCCAAGTTATCACAAGAACCAATCAAATTGCATTATGTGCTATGATCACACGATATCGTTTGTTGTTATGGCTGGTCTGTGTAGCTTGAGTATACTATAGAGGGTTATTCAGGGTGGATAAATTGCAGATTAGGGATGTACGAGCGATCGCTGATGTATAGTCCATTTATAAAATTCTTCAAAATCTTATATAGAACATTCATAAAAGTCCACAATAATGTTTATTATTTTTTTGTCGTGAGTTAAAATTTAATTTAGGCCCGTCATACCGGACCTAACAAAAAGGATATTTAAGAAAAAAACCTGAGATTTCAGGTAACTAAGCTACCGCCGACAGAAATAAACTTTACCCGAAATCTCAGTTGTTTTCTTAAATATCTTTTTTTTAGGCCCGTCATACCGGAACTTTATTGGATCAATCTCTATTAATTTTTCTATTGCGTAGTTTTTTTTAATTAAAATATGAGTTTCTCCATAAGAGCAATGCATTAAAACTCGAACTTAAACATTAAATAATTAATTCAAGACCCCCGTAACCCCCCCCCCCCCCCATGAAATTTTCGTAATTGATTTATATGCACTTCAACTACATGTAAACAAGAAATCAAGCCTTAAACTTTTTGAAGCTTCAGTGTTCGTACAGCCTTAATTTAAATCTTTAGTCATACTCGTTTACCATTTATATAATATCGTCTGCAGAAATAATAAATCAAAAACATTTCGGAAAATATTTTCAGTCATTTTCTCTTAGTCTTTCCATAGTCTACTAGTTAACAAATTTTGGTCAGTTATTTCCATTCCCCTTTTGATATAGTGACATCACTGGCATCTATTAGCGAGATTTTTTTTTAACACGGGAATTATATTTCATTTTCTTTAAAGAAAATGTGTGTTATCAAAAGCAAAAAAAAAATTTTTGTTTCACATACTTTGTTATTTTACGATTGAATTTTTTCAAGTTCAAATCTGCCTCTTCATTTTCTTTATGTTGTAAAGATTCCTTATTTTGCCTATTTCGCATTTGTTCAACTTCCTTAACATCAGGATTCAAAAGTGGCATTGTAATAATTAAATGTCCATTTGATTTGGAACGTATTACCGTACTTTTATCAATTTGAATCTCTTGAGGTAATCCCAATTGAAAATATTTTTCTTTGATTTTAACACGTACATAGTTCGTATCAATATCGGCTGATATTAAATCACTATCTAAATATCTAAAAATTTCAGTTTTTTAAAGTAAATATTCATTCTGCGCAATGTCGACATAAATCCAGTCATTAGGCAAACTGAATGGATTTATGTTGTTGTTATTGCTTAAAATAAAATACTGTAAGCATTAAGTTAATGCCTGGTTTAATTCAAGTAACAATATGGATGTTAAATGTGTTGAACAATGATGTCATTCATTATACTTATTAATCGTTAGTTTGCCTGATGACTGAATCTATTATCATTAAGAGTGGCTCATTATTGTTATTGGCAGTGTTTAGAGAAACAATGGTATATAGGGTATGTTCCAAAATTTGCTGCCAGCGCTGTGAGTGTTAACGCCATGAATCACGCTGCGAACAGCGTTCCAAAATTGAAGGCGCACTGCTACTGCAGCCGTGAAAATTGGAACGCGGTTCACAGCAGTTACAGTACGCCACCATGTTCATTGCTTTCACTGCTTCACCTTTTCAGCGGCAGCAGTCACAGCACAAAATTCATGACGTCATTTTTTTTCACAGTACAGCTGCAGCGTGCTGTCATGAATTCGCGGTGAAGCACTGCCAGCGCTCGCAGCAAATTTGGGACATACCCATATAGTATATACCCAGCATATACGTAGTATATATCTTATAACTCCCTAAATAGCTTATATTCGAAAACTCAGCACTGTTGCTCCTTTCGTTTAGAAGATATTTCAGGGTCAGATCAGCTCTGATATTTCCTGTAGTAATAGCCACTGTAAGTGAGAAGGCCAAATGTCCCTTAAACTCGGCCTTGCGCACTACCGTGCTCTAGATCAGGGTATTTTAACTTTAGTCCCGACTTTATAACGGTTGAAAATTTTAATCCCAGAAAAAATTTTTGGTATAGGTGTTCATAAAATAACCGAATTAGTTCTAAATCCGTATGTCCGTGGACACAATAACTCAAAAACGAAAAAAGATAGCGAGCTGAAATTTTGTATATGAGTTTTAGAGTTAAAAAGTGGGGTAAAGTTAGTGAAGGGATATAATCGGATCGTGATTCTCCCCGCTAGGGAGGAAAATATGCATCTCTGAAACGGTAAGAGATAGAAAAAAAAAGTTCTTTTTTTAAAAATAAACAATTTTTGTTTGAAACTTAATTGTTATTTTCACTTGTTTATATATAAGAAATACCATACTGACGTTTAGAAAATTACCTATCTCTATATATAAAAAACTGTTGCGCGTTGACACGCATTGCAGTGATTTTTTCTCTAATTGCAACATGTGATACTTTAAAAATTGCCATATTCCATTTGGGTGCTTACACGCTTTCAGCGCTCATGCTCAAAATCATGCGCTCATCACCATAGATAATACATTGAGATGTTTTGCAATTAATGACGTCATTATGACGTGTAACTTGATTTATGAGCTCTTACACAACCAAATCAAACGATATTTGTAGTGCTTGTGAGCGCTTAAGACGTCTAAGCGTCCAAATGTAAGGCAGCCATAGTCTAGTATCCCGAACTATACAACGATCCTAATCATAGACAAGTTTGTCTATGAAACATACTGTATAAGCAGAGATTAGTAGAGTATAAGCAAATAAATCGCGAATGGATTGACAGTCCATATCAATTCAAGACTACCCTTAATTAAAAAAAAAAATTAATTAAACCTTTTTTATCTCATTTATTTATTTTCTCAAAAAATTCAGTACCAATCGAGAGTACTAAGCATAAGGAAAAGTCGAATTGACATGATCTTTTTCTGCTTGCAAAGATGAAGAAGATATTTTTGGGTTTGCAGGTATAAACAGGTGAGCTGGTATTATAATCTCTATTTATACTTATCTTATTTCCTAATTAATATTTTATTTAATGTGTATTCACACATACAATATACATCCTAACGATACGTTCAGATAAGTGTTAAATGATTTCTATTTTGAATGAGTCTATCAGAGACTTGCTTACTTATAAACTGATAATTCTAATGTATATTTCTCAGGATGATCAAAGTCAAAATGAAAATCTAAATGTCCTTGATTTATATTGTATGGCCGTCCATCAGGTGAAAAAAACACAATTGGTTTTTTTGGTTCTTTTGGTCGATCTACTCCACCAAATACTTTTTGACTTTTAGGTTTATGTTTAGCTGTAATATAACGAGTTTCTGGTGCATATTCAGATTTGGAATTCCAAAATCTATAATTTTAATATAATACGTAATTGAATTTTCAGATTGTTAAAATATATCAAATTATTAAACCTTTGTACAGCATCATTGTCGTCAGGATCTAAATATTCATTTTCCTTTACCCATGGTTTGAGTCGTTGTTTTTGTTCTTCTCTTTCTTCAAAATGAACTGTTTGTTGTTGTTCAATCTTTTTGCAAACTTCTTTATAGTCTTGCAAAGCTACAATTCGTTCGGATCTAGTGATTTCTTTGGTATCTAAAGATTCTAATTGTGGTAAAGTAGCCACAACATATTGACGATAACCTTCATATGAATGGGATGGATTACCTTAAAAATATAGACCAAGAATTAAAACGAATTAAAACGTTTTGATTAAAAGTATATGTATAAAGTGTTGAAAACATAACGGCGCTATGGCTTGGTTGATTAAAGCGCCTGTCAGTAAATAGGAGATCGTGAGTTCGAATCTCGCCGAGGCGAGTTGTTATATTTTATTTAATTAATTCTCTGAAAAAGCTTGAATAATTCTTCTGACAGAGTCCAAAATATTATATGTTTTCTGTCTTTAAATCATTTATAAAACATTTATTTTATTTTTTCAGAGATTTTCAGAAAATTAAGACTTTCAGAAGTTTTATTCAGAGTTTTAAAAGAATTATTCTTAGTTTTTGAAGAGAATTATTTCTACCAGAGTATCTAGAGAAAATTTTATTCAAACATATCTATTCTAAGCTGGAAATCCAAATTCCAATGTCTTCATATAAATGTAAACATCAAGATCAATCCATTTATATTTTTATCAGGGAGTATGCTATTATGTTATGTGACGTTATATGGGGAAGGTCAGAAGGTCAATAAAACTGACGTGGTTCAAAGTATAACGAAATGTGATTGATTGGTAAATATTTCTGGAACTGACTTACTAGCGGTAGTAACAAAAGGTTGAAGAGAGGAAGGGATAGTCGAGCGCTATAGCGCTCGTACATATAGACTGTTGTGATTTATCTTATATCATTCTGCTTTTTTTAAATTTTATTGATTTAAAATAACGTACACAAAACTACCATAGGGAAGGGTGAATTAGACATCTACACAGTGTTATGGATAGGCCGGTACAAATAGAGCGTCCATTTTTCAAAATTCTATAATTGATTGATGAAAAACTACGGATAAAAATTTTTTATTATAAATACACTAACAACTTTTATTCGAAACTTTGATACAAATCAAAAAAATTTTAAAAAGAAGCGCTACTTTTGTGGGCCATAGTACAAAACTTTCACGTAATTTTTATAGATCGAATACGGTTTTGGTAAGTAGATTATTATATGAACAAACCTGTAAAAAAAAGTTCTTTAAGATGGATATTATTTTGTAAACTTTTAATACTTGTTAATTCAATAATAAAATTAACACTTAGGTCCAATTTTGTTAGCGATTCACATCCTTCTAAATTCTCCACTCGTTCAATACAATTAATCGCTAAATTTAAGTATTCTAACTCTTTTAGTTTATTCAAATTTTCTACAACAAAAATTGAAACTTAAGTCAATTTCACATATAAATTATGAATCAGTCAATTTTTTTACCGATTTTTGAAATTAAATTGCCTTGTAATAAAAGTATTTTTAAATGTTTACACCATTGGCCTAAATGTTCAATTTTTTCAATATCATCCTGATGTAACGTTATTTCTTCTAGAGTTCCAATTTCACCTTCGTTATGTTCAGAACGTTTTCTTATTAAATCAAGTGTGACTAGAATTTTAAAAATACTCGTAAATAATAATAGGTAATAAAAATCATTAACTTTAGGTAAAATTTATCGATTTTAGAATTTTATTCTACTTACTTAAAACCATTTTCAAAAAATAATAATATATTTAAATGTCAGATTTATTTATAATTCATAAATCACAACTAGCTCTAAATTAATTACATGCGTATCCATGGTATTATTGAATTAATATTGTAGTTTTTTGTACACTTAGCCATAAAAGTTGATATCATTTTTTTAAATTTTATAGTTGATTTGGGCCTTATTCATTCGGTTTTCGAAAAAAAATTACGAATAGAATTTATTACTATATTTCAAATGAACAACCGAAGCATTTTTTTCCGAATCAATAAGGCACATATCAATTATAAAATTTAAAAAATGTTATCAACTTTTGTGGTCCATAGTATACCGCGTGATATAGAGCAACAATACATTAAGGATGTACCAGCAGTATGTTATGCAATCAACACAACAAACCGGTCTGGCACAAATATATAAACACACATACACAATACATATACAAATACATAGACAAGCAAAATGGTGACATACGATTTTTTTTAAAATTTATATAATAAATATTTAGCTTTACTCTCCTAGTTTTTTTTTAAATTCTGTTGATTACCTTTTCTAATACAACAGATAATAGTTGGACGGGCATGAAGTTTCACATGCTTCTAATGAGAGAGAGAATGATAACTTTGATATTAATTATCTCGCGTTCTAAACGGTCAAAAATTCTGAAACTTCGGGATTTATTAGAAAAGTGGTAGTATGCTGGTACATCCTTAAGTGAAAGAATACAATATTGTATTCTTTGATTAAGTTTACCTTTTTGAACAGACTGCAAGGTCGTACCTTGCCATCTATCATTATCTATCATTACGTGCGTAGCACGTATGCTGCCAAAGTTAAGGACGCATAAGCATAGAGATAATATATATAGAGTAGACAAGCCGAGTCATAAGTTGTCCCTCAGATAGAAAGGGAATCGCGTAGGTTGAGCTATCTCTTTTTAATCTACATATAATATATAGCCTTAAGTGATGCTGATTCACTGACTCATTCACTCATGTATACAAATTCTAAAGCACTTCTAGACATGCTAGATAGATGCGTTTTTTTGTATTCGACGCAAAATTGCTTGAAACCGACGGGAAAAATCGGAAAACCTCAATTTTTTCATTGCAATCCCCCGTAAAATTGGAAAAACACCCCGCAAAAACTTTTTTTACAATTCATGTAATGTTATTTTCTGTGATGCGGAACCAATGCCGAAGGCCACCTCGGGGGTCAAGAAGGCCACCTCTGTGATCCCCTTGCGAGCAGAGCGAGTGACTAATATATAGGAAGTATTACATATATGTATATAGCATAGAGATAATATATACTCTATGATATAATATAGTCATTATATATCATAGAGAGTATATTCTCTTTCTATTGACGGGACGTTTCCACTTACACGCGCGCCTATGACTTGCCTACTCCATACATATTATGCCAGAGAAATTATAATAAAAGTGTTGTTTAAAAATGATCGGGATGTGAATTATAGCAAATATAATTTTCTACAACCTTACTCTTAATACATTTTTCGAATTTTCTAATATTAAGAGACATATTTTATATTTTGTGTTTTCTTCTTTCTCTATACCCCCTTGACCTATGCCATATAGTAAAATTGGCCTTACAAATACTAAAATCATATCAGATATGATATTTCATTTTGATCAGACTAAAATTATGACTGCTAGAGAGTGGTTTATGTATTCTAAGGAAATTCGCTAAATTGAAGCAGCTCCTGCGTAACGAATGTTTTTTAACCTTAAAGGGGAAATAAAAAACGAAATAAATAAACAAAATCTTTTAATATTTTTATTTAATTTTCAAACGATACATCTGGAATAATCCTTCGTTTAAATGTTAATTCTCTTGGTTTAAGAATATTCTCTGATACAGTTATAACACGCACTTTGGATGATGAGGCAGATTTGTTTTCATTGTTTTTATCATAAAATAATTTATAAAAATTATATTTTATACAAAAATAAAATATTATTTCTGTAACACTAATTAATGATGCACCCATACATAATCCAAAAATACCTCCAAATTGAGCTAAAATAATTTCAAGTTTTCATATTTGTATAAATAATATTCATAGGTGTTCCAAATTGTTTTATATTACCTAGAAGTCCGTCCCATGTCATAAAAACATTCCGGAGGTATTTAGTGCATGTGAAATCCTTAAAGTACATTTCAAGTGTACTAATATTCCTAAAAATAAATATTGTATTAATTATTATTGTCAAAAAAATGAACGGGATATAATTTGAATAGACTTATACTTACATTGGTCTAATATGTGATTTTAGAGTGATGTTATTGTCTGTAAAAAAATTTTGGTCTACAATATTTCTGGATTTTAGATTTACTATTGAAAGCAAAATTTTTTTAAAGCCAAAAAAATACCCTTTTTAGAGTTAAAAACATTTAACCATAAATAAATACTTTGAATGTTGCAACTGGTTCAATTTATATGAACAGGAGTGTACATTTTTAGCTATATTTCTATGTAAAGATATATTTTTGCGAGGGTATCCCTGAACGGATATGCTGAACAAATTTTTGATCTTACTCGTACAACCCTCCCCCCTTCCCCCAGTAAAAATGGTTGAAAATGTTTGGGAAAGACCACAGGAAGTGATTCCAAGGAAGAAAAAGTCCTTTTCGTCCTTGACCCAACCCAATCCAACCCCCCGACAATTTAATATTGCAAAAAATTTTTGTACTATATTTTTTACTTTAAAATGAAAAAATAATAATTTTTGAATTTTAAGGATTTCAAGGACGAAAGGGTTAGGTTGGGTTGGGGAAGTTTAAGGAGGGATTATTTTATTGGAGGGTATTCGGTTGGGGTAATTTAGGGGGGGTGGTTCACGGGCAACCCCCGACAATTTAATATTGTAAAAAAAAATTCGGCCGTTTTCGAGGCTGAAAAACAACATTAAAAAATGAAATTTTCAAAATCCTGAAGAGTAATTACAGGTTATTTCATTCTAAAGCTTTGTTTTTTAATCATCAAAACGACAATTTTTTTAAAACTAATTTATATTTTTGCCAACTCGAATGACCGAATAGGATAGCAAAAATAGGCGAATTTTTATTTTGACAGTACAAAACAGATGTCGAAATATATATTTTGAAAGAACATAAATATGAATTATGCGTGATACATTTAAAAAAATATATATATACAGATTGAATTGAGTACTTCCTTCTTTCGTCGGTAAAAAATTCATGCAATTATGTTTTATCTTGCAGAAACGATTAAAAACATGGCAATTAGTTTTAATGCTTTGAAATTTTCTCAAAAAGTGAAATTATTTTACAATTTACAATACAATTTATGTCATGAAACTAGGAAAATAAAAAATTTAGCTTATATGTTTCAAAAGCAAAATTAATTTTTTTTTAATACAACATCGAATGAATAACTTACAATCAGGCTTATCGGAAGTAGTAGAACGTACAGTATACCAAAATGTGTTACATCTTGCTAGACAATCAATACAATCCAATCCCTTTAATTCATCTTTTTGTCTTTTTGAATAATCATTTGATTTTAAACTATAATATATTTCTGCAAATTATTTTACATTGAATCAAATTTGAGTTTATTTTATATTAGAACTGCCACCCCGTCCACGTAGAACTGTAATAAGGTAGCCTACTGTCTAGATCAAATGACACGTACATTCATAATATCCCGTGAACTAACAAACTATACCCGAGCTACCGGCCAAGTAGCTGCGATTTTTAAGGGGCTTTACTTGGGACTAGGAGGTTATGGGTTCGAATCCCGACATCGGCAGTTTGTTAATTTTTTTTTTTTAAATAAGGTGTGTTAATTGGCTAAACTGTCGGCGTATGGACAAGAACGAAGTAAACGGCTATGCTTGTGAAGGTTTTCTGCAGTTTCCTTCACGAACTCTAGATGAATATCGGCATAGTTCCTACCAATTCATAGTCTATAAACAATATTCCTTCCACTCCACTCACATCCTCACATCCTTAGGCATCACAATGGATTTTATGATCGAAGTGTGCCCCGTCCAGGATAGCCGCTACAATCTATCTATCAATACCCGAGCCATCCTGGTTGATATACCATTCCTGTGTACATCTTAGAGTGCTTTGCTTAAGCTCCAAGATTGTGCCTTCATAGGGTCCTTGGATTGCAATTACAATGTCGTCCGCATATCCCTGTGTGTAGTATGCTATTTGGTTGAGGTTCGCCAGTAGGCTGTTCACTGGTAGACTCCACAGGAGTGGAAATAAGACACCACCCTGCGGACATCCCTTTGTGGCTCGCACCAGTGACAGACTCTCCAAGAAGGGAAGTTTGCATTCTTCTGCAAAAGGTGTCTTCTACTACGTGCCGACTTGCAGAATCAACCATAGAATTGTAAGAGGCATTGTCAAATGCCCCCTCTATGTCAAGAAAAACGCACAAGGTAGTTTGTTTCCTTGCGAATCCTTACTCAATCGTGTATATTAGGTTGTGAAGGGCTGATTCACAGGATTTTCCCACCTGATACGCGTGCTGGTTGGTATGAAGTGGATTTTTCGACAATGCCCCTTGAGCCAAATGAAATCCTACCAGACCTTCCACTGTTTTTAGTAAAAACGATGACAGACCAATTGGTCCAAAGTCCGTTCCCGTGGAGTGGTTGAGTTTCTCTGGTCCTCTTAAGAAGGTCAATCTTACCTGGTAAGAAGGTTACTCTTCAAACTAAAGTTGTTTCTTATAAAAGTACTGACAATTTTTTATCGAATTATGTTTTCGAAAACAGAATGAATATTTACCTATATTATAGGACATTAACTTTATTTAATTATAGGACATTTATTTAGGATGATTTTGTCTTCAAATAATTTGGCTAAAATAATCATAATTAAATAGGATAGCAAAAATAGGCAACTTAAAGACCCTTCCGCAGGGAAATTAGTTCAAATTCGAGATTCTGCATATATCAAAGACGTATTTTGTCAGTTGGAGGTTCCGTTTTTACGCAGTTTTGGCGAATACTCGAAACGTAATCGTTAAATCGAAATTCGTCAATAGTAAATATATTGAAAGAACACAAATATGAACAAATACATTCAAAACGATTAAAAACAGGCAAAGTTTTAACGCTTTGAAATTTACACAAAAAGCGAATTTTGTAAAAATTGTATTACAATTTACAATACAATTTTTCCATGAAACAAATATCTCTACGACAAAAATTACAAATTATAGACGTTCAACTCGGAAAATAAAAATTTTAGCTTATATGTTTCAGAAGCAAAATTTTAGAAGATAAAAATACTTCATCAGTGCAGAATAACTTACAGTCAGGCTTATCTGAAGTAGTACATCGTACAGTATACCAAAATTTGTTACAGCTTGCGGAACAATCACATTCCAATCCCTTTAACTCATCTTTTTGTCTTTTTGTATAATCATTTGATTTTAAACTATAATATATTTCTGTAAATTATTTTTCATTGAATCAAATTTGAGTTTATTTTATATTAGAACTGCCCCGTCCACGTAGAACTGTAATACAGTAGCCTACTGTCTAAATCAAATGATCGCACATCCAGAGCATGGTAGTGCGCAGGGCCAAGTTTAAGGGACACATTTGGATTCATAATATCCCGTGAACTAACATACTATACTAGTGCTGTCTTAATCCATGCAGGGGCCCTTGGACACACTTAGGGGCCCTGTTAGAAAAATTTCACAATAAATAATAATAATATCTTGTAAATATTTGAACCATTTCATATTTTGATAATGCACAATAAAAGACTTTGCTCTTAAAAAAAGGAGACGAATAAAATTTTAGTTAAAGACAGAAGTTTGTTTTGTTTCTAATTCTAACAAGTATATTATTTTTCAGTAAAAATATAAATATTAACAGTATCGTTCTAGTTCTAATTGAAAGTCGATTTGCGTTTTATATTTAATTCGCTAATAACTTAATCTTGTTGATCGTCAAGGTATAATCATAAGTGTTCTATAAATGTAATTAATGTAATTATTATATTGTAAAACAAATATATATATATATATATATATATATATATATATATATATATATATATATATATATATATATATATATATATATATATAAATATATATATATATATATATATATATATATATATATATATATATATATATATATATATATATATATATATATATATATATATATATATATCTATATATATATATATATATATATATATATATATATATCTATATATATATATATATATATATATATATATATATATATATATATATATAGTGTGTCTACTTAAGTTGGCTCCATATGGAAAACTTTTCTCTGCTTTCGAAAATACGTCTCTGATTAAATACTATTTGCCAGTTTTATAGCGCTGTATTATTTCCTACTGAAAACGTAACCTAAAAATATCCTAGCGTTCGTTATGTACTTGAATTTTGTTTGAAGACGCCCAGAAGGGAAAAATCCAATATTACAGCTGTATTTAGTTCTGTATGAACGGGGTAGTAGTCGCTTGTATATAAATATCACTGACCTCGATATATGCACTGAGTAAGTTATAGTTTCGAAATGGGGCAATTTAATTCATACAATAGTGCCGCCAACTCGGGATGGTGGCAGGGAAGGTAAATAATAACAGCGGTATATATACCGTGCTCTCTTAGTGAAATTCTGCATATTGTGTTTTTTCGTTTGTATCAAGTATCTGCATAAAATATTTGCACTTCAACTTTCGTTTTGTATCTTTTGTTCTCTTACGTTCAACTCCTCTGAAATTTTATGATTAGCGTGACGTTATCATGAAAATTAACAGAAAAATTAAAACAATAAATTAAAATACATAAGATCTGATTAAATCAATAATCAACTGCAACACAATGATTCGTCATTTTTTACTGATAACTCCGAGCGGAACAGTTCTCAGCGCTATGCGTGGTCAAAAAAACTTCATGACCAATGTCAGTGTATAAAAAATCATAGGCGTTTAACAAAAATAATTAATTATATTAAATAAACAACATGTAAAAGCTAAATTAACTGTAACTTTTTGTTAAACGCCTATGGTTTTTATACACTGACATTGGTCATGATGTTGCTTTTTTGAGCACGCATGGCGCTGAGTACGGTTGCGCTCGGAGAGAATAGTAAGCAATCATTATCCACCAATCTTGAATATTAATCAAGGAAATTGTCTTTTAAAAGAGTGTATGGCGGGTTTATAACTTGTTGTTGCCTCTTGGTTGGTGGTACACATATTGAGGTCAGTACACGTATTGAGATCAGTGATAATTATAAAATTTACATACTTTTATTTGCATTTAAGCATTCAAGGTCGAACCAATTACACGTTTTAATCGAATCTAAAACATATGAAGGAAAATAAAAGAAAATTTACAATTATAGTTCTAAAAGCTGGAGTTCTGGAAACTCTAACCTCCTATCGCTCACAAGTTTTATATACGTATTCTGTTCAGGCGCGGATCTAGAGTTAAAGTTTGGAGGGGGGGGGGGAAGTCGCAGACTAAAAAAAAAATATTATAATAAGTAAAAAATCATATTTTCTTAAAAATGGTTATAAATTATCCATTAACAAATTTTTTATTATGAAATTCGTATTATTTCAATTACTAAAGCACTAGAAAAGAGTATTAATCTTGGGAAAAGAATTTTTAGTATTATTCTTGAAAAACTTTCAAATTAAGAATTATAATTAAAGAAAACTATGATTTTTAAACTAATTAAATATTTGAATGGTCAATTTTTAAAACTGGAAATAAAGTATTATTTAAGTTTAAAAAGTAAATAAATATAATAAAAACAACAGTTTATAAAGAACTTTAAGATATCAATATTCGAATAATTGCTAAAGATAATTTTATTCAATTGATAAATTGAATTAATTTTCTTCAGATCGTTATTTTTTATCTTAATTTTTAATAAATATCATTGAGAATTATTTTGAATAATAAATTAAATTTTTATCTAATCAACCATGATTATCAATAACCAATTGGAAAATTTTTGTTACTCATGAATTGATAAAGATTGATTAAACAATAGCATTTTTTCAGTAGTAATAACACTCTAGATTTCATTTCTCAATGTAAGATTTGAGTAAAAAGCAATAAAATTATAATTAAAAAATAAATTATACTTAGTTTTGAGAGGGTCATGAACTCCATGACCACCCCCCTGGATCCGCGCTTGATTCTGTTTCGAGATTACATTTCGAAATTTAAGTAAAAAATCATTTAAATACATTTTTGTACTTCAATATTTCGAAAACTAATGAAATCAATTGCTTTTTAAAAGCTTTGGGTTGTTTGGAATTAATAATAAACACAAATTTTTTTTAAATTTCGAAGTACATTATTTGGAAAACGGCTTAACTGTTCTAAAAACCTTTTTGGAAAATTTATATTGGAGGATTCGAGTACGCATATAAAATTGAAGCTGAACGAAAGAGTATTACAAACCTCCAGCCTTTAATGAAATTAAGTATACTTACACAATTTTGGATAATAATATGGATTACATTGACATAATCGATTTATTTCACGTATTCGACATTCTGTTAAACATGATTTATAACTATATTCGTACGAAATATTTAATTTTATCTAAAATATAATTACTGTAAGAATATTTCGTAGTAAAAAAAATCTGATGAGAATATGCCATAAAACCAACCGATTTACAGACGAATGCTAGTCTGTATACACAGTTTTTGAGGCATTTGACATTCTTGTCGCATACGTTTGAGAAATAATAAGTTTTAAAAAATATAAAAAGTTACATTCAACATTTGAAATAAAGTTAAATTGACAGTCGAGCCTCAGGCTGTCCAAAAGCTTGATGCGCTGTGAACTCCCATCACCCGTAATGTTTACAATTGTAATTCAATAAACGGGAGACAAAAAATCGCAGCGCTAGCAGCCCTGCAACTTTTACAGCTCAGTTTTCCATTCCCGATGTACTTTACCTTATAAGAACTATTCAACACATGTCATTTTCCTGCTAAGGTACTGTTAACAACATTTGTAGTACGTCTAGTCTTAGCTTATAAACACAATAATTTCTAATTAAGGTAGGTCCAGCATAAAATCACTTTTCGACAGATTTTGCTCATTTTTTGTTCATAGACTAAAAATAATGATTTCTAATAAATCCCGAAGTTTCAGAATTTTTGACCGTTTAGAACGCGAGATAATTAACAACGAAGTAATAATTCTCTCTCATTAGAAGTATGTAAAACTTCATACCCGCCCATTATACCCGCTATTATCTGTTGTATTCAAAAAAAAATACTCGACAGAATTAAAAAAAAAAGTTGGAAAGTAAAGATAAATATTTCATAAATAAATTTAAAAAAATAAAATCGCGTTTTACCGTTTTGTTTTCGAAATATAAAAGTTTAAAATTATTTTTTATTTCAAAATTACATTAATTTTTATATATGAATAGTGAATATATCTATGTGTTGTGTATATGTGTGTGTGTTTGTTCTATAAAAAAGCAAACTGGTTTTTTGTCCTGACTATACAAGACAATGCTGGAACTACCTTCAGCACTTTTTAAAAAATGCTCACTTTATGAACCGTAATTTATGATTTCACCGTAAATTATATGATTTATTAAGGTCCTTTAATTTTTTAACTACGTATAATGTTTATACCTCACTATCAAAAACACAAAATCGCTGTGATTTTTTAAATGTTTGTACATCTGGCGAACTTTCAACAATTTCTGGTATAACTTGAAATGTTAGATGTTGTCCAGGTAACACAGTTGCTTCCTCATACGTCTGACTTGGAAATGTATACCATTCGTGAATCAAAGCCTAAAGATATAAATTGTTGAAATATTTTTTAATTCAAGTTAGGTCTGCGGTTAGAATCATCGACAAAACAAGTTTCATAATCAAAATACACTCTTCCTAAAGTTCCAATACCCATTCAATTTTAGCTCTTACTACAGCCAACTCACCTCATTTTTAGTAGTAAATGACGCCATATTGTGATTACTTTCAATATGTTTATCGCTTTCAATATATTTATCGGCGAGATTCGAACTCACGATCTCCTATTTACTAAACAGGCGCTCTAACTAACTAAGCCATGCCATTGTTATATATAAAGTTTTGACATAAAACAAACATCAATTTACATCATACCACAAGCAGTCAGATGTTTGTAAGTATGTGTATGTATGTATGTATGGTTTTATAGTAAATATTTTATTTATTTATTTACTATTAGAAATGCTTTTGAAAACAGACTGTATACCTAATTATATATTAAGTAGTTCATATACCTTGACGCTTCGTGTTTCAGTTGCATAATGTAAACTTGATAAATTTAATGTTACTTTTAATGATATATATTCACCAGCACCATTTACATACTTCACCAAATTTCTAATATCATCTTCTTTGTTATTATCTTCAGTTTTCGCAAAATAATTAAACGAACAACAAAAACCATGAAAAGATCGTACTAGATGAAACATCTCTGAACAATTTACAAAATTGTTTAGCCATTGGCATTCAACGATTAATTTATTGCAAGGTTGCATTACCTATGTGTAAACGAATAGGAATTGTTTTATAAAGTGACATGGCAAAACAATCGCGACAAAATAACCGCAAAAAATACCGAATTGGTTATGGTTAGTTTGGTCAATTGCAAGAGTTTTCAAGCCCTTAATTACAAAAAATTTAACTATGCACCTGAATATTTATTTCATCAAGGAAAAGCGTTTTTCGAAACCCAGCCAGATGAAATCAATTTCGTTTCGCCAAGAGATATCCTAACGTTTATCAAGGCTATAGGATTTCTGGAACATGTTTGAAGGAAAGGAGGTAAAGTAGATCAGATTGGCCGAGGTACAAAAGCTCTTTATAAGACTAACTCCATATTCGAATCGAATCGAATATAATCTTTAACTATTGATATAATCTTTCCACGACCTCTAATTGAACTGTGGAGATGATATTTACCCATGATATGAATATATGAATGTGAAATTTTCCGTACTTTCACATTCAAGTCAAAATAGGAGATCCTATTCCAAAACCATAACATAAGTTAACCTTCAAATGGCCTTGAAGGATCTTAAATATATATATATATATATATATATATATATATATATATATATATAGGGTGAATCGAACCAGCCGCATAATAGCACTTGCCTCCACTTGTGTACACGATCCTCCCATTTTCCAACAACATCCAATAGTGGAGTACTTTTTGTTAGGGAGACGGTCTGTTCATAATACAAATGTTGGTTTGTATGTTGTGTGTTGGCTTGGACGGACATGGTGCTCTTATGTTGATGTGTGCTTGTGGCTCCCACTCTAATTATACTTAAGTGATACAATTTGATGCGTAATCTAACTCCGTACATAGTTACGTTGATAATGATTTGTTATTCAGTTGAATTGTATCACTTGAGTATAATTAGAGTGGAATTGCAGGCATGCATCAGTATAAGAGCGCCGTGTCCGTCTGAGCTAGCATATAGCATATAGGATGGTATTTGTGTTATGAACAGACTGTCTCCCTAACAGGAGGTGTTCTATTGGATGTTGTTGGAAATGGAAGGATCATGGAAGGAAGTGGAGGTGTGTGCTATTTTGCGGATGGTTCGATTTAACCTGTATATTTAATTATTTTCTAACACGACTAGAAGAAAAGTAAAAAAACGAAGGTCGTGACGTCATTACTGTCTATTACACCTATACAGCCTGAATTTTGTTGTTATTTTAATGACATTGCTACAATTTCTTTACAACAATTTACGCACTGTATAAAAAATGAACGAATAATACTCATGAATAGAAAATATATATTTTGACCAGAGCTTTTAAACAAATAAACCGGTTTCTAATTTTGTTAACTTTTTGTATTTGTGTATGCCGTTGGATACACGATAATGATTTTCGATGAAAATAAACGTATCGAAATTGAAAAAATCAATATGTATCCTAATTAAAAGCGAAGGTAGATGTTAACTGTTGGAATATATCACTATGATCCAATTGGTCGGATCCAAATTAAATAAGTGAGAAAAAGATAAAATTAAATGATAATTTGAATGGTTGGAGAAAGATAGTTTCATTTTAAGAGCGATGTCAAAAATTGGTTGTTAATTTTTAAGTTAACGAGGTTAAATATCATAATATCAGAATTGTTTAAAAAAATAATTAATTTTAAATAATTATACGGCCGGTATATACAATAAATACAAACAATTTTTTGAATAAGGCACAAATCAACTATAAAATTTAAAAAAATTACATCAACTTTTGTAGTCAAGTGTACAAAGAAACGATACAATAAATAATTATTCAAATAATGTAATAAAAAATATTATTCGTTCTATTTTTTTACAATTTTAACACATTTACAAAATTCTTACATGTTCCATTAAAGATTCAATTGAATAATTAAATTCCCGAGTCAAGGTATTCATAATTCTTAAAAAATCTGGATACAAATTTTCATCAACAGTGGCATGCGTCACTAGATTTGGTAATGATTGAAAAAATTTAAGAATTGTGTTCGGATCAAAACCTTTTTCTTCCCTTAAAACAAGAAAATTTGTATTTATATTTTCATGCAGATATAGTTTTTAGAATTATATAGAATAAATTAAATGTATACAGAAAATGTTTTGCCGAAATAGGTCTAAAATACCCATTTTCTATCAAATCAAATATGAATTTCGACGGCCTCTTTTCAAATTTCTACTTTGCCACTTTGTATCTTTGCCACTCATGCTGCCATATTGGAAAAAAATGGCGCCAAAAACAGTTACGAGTTCTAGCAATTTCTGAAATGTTATTTTTCATCGATAATTTACGCACGCTACACACAATATTTTGATCACATAAGCGAACCTGTTTTTGATTTGCTATAAACTGTGCTGTTATCTCAGCAGCGCACCAAAAACAATGATCTTCGAATGAGAATGTTGGGGGAATGGATCGCAATTTTGAATGGAAAGGTGCGACACCACGCAAAGATGCTAAGATTTTTTTCTCATTTCTCGACAGTGCGATAGACTCGTACTGATGATTCAGGCATAATATTTGAACTCTGTCGGCTGATGTTCCGTAGAAAGAGATCCAAGGTCAAAAGGGTGCGTCCTTTCATGCCTGCCTTTTCTCTCGCAAACATTTTCGATGATAGTGACTAACGAAGTGCGTAACTTGTTGACGATAGCAAATATTTTATCAGTAACAGTTAATTTGTTAGTTAAATTGAGAAATAATATAATAAAGACTTCAAAAAAACTTTAGTCCTACAAAATGGATGGTCTGACAGGCAGGTCCCACCCCAAAATGTTCAAATAACGGGGTATACATAGTTATTACTTGGCGCTACTTAAATAACCGTTACTTAGCGTGATTGAGTATATTCACGATAAAAACAATATTAGTAGTCTTTTATGAAGAAATTTTAAAGGTTGAAGAAATGAGACCTACAATATGTATAAACGTTGTGTGTCATTAAAATAAGAAAACATTTTTCTAATTTATAAATGAAAATTTGACATGTTCAGAGCGTAGGATTGGGAAATTGAACCAATGAATTTGTAGGACAAGGTGGCCATCAAATTATACATACCATTATTAATGCATAAAAATCAGCTTGTTACTAATAACTATGTATACCCCGTTATTTGAACATATTCGGGGTGGAGAACCTGCCTGTCATACCATCCATTTTGTAGGACACAAGTTTTTTTGAAGTCTTTATTTCATTATCTCTCAACTTAACTAACAAATTAACTGTTACTGATAAAATTTTTGCTATCGTCAAACAAACAAAAATTACTCTCTTACGCGCTTCGTTAGTCACTATCATCGAGAATTTTCGCGAGAAAAAAGTTGGGCGTCTCGTCGAAAGGAAGCTACTGACAAAAATTTAACCTGTTGCTAATCATTAAAAAAAAAACGTGCTGTACTGTGGACTAAACTATTTTCATCGTAAAATAAATAGGAAAGGAGATATTGTCAAAAACCTGTTTTGGGCGTTATTTTTCAATATGCTGGAGCGAACGATAAAGATACGTGGTGGCAAAGTGAAAATTCGAAAAGAGCACGTCGAAATCTATAAAAATACCAATTTTTAAACTCCCGGTAAACTTTCCAGACAGAACTACTAGAGCCCAGTTTTTTTAAGGATAAACCTGTTAGTTAACTAGATCCCGAAAATAGTAGCGCTGATCAGAAGAAGAATAATATATATTATATTAATATATTATTATATTTTATTATTATCATATGTATTATTATAAGATCTGAATAATAATTTATTATATATTATCATATATATTATTTATCATAACCTCAAATATTTCAATTCAAAGTGTTAAATATTTTATGCAGTGATATCAAGTTATTAACAAAGAGTGATTTTTGTGTAATTGTCTCTAAAATTATGAAGATTGCAACGTTATTGACACGTGTACAGTATGTCATCAGGGGAAGGGACTCGAAGTGGGGGAACTTAACTTAAACCACGCGAGTTAACTAACTAGGCTTATCCTTAAAAAAACTGGGACCAAATGATCAGACTATACTGATATTTTCAAAAATAAGATTACTATAATGTATAACTTTCCTATTGTAAAAACATGTGTTTGTTAAAATTTTTTTTTAACTTACAATTTACTTGTTAATAAAATGGCATTCTCGTCATAAATTGAATTTGTACAAAGAGTCATCGCTGGAAACGGAATAGTTGCCGTTGAATACGATAACGTCTCAATACCCATAGTTGTTGGACTATCTTGAAATCGTATATATTGCACAGTAACTAAATACAATGCAAATCCTAGACCACATATACATATTGTAAGCCATAACAACATTTGACTTATACTTCGACGTTCAACAACAAATTTATAGCCATGTAATGAAGTCATTCCCATAAAATCTTTTGTTACGTAAATTATTTGTTTTGACTCTACATTATTCAGAGCCATTTTACAAATTTAATAGACGTACTAATTATGTAGACACAACATTACAGTTGAGACAACATTCAATTCGAAATTATTCGGCACATATCCAACATGCTTTAGAAATGCTTAAACGATTCTATAGAAAAAAAGAAACATATTAAAAAATAACAATTAGGTATTATACCATTAATTGTATTCGAGCTGAAGTGGTTTTATCTGTCATATAAATCTAATGAAATTTAATACTTAGATGGTGTAATATTCGAATTTGAGTACACAAAAACCAGTGAGCGGATTATGATTGAAAACCCTTTGCCAGTTGTTCATAAATTCAAGTAAAGCGATGAGTTTTTTTTTTGTAGAAAAATGCTAGTTAATTTTTTAGCTGGTTAATTATAAAATAATTATTCAGTAATTAAGTTAGTTGCCTTACAGTAATCGTGTTAAAAAGTTTCAGCTTATCACATCCGTTATATGAATAGACTGAGATTGTAGACTATACTTTTTTTACTTGAATGTACCTCGTATACTTGTGAGCTTGAATTATATAAAAATGTCAATCTTTTCGTTAATCTATTACAATAATTAAACTGGACTGGACTATTTAAACTAGTTGGATTTCTTTTGACGCGAGCTGTCTTCTGTTATACGTATAATTCCGAGCATATTTACGAGTCATATGCCGATTTTCACTTATATTCCGGCGAATATTTGTATTGTCTCAATATGCTTCCTTTTAGTGCTCCGTAAGCTCTTCACAGTGAAACTACAATCAATGTTCTAGCTAAACGCGTTCCCACGCTAAACTAATTTATAAGTTCACACAGAGCGAATTTGTAACCATTCACGCGCATGCGCCTCCACTGTCTCGGGGGCGTCACATGCGAAACAAATACAGCGCGACAGATACTTAAAGACTTGATCTATCTGTTATGGTCTCAACCATTGTAAACGCATTATTAGACTCGAAGTTATTAGGATTTGAAATCTTACAGTCTTTCGCCACACAAGAATGTTCGACCGACCACTAGTGTAACGAGCGAATAGAATAAAGATTATTAAAATAAACAAAGAGAACTCTAGATTTTTTGAAATTGCAGTTCAAATTTTGCCCCAATTCCTAGCACATTTATTTGTATTTTATAAATACGTATTTCGACTACAAGGTAGTCATCATCAGTATGAATTAGCTAATCGTAACTATCTCTGGGATATGGAGTCAGAGATATGTTGCTTGTTGCTAATTTGGTGCGTGTCTCACAATAATTTTAAATTCGATTTGTCAACTACTGAAATCGGTACAAAACCCCACAGAATTAGATGCATACGAAAGTATTTACATACACAAATTGAGAAAACAAATAATGAATTTAGACAATGGCCCAATTCCAAATTCTGATTTAATAAAATTAAACCATTTAAAAAAAAATTGAATACCTGAATATCAAAGTTAGCTTCGATCAACACCCTCACTTTAGTGACAATAACAACGCCGCATAGTCACAAAAGGATACCGTCAATAAATGGGTGGGGTTCTTCACACACTTATTTCTTTAATTGGTCAGTTAACTCAAATAATCCTTCAGGTCAGATCATATCCTCAGTCAAATCATACAAAAGACAAAACTTTTTCAATATCATTGTGAGACACGCACCAAATTAGCAACAAGCAACATATCTCTGACTCCATATCCCAGAGATTGTTACGATTAGCCAATTCATACTGATGATGACTACATTGTAGTCGAAATACGTATTTATAAAATACAAATAAATGTTCTAGGAATTGGGGCAAAATTTGAAATGTAATGAGTGAAAAGAAGTTTTCACGAAAAAAAATATTCTCACTAGTTTCCGTATAATTAAACCCAGATATGTTCCGTATAAATTATGATTTAAAAAATAATTTTCATATATTTAAAACAATAATTATTACTGATATTAATCAAAGTATGTTCTTAATTACTCTACTGACTATAATCATCTACTAACCATTAAAAATCATTTTAGGTTTATAGAATAAACAAGAGTGTTGGATGAGGGTGTAAATAGAACACTTGTTCCCACCCCTTATCGTGTATTTTAAACATATAATGGAGAATTAAAAATTTTTTTGGATGGTAATTCATAAACAGTACAACATAATAGTCCAGTATTTGGGTAACCTGAGAGACGTCGAGCGTGCATTAATTGGTGGCATACGATTTTTTTAAAGGGTTGTTTGGTATGGTACGGGGAGCTGAAACTAAGTTTGCGACCTCGAAAGCCTCTGGCAATACTTTTCGTAGGCGAATAACCTCGAAATTTTGGCACTTATTTCAGTTTTTTGCTTATAACCTAACTCTTACCTACAGGTCTTATCTGATGACAAAAGTTTGATGAAATTTTCCAATAAATCTTAAAATGGAGGATTTTGCTCATTTTGACTTCTACATGATCGTTTATGATGCCTATTCTATTTTTTTAATGATGAACAACCATTATTTATGTTGTACGCATGTATGTAATACCCATAGGTACATATGAGTAAATAAACAGTACACAATTATAATCTTTTATCTATGATATCACTCATAGATAATAAAATAGTTTCACAAACACGTTACAATAAACACTTTAGCTCATGTCACTTTGCGGTTTTTTCAACTGAAGCTCTTTATCGAATTTTCCGTTTGGCTTAAGGGAATGCAATACTCCCCTTCTTCGAATCGTCTCTGGCTACAGACATATACAGGATGTCTCAGGTGCATCTAATAAAAAAATGTCTCAGGACTTTTCGTTCCAAAATCGTACCCTCTACCAACCGTCTTATGCAACTCGACTACTTACGAGACACCCTGTATATATAAATGATCCAGAAAGGGCAGAGGAAAATGGCGCTACGAATTTGCAGTGCTTTTAGAACCGTATCTATAGAAGCAGCATTGGTGATATCAAGTGTGCCGTCTATTCATATTTTGGCAGAAGAAAGGACTCGGAGGTACATTCGAAGGAGTTCGGAGGGCAGTATATGGGAGCAGTGGCAAAGAGAATGGGAGGTCCAAAATGGTAGGGCACCAAAAAATTGATAGCAGACCTAGTGCCGTGGTGTACTAGAAAACATGGCGAGGTGGACTATTACATGACCCAGATTCTGGGATGGTTTGGCAGCTATCAGAGGCGATTCCATCAGAATCAGCAGAGCCTTTGAACAGCAAGTAAGACTGAAGACACGGCGTATACCATTTTCAACTGCGTTGAGTGGCGAGCTATTTGTGCAGATTTGACTTTGCGGGAAAGCTGACTGGAAAGCTAGGAGAATTGTATTTGGTAGCACACGCGACAAAGACGACCATGAGGATAAAGGAGCGAGAGCTAAGATGTCACCTGCAATGAGCTGGAGATGAAGAGAGCATGACGAAGTAATGTTTATGACAGTCCCGTCATGTTTCTTTCTAAATACGGGAGGAGGTTTTAGTCAGTAGGAGTCTGACACTACCCTGGCGGTGTCCATAAAGGATTTCCTCCTCACCAAAAAATAAAAAATATATATGTGTCTAGAACACACAAAAAAAAAACGCGATATATAAATTTTTCTTGTCCATCATCTTTTCCAATTTGACTTGAAATAAAATCCCGCGCCAATTTTTCGTAAGAAAGTTCTCTTTGTGCACCATTATGAAGTTTCGTTATAAACGATTGGCCTTACGCCGCTTTATTTAATGCACCGTGTTTTTTACGCTGATATCCAACTCTCATCCGTAATAACAAAGCTACCATAGGAGTAGATTCGATAAAATCCATGTCGTAATAACGTCGATAGCTGCGATTAATTGATCACATTATTTGTATCCGATTACGATTGTTTCGTCGCATCAGCAAATCACAAGTGCCAGTAGCAGATATGGCTTTGTTATAGTGGAGGTCAGTACTTTGGATAAAACTAATTATTTTTGCCATGGATACGTATCTCTGTTATCCGAAATATGTATTTAATTTTTAATCAAAAATGGAACAGCAAAAGTAAGTTGTATAAAACTCGGCCTGTCGCACTACCGTGCCCTAGATTAGCAAATTTTTAAAGAAAATGTACCTCCATTGGTTTTGTGTGAAAATCAAGTTCGTTATCGAAACAGAACGTCTTGAATTTGTCTCTTAATATTAGTAAAATAAAAAAATTTATCTAAAGTAAAGTTGTAGTAAATAAATTGTACTACTTACAATTTATTACCTGATCATTTTTTCTGTAACTCTAATATTTACAGAAATATTTGCATTTTAATTTTCGAATAATAATATAATACCCATAATAATTAATTAGTATATCATCTTGATTTGATAGTCTATGATTTCTTCCTCTAAGAAAATTCACTACGAAGCTTTCTCTTTTTTGTTAAAAAAAAAATTAAATTATTCAAAAAATTTTTCTTTTATGTTAAAAAAAAAATTAAATTATTCAAAAAATTACACTCCAAAAATTAAATTATGTGCAAAGAGAAATCTTTGCGTTAATAATCGAACAACTTTAAATTTTAGTAAAATTTAACACACATTCTTACGAAGTTAAATTCGGTCACGACATGATAGACGCACCAACTCTCATGTTTCACATATATGAAAAAAATATTCTATAAATTTTTTTAAATAGTAATTGCTAAACGAATTAGTGTAGGCTAGATATGATCGATAATCATATTGACGTTTAAATTAAATAAATTAATTTTTTATTAATAATATGTTTTGATTTACCGTTTTCTCACACATCACTGTCATAAATTGCCTGACAGTCAATGATTATTTTTCATAAACTTAATTTAAGTGGTTTTTCTTTTTTTTTGTTATAAATATTTTATATAAAAACAATTTTGAATAAAATAAATATTTTTCAAATTGGACTGGAGTTCCGTAAAAACTCCAATTTACAATCCACTTCAAATTTTACTCATCTCTGATCCTCCCATAAAAAATTTCCTAAAGAGGTTTTTATGAAAAGAAGTCAAAAGTTCCGATTGGACGAAAGTTGGAGGGTAGAATTGACAATATGTAAAATGATAGACTAAAACCAGATTATCCGACTTGCTATTAAAAAAAATTCAGTAAATACCGGGTATTAAGCAAATAACTCAGTTAGTTGTTATTTTCACTTGTTTTCTTTCAAATAGCGGGGAAGGGGTTGGTATGTAACAGAATGTTTTCATTCTCTTACCCTACGGTTACCCTAATCAATTAATTAGGGAAATTCAATAAAGGGATTAAAAGTCATTTTTGTCTTTTAATTATTTCGAATTTACTTTAATTTAATTAGTTTTAGGTCTTTGGATTTTTGTGCAACAAATTGCTTTCATTCCGGCAATTGTAGGCATATAAAATTTGAATCGGATGTTGGAGCTTTACAGAACTCCATCCTGTAATAGTTTTTTACGTGTCTAGGAGTTTTATAAATGAAATTATAATTTATAATTGATTCTTTTTTAAATATTTGAAAGTTAATTTCGTTTACAAGATTGATTATTTTGTTTTCATGCTGATTGATTTTACATGATTAACAATAATTTTAACATGAATTAATTACTTACTCACGTGGCATATGGATAAACCTATGGAGTACCCCAGCTCCAAAATTGAAAAATATAGTCTACGAAATTTTTCTCAAGTATCTGATATTTTCTGTAGCGTGTTTATTTTTTATTTGTAGAATGCGTCTTTATACCCAGTATATGTAAATATACAAGGTATATTAAATTAAAGCGCGACTTTGTAACGCTTGAAAATATTAATCCTTGACTTTAACGCTTGGTATAAGTGTTCATAAAATGGTCTAATTCGGCTATTTCCGCATGTCTGTCCGTGAACCCGATAACTCAAGAACGAAAAGATATAACGAGCTGAAATTTTATGTGTGTTCTATAGCAAAAGAGTGGGATCAACTCGATAACTCAAAAAAGAAAAGAGATAACGAGCTGAAATTTTATATGTGTGTTCTATAGCAAAAGAGTGGTGTCAGGTTCGTTAATTGGCAAAATCGGAACGTGTCTCTCCCGCCAGAGGGGAAAATATACAAGTTTGAAACCGTAAGAGATAGACAAAAATTTTTTCATAAACTCAACAGTTTTCTCATAATTTGTGACTAAATGTTCCTCGGAAAGCGAATTGTTAATAATTAGAATATGCAGAATTGTTAATTCAATTAATTGATATACAATTCAGTAATAATAATGTTTTATTACAACTCAGTATATACTTGGTATTCAAACAATTAACTCAACTAGTTGTTACATTACTTGTTAATCTTTAGAGTGGTACATTTTTCTATAGGGTGTGATTAATTTAATTTTCCAAGGCCAATATCTCGAGAACTAAGTAAGATAGTAATAAATGGTTTAAGGTTTTTAGGAGGTCAAATAACTGTGACCTTAAGACCGATTTTCAAGGTCAACTCGATGTCAATTTTGATTTTTTAAATGGAAACCTATATTTTTATTGCAAATCAGAAATAAATCAAGCCGGCGGCTTGTTTTGGTAAGTTCTTAAATCAGATATTCCGTTTTTGTACTATTTTTCCGAATATGCATTTTCGACAATCTTTATGGCTCTTATTATGATATTAACATTTAAAAACTAAATTGACAACTGATGGTCTTTTTCTCCCAATATTTTAAAAGCCAAGAAACCGAATTTATTTATATTTAATACATTTTATTAAATTAGTGTATATACATAACAATTTAGAAGAAAATGGAATGACTTTAAAGTATAGGTACATAGCACATATTCTTAAAATTTTGAGTGCACTTATAATTAATACAGCGGATTTTGTAGTCAATAAATTGAATGTGTTTTTTAACAATTATAAGCACAATCATTATTTATAATTAGTACACAATATATAAAATAATAAATTACACAATACGAACAACAATTAATATTATAGCATTGTCATTTATGGTGAAATGTCGACTTTTACATAGCACATTCGCTGCTACACACATCTTATACTAGGTGCAGCAGTCACCAAACTAAGGCCTGCGGGCCAGATTCGGCCCTCCAAAAATGATCATCCCGGCCTCGGCAGATGTTAATATATAAATATTAATTTTATAAAGATTTTTTTATTTGCATGTTAATTCACGACACCGATTCATCTATTGTCCTATTTTGATGGGTTATAATTATTCAATTTCAATCGGGTTCGTTTGTCAAAAAAGTTTGGTGACCTCTGCTATAGTGGGTAACAGCGACAAACACCTTGGCATAGAGACATATTTCACAATGCTATACATTGTATTCTTAATTAACCGGGTACGGATAGATTGTAGCGGCTGTCCAGGACGGGACACACTTCGACCATAAGGTCCATTGTGATGCCTAAGGATGTGAGTGGAGTGGAAGTAATTTTTGTGTGTAGACTAGGAATTGATAGGTTGTGCGGCTGCAGCCGACTCCGGATACGGATTATGCGTACTTAAAAAATGGTTTTTAAATTATCTTTTAAACGGTGGTGCGTCCGAATTTTGTCATACGATACAAAACTTTCTTTGTTAATGCATCTTTTTATCAATTTGTTTTGCCCACCGAATGAATAGCAAGGGAATTCGATACAATTTTAAAATAGCGCTTTAAAGAGATTTACAAAAGCAAATACATATGTATTTATTAACCTAATAAAAAAAATTATCCGCAGCCAAATCCCAAATAATCGAGCGTACACTGATTTTTGATGGGTTAGTATACTATTATATTCTTTAGATTGTATACGTATTAAATTAATTGACGAAATACTTCGCATTGATTTTCCCAGAATATAAGAAATGATCGTCTGATGTCACCTTATGCCTATATAAGAAGCGTCGTATGCCATCTTCGAGAATGTATGTATTTTCGTAAAATAAGCTCAGAAACATGATCTTCAATTTTTTCTAATCGTACATGGAAAGTGCTGAACATCGAAACCCAGTTGTACCAAACGAATTTGGATTATTCATATTTTTCTAAGATCAAATTTTAAAGAGTTTTATTCTTTAAAAATTGTAGCTCTGGCCAAACATCGAAATGGGACGGTTTAGCTTTTAATATTTTATCTTAAAAATGTAACAAAAAAAGAATCCACTAAATCCGTTTAGTATAACTATGATCCAAGGTAAAAACTTAATTGCACCCGACTACTAGGAAACATCTTGTAGAAACACCGACATTTATTTCTCAGTTTCGATGAAAGCTTCCATTCTTGTCTTGACAATTAAATTATATTAATTAAGTTTTATAGTAATTCTGCTTTTTTTTTATTAAACTTTCGACACCTAACTATAGAGACCACAATTTACAATTATCATTTAATCCACTGGAACTGCAATATCGTCATCGGTCTTAAACAGATTTATTGCATATTTTACATCTATGAATACCATATTAAGGTAGTACACTTTTTTTACTTAAATGTACCTCGTATACTTGTTCGCTTGGATTATATAAAAATGCCAATCTTTTCTTTAATCTAATACAATAATTAAACGGTCAATAATTTTTTTTCTTCAAATATAACATTATTTTACATTGTCCTAGTTTTTTAGAAAAATCCCTTTATTTTTAAAATAATCCCTTTACTTTTTAGAGAGATTTTTATGAAAATTTAATTCAGCCTATCTCGTAGACAACGCGTTTCACACGATAACTACCTTAAGTACCTTTATTTGAAAAACAAATGATAACAATAATTTTTCTAATCTACTCGATTGGACACAATTATTCAATTTTAAACAAAAATCTTTCTTTGTCATTTTTGATATTGTAATTGGTGAGATCTAAAATATGAAAACCTATTTTCTGCAATAAAATATAAACAACAAAATCCTAAATAATTAATTCACATTAATTAAATATCCTACTCTTTAATGACATTTGGATCTGAAATCGCTTGTTTTTGATCACAAGTAAATGATACTGTTAGAGCATATCGTGTACCACTTGAAACACGTTCAACATAATGTGGATTTTCAGCACCGGATGTAAACATTACTACACGTCCACGTCTTGGCTCTACCGTTGCATTATTAGGAGCTGTAAAAACGAATTTACCACCTTTGAAATCATTACTGTAATCAGTTAAATATAATAATGACGTGTAATGAAATGATGGATACGTTTCCTAAAACATATTTATAGAATTAGTATGATTCAATGTATTAATCGGTAAACAAATTTCAATTACTTTATCGACGTGTTCGTGCCAATATTCATCGTGAATTGTTTGAGCTTCAGCATTTGTCATTTTTGAAAAGAATGTTGGATGTGTTAAAAATATTTTATTAATATCAACTCCAAAATTATGGGCAATAGCATGATGAATTTTTGATTTTACAATCTAAAAATGCAAATTGACTCAATTTTTAAGTAAGAATACTATAATTCCGTTTAAAAATTTACCTTATAGATAGCAAAATCTTGTGGATTAAATACGTTTTTGGCATTATCTAATGTATAAATATTAACGAACTGTTTACCATAAGATAAAGCACCAGAATGTAAATCTAAAATAGATGCACCACCATCTGAACCACCTACTGCAAATGCATTTTTCGCTAATTGTAACAGCACATCCGTCTCTTTTCCTGTTATTAGTTTATCAGTAACAGCTCGCCCACATTTTTCTGGTACACATTCTGGATAACTACTCATTTCAGTTTTATAACTATCAGAGCAATCTAAAGTGTGTATTCTTTGTGCTAACGATTCTTTTTGTGATGCAAATACTGTAGTTTTATCATTTTGCGATGTAAAGTATACGATAACAATTGTGGATATCACAATAACACTCCTCGTAAATATACGTTGTCGGGGAAATGTTGGTATTGGTCCATATTTCCTAAATAAATTTTTAAATTTTTTAAATATTTTGTAGTTCAGAACAATGGTACTTATTTTTTCTCCTCTATTTATATGTAATATATGAGGATATTATAAGTATAGTCCCATGGTTGTAACTTATGGTTAGAAATAAAGAACGAAGAAAAAAATGTTGTCTGGGTATACTCAAAAATGTTCTAAATAATCCATTTTCCGCATGTGTGTCCATCGACGGTCAGTCAACACGATAACTAAAAACGAAAAGAGGTTACGCGCCGAAATTTCTTGAGTGTGTTCTAGAGCTATAAAGTAGCTTCAAGTTTGTGAATGGGAAAAATTTGTTAATGCTTTCTCTCACTAGGGGAGAAAATCTCTACCCTGAAAACCAAGCGTTAGAAGAAAAATTTATAAACAAAAAATGTTTCTTTTGGAAAAAATAAACAAGTTTTTTTTTCATAAGCTGAATAGTTTGTCCACAATTTCAAGCATACATACATAAAAATTTGACCATGGCCACAAAAGTGGCGATATCATTTTCCAAAATTTCAGTCTATTTGTGTCTAATTCATTTAGTTTTCGAATAAAATATGTTCTTCGTAAAAATATTAATAACTTTTGTGCAGAACCAAAAGAATTTGGCACAAATTAACTATGAAATTTTTAATGAAGAGCGCCACTTTTGTGACTTTTTCATATTTTTATACATCTGTAAGTGTAGAGAAATATGCTAATTTAAACAATTAACCCAGGTAGGTGATACATTTCTTGTTTTATTTTAAACGATTACTTGAAACTCAAACTTACAATGGCTTATTAGTATCCTTTTGATCGGTTTTTGTATCTTTTTGTTTATTATTTTCTGAATTTTGTTCATTTTGAGCTTTTGCTTCTTTTTTCTTCGTTTGTTTCGACATTACTATTTATTTTATTCTTACTTTTTTCTTTAAACTTTCAAAAAGAAGTTTGTCTATACTTTCGACGATTTGAAGTGTCAGTGTCAAATCTGACAAGTGACAACTCATATCGTATAATTTATTTTGTATAAATTGAATGTTACGTAATACCAACACAAAATTATAGTACGGAAGCTAAACGACTAACTCAAATAGATCTATGCAATTAGGGGATGTAAGAAGTGCAATAATTGGTGCGTTTGAGGGTTGAAAGGGAGATGAAATGGTTTTTCCAAACATGATTTATCTCAAATATTATTATTATCAAAATTAACGTAAATCCAATCAGGAATAAATGTGCTTTCTAACATTTTTTTGCTAATTAATAGATTAATAAATAATCATTAGTTTCGGAGATACCTGAAAATGGGGCCGTCCCACAAGGAACACTACTCCTTGAACCATTATTGGAGCTATTCAAGAAAAGTAAGAGAGATTTGGCGTCTACCGATTTTAGTTCGGAGAGGTCGTCAAAGGAAGGCTGATCCAAGATGGACAGTGACAGAGGAGGTGGGTCATCGTTTCCTCTTCCTCCTCATTTTGACTGCAATAGCCATGGTGCACTGGTAAGCCCATACGTTCAGCATATTTGCTTCCCAGCTGCTTATAGCTTATAGAGGGCCTTTGAAGTGAGATAATATCTGCAGAACGCCTCCGAATATACCCTGATCATATCTGTCTCTACTTAATATTGGCCTTTCTTGGAATGGTTTCATTCAGAAGTAGCTTACAGTTCGCAATGGATACACCTGGATGTTTAGTGATGCTTATGTCCAATAATTTTGTGCCATTTCTGGCGAGCTCGTCGGCTTTGCAATTTCCTGGAATGTCCCTATAACCCGGCACTCATATTAGGTTTTCATTGACATTTGCTGATGGCTCATTCCGAGAAAATCGGCAGTCCTGTGTAACCTTAGAATATAGGAAAACTGAGCTTAGGGTCTTTATAGCCGCTTGGCTATCGGAGAGGACAGCAATATCGTTGCCTGTTAGAGGGTTCACTCTTACCCATTCACATACTTTATGAATGGTCAAGACTTCCGCTTGTTATACACTGGAGTGACCTGGCAGTCGAAATGATAACCTTACGTCTGGGTTTTCAGAATGACGTGTGACCCCACAGCCAATTTTACCCTCAAGGGTCTACTAATATGAAATACGTTTGTACTACATACGTAGTGGCAAGATTTCTCGCGCAACTTACAACTTTTTGCAAAGTGCGACTATCTGCTTTAGCGACATTATCGATTGAATGCGAACGGGCGAAAAAAAACAATATAGATAAGTTAATTGAACAATTTGCAGAAAAAAATGCCACACGATCCAAAAGATTCGGTTTGGATCTTAAACAATAATATATTTATTATACATGTATGATAAATAAATAGTTGTTTCTTACATTAAAAATATGTTTTTCTTTTTTAATTCATTCAAATTCTCACTATTTTCCTTGTCTTGAGGGGGCCTCATGAAGATTTTTGCAGGGGGGGCTATTAGCTCTCAGATACGCCACTGGTATGTAGGTAGATATGTTCACTTAAGTATGCCTAGCATTTGGCATTGAATTACCTTAAAGGAAACCTAAATTTATTTTATTAGTTTTAGTGCATGGCTTGAATAAATTGTTCCTAAAAAGGTTTTTTTTTTATTATTTTATTTAAAGACTAAAAATCTCAATGTACTATCTCGAGAAATTTCTATTTCAGCGAATATTTTTTAATTCATCTAGATAGAACGATATTAGATTGTAGCGAAAGGGTGCGTGTAATAATGAAAATACTAGAAATGTGTATTTTTGTAAACTTTATTTCTCATACTATTTGGATAACAGTTACAACTTTTAGATTATACTTTGAATTGTATTAACTTTCTGATTTCAACGAATGTTTGATTGTTACGTACTAAACTGTTACTAATGAATTAATAATAATATGTGTGACTGTCTGTGACTGACTGTTAGTCGTCGTTGTACTGCTTTATATATCTGAATGCATGCGTTCTAGAAGGTGAGAGAAAACGGATCGTATATTCTCCACAATACCAGAGCATACTGGTAAAATTGATCTGCATCCATACGTGCTGATGTATGACAGTGTTGAATTGAACTGTGTGTACTAATGTCGTATGGTTATTGTACCAGTGTTGATCCTGATGTATGTGTGTGAGTCACTACAAGATATACTAAATAACATTGTCACGTGTACAAAATTTCAAATCTCTAACTCAATTAGAACTAGTCAAAATTTTGATTACAAGATTTGACCCACACATACTAGGTTAAGTTAACGGCTATATACGAGATTCATACAAGTATAAAAGTTTATAAGATCTCAGTCAATTCGTAAAACTGATGTGTGTTCTGAGCTGAAATTTTTTAACACGATTACTGTAACACAACTAACTTAAATAAAAGCTTGTAAAAAAAATAAATAAAACATCTTTAAATATTTTTATAAATAAATTTTTCTATTAGAATATTTTTATATTTACATACAGTCGCGTGAACAAACAAAAGAAAAACTGATTAAAATTTGGTTAAATCAATTTAAAATAAAATAAGCAACAAGATTATTTTAAACTGTAATAACCAATTTTTAAGCGTTACAGAGAGAGATTATTAATTACAAATTAACCACTAACAAAAAAAAACATTACAATTCCACCTTTTTTTTATGAGACACAGTAAATATAATTATTTACAAAAAATATGAGAAATATATTGAAAATTTGTTTTTAAAGTACATTTTATTATATTAAATAGTAATTTTTTTTTTTTAATTTGTGCATAAAAAATATTTTTTCACTTTGATTATTTACCTTTTACTGTATTTAATCTTTATAAATTAAGAAAAGAAAAAAAAAACATAATATATTACACAAAAAATTATTTTTAACACTTAAATTATTTGTTTTTTTTAATTCCTAATTCTTTGGAAAATAATATAAGATCAATTATTTTTAAAAATCCATTTTTTTTTAAATCATTAACTTTGTATGGCATAATATGGTTTTGATTTGATTTTATGTTTTTCTGTCACGATTGTGAGAAGTTGGTTGTTGTAGAATTTGATTTTTTATATTTCCTTATAAATTACTGAGATACATTTTTTATATTTTTGTTTGTTTGTATGTGATGTTTAAAAATAATTTAAATCTAACACAGATATACAAGGAATGTTGATAAGTTTTTTTTTCTAATTTTCACTTAAAAGTCTTTTGTCTCACGTTGATGCTGTAAGATTTTGTACAATATCGGCGATGCTCTTACAAGAAGTACCCTGTAAAATACTTCTATGTGTGCCATCTAATGTTTGGATGTTTACATTTTGTTTGCAAACCTGTAAAAAACAAGATATGATAATTTTTAACAGTCTTCAAAAACAAAAAGGAAGAATTCGGGCTGTATATTATTTATGTATACAGCGCAATTTGGAAAATAAAACCCATTTTGGTGATTTTTTTAAATGAAAAAGAATTAGCGATGGATTCCGGATATATTATTCAAAAAGAAGAAAGGCACAGTTCTAGTCCGTGCCGTAGATTTTTCGTGAAAACGCCCTGCACATGATCCGCAGATGTTTGGACTATCGATAGTCGCTGTATCCCCGGTACTTAATGGCTTGGCGCCGTTTTTTATTTCCTTTTCGACGCTGGACTTTTTAGGCTCGTTGAATTCCTTTTGACGTGAGCTTTCCTACAATATGCGTTTTCCATATTTACGAGTCATATGAGACAAAATCTTTTTTGTAATTTTCAATTTAATACCAATTTTCACTTATATTCCGGCAAATATGTTTATTGTCTCACTATGCCTCCTAGTAGTGCTCCGTAAGCTCTTCACAATGACACCAGAGTCAATATCCTAGCTAAATGCGTTTTCACGCTACACCAAATTTATAACTTGACACTAAGCTAATTCGTAACCATAAACGCGTATGCGCCTACGTTGGTACATTGACGTCACAGGCAAAACAAATACAGCGCGACGGATACGTAAAGAAATGATCTATCTGTTTGGGTGTAACGAAAGAATAGACGTTTTTACGTCAAAAGTATTTGATTTTCAAATTTCCCATGTATATGAACACCACACATTTTTTGCATGAATCATTATAAAATTATGTTTACAAATAAAATCTGAATATGCTAACAGCATTCAAAATTTAGAGGGAACCGTTTCTTGAAAAGATGAAAAGGAACTCTAGTGATGAGATTTAATATAAAAAAACTTACCGTTGATAGACCATAATCAGCCTCTAATTGTACATAATTTTCTTTAGCTTTGACTAATGTAACTACCCCTTTGAATTTGGTGGATGGTTTATAAGCCTCACTCATAACGAGTTTATAATAGAAAGCGCTAGCTGCTTCTTTGAGATCTGATTCGGAATGTTTTGTAGCTTCTTTCATCAATTGTGTACTGCGATTCAGTCTATCATCGAATGACGGTAATCCCATTAATTCTTTATGAACCTATGAAATTTAAAAAATTTAATTTATAATCAAAATGAAAAATTTGATATAAGAATGAAAAGTGAGAAAGTATATTTACCTTGGCATCGTCAATTTGTCGGAAAAGTTTTATGAAATATACAAGAGCCGATGATTCAGCCAAACTAATATCATCATAAATTCCCTTTTTACTTCTATGACCTTGTGTATGTGATCCAACATAAGTGGGGGAACCATCAAGAAGAACTAATTTTGTAGTTTGTTTTTGTTCTTCAAGTTGTAATGCAATTTCAAATGCAACACCGGCTCCAAATGAATAGCCAACAATAATATAAGGCCCTTGAGGTTGTGTTTTACGAATTAATTTAACATAGAATGCTGCTAGATCATTAATTGATTTTGTAGGTGCATCCTTGGTACATTGTAGACCATATACAGGCACACTCAATTGAGAGGCTAATTCTCCTAAGGCTGAGGTTGTACCTTCTATAGCATGTACCACAAATACAGCAGGTGTTTGTTTTGGATTCTTTGTTTTGCTATACAATTGAACAATTGCCTCTTTGGGCATAATTTCATCACCTTCAAAACGTAATTGTTCATCTTCAGTGGCTTTTGTACCATTTGTAGTGGCGGCAGCTGGCGTTGTACTTGCTGCACCTCCACTTCCAAGTTCACTTAATTTACCGAATGATAAACCTCTAATGTCTTGTGCACTCAATACTAAATCGTAATTTCTTTCAAGTGTTTGTTTGATTTCGGTACCCATAAGTGAATCCATTCCAAGATCAGCCAAAGTAGAAGCTGGTGAAATATTCTTTGTATCTTTCAAACCTAAAATATTGGCTACGGCATCCACTAAACTAACAGCGCTATCACCACCACCTGCACGTCGTTTTTCTGCTAAAACTAAAGATGCAACGACTGGATGTGGTTGTTGTAAGAAGAAGTCCATGGTTTGTAAGCACGAAGGCATTCTTTGAGGTAAAGTTCCACCAACTTCAGTGTCATTTCCACCCATTGTTTCCAAAATGAGACCAACATCACCGATAGCACCCCATTGAATGGCAGTTCCGGGTAGACCAGCTTTTTGACGGGCTTCACAAATACGTTCCATAGCCGAATTGGAGAGACCGTAATTAGTTTGTCCAGCATTACCACGACCACAAGATACACTGGAGAATACAACAAAGTAGTCTAATTGTGGGCATAATGCTCTTGTTGCAACATCTAATTGTTTAGTTCCATCAATCTTTGGACGAGCAGACGTTTTAAAGTCAGCTTCGGTGAGATTTTCAAGCATGGCATCACGTAATACAGCTGCCAAATTGAAAACACCTCCAACTGGACCCAATTTTGAAGATTCTTTAATAAGTTGCTTAGTTCCCGCTTCAGTAGTTACATCGGCCGTAGAAACAAAGATATTAATTCCTAAATCTCTCCATCTGCGAATGCTTACAGATTGATATCCAGTCTTGACCCCACTTCTAGATGTAAGAACGATTTTGGTGGCTCCACGTCCAATGAGCCAATTGGCTAATTCCAAACCGAAACCTCCAAGACCCCCTACTAAAACGTATGATTTATCAGGATTCATATATGTTTTTGGAATAGCATTAATCAGTTTAGTTGCTGGTTTAACGGCGCCTTTTTGTTTTTCTTCTTCACGAATCTTCAATAGTACTTTTCCAATATGCTTACCAGAACCCATAAATCTAAAGGCTTGTTCTGTTTGATCTTCAGGGAACACGGTGGCTTGTAAAGGTCTCACAGCTCCATTTTTAATACCTTCAGTGACAAGGCGGAAAACTTCTGTCTTTTCTGGACAATCATATTCGAATAAAGCGTCTAATAAAACACCATGGAAAGTTGTATTTTTAAGGAATACAGCCATTCCAAGTGGGGCATTAATTGATAAATCAAATTTTCCAATTTCAAGGAAACGACCATCATTAGCCAAACAACGTACAGAAGCTTGAAGTTTTTCTTCAGCAAGTGAATTCAACACAAGATCAACACCACGACCACCAGTTTGGGTTAAAATAAGTTGTTCAAAACTAGTGTCACGTGAGTTTCCAATGTTGTTATCAGTAAGTTGTGGGAAACGTTTTTTCAGATATTCTCGTTTATCTTTGGAGCCGACTGTAGTAAAGACAGTACATCCCATATGAAGGGCAATAGCAATGGCAGCTTGACCGACACCTCCAGTACCAGAATGAATAAGTACCGATTCGCCTTTACGAAGACGTCCACGGACTATTAAAGCATAGTAACTCTATAAAAATAGAAAAATTTTAATTATTTTTAATTCAAATTTCCCTCCAAAATTTTATCAAAATTAAACATACAGTTCCATAAACAACAGGGACTGTTGCAGCTTCTTCTAAAGTCCATGCTTCAGGAACTTCCCACAAGAATCCAGGATCTGCTAATACAGTAGTTGCTAATGACCTAGCAGGAACCATACCCATCACACGTTTTCCCTTACTATTACGACCAGAGAATTCTAAACCAAGAATACAATCTTGTCCAGCTAAATTACCTGGAAGTGCATCTGGTGGCAATTTTCCAGTAGCAAGCATAATATCACGGAAGTTCAATGGTGCATAATATACAGAACAAAGTTCATAGTTTGGATTATCACCCCTGTAAATTAAATTAATAAAATGTTAAAAAATTTCAAATTGGAATGTTTATCCAACTTCAAAAAGGAGAGTCATGGTTCAATTTTTGATTTTTCACCTACAAATTGTAGGTTGAGACCTCAACAAATGAGACGTCGTTAGGTTAGTATAACGTCATGGAATATGGTAGGAGATGCTGTCTTTTAGACAAATAAAAAATTATCTTCGGGTACATCTGTCATATATACAGACTCTTGACAAAAAACGATTTCAAAAAAGTACGGAAATAACCAGCAGTTTTCCACATCTTTGTTTGTTTTAATGTTTGCGCATTTTTTATGATTTATACTTTGTATAATATTATTAGAAATAATACTTACTTATAGTAGGATAATGGTCCTTCAATCCATCTTAAACTGGCTAAATCACCACGAGTTAAAGCGTTAATATAAGCATGTTCAACTTGTAATGATCCATTTGCATCTGTATTATTATCCAATAAGAGATGGCGATAAGTTCCCCAAACTCCATTTTTCAAAACATTGCATACTAAATCTTTTTGTAATTGTTTTGCATATTTTGGACTTGTAGGAGAGAATTTATCAGCTTTAGCATCTTGAATGAATACTTGACGAACATTTATACCACCTGGTTCTTGTTTAAGACAATTTAATAAACCTTGGAGTCCCACTAACTCTTCACCTTGTCCTACAACGTACAATTTTGTATTATCTACTTCAGCTTTTTTCAAAGCTGTTTTAAGTGGCTCAACCCAAGCAAAGTTCTTTTCAGTAATCTCAATAACAACTGTTCCAGTGGTTGTAGTTTCAGTTGGTTTACGGAGTAATACAAGCATTCGGTCTCCAAAGACTTGTTTAGATACAAATTCCACTCCAAGATTAGCTACTACTGATGTTGGTACTGTACTATTTATTTCGTCTAAGACTACAAAACCTCCGGCTCTTAATGAATCTATTAAGTTTGATAGAATAGTAGTTTGGTTTTTGGCTAGTAAATCATTTGCAACAACTACATGTAAATTTTCATCAATAGGTCCAACTGTAGCATCTTTTTGGCTAATTTTAATACCAAGTGGTTCCAAAACTTCGGTATAAGTAGCTGGGTCAGATACAGCAACAGTCACGTCAACACTCAACATTGGTTCAGTTTCTAAAATTGCTTGAACACTTTGTGCCAAAATATTTTCAACTAATCGTCCATTTGCTATTTCACCAACTTTAAGTTTTAAAGCTCCACCGGAATTTTCTAAAGCAATTTGTAAAAGTACGGTTAATGCTTCCGTTTTAGATTTGTAAGCATCACCACAAAGTTGTTTAGCATTATCGTTTGGAACAAAAATGTAACGTTCCAATTTTGGTGCAGATTGAGCTGCTTGTCTTCGTGGAGCTAAACTAGCCTTCATTCCTCGAATTTCAACACCTCCAGCTTTGCAAATGCCAACTTCATGGTGCATTGTTATTGGTATTCCAGATTCAGCATTTTCTGCTAATTTTGCATGTAAGTTTGGATTAATTATGCAACGTTGAAGTCGTGTTGGTAAATATAATTCACGTGTATCTTTTCCCAAAATTGAGAATTGTAACATAGTGTCAATAAAACTTACATAATTGTTTTCCCATTTCAGTTTACCAACTTTAGCATGGCTATCGGCTTCGATAATACCACGGAATACTCCCTCATAATCATAGCCACGTAAGCGTAAATCTTTGTATATGTCACTGGTTACAAGTGGTAACCATTCAGGATTCTTTTCAACCACTGGTTTTGGTAAGTCTAATGTTTCTTTTGTTATATCTTCGGGTATACGAATTGTACCAGTAACTGCAACTGAACCTCCTTCACAGATCTCAAATTCACCGGTGCCATCAAAAATGTTTATTAAGAATTTGACTGAACCTTCTTTAGGAATAATTGTGGCACGTAAAAATTTTACATCTTCAATTACAACTGGTAATTGTTCAAAATCAGCATTTCTAAGTTTAGCAAATGATTTCCATACAAGTGTCAAATATCCGGTTGCAGGGAAAAGTACTCTTCCATCAATTGTATGCCCTACAACAAATGCATCTTCAGGTTTGTTGACATCGACGTCTACAACCAATTGTCCACTTCTATTGCCTTTTCCAGAGAAATCAGCGAGTTCCCACTCAGTAGAATGATCCCATTTAATCCAAGAAGCTAACATTGGGGTACCTCTTCCTACAGGGTATGTTACTAATGGATACAATGTTTGTAATTTAGGTTGGCCTCCAGCATTGTACAATTTGCCAATGCTGCTTAAGAAGAACGTTAAATTATTATCAGCATTTCTTTTCATAAGTCCAATGTTTGTAGCTTCTGGTCCTAAGGCACGTTTTAAGATTCCTTGTAATAAACCGTGTGGTGCAATTTCAATTGCAATAGCATTGCTAGGTATATGTTTGATAGCTTCTGCGAATAATACAGGTGATAATAAATTGTTTACGTGATAGGCAGCGGAACTTAGTTGAGCTAACGGTGTATTCCATGCTGATTCAGGAATTGAAGAACTGATCCATTTATGTGATCGTGGTTTCGGATTTGTGATTAATTCTTCAAGACTTTTGCGTAGTTTTGGACCAGCATCTGCAATGTATTTACTATGGAAAGCAACGCCACTGCTTTTAACATTTCTAGCAAAGATTTCCTGGGCAGTTAATTCTTTTACGAATTTATCGATAGCAGCAGGTGGACCAGAAATCTAAGAAAAGATAAACATAATAAATAAAAAATTTTGTCTTTACTGGAATGATTTTGAAAAGAATAATACTTACAGTAACACTGTCTTCACTATTATGACAAGCTGGAACAATTTCTGGGGGACATCTGGCTTTACATTCCTCCCAACTAAGACCAACAGCAGCCATAGCACCTGGCTGCAATTTACTTTCAACAATAGCACGACCTCGAGAGTATGCAGCGAGTACAGCTTGTTCAGCAGTTAAAGTTCCATCAGCATAAGCACAACCAACTTCACCAACTGAGTGTCCAACAATTCCATCAGGTTGAATTCCAAGAGATGCTAAAGTGTCAACTAAAGCTACTTGAACAGCAGCAATTGAAATGAAAGAATTCAAGACATTCTCAAATGTGTCTTCAGTACTTCTTATTAAAATTTGTTCCAAGTCAACACCATGTGGTTTTAAGGCAGCAGAACATCGTTTGATAGTATTTCTGAAGGGATCTAATTGCATCATGTCTTTAGCCATTTCAGGCCATTGGCATCCCATACCAGCAAACACATACCAAATGGGACGTTTTTCACCTGTTGTATTCTCAACTTCACGAATTGAATTTTCACCCATGATACTATAACCTCGGTAATGATGACCAGCTATGTTTGTCGAATGTATATCGTGAATTAAAGATAGTAATTCGTCATCATTTTGATGTTTTTCAATATTATCTAATAAATCATTAACAGCTTCTTCGGTTCTACCAGAAACTGCAGCCGTTCTTGGTATTGATGGTGAACCAGTCACCATTGTTTTTGGTTTTGGATTTGATCGCAATAGAACATGAGCATTGGCACCACCAAAACCAAAGGAATTGACAGCAACTAAACCACCATTCCATGGTAAGTTCTTGTCAACAACTTGTAATCGTCCATCAAGTAATGCAGGTATATCAGTATTTGGTGATTTGAAATGCAAATTACCAGGAATAACACCTGATTCCATTGCAATCAAAATTTTAGCAATTGAGCATAGACCAGAGGCTGGTTCTGAATGACCCATATTCGATTTAACAGATCCAATAAGAAGGGCATTTTTACGATTTTTACAAAATACATCGGCAATTGAATTTACTTCTTGTGGATCCCCTACTTTTGTACCTGTACCATGAGCTTCAACATACGCAACATCAGCTGGATCAATATTAGCTTCTGCGTATACTTCACGAATAAGTTGATTTTGTACAGCACCACTTGGGAATGTGATACCCTGTACTTTGCTGCCATCAGTATTTGTACGAGCATTGATAACTGTTGCGTAAACTCTACGTGCATCACAGGCTTTTTGTAAGAAAATTGTAACTACTCCTTCAGCCCGAACATAACCATTACCAGAAGCATCAAATGCTTTACACATTCCGTGTGGACTCAACATGTTCAGACGATGAAATTGTAACGATGATGTTGGTTTTAAGAGAAGATTTACACCACCGACAATAGCGGAATCGCAATCACCATTTCGCATTGATGCCATGGCTTGATGTAATGCAAACATACTACTGGAACATGCGGTATCAAGAGCATAACTTGGTCCTAAACAAAATTATATAAATTTTACAGTTTTAAAGGGATTTGACCATTTTTTAAAACTAATAATTTCTCTTTTGCTACTATTTTTCTTTATTATGTATAACATGCCAACAAATCACCCCCACCCTCTCACCAATCAGATTTGGATAGATAATTATGTAAATAATAATAATATCTTAGTGACTAATTCTTTTACGTAAATCAATCGGCGAATAAAAAAGTAAAAAATTTAATTACAAAAGAATTTATAATATTAATATTTATTGAATTCATTAAGAAAATGTTAGATAGATTCGTGTAAATAATTATTAATAATATGACGTTTTCCGAAAACACGGAAAAACTATCAAATGAGTAAGCAAATGTAAATTATTTAATTAATTCATATTTATTTAAACAAATGTTAATTACCATGAAAATCGAAAGTATAAGAAATACGATTTGGGAACATAGCACGACAACATCCTGTTAAACCATAACCATTTACTTTATCTGGATCAGCACTCCAGAAATCTTCAGATTCGGATGATGATACACCAACGAATACACCAGTCTTTGATCCGCGTACTTCAGCCGGATTAAATCCAGCATCGATAATAGCTTCATGTGTACATTCCAACAATAAACGTAATTGTGGGTCCATAACATGGGCTTGTTTCGAATGGACACCGAAAAAGGTGGCATCGAATGATTTTAAGTCTTTTATTTTACCGGTCCTTGTTGGTAATCCATATAATCCTGTTTACAAAAAAAATTGAAATGAAAAATATATCTTTAAATAAAACTTTCCTAGATAGTTAAGCCTGGATAGTTAAGTCAATTTACTTACCAGATGGCCATCGGCGTTCATCATCTGTAACGAGATCAACACCATCAAAAAGTTGTTGCTTAAACTCTTCAATGGTACTGCTCTCAGGCAAACGTCCAGAAATTCCAGTAATTACAATATCTTCATCTGGATTAGTACCGCATGGACTACCATTTGGAGCTGGTGCGCCTCGAGCTGGCATTTTGCTATTATTATTATTTATAATTTAAATAAATATATAAAATTTTCTGAAACAAGAAAAAATTTCAAATAAAAAATCTATATTCATTGGATGGTAGGATTTTGGATAAATCAACAATGCTTGTTCGTGTCGTATAGAGACACGACCTTCAACTAATAAAAATGACCTCTATATAACATTGAAATTTAGAATATTTTATATGGATCAGATAATTTATGTAAAAAATATCTATAATTTCTATAAAATAAATGAAAAATAATTGTAATTATTGTAAACGCAATGTGGGTAGCCTTTAATAAAAACTCTTATTAAAAAAATTTTATTAATAATTAATTGAGTTTTAATTGTTGTTGAAATTACTTACAAGTTAATAATGAATTAAACACTATAATTAAAAATAATTTAAATGAGCTTCATTAATTCGAACTAACAGGTTCGAGTACTAAACAATAACTAATATATGTAGCCGTATTTGAAAGACACCTCTTCCAAATTAGAAGGACATCTTAAGAACGTTCCAACTATGATGTCCAAGTGTTATCAAGATGTTTTTATTTAAATAACAGTCAGTAGTTCAATTTGCACATAAACTGTTCATACGATTAATCTATTTAATAATAATTCTCTTATCAATCAATAATTTATTTCACTAATTTTTTTTTATTTATGCATGTTTTTTGATTTTGTATGTGTGTCTAATTATCAAAATATTCATTAAATACAACATGAATAAGTGCAAAACACGTGAAAAGATCATGGGTAACTTTCCGCATTAGACATTGAAATAACAATAAAAGTAATTTAATTATATTTATCCAATTTGTACATTTTATTATTACCTCTATATGCATAGACAGGGTTGGCCACAAAAAAATGATTTTAAAATTACCTGATAATTCCCGGTTTTCCAGTAAAGTTTGTCATACATTTCCCTGTACAATTCTCTAATTATCCGGCACAAAATTCATAAAATTTAAAAAGACATGGCTTATTTTAATAATTTATTATTTATTTCATTTAGTTTTAGCGAATTTCCTGAAAGGAAATAGAGCTATTGGTCCCGTACCGAAGTCAAAATTTCGCAAAAATTTCTTCAAATGTCCATCGATCCTACCTAGTAGATGTCAAAAATTACCATCTGTAAAATTTATATATATATATCTATGGACATATATATATATATATATATATATATATATATATATATATATATATATATATATATATACATATATATATATATACATATATATATATATATACATATATATATATATATATATATATATGTCTGTAGTCACTCTAGCGGTCACAGTTTTCATTTTATCGGAATGAAATTTGGTATTTGAGGCCCTTTTGGTATTCAAAAGGTCAAGTTCGTTAATGGGTAAAATCGGACGAGGGGAAAGGGGGGTTTAGAGGGAGGGGGAAACACAAAATTTGACATATCTCCCTTAATATTCGAAAAATCGAAAAATTTATAAGAAGTAAAGTTTTAGGTATTAAATTTTACTGTAGTTTTGTTTCTTATCATTTTTTCTGTTACACTAATATTTACAGAAATATTGACGGTTTAAGATTGAATATAATTTAAATAAAATTTATATTTTAATTTATTTTGTTTAATTTTTTTTTATTTTTGTCTATTGATTTCTATTTTCTATCTATTTCTAATTGTCAAAGAGTAAATTACGGCTAGCTAATTTATACTGATGATGACTACTTTGTAGTCGAAATACGTATTTATAATACAAAAACTGAAAGATAAATTACTCGGTAAATTCAAAAACCTATAGACTTCTCATTAATTATCATTTGATAATCTAATATTTAATATTCTTGTTGAATAATAAAATGTATGTAATTGTACAATCACGGAATGAAATATGGAAAAATCCACAAAATAATTCAATGATATATGTTTAATAAGATATTTGCTAAACTCTGTATATATAGGTCTCGTGAGTGTTTCGCACCATATTTTTTTAATTTAAAATAGAGATCTACACATGAATTCAGAAAAAGTTATTACAATCAATATTTTTATTTTTTTTTTTTTTGCATTGTAAAATTAGATATATTGAATTTTAGTTTTGACGCACTATCTTACAAAAAAACATTGTAGCTGGCCTATATTGTGCTTCCCCGAGAGAAATACTATAGAATTATGGCGGTGTGTGGATTCCAACAAATCCTAAAACCTATTCTAGAAATATTAATTAACGACAAGATTTGGGATTATATTTTGCTTGATAAATAATATCTAATACATTAGTCTGTTAGTAGTTACCATGTAACTCAAGGAAATATGTACTGTGTACATTACCGCGGAACATTTTATTATTCAACCAGTATTAATAAAGTAAACTTATAAATTTTCAAATCAAGTATAGCTCAATTGTATTCTTTAATTTTACACATGTGGGGGGCGCTTATAGCTCGAGAGCCTTGTATCAATGCTAACCCTCCTATAGAGGTCCCTGAACTCCACCCATAGAAGTTTGAACACAATAGGGAATATGCATGGAAATTTTTTTTCACTTGAATTGAAGCATGTTTACTTGACAAATATCAAGGTAAAATTACTTTTTAAATAACTTTAAAAATAAGCGAGATATGAATGATTGAAATTCCCGATTAGACAAAGAGGGTGATAGCCCTCTTGATATGTTATGTGACGTCATATTACACTTTCACCATTTAAAATACACGTAAAACTCCGTTTTTAGTATTTTTGCAAGAAAGAGACAGATAATAATCTTTAAAAGCTTATAGCTTCCTTGATATTTGTCGGATTTTAATTTCGTTTTTAAATATTATTACAGTATTAACAGTATTTTCATATTCTGAAAATAAATGTGAAAAAAATTTTTCATGCATATTCCCTATTGCTTTCAAATTTTCGTTTGAAAATTTTTGTAAAATATAGATAGCTATGACCCCAACTGGCGCAGAGTTATGTTATATAAATTTTCTGAAAAACTTAAATTGATAATTATTAACTGAAAATAAAAGCCATCAAAACTCTTCTCGAGATAGATATGAAATTGATTTCAAAATTTGATCACTATATTTTTGTTGATTTTGATAATGAACGAATTTGAAACGCAATAAATTTTGACTTAGTGACTTAGGACTCCAATTAAATACTAGTAATTATGTAATTACAAACACGAACAATTTTTTTTAAATACAAAAATTTAATTACGCATTTACAAGGATCAAGATACGCGAATAATTCAGGTATGTAAATATTAGAATAAATTGAGAATGGAAAAAAATTCTAGTTGAAAAATGAATTTACTTTTTTGAAGAATAGAAAATATTTCTTCAAGGATTGATTTAATTTTTTTATATAATATATATATATAATTTTTTCCATTCTCAATTTATTCCAATATTTACACACTTGAGTTATTCGCGTATCTAGATCTGTGTAAAGTACGTAATTAAATTTTTTATTTAAAAAAAAAATTTTCGTGTTTATCTAATTAATTCCTTGAAGAAATATTTCCCTTTCTTCAAAAAAGTAAATTCATTTTTCAACTAGATTTTTTTTCATATACATATATATCTATACATATAAAATTTTGCCCCAATTCCTAGCATATTTGTATTTTTATAAATACGTATTTCGATTACAATGTAATCATCATCAGCACCAATTTTGCAACAAGCAACATATCTCTGAATCCATATCCCAGAGATAGTTACGTTTAGCTAATTCATACTGATAATGACTACATTGTAGTCGAAATACGTATTTATAAAAATACAAACAAATGTTTTAGGAATTGGGGCAAAATTTGAAATTTAATTTCAAAAAACCTAGAGTTCTCTTTGATTGTTTTAATAATCTTTATTAACTTTCCTCCAATCTACAACGTATTATTCGTCATTGTATTCAAATGTTCCTCAGCGATACTCATGGAAATAAGCTGCGAGACATCGATTTCGAAGCGGTTTAAAAAAAAAATGAATTATATATTTTTGAAAAGGTGCCTCAAAGAGCTTTTAATAGACACCCCACTTTCTCGTTTCGACCCTTAAAACTAACACCTGGACTAAAAACTTCGCAATTTTGATGAAAATTATTGATAATATATTTCACTAGCGTTAGCCTCTATTCATCTCATGCATAAAATATATATTATATTTGATTTATCTCTTATTTTCAAATTGTAATTGTTTCTGTTTTTCATATTTTTTTCACTTCAGTATTATTCTAATACTGAAGAGTAATATAAGAAAACATATATATTTATGTGTCTGTAGCCATTATAGCGGTCACCGTGATCGCCATGAACATTAATAAGACAAAAGTTAATTAAGATCTTTTTTCAATAGAGAAGTCATGTATTAATCTGAGAAAATTTGCAAAGTTGACGCAGCTCCTGCGTAACGAATTTTTTTAAATATACTTTGTTGGAAATATTGAGTATGTTATATTCTCGATAATTGTTTATAAATAAAAACATGCAATATTTTCCTTATTACAATTTGTTATTATTTTAACTAGTTCTGTTTAAATTAATTATCAACGATTATTATCATCAAAGTCATATGTTACTTCAAAAATTTAATCTTTTTTTTTAAATATTGTCTAACGTCTTTACATTGACATTCACAAGTATAAAATAATGTTTATATTGGTCGTGTTTAGAACAACTATGTTCTTAGTAAACTAAACAAGTCAGTCTAAAAAAAAATTAACTTCTGAGCATCTAAGTTCATTGTTTCAGTACACGTTTACTAACTTGCCAAATTGGGGTATTTTCATGGCCGGTTTTCCGCTTATGCACGCTAGGCACGTGTCTGGGGCGCAAAGTTTGGAGGACGAAAAAAGAAAATAAATCCCATTCGGCCCCAGCCGTAGGAAGATTTCTCGAAATGTTAATTGATGCACAAATTAATTTATTGTAAAGTATAAAGATTATTACAAAAAAATATATATATGTACAAGAGTGGCCAACCCATGCCACTATTCTTTCCTTACGGCTGCCAGTTCGGGACACGGCGGGTCCATAGGTGGTGGATAATGGAAAGACTCTCCAAAGAACAAAAACAAGGAAAGGGAAAGAAAAAGAGTAAGAGAGTTAAGGCTAAAACCCTCCCGAACCAAAACTGGCAAGGTAGGAACTGAAGCAGGGGGTGCTCTGGAAATAGTTGGGGTGGTGTAACAATTTGAAGTGCCTAGGGTGTCGGTGAGGTTAAAAACGGGTACTTTTCCCTAATTTAGTGAATTTAATAATATGAAATAATGCAGGCAACCATGTATCGAGTATAAATAATCATTTTGTGTTCTGATTCATTGTATTCAACTAGAATAAAAAAAAATTAAAAATACAACAATCCTAACAATAAATCACCTAGATTTTCTACTAGGCTTTATTAAACCCAGTAAATTTAAACAAAAAATCTCTTAATCTGGCAGTATACACTAAGCAAAAGGGCGTTACATCTGGAAAAAAACTAAGTTAGATATACTTAGGGTGTATTCGTTTTGGGCGTTTTTACGCTTTCAGTGCTCACGGTTATAAGCGCTATTTATTGGCGTTTAAACATTGACTTATGAACGCTTACGTTACTCTTGAAAATACCATTTGCATTATAAGTACGTGTAAGAGTCAGTTAGCATCAATATTCAATATGGAGGATGAAAACAATTTTTCAAGCAATAGAATATTTGTTTAAGTGACTTCAAAAGTATCTAAAATCAAACCAAAACCCCCTAAACTGACAATTTGAAAAAGTATGTTGGGTAAGTAGATTTTTTTTTTAAATAAGATTTTGTATGTTATGTTTGAGGGTTTCTGCCCGTTAACACAATAACTCAAAACCGAAACGGAGAAAACCAGCTCAACTAAAAAGTTACTTACTATTCGTCAATCGGCAAATTCGGCCTATGCCTACCGGTAAGAGAAGTTCAAATGGAAATTTAAGAGGAAAAAATTAGGAATATATTAGTAAAATCGGAAAATTTATCATAAATTACCAACTATTGCGACGAAATTAAAAAAAAAAAACAACCATCGCAAACTAATAAATTAAACCTTTTAAAAGAACAGACTTCGGAAGATTTTTATCAGTAATTTTGTTTTTAGCACAAAAAATTTAAAAAAATCAATTTAAAAAAAAATCAAAAAAACTTTTTTGTCAACAAAAAAAAAATCGCCTGTTATTGAAGCAACCTTCTATCCGAATCTGGTAAACTTAAAACAGGTAATTAAATATAAACAAAGAATTAACTAATGAGAAATAAGTGTTTTAAATAAGGTTACCATTCATTTATAGTCTTTTATATTTTTATACCCAATATATAATATACACCAGAGTATAAGAAGTTTAGTCTTGAGTTTTTAACGGTTGAAAAAAATTGATTGCAGAAAAAAAAATTTGGTATGGTCCGTCCGTCTGTAAACACGATAACTCAAAAACGAAAAGAGATAGCGAGCTGAAAGTATGGTCAAGTTTGTGAATGAACAAGCCTGTCCGTCTTTGAAACCGTAAGAGATAGAACAAAAATTTAAAGAATAAAAATGCCCCTTTTTTAAGTTAATCAACTTTTGTTTGAAACTTTTTCACATAAATTCAGAATATACTAGTAATTTAAGCAATTAGTTAGTTTGTATTTTCACTTGTTTTTTATAATTTTTAATTAAATTAGAAGAATAAGTTTTTAATTTGTGACGTCACAATATCTCATCGCATTGTATCACATAGCATACTTATATATATGCCGCAGATGGATTGTCGAACCCGCTGTTTTACACAACCGCTAGTTATTTTACATAACAACTCAGTTATGTAAAATAACTGAACGACGTTCAGCTGGATTTTCATTGCGATACGTTTTACAAAACTGCTACCCACGTTTAGACTTAATGCAGAATAGCTTATCTGTAGTCACAAAGCGCGTTTTGGTTAACCTATAACAACTTAAACCATGTCATATTTTTGACATTATATCTGAAATATATAGAACGGACCTTTAGTAATGGGAATTCCATTAGCCCGTTTACAATAATTCTAAGCTATGAATTTAAGACTTAAACAATTTAGATTGCTAGGTAATATAAATAGTAGTATTAATAATAACAATAATGATATAAACTAAAATCTACAATCTGACGTTTCATTTCACGCTGTTTTACATAACGTCTAATCATTGAACCGCTGCATTGATAAATGCAAATCGTTTAAGCAATATACGTGTTAAAGTTCAGTGATTATGTAAAACCGCTAAACGTCGTTCAAATGTTTGACATAACGGAGTTGTTATACAACTAGCGGTTTTGTAAAATAGATGGATTCCACAATCCATCTGCGACATATACATTTCATAATATATTTACAGCAGATAGGACGTTGTTGGACGTATCTTATGACGCCATTCTCAAGGTCATTGGGCTGGCTACTTGAAAACTAACGATTTTCTAATTTGTTATTATTTAAAATTTACATTGATTTGGACAATATATATTCAGATCTTCTATTTTAACATCAACTTTCAAACAAAACAAAATAAATTCATGCAAGTTCCCCATGCGCTGGACAACTGCATAAATCTGGCCATTTTGAAAAACTGACGGCTAAATTTTACTGATTAACTAAATGGCTAAATTTTGTTTTTTAAAGCAATAACCAAATAATACTATATAGACCTTACTTTTGACATTCTAAGCACTGATAATCACATGCAATCTCATATAATCACATTTCCACGTCTAAGATATTCTATACTTCAAATCATGTTTAACGTTATTATGAAACTTGTTTCATACTATCATGATCATGTTTAACGTTATTATGAAACTTATGCACAACATGCACGCTGCTTATCGTAATATAGGAATTATTATATAAAGCGGGAATTTACGCATTATAATGATATTAATAATCATTATACATGTATGCCGCATTAAAAACTATACGAAATAGTGATATAGACTATTAGCAAAGCAGCATTTTACTTACATAAGTCACTAGCAACTAAGACAGCAGTTTTATTCAGACACTGTATGATAAATTCAAGAGTTTTTATGTTCCATTAATGGCAAAAAACCAATCCATGGCTTAATGTTTCTCTATTACTTACTTTGAAATCCTTAGTAGTAGTAGTAGAGGGGAGGCCGAAGCCTGGCAAATAAGCCTTTCAAGGCTTTTATTTACCGACCCCTGAGTAACCCACCCCCTCATGTAGATTTCGCTCTTTTTTGCGACAGATTGATTGGGCTATAATACATAGATTACATTACATTGGTCATTGGTAGATGAAATCCAATTTAAATCACTGATTAGATCACAACAGTGATATGGTTGTTGAAATTTGTCATTATATATCCGTTTTATTGTTATGGTTTTAATTGAATTACAATGTCTTCTGCTTTTTCTATTTTATTCATTTTAATAATAATAAAATGTGAGAGGTATGTATGTATGTATGTATGTATGTATGATGGTCTAAAAAGATGTTTTTGTAGTCAATTATTACGTCGTTCTTGCTTGCTGCTTAGGAGTTATAGTACTTCGTTTCTCTTATGTTCGTGTCAATTCTTACTTCTCTTTTTTTTTAATTGAATGAAATATCGTTTTTAGAAGATTTCGTGTATAAATTTTAGTTTAATTATTTCAAATATAAATGAACTTGAACAGTTAACTTTAATAAAGGTTTACTTAGTTTAGTTAGACTGTTCGTAAATTGTTGTGCCAAACTCCAACCAGCCTTAAGCAGGTTGTAGAATTGAATTTTTTTGTTTTGACTATTATATGCGCGTATGGGGAACTTATTTAAAAGTAGAAGGGCAATTTATTTAAACCATAGTTTAATCATATGTTTAATACTTAGTATTAAATATATGTTTCCTCCCATTCATTTTGAAAATAGACTGATCCACTCAAACTGTGGCGATATTCGAGGCTTCTTTACAAATTAATATACTTCTATTTATCATAGTTGTATAAAGGTGCATTTTATGCTGACGCTTGATGCTGGTTTCGAGCGTCAAATTGAACGTGATGAGAATTTAACATGCGCGCTATCTAGAAAAAATGTAGCGATAAACCTAAATTTAGTTTAGCTTTTCTGCCTGGTTATATTAGCGTCAACATAATAACTCAGACAATCGCATCGATAATAATCGATCTTTTTAAAACAATAATCAGCTGTTACTTTGTGATTTTATAAATATAGCGAGTGCAAAAACAAATACTAATAAATATTAAAAAATATCAGATACAGTTGTTTTACTCACAATTACATACTTAAACCTAAGAAGACTAATGGTAACATCGATACATCGACTTTCGATACTGATGTCTAATTTGACGCTAAACGCTGTAATTTTTCGCTACAATTATTTCTGGATAGCGCGCATGTTTGACGCTAGAAACCAGCGTCAAGTGTCAACATGAAAATGCACCTTAAGGTTCGTCGTATTCATAGTCCGGTCTTAAGCTTAAGTTCACCTTAAGTATGATCTTAAGGCAGCGTTTCGATTCGTAGACGCAATCTTGAAAGTTTTATCTTAGGTAAGATATGTGTGGTTGGATACATATTCATAGTCATATCTTAAGGAGATATCAAGAATTGAAAACTATTGATGTACTCACAGTCAAATAAGACAATCTATAATTATGGACCTGACGTTCGCATGTATTTTAATTCGCAGCAGCAAGAACTAACACGTTTTTTAACTTGACTAGACTAATAGGACATTGTGCTTCAGTCCTAAATTCAGAAATAAATTTAGTACTGAACTACCTTAATTTCCTTAAAATATTTCATAGTAAGATATTTTGAACTATGACATAATCATTTTTATAACCTAAATAAATCTTATATGCTAAATTTATTTGATGTGGGCTCAAATAGTTTGTATGTTTAAAATAAATTTTATCATATTTTCAAGTTAAAAATCGTTTTTATTAAATAATCATTTTAAGTTTTAATTTAACCAATAAATATAATTGTGCACAACATGGCCACCACAAAATCATCGCTCATTTTTCAAAATTTTTATAATGGATTTGTGTCTTATTCATTTGGTTCATTATAAATATATTAACATTTACTCGAAATATTTTCCCAAAAACCGAATGAATAAGGTACAAATCAACTAACAAATTTTGGAATAAAAATCTTTTTTTTTTATATTCTTAGTACTGCCAACTCCAAAAGAGGCATTTACTTGTATTTCAAATTTTTGCATTCGATTTTTGATGGAAAAAATAATGCTTGGAAT